>CM076575.1:1934458238-1935058238 GCA_034641835.2 Pinus albicaulis
TCACCACTTGTTGCAAATGTGAAGTTCACCAAGTTGCCCTTTACATGGTGTGGTGGGAGAACACTTTGTATATAATTGAAAAAGCACATGGTCATTAAAAAGGACACATTTATAAGTACAAAACACACACATATCTAAGATATGTTACAATGTCCATCAATAAATTTTGAAGGAGAGCGTCTCAACACTAATTCATCTTTGAGAGATAAATCTTGAATTTTTGAAGAAGAGCGTCTCAAAACTAATTCATCTTTGAGAGATGAATGTTGAATTTTTGAACAAAAGTGTAGATTAAAACTAATTCATCTTTGACAGATGAATCTTGCATTGGCATTACCCCGTATAATTCTAATTCATCTATTAATTCATCTTTGATAGATGAATCCTGAATTGGAATTGCCCCATGCAATAGATCAACAGACATATTATTCACATTTGAACAATTTCTTATACTAAAAAATTGATATTGGATAACAATATTGTTTGTTATTCCATGTAGTTCTTTTAGCCTCTCCTTCTTAACTTGGTACACGCCATTCATCTGGTTGCACACAAGTTCAGAATTGGTGAAAACTACAATTCCATTTGATCCATACTCCATAGTTGTTCCCAAGCCTTCTATCAATCCAATATAATATGCCTCATTGTTTGTTGTTCTTCCTGGTATATTCATTTTCCTTTGGACGACTTTGCTAGTCGCAATATTGAAAATCACATATGTAATCACTGCTTTCCCCAGATTGGGATAGAAAGAAACATCTATGCATAATTTCCATTTTTCAACCATATTTAGTGGTTTTTAATCCCTGGAAAAAAAAACAAATTCAATAAAAATATATATTAAATTGACATTTATTGCAAATGCATGGGAGAAATGACACATGTGCATGAGATAAATGACATGTGCATGGTTTATCTTAAAGTTTGACTTAAAAATTTTATGGTAGAATTCACATCTAAAATTAATGGGAGGAAGCCTTTAGTTTGTGGGAGAAATGACACATGTACACAGTTTTGTTACAGAGATTGATTGTTGGGGAATTTATTGGATATGCCACCTTTGAGAAAAGATGAGATCCAAAGGCGCTACTTGGCCCTTTACAGACTCTACCTTTAGAACTTGTAGAAGTTAACACTCGACAGATAGACTAAAATCCTATGGAAGTTCAAAATCCTATGAGAGTTCGGCCACTTTAGGTTCAATTTTTAGGCCTTAAAGTTTGAGAGAAATGACATTTACATGGTTTGCAAAATTATTTTATGCACTTACAAAAAACATGCTTTAAAGTTAATGGGAGAAATTCAACATGACATGTATGCTTTAAAAACTTTGCCTAAGAATTTATGGGAGAAATGACACATGTACACAATTTGCCTTAAAGTGGTTGAGGTTAATGGATATTAACATGAAGAACTTCTATTTATATATTTTACAGAGATTGACTGTAGGGGCATTTACTGGATATATCACCTTTGATAAAATATGAGATGCTGAGGCTACCTGGCCCTTTACAGACTCTGCCTTTAGAACTTGTCAAAGTTAACACTCAACTGACAGACTAAAATCCTATGGAAGTTCAAAATTCTATGAGAGTTCAGCCACTTTAGGTTCAATTTTTAGGCCTTAAAACTTGAGAGAAATGACATTTACATGGTTTGCAAAATTATTTTATGCACTTACAAAAAACATGCTTTAAAGCTAATGGGAGAAAGCCAACATGACATGTATGCTTTAAAAACTATGCCTAAGAATTTATGGGAGAAATGACACATGTACAGAGTTTACCTTAAAGTGGTTGTGTTTTATGGATCTATTAAAATGAAGAAATTCTATTTAGATCTGTTACAGAGATGGACTATAGGGGCATTTACTTGATATGTCACCTTTGAGAAAAGATGAGATCTAGAGGCTACCTAGCCCTTTATAGACTCTGCCTTTAGAACTTGTAGAAGTTAACACTCAACCGACAGACTAAAATCCTATGGAAGTTCAAAATTCTATGAGAGCAAGGAAAATTTTAAGGTTGGAAATTTATTTTAAAGTTTAGAAACTAATAATTTTGTATAGTCTCTATATAAAAATTTGGCAAATTTTAAGGTAAAAATAATTTATACTATTTAGGCTAATAATTTTTAGAAAAAATGGAAATTAACAATTTTTTTTTTGGAAAAACATGGAAAATAAGGTTAATTAGATATAGATTCCATTCCATTTATTTTATTGAAATATATGGGTTGTGTTTTTTTGTTTTAAAAGAAGAAAAATAAGAGGTTAAGATTCTACCCAACCCTTCATATATTTAAGAGGGTAAGTCCTAGAATTGATATTCTAGGAAGTAAATTCCAAATTATTCTAGGACTTTGACTCAAGTAAAGTTTCTATTTGCAACTATGAATTTTGAATAAAGGAATTTGAGTAGTTCTGGAGGTGAGTCAAGTTGTTTCAACAATAAGTCTACCTACAACTTAGTTGTTTTGTATAACAAGGAAGAGAGCTTATATATATATATATATATATATATATATATATATACTGGTGACGAGAATTTAATCTAAATCTTACACGTTAGGATTCAAATGTCTCGTTAAATTAAATCTCAGAAATTACAGATTCGAATGTTTATTGAAAATTAACTTTATCCCTACGGGTAATTTAAATCTCAGAGATTACGGATTCAAATGTTTATTAAAAATTAACATGATCCCTACGGGTAATGGGACCGAGAGGGATGAAAATAACTGTAGTTAATTAAAACAATGATATGCAATATGGAAATAGAGTGAAGTAAACAGAGAAATTATATTAATAGCACCGAAATCATCTGAACATTCCAATAACACCTATCAAATTGATGAACTTTCTTGGTTAAGTAGAAAAACTATGCATTGGTGGAATATCATGCAGCCTGGAAACAAACGAACTAGAATATATTATATATAAACGGTCCATAACGATTTAATAAAGAGAAAAGAGAAAAGAGATGGTACTTATTATGAATTTGTGTAACAGAGTGATATAAGGACATGGCATTCATTCCTTCATAAATAATATACTTGATGATAATGGTTCAGACATGCATCCAA
Organism: Pinus albicaulis; assembly: GCA_034641835.2. Classification (NCBI taxonomy): domain Eukaryota; kingdom Viridiplantae; phylum Streptophyta; class Pinopsida; order Pinales; family Pinaceae; genus Pinus; species Pinus albicaulis. The sequence goes on from CM076575.1 coordinate 1,934,461,323, forward strand.
TAAATTTTTAGGGAAATATAAGAAGTAAAACATCATATAGATCTACATTATTCACAATAGACACAATTTAAGTAACCAAAAGTACATGTGAATAATAGTTCATCTAAACTGAGTAACCATACAATATTACATATTAAATTGTAACTATTCAATGAAACAATCTGGCTGCATAGCCATAGTTCCAATTCTGGAAATACGTAATAAGTTACAACAAGTATGCAGCTACATGTTTAGACATATGGAGTTTCAGGAAGTAAAATTCAAAAGAAAAAACTACCAGTAAAAGGAAACTGTACTGAATTTATACAACCACTCAAATAGAAGTCAAGAAGGCATGACATAGTAGAACTGAGTAGATTCTCAACAGACCGGTTACTGGAACAGGTTAAGTGATCTTATATAAAATAAGGGAAATATAAGAAGTAAAACATCATATAGATCTACATTTATTCACAATAGACACAATTTAAGTAACCAAAAACACATGTGGCTCATAGTTCATTTAAGCTCAGTAACCATACAATATTACATATTAAATTGTAACTATTCAATGAAACAGTCTGGCTACATAGCCATAGTTCCAATTCTGGAAATATGTAATAAGTTACAACGAGTATGCAGCTACATGTTTAGACATCTGGAGTTTGAGGAAGTAAAATTCAAAAGAAAACTACCAGTAATAGGAAACTGCACTGAATTTATACAGCCACTAAAATAGAATTCAAGAAGGCATGACACTAAAATAGAAGTCAAGAAGGCATGACACAGTAGAACCGAGTAGATTCTCAATAGACCAGTTACTGGAACAAGTCAGGTGAACTTGTATTAAATAAGGGAAATATAAGAAGTAAAACATCTTGTAGATACATTTATTCACAACAGACAAAATTTAAGTAACCAGAAATACATGTACCTCATAGTTCATCTAAACTCAGTAACCATACAATATTACATATTAAATTGTAACTATTCAATGAAACGCTTTGGCTGGATAGCCATAGTTCCAATTCTGGAAATGTGTAATAAGTTACAACGAGTATGCAGCTACATGTTTAGACATCTAGAGTTTGAGGGACTAAAATTCAAAAACTTACCGACTAAGGAAAATGCCCGTTGCTCTGACTACTAAAATAGAAGTCAAGAAGGCATGACACTAAAATAGAAGTCAAGAAGGCATGACACAACGGAGCGAGTAGATTCTCAATAGACCGATTCTTTGGAACGAGGTCAAAGTGAACTTGTATAAAATAAGGGAAATATAAAAATTAAAACATCCTATAGATACATTTATTCACAACAGACATAATTTAAGTAACCATAAATACATGTGGCTCATAGTTCATCTAAACTCAGTAACCATACAATATTACATATTAAATTGTAACTATTCAATGAAACAATCTCGCTCCATAGCCATAGGTACAATTCTGGAAATATGTAATAAGTTACAACGAGTATGCAGCTACATGTTTAGACATCTGGATTTTGAGGAAGTAAAATTCAAAAGAAAACTACTAGTAAAAGGAAACTAATTTGAATTTATACAACCATTAAAATATAAGTCAAGAAGGCATGACATAGTAGAACCAAGTAGATTCTCAATAGACCAGTTACTAGAACAGGTCAAGTGAACTTATATAAAATAAGGGAAATATAAAAAGTAAAACATCCTATACATACATTTATTCACAATAGACACAATTTAAGTTACCACAAATACATGTGGCTCATAGTTCATCTAAACTCAATAACCATACAATATTACATATTAAATTGTAACTATTCAATGAAATAGTTTGGCTGTATAGTCGCCTTGCCTTAGAAACCTATATAAGTTTTCATCTCCTTTATCTTATTCCTTGGTTTCATTTCCTTAATGAATTTCGATCTGCTGCTAATGAAACTACTATTGAACCATACTGAATTTAGAAGAGTTACTACTATTTTGAAATAAGACATAGAGCCAGACCAATAATTCAAGTATCTAACTTTTAAGTAAAAATAGAAATATAATCATGTATAATATGTAACCAACTTCTCTTTGTAATGAATAAAGCATGATTAAACAGAGTCACATTACACCATTACAGTTGCCGAGTCAAGAAGATCCGCACCAAGGTGATAATGTCCAAATTACCACTCAGAGAAAATGTCAAGCGATTCGAAGCAAGGGAACTATACCATTATAGGGAACTATACTTTGAAATGTGCACCCCAGCTATAAAACACTCCAAACAACCGTAGTGTAATAGACAACATTACTAAACAAAGTGAAAAACACCTATTTTCACACAGCTGATCAATTTCTTTGGCTTATAACGGACACTAGACAATCTATGGAAACATTATTAGAGGTTGCAGAATGCATTCTGCATCAACAATCACGGCTGCAGTCTAATAAAAGTGTTAGAGGTTGCAGCTTGCATTCTCAGTGATCAGTCATGGTTGCACACTTATAACAGACAATAGAGAAATTATGAATACATTATTGTAAATTGTAGCTTGCAGCAGTTTGCGTGACAGGTCATGGTTGTAGTCTTAAACACTTTTATGGGACTTAAACAAAAAGATGCCCATACCCAAAAGCAAGGGCAGGGAAAGGGAAAGGGGTATAGGCAATTTACTTATTGGACTAAGCTTAAGTGGATTCGGTAGATTATGCATATTAAGCCATACACTAAGCCGTCTAAGTTAAGCCCATCTAAGTAAGTGATAAGTCACGATTGCACACTCATAACAGACAATAGAAAAATTATGAATACATTATTGTAAATTGTAGCTTGCAGTCTGTGTGATAGGTCACGGCCATAGTATTAAACACTTTTATGGGACTTAAACACTTAACTGGAAATTCAGGACTTACATCAGGACTTACACTAAGATGAGGCAATTCAGGACTTACATCGGGACTTACATCAGGACATACACTAAGATGAGGAAACATTTACATCAGGACTTACACTAAGATGAGGCAATTCAGGACTTACATCAGGACTTACATCAAGACTTGCACTAAGATGAGGCAACATTTACATCATGACTTGAACACTTACCTGGAAATTCGCTGAAAGTCATCGCGGTGCAACTCCAGAGTAGCAACAGAGCAGCAACCAAAGCGCAACAGAGCAAAAATTCAACAGAGCTTGCAGAAAGTCATCGCGGCACAACTCTAAAGCATCAACAGAGAAACAACTAAAGCGCAACAGAGCAACAATTCAACTGAGCTCGGATAAAGTCGTCGCAGAGCAACTCCAAAGCAGCAACTGAGCAGCAACCAAAGCGTAATAGAGCAGCAATTCAACAGAGCTCACCATAGCGTAATAGAGCCACAGAAAATCAGAAAATAAACACACGAAAGAGAAGTAAAACCTGTAAAATTTCGTGGGTGATATATTTATAAAATACGAGTTTGGCTGAACTATTTTAAAATTTTGGCCAAACTAATAGTCCGGCCGAGCTAATAGTCCGATCGAACTAATAGTCCAACCGAACTTCGGCCGAAATTTTGTTGCCGGTTTTCCATCTCCGACCAAAAATATGTTTGCCCACGTCGTCAGTACACCATCAATGTAAATAGTAGAACAAGTTTGGCGAATTAATTTGGAAAGTTCGGCCAAACTCTCTAGTAGTTCGACCAAACTTTCTCAAAATTTCAGCCGAACTACTGAGGAAAAAAGTTTTCTGCCCCCGATTCTCACAAAAGTGTAACCCAACTTCACATTTTCACCCTTATCCAAACTTAGCATCTTTATCCAACTAACCAAATTATTGGATTTTTCTCTCCCATCCATTAATATTATCTAGAATTTCATCTAGAATTCCTATCATGAAATAATTACAATCTCATTTACCCATGAGATTTTCTTTTTGTTTTTTTCTTTCTTTCTTTGGCAAGAGTCTCATTTCTAGGTGTCTCATTCCCAAGTACCTACACCCCTTTATTTATTTATTAATAAATATTCATTTACTTAATTATTCCAATATTCTTCATTGATTTCTAGCCATTCGTTTAAAGATAATTCAATCTATAACCAAAACAGTGTTACAATAACGATGGATATTACAGTCAACCATGGTGAACCATGTTTCAACGTCGTATTGTGAAAAATATTGTCTCTATATGTAAATAAACCATGCTCGACCATGTTTATTTTAGCGTTTATGATATTTATCATAGGCTTTATATATCTTGATTTATAATATTTATCTTACGATTTATTATAAGATTTTATCAATATGAAAACCAATCATGGCCAATCATGGTCCTATGTCGGATTGTGACAAAATTGTCTCAGTATGAATATCAACCATGGTCCAATGTCACATTGTGAAAAATAATTTCTCAAAATCAAAATAAATCATGGTTTACCATGGTCTAATGTCACATTATGGCAATGATTGTCTCAATATGAAAATCAACCATGGTCAACCATGTTCCAACATCACATTGTGATAAATATTGTCTTAATATTAAAATCAACCATGGTCAACCATTGTCAAATTGTGACAAAGATTGTCTCTTGGTCCAACATCACATTGTGACAACTATTGTTATCCATGGTCAATAATGGTCTAACATTGCATTGTGACAAGTATTGTCTCACTAGGAAAATAAACCATGGTCAACCATTTTCGAACATCTCATTGTGACAAATTTTGTCTTAATATGAAAATCAAACATGGTCAACAATATTACAACTTCGTATTGTGATGAAGGCTATGTCAATATGAAAATTAACTGTGGTCAACTATGGCCAACCATGTTTATTTTAGGGTTTATGATATTTACCTTACGGTTTACAAACCTTTGGTTTATAATCCCTTTGGTTTCTAGTATTAATCCCTTGGGTTTATTATTCACTTGGGTTTATAATATTTATCTTAGGGTTTATATACCTTTGGTTTAATATTATTCCCTTGGGTTTATAATACCTTGGGGTTTTATAATTAATCCTTTGGGTTTATAATATCAATCCTTTGGGTTTATCAATCCAAGGGTTCATATTCCTAGGGTATAATATGTCAAATTGTGACAAGGATTGTCACAATATGAAAATCAACCATGGTCAACCATGGTCCAACATCGCATTGAAATAAATATTGTCTCAATATGATAATAAACTACAGATATCCATGCTAATCATGGTTAGTCATATTCAATCATTGTCAACCATGATCAACCATTGTTAACCATGGTCTAATGTCACATTGTGACAAATATTGTCTCAGTATGAAAATCAATCATGGTGAACCATGGTTCATCATCGTACTGTGACAAAGATTGTATCAATATGTAAATCAATCATGGTCATGTTGGAAATGTTGTCATTGATGGCAAAGGAGAAGACAGGGGTAACACCTAAACTATCCATAAGGCAAAAGAGACAGAGAGGTAGCATAGGCAACATATGAAACAGAGGAATTGAAGCAGAAGCAGCAGAGGAATTAGAGATAGAGCAGTGAAGTTGAAAGGGCTAGAAGGAGTTTAAAACAGAGGTTTATTTATGAATTAGGGGTTTAATATAGTTTGCAGATGAATTATTTAGAAATTATTCATTAATTGAGTTTGTATGTCATAGACTTTGATTAAAGTCTAAAAGCACCTGAAACATCAATCAAGGAGTAGAGTAGTGTGAAAAGGACCATTTGATTTGAAAACCTGGCTAGAGCCGAGAGGGCTTCTGTGATTGATCTCATTTGTATATATTGAGAAGGAATTGTTCCTAATTTTTGTGTGAATTACATATGTGTTCTTGATTGAATTCTGTATAAAGAATATTCAAGTCTTTGTAGACAAGTTTTGAAACTCTGTGTTAATGGACTGAATGAAGAGGCTTTACACTCTGGTTAATGAATTAGTAGGCTTGTTACATCTATGTGTCAGTGGGAATTTCCTCGAAGGACCCATTCCTTTCGACTCTGGGATTTTTTTATATAAATCTGAAGAACTCAGCTTCTGTGTGAGTATCTCTTTATTAACCTCTGAATGCATTTGAATCCATGTTCTCAATATGTGAATTGAATGTATAAGCTCTATGTAGAAATTTTGAGGAAGGTTGATGGGTTTGGCTCTGTTGGACGAGCAAAGTTATAGTTAATTTATGTGTATTCAATTGCAATAAAATCTGGCATAAAAGGTTAAAACCAAATCGAGTCTAGCCCCTGGTCGAGAGCGACGGAATCAACCCAGATTACCAATTTATAGAGAAGGAGCGGTGCCTCACCTTCGAACTCTATTTCAATTTTCATAGGGCGCGGAGAATGCAATTCTGTGTAAGGGTTGGAAGACATCCATGAGCGATGGCTCTTGTTGAAACAAGCATCAAAGATTATATTGATCTTGTAAACTTTCCCCAAGAAAATCGAGGAGCCCGATTACCTTTGTCCGAGGTCAAATCCGTTTGAAGAGAATTTTTGTGGTGTATGGGATGTGGACCTCCACAAGGAAAGCCTGTGTTGAATGCAGTTAAAACTACGATGGAAGTTGAACGATTTTGGAAATGGATACTAGCTATATCGCGCGACAATTTGGCCAAGAAGTGGTATTGATAAAAAGAATGCGATCCATTGAGTTTTGGACACGTCAGGTTCACAAAACTACTCACATCGCGTAACTCTTGCGCGTTAATGTTCTGGGAACAAAATCGTGCAATATCCATTTGATCTGAGATGTGTGGAAATGAATGGTTTTCGCCCTAGAAACTGCACGAAGGATAGTCAAGGTATGAGCCCAGAGTGTTGTGCGGCGGTATTCTCCCAACGTTGAGGTATGTGGGCCAATGGTGTTTTAAATATTAATTATAACCACAACTTACAAATATTACAATTTCCAATGTTGTAGAAAGCTTCAGATTTGGGTATCGATTCCAAGGGTGTTGAATTGGTTAGAATGTGTATTATGCTTTGAAGGCCTTGATATTTAATCAATGTTGGGTGTGTGGATTAAATCTCCATAAGTTGGGTTTATGTATGAACGAATATTCATATGAGGCAGCGTTTTAATTGATGCGTGAAGGTTTCTCATGGTATCATTGATTAATATCTAAGGCATAGTAATATGCTGTGGGCCCGGAGGCTTCATAAGTAAGTGCGATGGTCGAATGCTTATTACAGAGGTTTCATATCATTAAATTAAGATCGGAACTATGTATGGTTAGCAGTCATATGTGGTAAGCACTTTAATTGAAGTTGTCAATGTTTCATATGGTGATGGCATTAAGTCAATCAAATGTGATTCTTGGAAATAAATTGGTCACGTGATTTTGTGCCATAATAGGCATTGGGGGTTTAATCTTAAAGTCTGGGAAATAGAATAAACCTTTGGGTGTTGATCAAGCCCCTTAGTAAGAATTTAGAAAAGGCTTTTGTTTATGAAAGAAACCTTGGTTGTTGGGTTTTAAATACGAACCGAATATTGAGTGTAATCATGGGTTTTAACTATAAGAGTTAAGCCAAACCAAAGCATTGGAATTTGCCCAGATTTAAAATCAACAGTTATATAAAAAAAGGACAGTTGTATATACAACAGTTACACAACTGCAATGAATAGGAGAAAATGCAGAAATGAAAAAGACAGAGTGTGTTGCATAAAGAGAGAAAAAAAAACACAATGAGTTGATTTGAAATCTATATTGTAACTGAATTTAAATGTTTTAATTGGTTTTACATTGTTTGTGATGTATTGGCAAGATTCCTAAGAAAAACAAAAAACCCACTGTAAAATTGAAATTAATACATATTTCTGAATAAGCTGGTAAAAGAAATAAGAATGTAGAAGACAAAGAGGCATGGCTATCCATTCCAAGTTCCCTGAGGAATGCTAACAGTCATAAGGAAATTTCTATAAATAATATCTTATTGATATGCATAAAGAGGTTAGAGAGGTTAGAGAGGTTAGAGAATGCAGAAATGATGCAGTGAGGCTGGAAGAAGGAGGAGTTGATAGAAAAGCAGATAATGTAGAAATGAAGTGAGGAAGAGAAAAGAGAGAAGCAGATAGAAAATCTGAGAAGATGTAGAGATGATGCAGAGCAGATATGAGAATTGATGAACAACAAAGAAGATGGTACAATAATAGAGCTAATATCCAAGGTAAATCAACAAGTGTTTTTCTTTTGAAAGAGTAAGGAAGTTGGTGCTTCCACATCAAGTTGTGGTTTGATAAAATGTCAGTTGTAGCTGACTGAGGTTGGAGCCTCCTGTAGGTTGGTGCCTACAGAAAATCAGTGGTGAGAGGGAGTTGGAGCTTGGCTTTGCATCACAACAATAATAAGATGTGGTTTTCTCCCTTTATGGGTTTCCACTTATATCTGGTGTCTCTGTGCATGATGTTTATGTGTTGATATGGTTCATTTCATCTGCTTAATACTTGCTGCTCTCATATTAAGTATGCTGTTACATTATATTAATACTTGTTGCTCACATTCTAAGAATACTCACATATTAAGTTGAGCATGAAATGAAGGTGTAAATTAGTTTTTAATGAAAAGGTTTTAAAAGTCCATGAATGTGTTAAACTGATTCACCCCCCCCCCCCTCTCAGTTTAACTAAGGGTTCAACAATTGGTATCAGAGCCGGTTCCTTTGGTGTAAGCTTAATAGATTGAAGGAGATCTGGTTGAGTCATGGACCATCAAAAGTATTTGTGTTAAATAAAACAAACTTTCCTGAATGGAGAGATAAAGTTAAAACAAGATTATTGGCTTATGAACCTGAGGTATGGAAGCTTGTATGTGATGGTTACTACACAGACTCACCCACGGTGAAAGAACAATAGAGGAATGCCAAGGCAAAATGTGTGATATATAACAATCTTCATAACAATTATCTTGAGTTGGTAATGGATTTAACTTCTGCAAAAGAAATCTGGGACATATTACATTTCATGCATGGAGTAGACACTGAGGATTTCACTGTCAAGAAGGAGAAAATAATTAAGAAGAAGAAAAATTCATGTCAAAAGGAAAATGCTCAATCAAGTGAGGTACCTGCTAGTGTGAATGGTAGTAAGAACCATGAAGAAATTGTAGTTGAAGAAAAAGCCAAACTTGACACAGCCTTGACTGAAATAGAAAGCTCGAAGAATGAAAACAAAGACCTTAAGACATTGGTACAAATATGTGATGAGAAAGAATATGAAGATAGGAAAGAAATTATGGGTCTAAAGACACAACTTGAAGAAGCAAGGAAAGTTGAAGACACTTTTCTGCAACAAATGAAAGAGAAAAGTATGGAATGTGAGAAATTGGAAGAAGAAGTAGTGAGCCTAAGAAAGAAATTAGAAAAGGCCCAAAGAGAATTATTAATGAATACTCCTAAAATGAAAAGCTCTGAACAGTTGGACAAGATTCTAAATGCTCAAAGGTCACCTCTCATAAAGGCTGGGATAGGATTTGAAGGAGAAACCAGTAAGTCCAAGGTAGAAGGTAACAAGAATATCATTTTTGTAAAATCTGTAAAGGACAATGAAGCAGCTCAGCAGATTCCTACAGAAGTAAAAGCAAGCAAGAACATAAGTTGTAAAGAAACAAATAAAAACAAGCAGCAACATGAAAGGACAGAAAATGAAAGGATGAAACAGTCAGTTGACAAAGACTCATACACTCTTGAGTATGAATTGAATAGATTTGGGAGATGTCAAAGAAGGTTCTTTCCTCCTATGGGAAGTATCACTTGTTTCTCTTGTCACAAACTAGGACATATTAAAATATATTGCAAGAGAAAACAAATCCATTCCAACCAGCAAAGGATGCAGCAAAAGAGAAGAACCCCTCAAGCAAGCAAATGGAAAGGACAATCTTTCACCAGGTACTCAAATCATTTCCATGGCTACTGTTATGCATGCAATAATTTTGGACATAAATTTTTTGATTGTAAATTGTATTAAAAAAGGGGAATAAAATATTATACATCAGCTCAAACATACCCTGGCAAAGTAAGATGTTATGTATGCCTCAAGCTTGGTCACAAAACAAAAGACTGTAATCTGCCATATACATTAAAGAACTCCAGGTAGAGGATGGAGTCAAAACAGATCACTCAAAACTATGAATCAAAAAGAAGAGTAGACATTATGAAGAACCCCAATAAAGTATGGAAGGAAAAGAGAAAGGGGGAGCCTATTATCTCAATAACATAATGAATCCATCATAGTCTCAGGGGAATCTGCTCTAGGAAGCAAAGCAAAAATCCATCCAGTGACAAATATGAAGCAACATCACAGGGGGAGAGCAGTTCATAATTATTCCCCATGAGAGTAATCTAAGAAGAGCTCCATGTAATGAGAGCAGCTATGAGAGCAGGAAGAAAAGGGAAAATCCCTCTAACAAAGAACTATTGAGGAAGAAGATGATTTGAAGTATTAAATAGCTGACAGATTGATGGAAAAAGAAAAGACAACAAGCAGCCATGATGGTAGAGAAAACATCAGCCATGAACATGTAAGCCAAGAAAGCACCAACACATTAAGTGATGATCACATTGTGCATCATTCTTCTAGAATGAACAGTGAATCACATTAAGAAGGATGAGTAAGAATAGTGCCTATCATCATTATATCATTACATCTTTCATCTATGAAAATTCCCCTTGGAGGAATGCAGTAAAGTGAGTAATAAATCCTTGAGTAATCAGCCCATGAAGATTCATAGAAAAGAAATTTAAGATTCCTTCCCAAAGATCTTTATGTTGGAACAATTGAATTGAATATAAAGCAACAATGATTCTGGAATAGTCCTAGAAAGGAACATGCAGTGACATTTTTTTTTAATTAGAATGATAGAATAAGTAGCAGGTTAATGATGCTAAGATCTAATTCAGTATATTGATGATTGTTGGTGTGAACAGTGAAAAGATCATTAGTAGAAACTATGGGTTCATGTGCAAGCTAAAGTGAAATCTCTGCATATTTTATCAAGGTAATATCAATTGGTACTTGGTACAAGTAGCATGCCTATCAACAGAATATCAAGTGTTATCATGGAGCAGCAGTGGTATGATATAGGTCCTTAGGATCAAAGGATTATGGAAAAAGTGTATCAAGGTAGTATTCTCAGCGTTATTTGCATTCAACATGAAAAAGGTTAGTAGCAGTACAAAAGGATCAATATTTTGTTTACACTTGAAGAATTATATTAAGCATTGAAGCAATATCTTTGTATATATATAATTGAATGCCTTCCTAAAGTCATCACATATATATCTTCAACACCTCTTCCTTAGGATTATTCATAAACTGTGTGAAGTCTGTTGGATGAGATATCAATCAAACAACTTGAAGATGCCTTTGTTGGAAATCACCATGACAGAATAGTTAAAGTATTGGAAGTATGAAAGACTAGCTGTGCTGACCTAACAGTTGAAGCTCAAAAATCTGTTATTGATTTATCACAAGCATACTTCAGCAGAAAGGAATTGCTAGTATTTCATCATTCAAAGAGAGAGTGATCTTTGACATACATACCCCCTTATGTCATAAACAAATTGCAGGGTTCATAAGTAAGACTGACCAATACACTGAATGTATCTAGCCTCAAGGGTTTGTTTTGAAAATACATTGAATAAGCAGGAAAGTTATTTGGTCTTTCATATTGAAAGATATTTCCTATTCTCACAATAAAATGTAGGCTCTAGTTTGATTCATTGATTCAATTCAGCAACAAGGATATTTCAGCCATTAAGTGTAATATCATTATCAACATTCTAGCACATATCATCACCAACATGCAAGAAAAGTGAACCACAAAAATAAAAGATATATTGGCTTCATCACAATTGAATAGATGTATACTTTAGATGTGCATTTCAGAAAAAAGACTTACTCCATCTACAACCTTCCTCAATAAATATGCATCACAGATGAAGATTATAATATAGACTAAAGTATAGCTGAAGCAAGCTTGATATGTCACATGAAGCATTCACAATCTTTAAGGTTTGATCCAATAATGCATTTATGATTAGATAAGGCTGGTACAATATGTTCGATGAAGTGTCATTATCTTCACTTTCAGCTTTATACTAGTGAAAGGAGACTATGCTTTGGGATTGTATCAATTTACAGTGTATAGTCAAGTTCAATAATCCTCAAAAGTGTTCTCTCAACATCTCTTGTCCACCAATTTGGAGTAGCAGGGTACAAATTAAGAAGAAGAAGGCCTAAACTAGGAAATGTGAAACCCTTTTCCATTGATGTCAAAGGGGGAGGAAAAGCAAGCAAAAAGAGAGTATTAATGTGTTGTCAAAAGGAGAGTATTAATGTGTTGCCATCAATGCCAAAGGGGGAGACTGTTGTAAATGTTGTCATTGATGGCAAAGGAGAAGACAGGGGTAGCGCCTAAACTATCCATAAGGCAAAAGAGACAGAGAGGTAGCAGATAAAACAGAGGAATTGAAGCAGAAGCAGCAGAGGAATTAGAGACAGAGCAGTGAAGTTGAAAGGGCCTGAAGGAGTTTAATACAGAGGTTTATTTATGAATTAGGGGTTTAATACAGTTTACAGTTGAATTATTGAGCAATTATTCACTAATTGAGTTTGTATGGCATAGAATTTGATTGAAGTCTAAAAGCACCTGAAACATCAGTCAAGGAGCAGAGTAGTGTGAAAAGAGCCATTTGATTTGAAAACCTGGCCACAGCCGAAAGGGCTTTTGTGATTGATCTCATTTGTATATATTGAGGAGGAATTTTTCCTAATTTATGTGTGAATTACATATGTGTTCTTGATTGAATTTTGTATAAAGAATATTCAAGTCTCTGTAGACAAGTTGTGAAACTTTGTATTAATGGACTAAATGAAGAGGCTTTGCACTCTGGTTAATGAATTAGTAGGCTTATTGCATCTGTGTGTCAGTGGGAATTTCCCTGAAGGACCCATCCCTTTTGACTCTAGGATTTTTGTGTATAAATCTGAAGAACTCAGCTTCTGTGTGAGTATCTCTTTATTAACCTCTGAATGCATTTGACTCCATGTTATCGATATGTGAATTGAATGTATAAGCTCTACGTAGAAATTTTTACAATAAAATCTAGCATAAAAGGTTGAAACCTAATCGAGTCTAGCCCCTGGTCGAGAGCGACGGAATTGACCCAGATTGCCGAGTTATAGAGAAGGAGCAGTGCCTCACCTCCGAACTCTATTTCGATTTGCATAGGGCATGGAGAATGCAATTCTGTGTAAGGGTTGGAAGATATCCCTGAGCGATGGCTCTTGTTGAAATCGACATCAAAGATTATATTGATCTTGTAAACTTTCCCCAAGAAAATCGAGGAGCCCAATTACCTTTGTCCGAGGTTGACTCTGCTTGAAGAGCGTTTCTGTGATGTATGGGATGTGGACCTCCGCAAGGAAAGCCTGTGTTGAATGTAGTTAAAACCACGATGGAAGTTGAGTGGTTTTGGAAACGGATACTAGCTGTATCGTGCAGCAATTTGGCCAAGAAGTGGTATTGATAAAAATAATGTGATCCATTGAGTTTTGGACACGTCAGGTTCACAAAACTGCTCATATCGCGTAACTCTTACGCGTTAATGTTCTGGGAACAAAATTGCGCAATATCCATTTGATATGAGCTATGTGGAAACGAACAATTTTCGCCTTAGAAACTGCACGGAGGATAGTCAAGGTATGGGCCCAGAGTGTTGTGCGGCGGTATTCTCCCAGCGTTGAGGTATGTGGGCCAATGGTGTTTTAAATAGTAATTATAACCACAACTTACAAATATTACAATTTCCAATGTTGTATAAAGCTTCAGATTTGGGTATCGATTCCAAGGGTGTTGAATTAATTAGAATGTGTATTATGCTTTGAAGGCCTTGATATTTAATCAACGTTGGGTGTGTGGATTGAATCTCCATAAGTTGGGTTTATGTATGAACGAATATTCATATGAGGCAACGTTTTAATTGATGCGTGAAGGCTTCTCATGGTATCATTGATTAATATCTAAGGCATAGTAATATGTTGTGGGCCCGGAGGCTTCATAAGTAAGTGTGATGGTCGAATGCTTATTACAGAGGTTTCATATCGTTAAATTAAGATCAGAACTATGTATGGTTAACAGTCATATGTGGTAAGCACTTTAATTGAAGTCGTCAATGTTTCATATGGCGATGGCATTAAGTCAATCAAATGTGATTCTTGGAACTAAATTGGTCACGTGATTTCGTGCCATAATAGGCATTGGGGGTTTAATCTTAAAGTCTAGGAAATAGAATAAACCTTTGGGTGTTGATCAAGCCCCTTAGTAAGACTTTAGAAAAGGCTTCTGTTTATGAAAGAAACCTTGGTTGTTGGGTTTTAAATACGAACCGAATATTGAGTGTAATCATGGGTTTTAACTATAAGAGTTAAGCCTCTGCATAAGAAAATAATTTTGAGTTGTATTACTGCGTGGGTTTTAGAACCACAAGTCTGAATCAAAAAATTTAAAGCCTCCACATTCATTTATTTAAATTGCCAGTGAAGGAAAACACAGTGAGTTGAGTTGTTGAATGGGTTGATTTGAAATCTATATTGTAACTGAATGTAAATGTTTTAATTGGTTTTACATTGTTTGTGATGTATTGGCAAGACTCCTGAGAAAAGCAAAAAACCCACTATAAAATTGAAATTAATACATATTTCTGAATAAGCTAATAAAAGAAATAAGAAGGCAGAAGACAAAGAGGCATGGCTGTCCATTTCAAGTTCCCTGAGGAATGCTAAAAGTCATAAGGAAATTTCTATAAATAATATCTTTTTGATATGCATAAAGAGGTTAGAGAAGTTAGAGAGGTTAGAGAATGCAAAAATGATGCAGTGAGGCAGAGAAGAAGGAGGAGCTGATAGAAAAGTAGAGAATGCAGAAATTAAGCAGTGAGGAAGAGAAAAAAAGAGAAGCAGATAGAAAATCTGAGAAGATGCAGAGATGATGCAGAGCAGAAATGAGAACTGATGAACAACAAAGAAGATGGTACAAGAATAGAGCTGATATCCAAGGTAAATCAACAAGTGTTTTTATTTTGAAAGAGTAAGGAAGTTGGTGCTTCCACATCAAGTTGTGGCTTGATAAAATGTCAGTTGTAGCTGACTGAGTTTGGAGCCTCCTGTAGGTTGGTGCCTACAAAAAATTAGTGGTGAGACTGAGTTGGAGCTTGCCTTTGCATCAAAACAATAATAAGATGTATTTTTCTCCCTTTATGGGTTTCCACTTATATCTGGTGTCTCTGTGCATGATGTTTATGTGTTGATATGGTTCATTTCATGTACTTAATACTTGCCGCTCTCATATTAAGTCTGCTGTTACATTATATTAATACTTGCTGCTCACATTCTAAGAATACTCACATATTAAGTTGAACATGAAATGAAGGTGTAAATTAGTTTTTAATGAAAAGGTTTTAAAAGTCCATGAATGTGTTAAACTGATTCACCCCCACCTCTCAGTTTAACTAAGGGTTCATCAGGTCAACCGTGTTTATTTTAGCATTTATAATATTTATCATAGGTTTTATATACCTTGGTTTATAATATTTATCTAAGGGTTTACCATAGGATTTTCTCAGTATGAAAATCAATCATGGTTAGCCATGGCCAATGTCGCAGTGTGACAAAGATTGTATCAATATGAAAATAAACCATAGTCAACCATAGTCCAAGGCCACATTGTGAAAAATATTGTATCGACATTAAAATCGAACACGGTCAACCATGGTAAACCGTGGTCCAATATCGCATTGTGATGAGGATTGTCTCAATATGAAAATCAACCATGGTCAACCATGTTCCAACTTCACATTGCGACAAATATTGTCTCAATATGAAAATAAACCATGGTCAATCATGATCAACCATTGTCGATAACCATGGTCACATTATGACAAACATTTTCTCTTGTTCAAACATCACATTGTGACAACCATGGTCATCCATGGTCAACCATGGTCCAACGTGTCATTGTGACAAATATTGTCTCAATAGGAAAATAAACCATGGTCAACCATGGTCAACCTTTGTCCAATTTCACATTGTAATAAATGTTGTCTCAATATGAAAATCAAACATGGTCAACCATAGTCCAATTTTGCATTGTGACAAAGAGTTTGTGAATATGAAAATAAATTGTGGTCAACCATGGTAAGCAATGTTTATTTTATGTTTTATAATATTTATCTTAGGATTTATATACCTTGAGTTTATAATATTTATCCCTTGGATTTACATCCCTTGGGTTTTTAGTATTAATCCATTGGGTTTATAATATTTGTTTCTTTGGTTTAATATTATTCCCTTTAGTGTATAATACCTTGGGGTTTTATAATTAATATCATTGTCAACAATGGTCCGATGTTGCATTAAGTCTAATATTGTCTCAATATGAAAATCAACCATGGAAAACCATGGCTAGTCATGGTAAATCATTGTTAACCATGGTCAACCATGGTCAAACATGGTCCAATGTCACATTGTGACAAATATTGTCTCAATAAGAAAATATATCATAGTCAACCATGGTGAACCATGGTCCAGCATCATTTTGTGACAAAGAATATCTCTATATGTAAATCAATCAGCGTCAACCATGTTTATTTTAGCGTTTATAATAGTTACCATTGGCTTTATATACCTTGGTTTTGAATATTTATCTCAGGGTTTATCATAGGATTTTCTCAATATGAAAATTAATCAGGTCAACCATGATTAACCATGGTCCAATATCTCATTCAGATAAATATTATCTCAATATGAAAACCAATAATGGTCAACCATGGTCCAACATCTCATTATGGAAAATATTGTATCGACATTAAAATCAATCATGGTCAACCATTGTCCAATGTCGCATTGTGAAAAGGATTGTCTCAATATGAAAATCAACCATGGTCAACCATGTTCCAACTTCACATTGTGACAAAGATTGTTCAATATGAAAGTCAACCATGATCAACCATAGTCAATAACCACGGTCACATTTTGAAAAATATTGTTTCTTGTTCCAAAATCACATTGTGACAACCATTTTCATCCATGGTCAACCATGTTCCAATGTTCCATTGTGATAAATATTGTCTCAATAGGAAAATCAACCATCGTTATCCATTTTCCAATGTCGCATTGTGACAAAGGTTGTCTCGGTATGAAAATCAAACATGGTCAACCATAGTCCAACTTCGCATTGTTACAAAGATTTTTCTCAACAGGAAAATTAGCCATGGTCAACCATGGTCAGCCATGTTTATTTTAGGGTTTATAATATTTATCATAGGGTTTGTATACCTCAAGGTTTTATAATATTTTTCCCTTAGTTTTAATATTTTTCCTTGGGTTTATAATCCCTTGGGTTTTTAGTATTAATCCCTTCAGTTTATAATATTCGTTTCTTGGGTTTAATAGTATTCCCTTGGGTTTTTAGAATTAATCCCTTGGGTTTATCAATCTAAGGGTACATATTCCTAGGGTGTAATATTATTCATAGGGTTTATAATATTAATCAGGGTCATCCATAGTCCAATGTCACATTGTGACAAGGATTGTATCGATATGAAAATCCACCATGGTCAACCATGTTCCAATGTCACATTGTGACAAAGATTGTCTCATTATGAAAATCGACCATTGTCAATCATGGTGAAGCATGGTCATATTGTGACAACCATGGTCGTCCATGGTCAACCATTGTCCAATGTTGCATTGTGACAAAGATTGTCTCAATAGAAAAATCAACCATGGTCAACCATTGTCCAACGTCATATTGTGACAAAGGTTGTCTCAATATGAAAATCAAATATGGTCAACCATATTCCAGCTTCGCATTGTGAAAAATATTATGTAAATATGAAAATCAATTTTGGTTAATCACGGTGAACCATATTTATTTCAGTGTTTATAATATTTATCTTAGGGTTTATATACCTTGGGTTTATAATATTTATTCCTTCGGTTTAATATTATTCCCATGGGTTTTTAGTATCTATCTCTTGGGTTTATTATTCCATTGGGTTTATAATATTTATCTTAGGTTTTAGATACTTTGGGTTTATAATATTAATCCCTTTGGTTTATAATACATTAAGGTTTTAGAATTAATCCCTTGGGTTTATAATATGAATCACTTGGGTTTATCAATCTAAGGTTTCATATTCCTAGGGTATAAAGTTATTCATTAGGTTTATAATATTAATTGTAGGGTTTAATATAAGTCCATTTGGTTTATAATCATGGTCAACCATGTACAAGCATGGTTTAAATAATTAATAATTATTTAATTATTTAATTAATAATAATAATAATATGAATTAATAGTAAATAAGTATTAATTATTAATGAATTTATAGTTAATAATTAATAATATAATAATTAATGAATTAATAAAAAATAAGTAAAGATTATTATAATCGTTTTGAAATAATTATTATTATTACTAAATATTTTTTTGTTGTTATGATTTTTATTATTTATTAATATTACTGCTATTATCAAATAAATATTATTATTAAATAATTAATTTATATCACATAATTTAAAATTAAATAATAATAAAATATATTTAATATTAAATAATAATAAATATAAATATATTTATTAGTGTAGCCTAACGAGAGAATTTTGAATTTATTTTTATTTAAGTATTTTTAGTGTTTATTTTAATTTTAATATAAAAAGAATGATTTTTTTAATTAAATATATTGAGTAAACTATATAAATTTAACAACATAAAATTAATATATTTTTTAAATAATCCACAAAATAAATTAAAAAAAAATTCACAAACATTAAAAACAACCATATTAACTATTAATTGCATCATTAACCTATTGTGAAGATCACAAAACTGGAAATGAAAACTTCCTAAAAATTGTTGACGAATGTCAATAGACTTAGTTGTCATACGCAAGCAAGAAAGACAATTGTAGCAACATGCTTGCCAAAAGTAAACAGATATAAACTCTCATAGTCATATAAGTTAAATCATTAATGAATACTCATAGGCTTATGACACCTATGCAAACAAGGAAGATAATTGTGGAAACAAGCTTGCCAAGAACTTAAATATTGGGATTGGAAGTTAGTTGCATGGCTTAAAAAAGCACACACACACATTTTATTACAAATAGTCACAAATCACATTTATAGTATGCATGCAATTTAAAAAATTCAATAACAACCTTAAACTATAATTTTGAACCCCCGAATTTGGGTGACATTACAAAGAAGATGTCATGTTAGCAAAAATTGCCATCATGATTTCTCCTCACAACTAATGCCCATGCACCTTTATTGTTCTCAGCTCAACAACGAAATTCATCAATCTTCGCACCAATTATCTAGATGCTTTTTTGTTTCCTTCCCTCTTGTCCTTCTTTCACCTTCGTCCTCTAGTTCTTAGGATGAATTTGATTCCCATTCCTTTTCTCCAACATCTCATTCCCCTTCTCTCATGGTAGATGGCATGAAACTCCAAATCTATGTGGGCTAGGAAGCAGAGCAGGAAAAACCACAGCAAGAATAAAGCCTATATGGCCTCCTCATTGTGGAGGAGAAGTCAAAATATGCAATGGCTCTAATGAAAAGAAACAAGGAATAATAGGTATCTTCAAACTCCAAAGGAAAACATGTGGTCTAAACAAACAATCTTTTCTATCCTACTCTTTTTTGTTTTTTGTTTTATGACCAATGCACTCAAGAAAACAATCACATGATTATTTTTTATCTCTTTCAACAATTGTTTATGTCATTTTCTCTAGTAACGTGTATGAACCAAACATTTTTAGACATATATTTTCATGCAGAGACCATATGGTTTTCCCTTGGTGGGCAGATGGTCCCAAATCTACAATTTGCAGAGATTACTATGGCTCTTGATCCTTCAGTGATCTCATGTCTATAGAATATGTAAATTTGTTTTCCTAATATAAAGTCATGTGCTTACTTACAAGAGAAAAACTATAGCACTTACATTTTTTTAATAATAAAAAAATTTGTAAAATCTAACACCCTCTTTCCAATATAAACAAGCGTATAAAAATAAGAATCTTGAACATACATATACATAGTATTTTCAATAAACAACATTAAAATATAATATTATTTTTCCAATATAAAACTAGACTATCAATATAATTAGTAAATAAATTAAAATAAAAATTAAAAAAATCACTCTAACACCATCCTTGAAGCCTATAATCGATTTATATAGGCCATTACTATTAATATGGCTTGAACGCTCACCTTCTAATTACACCTTTCTCTTGTGTTCTAATCTTTCCTTTACTTCCCTTCCTTTCCCATGTTTAAATTAATCAATGTAACAACATAAATAACCATCTCTCTTCCTTATTCTATGATGATGGGTCTTATTCCTTCCCTTGTTGGGCGTCTAATAGAAACTTTTGTGGGACATCTAACAGGATAATTTTTTAGGGTAAGTTAGGTAAACAAGAATTGGATAGGAATATGCATCTAATAATTTTCCAAATTAATAATTTTACACGTCTTACTACTACACAAATGGGTTTTTTAAGACATTTATTTAAGAAAAAATTATCATTTCATCTTAAAATTTTCATTTTGTCTCAACCATTTCGTTTCAACTATCACTACTACATAAAATTATTCAAGAGAAACTTCTAGGGGAAATTCAAGACATTTCTTAATGCATATCATATTAAATTACTCAAAATAAACTACCCATATACCACGTCAATGGAAGAGTGAGTGAGTTTCTCTTGCCTCTTCTATATTACATTGCATTACAACAGAAAAGGCAGAGAAACCATGGGAGCATTTGTAATTATATTGCTTAATCCTGTTCTCCATGATATTAAGGCTCAGATCTAAGTGGACTAGAGTTTAGTGTTTCGAGCAATTTTCTCTTCTCTCTTCTAGCTCACATTACACGAGAGATAGGCAAAGCATCCATTGGGGTAGGAGGGTGATCATAGCTTTTACTACTCATCCCTTCTTACCCATATGGGAATAATAGGGTAGGCCATCATCACTATTATTTGCGATAATATTTTTGTGGGGCATATAGATGGTGGCGAGATAATATGTGGCCTTCAATGCAGTAGCCCAGAGGCCCCGACATAAGAGGAAACTTTGCATTGAGCCACACTTGACTGCTCTATAATGTAACTATGATTATGCTGAGAGGGAGTCCATTAGAAATAAGAACTCGAAGCTCTTGCAACCCATTAATGTCCACATCAGTGACCACATAAGCATCCACGACTACATCCAAAAACTGTGTAGGGATGGAAAGATTAAAGAGGCCATGCTAGGAGTCAACCATGCCATGTTTAATCTAATTTCTACCCATCCATATTCACCTGCAAATATTTTACTGGAAACCTACATCGAGTATGTCAACACGATAATTTTGTTTCTCTTTATAAATTTATCAAGAAAATTGGTGTTATAGAATCTCGTTACATATAAGAAAGTTGTGAGCACTCATTGTGAGAGGTTGGACATGGGAGCCTCATTCTATATGTTGAAAATAATCTATGAGGTTGAGATGATGAAAATTACAACGATTTTTAATCATTTAATGAAGGCCCATTTTAGGCTCAATAAGTATGAGGAGGTAATAAGGCTTTTTAGGGGAATGTTATATAAATGGCATGGGGTTGATCCTCCTGCATATGTTGTTACTATTAGGGTTTTCTGAAGGAGAAACAATGCAACATGAAGAGGGCATGTACATGCAGGTTAGGATATGGGATTCAATCTTCCATTGACCATTTTTTTGTAATTTGATTGGGACATTTATGAAGGTAGGATAGCTTCAAAAGACATTGTATTTGTTTTCCTTTATTATGAAAATGTTCAAGCCCAACTATCATGTCATATAATGACATGATCGATAGGTTCTAGAAGGTTGGGGGAATGTAGGAGGGCCTATATTATTTGGAGAAGATGGGAGAGATGGTAATAACCCATAATGGTTCCTCGAATGAAATTTCAATGAGTAGTTATATTGAATGCAATGAATATTAGGAAGACGAGAGGATTTTTGGATCAATTGTGGGAAAGGAATGTGCGCTATATATTTTGGTATATACATGTTATTGGATAAGTACTTCAAAGAGGGGATTATTTTAAATGTTAAGAGGTTGCTTGACAAGATGGTGGTAAAACTACGTGATCTTGATGAGGTCACATATGAAATGTTGATAGATGAGTATTCGTAAATTGGAAGAAGCCTTGAAGATATTTGGCACATTGATAGAGGTTGGATTCAAACCAAATGTTGTTTTTTATAATAAATGGTTTAGGGTTTTATGCAAAGAAGGAAAAATATTGGAGGAAAATCTCATACAAGATATGGTGGAAGGAGATTAAAAGGTTGATGTTGCAACATATGATGTATTGATAGATGGGTTTAGCAATTAAGGGATAGTTGAGGAGGAGAAAAAAAAAAATCTCAATTTTTTGTGAAATGGTTTTCTGAATGAGGATTCTTGAAACACAATTTAGAGGGAAACCATAGGAAATGAATCTTCCCATTATGACATTTTGTTACACTTTGGTTTTTTTCATAGGTTCCCTTTCATTATTTTTATACATTTTCATTTTCCATGTGTGTTCTAGGTTATGATCTCTCAACTTGAAAAGGCCATAGGAATGTAGTTTATAAAATATAGTCCTTTGGTAAAATTAACATTATGTATTCCTTTGTTATAGCTTTGTTTTTGATCGCATACATTTTAACTATGGCCATGATTTTTCCAACAACAATTACAAGCACTTATGGAAGCCCTGAACACATTGGAGCCTAAATATATCAGATGTGTAAAAAAAGAGTCTCCTCAAGCCAGGGATTTTTAAGAATTTTAATGCCTGGAAACAAATACGTTTTGGGTGTAAGTGACTTTTGGCACTTATTCCTTCAGATTAAGCTCAAATACATAGTATACATGAAAGGAAGATACATTTAAGACCAAAATCTTAATGTTTGCAAACAATCAGTACTGAAATTATCAATATTTTCATATTCTAGGGTATCCTAGAGACAATTTTGATTAGTTGTGTTGGATATCCCTATAAATGAACATTTGACAAATTCCTAGATAGTTTTGGCATGCTTTCCCAGAAGTTTTTGAGGGGTAGGCTTTGGCATGCCATGGTGCTACCAAGTTAATGAAGTTCCTTTTCATAAATTTTGATGTTGCATTTTAAAAATGATAAGCATTTTAGGACTCACCCTTTGTTGTTATAAATTTTTAATTGGTTGCACCTATGATGAAAGAACTGTCTAACAAGATTTGTGAGAAAATGGGTATCAAAGTTTATCAGGTTTGTATAAGGAATTTGTTGAGATGAGTTTAGATATAATTTTGGTGTAGTTTTTCTTCTATGTTTGAAGTAATTTGTCTAATAAAATAAAGCAAATTTTCAGATAAGGAAAACAAAGATTTTTCTAAGAGTTGGACAAATGGCTAAGTTAGATGCTTGAAGAGTTGAAACATTGGGATCGGTAGTGAGACACTATTGGAAATATTTTCATTGATGGCAAAGGAGCATATCAGGATCAACAAAGGTATAAATGAGAAGCAAGGAAAAGAAGACAAAAGTGCAGTGAAATTGCTACATTGAAGAAATTCTAATAATGTGAAATTATTTTTGAACACAAATTGTTGTGATGCAAAGGCAAGACTCTAAGGCAAAGGAAAGGCTCCAAGGAATTTTTTTTTTATTTGATGTTGGAATTAATTTGATGAATTTAATCATTACATGTGGCTGAAATTAATATTGGATCATTTATGTCTTTTGTGGTCTAATATTCAGGATATGAAGTGTGTGGAAACAAATGAGTTGAAGGAAAAGATTCAAGTCTATTCACTTCATATTCCTTTGAGGAATACAGATAGCGAGAAATATATATTTATAAAATATGTGATTTTGGAAGGCATAAGAGAGGTTAGAGAGCTGATTGAGATATTATGCACATATGGAGTTGATGTGAAGCAGATTTGAAGGGAGAATAGGCATAAGTAAATATGGAGATATGAAGAATTGATAACCAGGTAAAATCAAGATATTGTTTTCATGTTGTGTGTGGGGATTGTGGTCTCCTTTCAAGTTTTGTCTTGATAAAATGTTCAGTTAGAGTTGGTTGAGGTAGGAGCCTCCTGTGTGTGGGAGCCTGTAGAAAACACATGGGAGTTGGATCTTGCAAAAATTTGAGGTAGTAGCCTCCTATAGGTTGGAACCTATAGAAAATTACATGCAATAAGAAGTACGAGCTTGCCTTTACATCACAACAATAATAAAATTGTGGTTTTATCCCTTATGGGTTTCCACTTATATCTGGTGTCCATATGCACTATTATTATGTATTGATGTGGTTTATTTGTCTACTTATTACTTGTTGTTCAAATATTCAATTTGTTGATCATTATTTGTTAAGTTGCTCATGTAATGTTTGAAATTGATGTGATTAATGAAAGGAATATTACTGTCCATGAATGGACTAAATTGATTCACCCCCCCCCCCCCCAGTTTAGTCAAGGGTCCATAAATTGGTATCAGAGCAGGTTCCTTTGGTGTAAGTCTAATAACATGAAGGAGATATAGCTGAGTCATGGACTATCAAAGTGTACATGTGTTGAGTTCAACAAGCTTCCATGAATGGAGAGATAATGTTAAAATAGATTTAATGACTTATGGACTTGAGATATGGAAGCTTGTATGCGATGGTTATTGCAAAGAATATCCCTCTTTGAAATAACAAAAGTGGAATGGAAAAGAAAAATGAGTTATGTATAATAGTCTTCATAACAATGATCTTGATATAGAAATGGATTTAACTTCTGCAAAAGAAATCTGGAATAGATTGCATCTCATGCGTGAAGGACACACTAGCGGCTGCATTGTCAAGAAGGAGAAGGTAAACAAGAAGAATAAAAACCCATTTCAAAAGGAAAAGGTTCAATCAAATGAGGTACCTGCTAGTGTGAATGGACATGATTGCCATGAAGAAATTACTGTTGAATAACAAGCAAAACTTGACCTTGTTTTGACTGAAATAAGAAGATTGAAGAATGAAAACAAATATTTGAATAAATTAGTGCAAATATGTGATGAAAGAGAACATGAATACAATAAGGAAATCATTAGCCTAAGGACACGGAAGAAGCAAGGAGAATAGAGGTGATGATGAATAATCAGATAAAGGAGAAAGAGGTACATTGTGAGAGATTAGAGGCTGAGATTGTTTCAATTAAAAGTGAGCTAGTTGAAAAGAACATATTATATATAAGGTTAGAAGAAATAAAATATCTCCATGAAGAAATCATAAAAATCATCTATTCAAGAGGACACCACAATGTTGAAAATTGTGGAGACAACCAGTGTGGTTAACAAGGAGACAAACAAAGGCAAGGAACATAATCAAGATGAAAACAATGGATTGAAGAAAGTGCAATCTGCTCTTAAATATGAGGATATGAAGCTTGCAAGAATTGAAAAGAGCAGTGTCGCATGCCTCCATTTCCATAAACTTGGCCACACAACAACACTCTATTGGAGAAACCAAACAAATATTATCAGCAAGAGATGCAAAAGAAAAAGAAGCTACCTCAAGAAAGCAATCGAAGGAGACCTCTATCTACTAGAAAATCATATGTCATTAGGTACATAAATTCTTTCCATGGCTATTGCTTCTTCTGCTATGCATTTGGACATAATTTTGTTGATTGCAAACATTCTGAAACGAAAAATAGAAAATACAAACATTTTCTGGGCGACACAAGGTGTTATAAGCGTAATAATCCAGGTTACATATCCAACGACTAGAATTTGTCTTGCACTCTAAAGAAATCTAGACAGAATATGAAAACTACTGCAAGTATACCAAACATTAAGTTAAAATAAAATGTGGATAACAAAATGAAATATGTTAAAGTGTGGAAGAAGAAGAAAAAGGAGCAATATGTTATGCCAATGACATAATGAAGTCATAATGGTTTCAGGGGAGTTGTTCAAAAAACAAAAACAAAAGATGAATCCATTATATGGCTGAGAAACACCATCTTAGGGGGAGACTAGTGTCATTAATACTCATTGGAGACAAGAAAAACAAGTAAGTGAAAATCTAGGGGGGGACAAGGAAACCAAATAAAATTGAAGTCATTATTAATACCCTTGCAATGAACATGGAGAATAAAGTCAGCTTGAAAGGGAAGTGAAATATCTACTAATAATATTACCTTCTAGAAAGTGAGAGGTATTTTAAAGAATGCAATATCTTCTTGAGAAGAATAAATAAATAAAATCTCACAATATATCTTATATGACTCATGACTAATAACTCTATAGAAGTGGAAAGAAGAAAAGATGAGTAGTGTTGATGTGATAGAGTTGGAAGAAGGGGGATATTATTTATTCAAGTTTTTGAAGTTGACAAAGGAGTTGGAAAGAGAAAAAACATGAAAGAAACTAGAATTTGTAAAACAAGCAGAGTTATTTCCTACTCCCATTGTCAAATTTGAGGTCTTCGTGAATAATTACTAGTGTGCTGCTACAAATTAGTGTGCTACTTTCAAACGATATGATGAATGTTGATGAAAACTATGAAATAAATGTAGAAAAATACTTGACCATCCAAAAGATTTCAAATGGTTGTTGTGAGGTTAATAATATGAGTTTACATTGGTTGTTGTTAAGGTAAGCCTGGTTGGAATCAATGGATTTTGTTGCCAATGATCAAGTCTCCCATGAAAAGGAGAATATGCTTCTGAATGAAATTTCAAAAGAAGAAAACGAAATATTTTTAAGGGAGTTTCCACCATCATCATCTTCATCGAGGAGGAGGATTAATATCACAAATCTCATGTCTGCAAACTATCTGCACTTTGCGATTTTTCGCCATTGGCGCTCTAGAAGTGCTCCTAATAATAATCTTGACTCTGATGATTGGGATAAAATTCATGCATTAAAGTAGATAAAGAGAGATTTAGAGATGCATTTAAGGTGATATGGAATAAACATGAAAAAAAATTGAGTTTACAACTCCAAATTCCTAGTGTGTTGCAATGGACTCCATTTTTACCATGTATAAAAATGCTAGTGGAGGTATCAAAAGGGTTCTTATAGATAAGAATTAATTTCTCAAAATATGTGGAATTCCATCGACACTGGATGAGTTTGTAGTTGAACATGCCATGTCGATGGCTAATTTTATGATAGAGTATTTCAGATTTCTCTCAGAAGGTGTGTGTGCCAGATTGGTGGCAGAAGATATATTACAGGTAATGTATGACAGCTACCAGAAAATAAATAGAGAGCCAATAGAGAAGGGCATAGATATATGGAGTTACAATCCCCCTGTGCAAAATAAAACGCCCCATAGAATGCATTAATGAAATTGTGTTTATAACCATAGAACCCGGTATAAAAAAAAAACGTAATGCCAATTTGGAATGTTATGATACAAAACACTGTGTGTAATGCTACAGTTAATGCATTCTTTTTATCTTTTAGAAAATTACTATGCAACGAATGGATTAATAAAACACATGGTTCAGTGGGAGTGCTAAAATTTGAATGGTATCAAAAATTGGTGCAATGTGAGCGTTAAAATTGGAATAATATTAGAAAATGGTGTGGTGCACTGGTGTCCCAACTGTGGCATGGAATCAATTAGTATCACAGTCTGAGTTATTGGTGTGTTATATTGCCTTCTCACCTTTTCTAACAAACTTTTAGTTGAGGTAATTAATCAAATATGCGATGCAACCCAACAACGTCAGAGTTCCTGGTGTTCCTTCAATACTCTTTGTTCAAATAATTAGTCAAGTATGCATTGTTGAGGAGGGAGCCCGATTTTAATTATGCTTTTTCATTTCACATATTCTTATTGAATTCATTAAAAAATTTTCCAGTCGCCCACTGAAATTCCGAGAAAGAGATAGTTCGAAAGAGTCATTTCAGAATTGATGTAAAATCCTTAGGCAGTAGCCCAATGGATTTCGATCCTGTTAAAGGAACCGTAAACTGGAAAGTTTTTAGAGAATGCTTGTAAATAGGGTATTTTATCTGATCTTGAATTAGACGGGCACCAGTTCTCTGAGAGAAATTAGAAATTCGGGGGTAGTTTGATATTTAAACATTTTTTTTTTTTTTTGTAATTATTTTTCTGCAGAAGATGGAAACTTTCAGTCTAAGATGGCACTGACTTATACGTATTATTGACAACAGATGTATGAGAAATTTGTTAAGCTTTATGTAGAACTTGCATCTGTAGTAGTGGCTAGATTTCTTAGTTTCAATGAATCACCATTGGTTGACCTCTCCATGGAAAACATTGTGTGGACAACGTTGTAGTCTCAATATGAGATCCACCACAAAGATACAACTATAAACTCCTTAAGTTTCTTGGCATCATCCCCGCCATACTTATTCTCTGTATAAGACCCCTCTCTATCTAAGTAACCCACCTTCACTTCATATGCCATTTTTTCCTCCCTATAACCACAAAGTCTGAGTCCTCTTCATACCAATAATTCAGCACCCATGTGGATATGTACATCACTACTGCCTATGTGGACGATTTGTAAGCTCGCAGAATTATTGATTAGTGAAAGTGATAGAACATAAATTCTTGATTTTAAGATTTTTTTCTCGGGATAAAAATTTGGTTGCTAATATTGTTTATTCAAGTACAAATGGGTGTATTGCATGCTAAATTGAATAGTAAGTCTCTTTGCAATCAGTAATTCCACATGTGGAGATCGGTTGCATTTATTTATCATTTGTGAGAAGAGCATTCTTGGGATGGATCAGTTACAACTACTATGATTTGATGTATGTGGAAGTTTTGCATCCAACTGAGTTATACCTCATATCTACCATAATTTTTTCCCCATGTTTCAAATACAAACACACAACACCATGCTACATCGATGATATTGTGTATACCACCATGTCAATATCAATGTAAACTCAGTTTATGCTCCAGATGGCAAATATTTGCACGTCTTTTATATCGGAAATAATGTTGGTCACAGACATGCTGGCATAGAGGCTCTGTCGCTCACCTTGGTCCATCATGCAACTCCAAGAATGCCTTGTCCCATAATAAATTGTCACATTGATCACAACCTCAACACCTTAGAAGCATTCCTCTATCATAGATAATAGAATAGATCCTATTCTTTGCGCAGAGTTTTGATTGCTTTCAGTTTTGACATGGAAATGAGAGTTCCCATCTCAAGCCCCACATATATATATGTGTGTGTGTGTATATATATAGAGCCTATTATTTGCACAGAGTTTTGATTTCTTTCAGTTTTGACATGGAAATGAGAGTTCCCATCTCAAGCCCCACATATATATATATGTGTACACACACACACACACACACACACACACATATATGTGGGGCTTGAGATGGGAACTCTCATTTCCATGTCAAAACTGAAAGCAATCAAAACTCTGCGCAAAGAATAGGCTCTATTCTATCGTCTATGATAGAGGAATGGTTCTGAGGTGTTGAGGTTGTGATATATATATATATATATATATAAAGAAGCCGATAGATGTGAATCCTCAATGAATGTGTTAATTCTATGTTGTTTTTCTTTCTATTAAGAAATCTCATGCATTTCTAGGACCAACAGAGGACATGGTGAAAATGGAATGAATACGTGTACAAAGAGATAGAGCAGATGGTGATCGTGAAGCATGGCATGGAACTTTATTTTCTTCAATAGAATGGCATGGAGTTCGATTATACTGCATTGAAAGTGCTACATTATAGTGTGTGTTTTTCATAGTTCTATATTGCAGCCAAGGAATATATTATATTGATATGCCAAGCTGTATTACATTGATTGTAAATCTCTATTCAAGTGCTACTACCTCTATTTCATTCAAACCATTGTGATATATTCGAATTACGATCATTTCCAACAAGTTTCACTATTATATCAATATGCCACAATGGTTATTTTATCAATATGAAACACCTAGCCAAAGAATATTCAACAATGGTCGGGATAAAAGAGTGCACTCAAAGAAGATAAAGGAGAAAATATTATATTTATGTGTTCATATGTCCGATAATTGATGCCCTTGGATGGATTGAATTTCTTGCAGCATGACTTCTTTACTGCATTCATCTAGAGATGTTATTCGAGAACATATCAGTGTTATGTTGCAATTATTGAATCTATATTTGTTGCTACAAACATGAAAATATTTGAACTTTACCAAGTCACGTTTGTCAAAGTATTGTTTCAGATAATTGAGCACATATATGATCACCATTGTGGAAATTTTTAACTTTTTATTATTATCTATTATATACTAGTGTTGGAAAATTTATTCAAAGTTCACACATCCCAATTAATGAGGTTCCTCTCAATATACTATGTTATCATCTTCATCATTATGAAAATTCAAGGCACTTGTTTGGATGGGATCTTCTTATTAGGTATATATGTGAAATTGAAATTATTTACAAGGTGTTCTCCCAACAATAATTATATACCATATGGAGTAGTCATTTTTGAAAAGCATTCATCTTCGAGCAACACTGTCTCAAATTGGAGCAGCCCCAACAAGCCATATGAAGTGGCATTCATTCAATAACAGAATGACAGAATGAACAATGTTTATGCAGAACTTAGAGTGCAGTAATGTTCATTGCACATTAGGAAGTAGTAATGCAATGATGGAAACTACAATGAAAAATTGGTAATCACCTTGCCATTGATGTCAAAGGGGGAGGTAATGTAATCAGAGGAAGGAAGACATTTCTCATAATGAAAGGGGGAGGACAAATGTGATTCCATCAATTCCAAAGGGGGGAGACTCTTGGAAATATTATCATTTATTGCAAAGTTATAAATGAGAAGCAAGGCAAAGAAGACAAAAGTGCAGTGAAACTACTACATTGAAGAAATTGTAATAATTTGAAATTGTTTTTGAACTAAATTGTTGTGATGCAAAGGAAAGAATCTAAGGCAAAGGGAAGACTCCAAGGAAAAAAAATTGTTATTTGATGTTGCCGTTGATTTGATGAATTTAATCGTTACATGTGGCTGAAATTAATATTGGATTATTTATGTATTTTTTTGTCTAATATCAAGATATTAAGTGTGTGGAAACGAATGAGTGGAAGGAAAAGAGTCAAGCATATTCACTTCATATTCCTTTGAGGGATACAAACAACAAGAAAACTATATTTATAAAAAATGTGACTTTGGAAGGCATAAGAGAGGTTAGAGTTACCTATTTCATCGGTAACATTGTTTAGAGAGTTGGAGAATGTGAGAGAGCTAATTGAGATATTATGTAGATATGGAGCTGATGTGAAGCAGATTTGAAGGGAGAAGAGGCAGAAGTAAAGATGGAGATATGCAGAGTTGATAACCAGGTAAATCATCATATTGTTTTCATGTTGTGTGAGGGGATTGTGGTCTCATTTCAAGTTGTGTCTTGATAAAATATTTAGTTGGAGTTGGTTGAGGTAGGATCCTCCTGTGGGTGGTAACCTACATAAAGCACATGGGAGTTGGAGCTTCCTTGCATGGTGTAGCTTGCAGAAATTTGAGGTATTAGCCTCCTGTAGGTTGGAGCCTACAAAAAATCATATGCAATAAGAAGTAGGAGCTTGTCTTTGCATCACAACAATAATAAAATTGTGGTATTCTCCCTTGTTGGTTTCCACTTATATCTGGTGTCCATATGCATTATTATTATGTGTTGATGTGGTGTATTTGTCTACTTATTACTTGTTGTTCACATATTCAGTTTGTTGATCATTATTTGTTAAGTTGCTCATGTAATGTTTGAAATTGATTCGATTACTGAAAAAAATATTAATTTCCTTGAATGGAGTAAATTGATTCACCTCCCACACCCCCCGCCCCCCTCTCAGTTTAGTCAAGGCTCCATCAGAGTCATCTAGCACCAAGTTTGCACACATCTGGAGGAGAGATAATTTGTTTCCAAGTGCATGGTTGTAATTCATTTCCAATACTTCTGAAGAGGCATTTTGTTCTTGTCCAGTTCAAAAATTTCGATCGTTATGCTTCTATGGTTTGCAATGGGTTTATTGTTCCTTATTTATAATATATTTATTTATTGTTTATTCTATTTTATCTATATTCAATTATTAATTTTGCATGAATAAATAGAAGCTCATTTTTTTCTCATTCATTAAAACCTATAGAAAAGCATGCACTTAAGATTTATAAACACATGAAGAGGGAGGATGTTTCAATAAAAATAAAAAAACATCTACTTGGGCATCAGGGAGGGAGAGCCCATGTTAGACTATGGTTGTCGGTTATTAATTTCTGGACAATATTTTGCACAATGGCTGCTTGTAATGAATATCGATTTCAATGGAAAAGAAAAGGTGCAATTTATCTAGGTATATCATTCTCTTGTAGTAGTTAGATGCTAGAAATATTTCAATTAATTTTTATGAAAACATGGAGAAGGAGGATTTTGCAATGCAGGTATTCCTCTCCTCTTTAATCTACTTCACCTGTATGGATTCTCTATTTAAAAATATAAAAACATCTGCATGGGCATCAGGTTGGGAGAACCCATCTTAAACTTTGGTTGTCGACTATTATTGTCTAGACAGGATTTTGCACAATGGCTACTCGTAAGGAATATTGATTTCAACAACAATGAAAAGGTGAAATTTATCCAATTATGCCATTCTCTTGTAGTAGTTAGATACTAGAAATTGTTATTTAAAAATTTAAATACAGTTAATTTTACTTTAGAACAAAATACAAGTTGTATTAACATGTGAATAAAGTTGTGTACGGTTATTGGAATGAAGGAGATAGAATCTTGAGCTTTCTAAATTTCTATTTTGTTGCTATTTAACTTTGAAAATCGGTTCAATGTGGCAAGGATAGAGTTCTAGGAATGATGAGATTACAAAATGTTAGAGAGATTGTATTCCTTTTCTCTATTACATCCCTAACTATGGTTCTCTCATAAAAATGCATTGCAAATATTTTTATAGAAATATGTCAAGGGACACAGATTCTAGAGTTGAGGAGGATGTTGCTTGCTAGGGATGTCTATGGGTTGTTGTGCATAAATTTGAATTGTTTCCAAGAAACTATTAAAAGACTGGTTGGTTTATTCTCTTAATGAGCTATCTCCTAAAGTAAATGGGTTGAAAATTTAACTAAACATGGCCATGTTACTTGGGAATAATGATAGTGAAAAATGATAATATATTAAGAAGTAAACTGCAAATTGCAAGAAACAAGGACGAGGTAGTAAATGCAAGCCCATAAAATAAGTCAAGAGAGGAAATATGGGGATTCACATTCATGTTGGCAGCAATTAGGGAGGACGTAAAGAAATATCATTGACGAAGGACTTAAGCAGACATAGATCAAAAGAAGGAGGAAGAACATGAAAAAAATAAAGTTTCAAAAGAGAATGGAAGACAGAGTACATGAACTAATTTTGGTTGGAAAGTTTGGTGGACAGATGGTCTCTCCTTGGTGAGGAACAATGTCGTTGGATTCCTCATAAAGCTATAGGGTGGAGATGGTGTTCTCTAGATTCCCTTAGTGGTCTGGGTGGAGGATTGTGTCCTTGGAATACTCGAGGGAGAGCCTCTGAAACCTCTTATTGTTGCAGCGAGTTCTAGATTCCCCAGAGTGGGTAGAACCACTTTGTTAGGATGGGGACTTATTTTACGGATTCCATTGAGACTCTTCAGGTGGAGGAAATGGTTCTTTGGATTCCCTGTGCATACTTGGGTGGAGAAGAAATATCTTAATTCCCTATGTGCTTGGGTGGAGTTTGTGAACTTATGGATTCCTTGGATGACTGATTGGTTGTCATTGGGTAGTTGGAGGGTAGAGGTAGTTGGCATCTGTATTCCTTATATATTATTAGACTATTGAATGGCTAGTGGGTGGATGAAGGAGGTCCTACGGATTCCCTGTTTCAATTGGCAGTTAATGTTTTGATCCCTGAAGTAGTCCCCCTGAGTCTCTGGAATCTCGCTTGGGGGTGACCGTTGCAAGTGAGCTTGGCTACAATTGTGTTTTTTTGGGTGGAGAGTCCTTGTTCCTGACTAAGTTTCCTTGCAAATTTAAAGATAAGTATCATTTTGTAATTGTTTAAAGGTTACTAAATATATTCAGTGTTTTTGGTTAGAAATGGATCTAGATTTCTTGACTGTAACAATTTTGTTAGTTTAATGAGTATGCGATTACATCCTTGTGTTGAAATGGAACTTATAGTTGTGGTGAAATCATACATATAAATATATTTCATCTTTCAAATGAATTGTGTTGCTAAGTTAGTCAAGCAAGTGTGTGCTTTTGGACTCAGAATGAAGTGTTGTGTGAAATGATTCTTGGTGTTATTTGTAACACATATACATAAGACATAATGTGTAATGCTTACATGGTAACAAATATCATGTTACAAACCTAAACTAAAATTTTGTTCCATATAAACTATTGAACTGCGTTTTTAACTATATATATATATATATATATATATATATATATATATATATATATTCCCAAAAATAGGGAATATTTGAAGGCCTGAAACTTTTTGGAGTGTGTTTTACCCAAGCTTACGAGGGGTAGCACTGTAGGGTGCTTTAACAAGCCACCACCAACAGTACCGAGAAATGGTGTTGATATTTATGTTTACAACACCATTGTGGTAGAGTCATGGTTGAAATGACCTGGGGCAGGTTCTTGATGGAGATTTGGATAAATATCTCATGATGCTCGTCAAAATCCAAACCAGGTGCCTCGCTTAAGGAAGGGAAAATTTCCTCAATTCTAGCCATGGCCGAGCTCGAATGCAATAAAATTTTGCAATGTAGGAAGGGAGGAGCCGTAAAAGTATAAGATAATTCGGGCTAAAATTATCCTTCAACTAGGTGGAACCCTAGTTATGGAGGCTTCATATTTGTGTGACGAGTTTCCCCTTATTGTGATTAGATGAGGGGGTGACGAAGTGATTCAAAAATTGTACCTTGGAGGTTTGTTTTACATAGTAGAGGGATCGACTGGAATGGCGTCAAGTAGGATGAGTTGGTTGACATGCAAGCCCAGTGGTCCTGCCATTGGTTGGAGGTAGTTCCTATAGGAAAACATAGCCTGGTAGTTCAATCCCAAAAGAAATGAAAGAACACAAAGTAAAGGCCCAACAGGATGTCATAAGTATGGGTGTGGCATGACTACACAAAGGTACATGGTCAATTAGTGGGGAGGCGATCCCACCTGACAATTTAGTTTGCTCCAACAAACCTGGAGGTATAAGGGAGTGCAGTGAAGGAAATAACTGGCATAACGTGTCTCGCAGGGTCTCAAAAAGCTGGATAAAGAGTGGTGTTATAGCCACGTGCACTAATAGAGAGTGAGGGATGTGCGTGGGTGCAACCCATTTTCCCATGTGTCCCGGAAGGGACCTGCCCAATCGATTAATGAAAATGAGTGCGAAATTAGATGTTGGGGCATAAGTATTAGGGTGGCGTGGTGAGGTAGTTACTTGGGACAACCAAAGGTAATGATGTGTAGAGGTGAAACCCACCATCCCACATAGGCCCAGAGGTCTCACCTAGAAGGCGTAAAGGGCGAAATAAATGGGAGCATCAGGATCACACAAGCGGGATGACATCATTCATGTCATGTTGGCTGAGCACGCACCCTCACTGGTGAAGAAATGGTATCATTTGATGAATCATCTTGATGGAACGACCCCGGAAGAGTTAAATAACGTAGTTAGGGGGGCGCCAGGAAAAGGAATCCAAGGTTATGTGGCACAGGCTGAAATGCTAGCCTAATGGTGGAGCAGTGGACCAATGGGGAATGGAGGTTGTGTGGCTCACCTTACACACAAGCCTGATAAGTAGGCCCAGGAGGGTAAGAAAGATCACCTACTTAGGTCAGGTAGGAATTAAAAACATAATCGACATGCAGTGTAGGTCAATCTCGACTAGGTCAGGTGCTGGAGGTCGAACAAAGACTAAAGTGGAATTCTGTTTTGTGGAGAAGATTGATCGTGACTGCTTTAAGAGCCTAAGTGCCATGTGAGCTAATGGCGGGATGCCATGTGGTAGTTAGATGATCTGGTAGGATAAAATGGGGTCAATATTTGAGAGGCCATACCTCCCAATTTGGAGGTCAAATTGAGGTGAATTTGTATATCATTGAATTCGTGACGAGACAAACACAATGGTGATGGTCATTTTGGGTCTAGAGAAGTATGAAAAAGGTTGAAATTTTGAAGTCCCATCCCCATAACTATACCTTTGGAGCTGTATTTTCATAGTAATTACCTCCTACTAACTCTGGTTGAATTCTGGGGCTAGGCGAGTGTGTTACAAAGTAGTACGAAAGACAAGGTGATGTGTCTGATCAGACCCATGAGGGATACATACTAGCGTAAAGGTGTTGGGATGGTGTGGTTGAATGGTGGATGTTAGATTTTTGAGGTGTCTGATACATATATGTATATAAGCATACAAGGTCAAGGGGACCTTGGTTATCAAGATTTGAGAGTGAGTCAGGAATAGGGAAAGTTTTAAGGATGGAAATTTCTCTTAATGTTTAGAAACCTTGAATAATCATACCAGTGTCTAATATGAAAAGTATAAAATGTTTGGAGATAATTTTGTAAAAATATTCAAATTTAAAATTATTTCATATTAGTGTCTATACGATTTTAGCGACTTATAAGGTGAAATAATTTTATACTATAAAATTTGGGCGTATCATTTTTAGAGAAAATGGAATTTCGACGAATATTTTTTTTGGAAAAATAAGGAAAAATTATCCCACCTGTGAATATTAACCCCTACAATTTTCCATATCAGGAAGCCTATGTAATGAAACCAAGCCCAAAAGGAGAATTGATACCTAAAGTGAGAAAATAATAATAATAATACCATTCCCATTAAAACACGAGTTGGATTAACAAGTGACACCTAACCCACTAAGGTAAGTAAGGTGGGGTGGGTTGTTAAAGGCGGTATCAGAGAATCCAGGTTCAACACTAGAATTGATGGGCTCTGTCATTGGAAAATGACGATTTCTATAAATTCCCTAAAATAATTGTTTAGGTGTTAAAAGCTAATATAAATAAATTAGTGATAAACCTAACTGGGATTCATTCATTAAGTGACATGTTTGGATCATTAATAAGTTAAAAAATTGGCATGACTGAATGGGTTACTAGTTGTGATAAATTATGACTTCTGCAGGTTGTAGGTTACAGAGGGAAATTTTTTGTTTTGTTGTAATTATGTTCTACATGGTCATTGTGTTATAGGAAGATTTTTATGGAAACCCGGTAAGGGAAGGACCTATGTTTAATTGGTTTTTTATTTTATTGATGATACTTTAATATTTTAGATGGTTTGAATTGTAATTGATGCATATGAATTATTTAAATCTCATGAACAAGTTATGTGGTGGTTTTTTCATGGCAGGATCACCATAGAGGTCTCATGAGTATAACATTCACGACTATAATTATGTATTTATTTATTTGAATCATGTAACAGTGTGGGTGATTGAAAACAAACCATAAGAAACATAAGATAGAGAGAAGACACCAATGAGGACAAAAATGGTTGAGTATAGTTTTGATCAGTCAGAAAATGGAAGTGAAAGGATTAGGGCTAATGAGGATGAAATATCAATTGAAAAAGGGGGAGGGAAACACTATCTATATTGGATGGACACTTTGATGAGCCTAAGGGCTGAAGTCAAAATTTTCAACGACAATGAGAGGTTGGTAAGAGATCAAGAAAGGAAAGTCGAGATCAATCCAGTTATCTTGCAAAGTCTCTTATATTGGAAGAAGTAGAGGAAATATGAGATGAGGTCTAGTCATAGAGACAGGAAGAGACTTCATGTGTCAGAAGAGAAAAACGATGGAGCATATGGTGGCAGGTCTAGGAAGAGGCACAGGCAGGGAACTAAGGACACTATGCGAGGATATGTACCCTTGAACACCCCTAGAGGAGGGACTAGTACAAAAGTGCATCATTCTAGCATACCATATATTTCTGTTACCAGGATGCACCACCAACCCTCCCACCATCATCTTCACTCATGAATTAATAATACATTCTCGAAGAATTTAACAAAATCAAATCCACCCACATTTAATGGGAATATAAATAAAGTAGACAATAAATAAGCTTGGATACTGGGTATGAAGAATATTTTCATAATACACGACTATTTCAAAATATGAAAGTTATAATCACCACCTATAGCCTGAAGGGAAAAACAAATATATCGTGGGAATATTTGAAGAACATTGGAGGCATTGTCAAGAAAGAGTTGACCTATGATGAGTTTGAAAATATATTCAAAGAGAAATACTTGTTTTAAGGTTATTATTATAAAAAGGAAAAAAGGTTCTATGAGCTCAAGATGGGTCAACTAAATGATGAATAATATGTCACCAAGTTCTTAGAGCTATTGAGGTATGCACCCTATCTCAAATATGAAAAATTAAAAAACTAGAGATTCTTTATCATATTTCCTATGGCATTCAAAGATAAAATTGAATTGTTGTAACCTCAAATTATGAAAGATGCCATCAAGAAGCTAAAAATTTTCTATGAGCAAGCTAAACGCATGTCAGAGATAAAAATTAGCAAGAAAGTAAGGAGCAGCATTGGGAATATGAAGAATTGGCCTGAGAAAAGCTCATAGAATATCCGATATATTTTGTGATGTGCTACAAGATGCTACAATTCTGCTACGGGTCTGCTACAAAATTCTACATGATGCTCTGTATTGATACAGGATCGCATCTGGGGGCATTTTGAGGGTTCCATAGGTGTCCAAATGGTGGAAAAGGGTAGTAGTAGGTTGGAAAATGATGTTGAAGACCTTTCCAAAAAAAAAAAAATTCAAGAACCCATCTTGCACATGGTGAAAAGGCAAGCTAATGGTCTCTAGAAAAACTCTGATTTTTCTATGCAAAAATTCTTTTGGAAAAATGAGTGAAAATGGAATGAAGGTTTCAAGGAAGATGGTGTGAATGCAATGGATATGATTCCACTTTTACCTGCAATCCAACATAGTTCACTTGCAAAGGGGAAAGTTATGTTTTTGAAATATTGTTAAACAAATGCATGAAAAGAACTACAATTTTGTGCTTGTCTATGCAAAA
This sequence comes from Pinus albicaulis, assembly GCA_034641835.2. Taxonomy (NCBI): domain Eukaryota; kingdom Viridiplantae; phylum Streptophyta; class Pinopsida; order Pinales; family Pinaceae; genus Pinus; species Pinus albicaulis. Next base: position 1,934,500,456 of record CM076575.1, read on the forward strand.
ATTACAACAAATTTTCTTAAGAGAAAGGTCTAAGGAATTTGCAAGAGAGAGGCCACCAGGGCCATGAATGAGGAAAATTTAGGTCACTAAGTTTCTCATAGAATGAACAACACATTCATTAGGGGGGTGTGATCGACCTCCAAATTAAACATAAATTAAGGCCCATCTGACCATCCTTCAACACATTAAACATCTCTTTTTTCATTAAATGAAATTATTTTATCTTTAATATGTTCATCAGGAAGGTTTAGACATAATTTCATATTATGTGCCTAGTATTATTTATTTTTGTAGAATATTATGAGAATATTGGGCATATTATGAAGAATTTGAGGATGATATAATTTAGGGATTTTCTCCCTGCTACAGGAGGACCAAGATTGGATAATAAATGAACATGATATGATGAAATTATTAAACAAATTTTGCAGCTCCACTGGTTGAGAAATACAGGAATGTGTTCCCTATCATTTAATGAAGACTCCTAGTGTTCGAACTAGATCCATTTTTTGAGGTATTTTGGAGGGAAAAGTTACCTTACTTCAAGGAGGATGCTTCCCCATAAATTTTTGTAAGTACCAATTAAAATTTCCTCTAGTGGCATGTATTTCTTAGTATTCTTGTAGAGAAAACTTGTTATTTAAAAACTCTATGTTCATTTCTAGAAATAATTTACTTGGATTGATTCAAACCAACCTAAATCTATCTTAACTTCAGATATATGAAGCGCCAAGAGGGATCAAATCTATCAAGGTGCAAACCTCTTTTTTGAGTGCAAAACTTGAGGAAAGGTTTGCACCTAGAGAGATTTGATCCCCCTTGGTGCTTGATATATCCAGAGTTAAGATGGATCTAGGCTAGTCTCAGTCATGTGTGGCCAAGGAAATCTATCGAACATATGATTAATTTTATCACTAATATGTAAATACATATAAAATTAATATAATCATTTTAAAAATGCTAAATATGTCTAAGATTTATCTGGTCATTTTAATTTTAAATTTTCTTAGTTCCCTTAGTTTGTTGAGATGATAAATATTGTTAATAACTTTAATAATGAAATAAAAAAATTGAATGCAAAGTGACAATGTAATAGTGTTGAATGGTAGAAAATGTGAATCATAATAATGTCGCCAATTACAAATGGTATTCAATCTGATAAGTCTAAAAATATTTTCTTGTACTATTCTTAGTGTCACCCCTATTATTTTTTTCATATCTTCATATCAATTATATGAATAGGATAGTTGAAATCGTAAACCATTTAAATCTTTAGCTCGAGTTGTTGTAGCAAACATCATACCTTGTCTCTCTTTCTCTCCAATATTCATAGGTTGAATTACTATAACACAAAAATCAATGTACATTGTTAATAATTTTATGTGCTTACATTGAAATCAATGCACAATGTTAATCCAATCACTTTAAAATTAATGTACCATCATCATCAAATTACATAAAATCATAAATAAACATCTACACTAAAATCAATGCATATAATGCAAGCAGTCAAATAAGATTAGAAAACAGCATCTACACTGAAATCAATGCATCTAATGCAAGTAATCAAATAGGATTAGAAATCAACATCTTCACTCAAATGAATGTATCTAGTGAAAGTAATCAAATAGGATTAGAAACCAACATCTACACTGAAATCAATGCATCTAGTGCAAGCAATCAAAAAGGAATATAAATTGTCATCTACATTTAAATCAATGCATTTAGTGCAAGCAATCAAATAGGATTAGAAATCACCATCTGAACTGAAATAAATGCATTTAGTGCAAGCAATCAAATAGGATTAGAAATCATCTACATTTAAATTAATGCATATAGTGCAAGCAATCAAATTGAATTATAAATTGCTTTCTTACTGAAATCAATGCATCTAGTTCAAGAAATCATCTTCCATCTCTCTCCCCCTCCATATATATCTATATCTCCCTCCACATCTCCTTCTTTTTCTCTATATATCACCCCCCAAAACTCACATTCTCTCTTGATCCAGATCTACCAATCTCTTTATCCCTCCCTCCATGTCTCCATCTCTCTCTTCTTCCATCTCTTCACCTTCCATCTATAGCTCTATCTCCATTTCTCTCTCTCTATCACCCCCAAAAAATACGCTGTCTTTCTCCAATCTATATATCTATAACTCCCTTCTCCCTCTCTCTCTCTCTCTCTCTCTCTCTCTCTCTCTCTCTCTCTCTTCCCCAATTCTATCTCTCTTCACCCATGTTGTCCTCTCTTCATCTATGTCCATATTCCTTATCACTCCCTCTCTCTCTCCACCTTTCTCTCTTTATGTATTTCTTCTTACCTCCCCCTCCATATCCTTCTCTATTACCCTACCTCTCTCCACTCTCTCATATCCCCTCTCCTTTCCTTCCTCTCTCTCCCTTTATCTCCCACCTCTCTCTCTCTCTCTCTCTCTCTCTCTCTCTCTCTCTATCTCTCTCTCTCTCCACACCCTCCAAGTTTGTTACTATATGGCTCTCTCTCTCCTTCTCTCTCCCCTTATCTCCATATTTCTCCCTTTATCTCATTATCTCAACCCCTAACATACACACCTTCTCTTCATCTCTCCCTTGTAACTCCCTCTCTCTCTCCACTTCTCACACTCCTTGTCTTTCTTCTTCCCTCCCTCTCTCCCCATCTAAATTCATCTCTCTATGCCTCCCTCTCTCTCTCTCTCTCTCTCTCTCCCAAGTCCTCTCTCCTCATCCTTCCTCTCCCTTCTCATATTCCTCCTCTATATTCACATCTCTCTCTCTCTCTCTCTCTCAAGTCCTCCTGCATTCCTCTCTCTCCCTTTCTCCCTCATGCCTACTTCTATTCCCATCTGCCCATTAGAGGAAATTTTAGCCTAAAAGTGCCCATGAAATTTAATTTACATGTCATAAAATGTAAACTAATCAAAACCCTTTAAATTTAAAAAGAGCTACATGTAAATATTTTGGAGGGAAAAGAAGAAAATCTACTTTTTTAATTGTAATTTTGTCTTATCTCCTTATAGGTTTACTCAAATTTCAAGTGTAGACACTCATTGGATGAAAAATTGAATTTCACATTCAATGAGTACCCATTGTGAATAATTTTGAGAAGTGAAAAATTGATAAAAATTAAAGATATATTGGAAAAAAATGTTCAACACGTTTTTCAATGTATCTTGAATTTTTATCAGTGTGTGTCTTCTCAAAAGTATACATATTGGGTACTTGTTAGATGCATAATTTAATTCCGCATCCAATGAGTGTCTACACTTGAAATTTGAGTAAACGTATAAGGAAATAAGCCAAGAATACAACTAAAAAGAAGTAGTTTTTTTCTTTTCCCTCCAAAATCCATAACTCTTATTTTCTTATTTTAACTATTAATTTATTATTTTTCCTTAAGAGGCCACTTTTAGGCTGAAATTTCCTCTAATTTTTCTCTCTCTCTCTCTCTGTCTTTTCCCTCCAATCCTCTCTCTTCCCCCATCTCTCTCTCTCTCTCTCTCTCTCTCTCTCTCTCTCTCTCCCCCACCTGTCTCCATATCTCCTTATTTGTCTCTTTATCTCAACCCTAAAAATACACACTATCTCTCCCTCTCCACTTCTCAATCTCTATGTCTTTCTTCTTCCCTCCCTTTATCCCCCTCCAACTCCATCTCTATATCCCTCCCTCTCTCCTCCTCCCTCTCAAGTCCTCTCTCTCATCCTTCCTCTCTCTCTCTCTCTCTCTCTCTCTCTCTCTCCTACATTTTTACGTGAGATCTACCCCCATACTAGGTTGTAAAGCACCTCTCAGTGCAATATTGAAGTTTCGTGCTATTTTTAACTTCTAAAGATTTTTTTCCTTCATAGGGATATTAATATCATTGGGCTTGGCCATCCCAGGAGCCTCAGATGCCTGTTGTACAATTTATTTATTTCCTTTGAATGTCCTTCTTAGTTGCATCTCTTATTTCTACATTTAGTGTTCATGCCTCTTTTGTTGTAGGTTACATTGGTTAAATTATTGAATTGAGTTGTTTTTTTGGTCAATTACAGAGTCACAAACATGATTCATCCTTATAAAAACTTATAAAATTCATATTCATCATTAAGCTACTTGCCTTGGTTTACTAGATCACAAATCTAGAATTTCTAGAAGTCTCTTGTAGCAAATTAGTGGTAGTTTTGTGGTATTTTTTATAAAATTTTAATAAGATTCATTACAGTTGATTCCACTTGTGTTGAGTCATAAAAATTTTCAACTTAATAAAAAAATCACCCGATATAATTTTCACTTGATCGGGTTAGGCATTTGATAGGTTAACTAGCTCACTAATTCTACAATTTCTGATTTTTATAGTAGTAATTTTCTGCTATTTTTTAGCACATTTTAACAAGGGTATTTTTTAGTTATTCCACTTGGAATGGAGTCACAGGACATCCTAATTCATAACAAAAAAATTCTCATGTCATTTGAATCTTATTTTCTTGGTAATTCAACAAGTTATCTCGAGGAGTAGCACTCATGTAGTAAACTTATCATTCCCATAACAATCCTGTAGCAATTCTATATAAATTTGTTTTAGAGATCTTCCTTTCCAAAATTCACTACAAATTCATTATATAAGTATATATATAGCCTATGAATGCTCTGAGGAAACTTTGGCTGAGATGAGGCTTGGTTAGGTCGCCATTTAACTCTTACATTGCTTTCTTTTTTAATTTTGATTTCTGCAATTAGTCTAGATTGTTCTATAATTTACTTCAAGCAAATTTTACTTTCCTTCTTGCAAAATTAATATAGGACTTTTTTTTCCTGAAAAATAGAATAAATTTCCTTTAATTCCATTTATTCTCCCGAAAGATAGATTAGATTATCTTAGGTTATCATTCTACTTTACATTTTTGCAAATAGAATCAATGTTCTTTCTACCATTTACTTTCTAGAAAAGTATAATAGGTTTTCTTATTGTTATTTACTTTAGGATTGGCAGCTTACCTAGATATTGTTAAATTGAAGTTACTTCTCTTTCACTTGCATCAAAGGGAATCAAACTAGGATGAGGAAGGTGTGTGCTTCATATATAGTGACCACCCCTCTTAAGTTTGTATGAACCCCAAGTTGATAATTTAAGTCGATAGTCTTAGAAATTGCAACTTTCTTGTTGCAATATTGGGGTTCATATATATATATATATATATATATATATATATATATATATATACCCACACACTAAATTTTAATATATCAATATTATTTTCTTTATTATGAAACCAAAATATAACTTCTTTTCTAATTTAGGAATCTTATTGGCGTACCTTTGCAAATTTTTGAGGATATTTCTAGTTTATATGTTCACGCCAAGCCAAGCCAACATCGTCTTTGTTGGCATAGCCTAACGAGAGAATTTTGTTTTATTTTATTTTATTTAAGGCCATGGAAAACCAACCTATATTCTTAGTGGCCAAATTTTTGTTTGTGTTTAGTTCAAATCATGCAATATATTTCTCTACCAATAGAATTGAGTTGATGATAAAGAATGTTATCTAGGGGTGAGATTTCAGCCTTTTTAATGATCTATTCATTGGATTTAATAGAAGTATTGGCTTTAAAATTGTTTTCATTTGTCAACTACTTCTTCTACAATGTATGGAATCTATATTACTCTTGTGGCAATAAAGACAGCGATCCTCAAATAGGATAAGCCTACATATTGTTATCCTTTAGTAGGCAGAGCCATGGGGAAAAAAAGGAATGTTGGTATCCTAGAGTAAGGAATCCAAAAGGTATGGAAAGAAAACAATCAAGTTTTCATTATGTGAAATATCACATGCTTGAGATGTTAAATCGATAGTGATAAGTTTTTATAACATGAATGGGGTTGTCTTCTTTTACGTTTCATTTTCCCTTCTTATCTTACGACACATGTCACTAACAATAAATTTATTCGTTATGTGATATGACACAGACAACATGGATTTTGGATTTCATTTGGTCAATATTATTGTGAGTGTTCTTAGTATAATAGATCCATTTAATTAAAACTAGCAAAGATTATAATTTTTTATTACCAAGAAGATATTACAATAATCCTAAAGAAAACTTGTTTTGCGTTGTCAATGAGTTACCTCTCTTGTTTTATACATACTTACAGGTGCCTCTAACACTATTAAGACAATGGAATGATTGGCCACATTAGCCTTTCCTCTTTTTTCAATTTCAAATTCTCGTGAATACTTGTGGAATCCCCAGTCATTTTTTCTCAGCTACAAGCATATTAAATGATTTTAATCACTAATTTTCCTAACAACTCATTAGAGTTTGATATTAGATTTTTTTTTTAAATTGTGTTACTCGTTTATTTGAATTAATAGGATATTGTATTTTTGCAGCCTTGAGTTGATCACTTATGAGAGAATTTTTTTATGATTTTAGACATCTCATAACAATACACTTTGTCTTGTTTATTTTTATATTTTTTTATCGAGATAACACATACATTTGTTTAAAGAGTGCTAACTCAATGTAAGAGCATGTGCCTTGCGACCACGAGGTCGGTGGTTCAATTCCATCATGCCTAGCATGAATTAATCACTGAAGAAACAAATAGATTCATACTCTATATTCTGTTTCTAAAGAAAAAATTATATTGTCTCTAGAAAGACAATAATTGAGGCTAAATATATATTGTCTCTATAGAGATAGTAAATGGGATTAAAGATATATTGTTTCTATAAAAACAATACAATCTTTAATCGTAGCTATAGTCACTTGAGAAACAAAAATGAATTGTCACTTAAGAAAATAATACTTATGTTTTACGTTGTTTTTATAGAGAAGATAATTTCAGACACTCACTTAAAGATAAATTTAAGAGAATTTATAAAGTCTTTTTTTGGGTCTCAAATTAAGAAGATTTACTCAAAAATTATCTTAAACCCTCTATATAATACGTCTATTAAAATGATAAATATGTAAGTATTTTTCCCATATTATAAGTAAGTATGAAGATATAGTTTTTTTAATTGTAATTATGATTTTTAATTTAAAATAAATTTATCTAATGTTTAAAAAAATAATAACTTAAATTTTTATTTAATATTGAAAAAAAAATATTATTTAAATTTAATACTCCGTAAGAGAGTAAATTTTTAAAAAATTTATTTAAATAAATCAAATAAAACGGTGAACGTTATCAGTATTTTAGTTAATTCCATTAATTTATTCGAGTGCTAGGTTCTATCAGATTTTATGATAGCTAAAGCATACCTTGAAATCTGGGCACGTCAGATCTTCCAGGTTTCCATGCAGTTGTCAAACCCTAGAACAAAAAAGTTGTCAAACTCTAGAAGATTTGTAACACAGATTTGGGCACGACGTCCAATTATGTGGTTTTTCCTCCATTTTCAACGATGTAACCTTCGTTTCATGATCACCATTTCGTTTGTTGTGTCTCTCTCTCAAATTAGATACTCACAAAAATGTGTGTTTATAGATTACTTTTTTTATTTTCTCTTTTTAAGATGTCAAAATTATAGTAAGATGTCAAAATTATAGTGAATTTGGTAGGCTTTTCTAAATTTTTTGAACATAAGAATAAAATCTTAAATCAAAGTAAATAATTCTTCTCTTTAGATTAGATAAATCAAAAATTAAACTCAGTAAACATTAACCACCATCATCATTATTAAAACCGTATGTTTGTTCAATGGCCAAAAATCTACCAGATAAATGGATGCCGACGAAAAAGGCTGCCATGTGGATAGAGGCCATCGAAGAAGGCAGAGTACATTCTTGTCCCAATCCAGAACGTCCGCGTGAAATCTTGGCCATCTAGGCGTTCTACAGAAGGAAGACCCACGATTGCATTCTCGTCAATTACAACTCCATGGATTTTATTGAGGTAATAAAATTTAATGAGTATTTCCACCCTTATAAAGAAATTGGGTTGTCTAGCAAGTTTTCAATACGAAACTAATGGAAATTCTAATAAGATTTTGATAAAAAATTTGGAAATTTTTAATTTACAATTATAGAATTTCAATATTTTTTATGGTCAAATATTTTTGATAGTGTTAAATTCATTTTAGTTCAAAATAAAATAAAATTTGTTTCAAAATATTCAATATCAAAAGCAAGACACTCCCCAATCATCATATTTTCCCAAATTGTGTAGATATTTTAAAATTTGGCTATAAAATAGTATCATATTTTCTCAATAAATAAAATTTAAATTTTTTATTTTAAATGTATTTTAAATATATAAATAAATTCAAAAAAATCATTAAAATTATAATTTCGAAAATAAAATTATAATTTTTTATTTAAAATGTATTTGTAAATATATGAACAAATTTAAAAAATATATTGAAATTATAACTCTTAAAAATATTTTAAAAATCATAAACAAAATTAACTTTAAAAATACCAAAAAAAAATATTATTTCATTTACTAAAAACTAGATCAATGTCCCCGGCATGTAAGCAATTCAATATAAAGAGATCTCCACCCATAAAACCTTGATTCCATATTTGTTTTTGTGCTTGACAAATTTTAGTGATCATTGTTTTTGCCTTTTAAGTTTGGTGATATATATATATATATATATATATATATATATATATATATATATATATATATAATATATATATATATATATATATATATATATATATATATATATATAATTGATAAAAGGTTATTTATTTATTTTGTGAATATGAAGAAGAATTTCTAGAAAAATGATAACTCTAAAACATGGATTGCTACTATATTACACTAGGAACAATTGTTTCATAAATACTACAAACACTTGAGTTTCAAAAAATTGTTTACCAAACTATTCTAAATCTTTTGACTTTATTTACTTATAAATTAGTAATCATTGCTTTTATTTTTTTAATTCAGTAACAATTTTTTTCAAATATCTTATTATATAAATTTTATTTTTAATATAAAAATAAATTGAATCCTCTTAATAATATTTACTTGTGCAAATTTAACCATTTAAAATTATTATTTTATTAATTTTTAATTAAATTTCAAATAAAATAATCTAATCCACATGACCAAAAGGTGTCAAACTATGAAAACAATAGCTTTGGTATGGCATCCTCTATCGTTAATATAATGAAAATGGAAATAACTATCTACATATATCCAAATAGAAATAACTATCTATCTAACTCTTTTATGATTGTTTAATAGAAATTATTTGTTATTGCAGAGACATTGTTGATTTTAGTATGGAGAAGATGTTGTTATATAATATTATATTTATAAATAACAACATAATATTTATATTAAAAAAATTTTAAAAATAATAATAATATTTATATAATAAATTAAGAAATAATAATAATAATAAAATGATTTCAAAATATTTCATCAATTAAATATTTTAATTTCCATTTCATTTTCACACTTTATGTAAAGAGATAAAATAATTGAAATTTCAAAAAAATCTAATTTATCTATCTTTAATATATATATATATTTGAAAAGAGAGAACCCTATTGATGGCTTCTTTCTAATTCAATGTATTAGGGATATTTTGTAATTTCTTCAATGCGTGTACATGTAACATTAGTAGAAATATATTAATCTAAAAAAAAACTCAATATAAATATAGAGAAAGACAGGATGTAAATAAAAAGAAAATAAGAAAAATTAGTGTTAAAACATTTTGTTAGTGTGTTGTCAAGATGGATGAGGTGTGTAATTCCTTCCATTTATAAGTGTTTTTTAATGAGTTAACATGTAATATTTTAAAAATGTATTAATAAGACAAAACATTCATTGTAAATTGTATAAAGAAAATGAAAAACAAATTATGGTTAAAACATTTAATTAGTTTGTTGTTTAAAATGAATATGAAAAAAAATATGGTTAAAATTTTTTATTAGTGTGTTGCTTAAAATGAATAAAGTTCTAAAAGTGATCAAGCCTTTCTAGGTGCAAACTAGTTTTTCAAGTTTTGCACTTTAAAAAGAGGTTTGCACCTCAAGAAATTTGATCCACTTCAATACTTGATAAAATCTGAGTAAAGATAGTTCTATGGTTATTTTAGTATTACATATATTTACTTTAAAAGAATCTTAACTAATATTTTGGATAAGAAGTGAATTTTAACTAATATAATATTTGCCTAAGGCTTCTTATATCAACTTAAGGTGGATGAGGATCTGTTGATTTTTTTTTAATTGAGGGCCTAAATTGATTCTCAAGAAATTTAAAAAATTAGATTTGTACCATGTGGCTCCCTGCCCACCAATTTCTTAGGGATTTGAGATTACCTAATTATAACAAGTTCCTCATTATTATTTATAACATTCATTTATATATAAGTAAATTTTATTTAGCAAAATGTTCCATTACTTTTAATAAATTTAAAAATTAATTTTTGTGTCACCTGCTCCTCACCCACCAATTTCCTAGGGATTTGAGATTATTCCAATTCTAATAAGTTCCTCATTATTAATTATAACGTTCAATTATATATAAGAAAAATGTATCTATTAAAATGGTCTATTTTACAATAAAATGTGTCATTCATTTTTTTCTCAAGTTAAAGTTGACCCATAATCTTTTTATAGATTAATGAGGTAAATGTGTGCATTAATAAAGCATTCTTTGAGTTGCAATAGTTTTTTTTTGTTATTTTTATGAAATATATGGATACATCAACCACATTAATATTTTTAATGACCCATGAACTTTTTATAGGTTAATGAGGTAAATGTGTGCATTAGTAAGGCATTCTTTTCGTTGCAATAGTTTTTTGCAATAGTGTTGTCAGATAAAAAATATACGTTGAAGACTTTCTTAGTCAGTGATCTTGAAGAATATTTTAGCCTGTGATTATCCAACCCTTATGGTGAAATCGTTATACTATGGCTTATCAACGACACTTATACCCCTTTAACATTACTGACCTATTAGGCTTGACAGAAAATGCGAGTCCATTAAGTTTGTTGTTGATTGGAGAAACAATCACATAGACAAGGTCATTTAAGACAATCCCAGGCTATATATATATATATATATATATATATATATATATATATATATATATATATATATATATATATATATATAATTTCTCTATTGATTTAGTGATTTAGTGCTCCAAAAAATAATATCCATACTATGCATTTTTTATTTTGTAGGCAAAGGCCATTGGGGAGGCAGGGAGAAATTTCATGCGGAAGGAGTTGAAGATGTCAAATTTGTATGACTACATGTTCCATCTCCTCACTGATTATGCCAAGTTGCTGAAATATAAACCATTGATTCCAAAAGGAGTTAAGGAGGTATGTACTCAATCCATGTTGTGCTCCATAAATAATAGAGTTGAGAGAAGGTTCATATCAAACGAGTCCCCGAGTTACAAACATTAAAGGAAAGACCCAGTATTTTATTTATCACAGGGAGAAATATCTTGAAATGATTGATTAAAGTACTTCAAAACCTGTTAGAAACATGAGAAAGAGGATTTCCCTATCCACAAGTTAGAAAAAAAATTACTGCACTAATAAAAAAGACCCTTTCTGGTTATACTTGTTTGACTGAAAACAACCCTAATGCTCATCAAAATGAATATGGGAAGGAAATAAGCATTGTTTTGAACCAATAACCATGTGTTTCTTGTCTTCTCCCAGTTGAAAATTATATTTGATAGTAAGTTTGAGCGTATTTACAAATTTCATTCTAACATGTCTCTGGCGTTTTCACATACAAAATATATGTTGAAGGTTCTACCTGGTCAATGAGCTTCAAGAATATTGAAACCGTTATACAATGACTTATTTTCAAGGGCACTTAAGCGCCTTGAACATTACTGGCCTATTAGGCTTGAAAGAAAATGTGAGTGCATTAAGTTTTTTGTTGATTTGAGAAACAATCACATAGACAAGGTGATTTCACACAATCCCATATATATAATATTTCTCTACTAATTTCGTGTTGAAAAATCTAATATTCATACTATGCATTTTGTATTTTGTAGGAAAAGGCCATTGGGGAGGCATGAGGAAATGTCATGAGAAACAAGTTGAAGATGTCAATTGTGTATGAATAAATGTTCCATCCATGAGCTAAGGAGGTATGCATTCAATCCATGTTGAGCTAAGGAGGTATGTACTCAATCCATGTTGAGCTCGAGAAAGAATAGAGTTGAGAGAAGGTTCATATCAAACCAATCCTTGAGTTACAAAAACTAAAGGAAAGTCCCACTCTTTTCTTGAACACAAGGACAAATATTACAAGGAAAAAGATCTTGAACTCACTACTTAATGTACTTAAATACTTATTAGAAATTTGAGAGTGAAGATTCCCCTATCTACAAGTTAGAAAACTTGTTACTGCACTAATCAAAGAGACCCTTTCTGGATATTCTTTTTTTATTGAAAAAATCCCTAATGGTCATGAAAATAAATATGGGAAGGAAATAAGCATTGATTTGAACCAATTACCGTGTTTTTCTTTTTGTCTCCTAGCTGCAAAGTCTATTTGATAGTAAGTTTGAGTGTCTTTATAAATTTCATTCTAACATGTCTCTGGTGTTTTCAGATGTAAAATATACATTGAAGGCTCTACCTAGTCAGTGATCTTGAATAATATTTTATCATGTCACTATCCAACCCTTATGGTGAAATTGATATACTATGACTTCTTAGCAAGGGAACTTATGTCCCTTGAACATTACTAGCCTATTAGGCTTGACAAAAAATGTGAGTCCATCAAGTTTGTCGCTGGTTGGAGAAAAAATCACATAGACAAGTTGATTTCACACAATCCCATATATATATGATTTCTCTACTAATTTCCTGCTGTAAAATATAATATCCATACTATGCATTTTGTATTTTTTAGGCAAAGGCCATTGGGGTGGCAGGGAAAATTTTCATGAGAAAGGAGTTGAAGATGTCGAATGTGTATGACTACATGTTCCATCTCCTCACCGAGTATGCCAAGTTGTTGAAATACAAACCACTGATTCCAAAATGAGCTAAGGATGTATGTAATCAATCCATGTTGTGCTTCATAAAGATTAGAGTTAATTGAAGGTTAATATGAAACCAATCCCTGAGTTACAAACACTAAAGGATAGACCCACTCTTTGCTTGAACACAAGGATGAAGATATTGAACTGACTGCTTAAAGTAATTAAATACTTCTTAGGAACTTGAGAATAAGGATTTCCCTATCTACAAGTTAAAAAACTTGTTACCTAGTTAAAGAGACCTTTTCTGGCCTTTTTTGTGTGACTAAAAACAACCCTAATGCTATTTTGTGTGATTTTAAAATTGTATTACTAGTTTATTTGAATTAATAAGCAATTTTGTTTTTGCAACCTTGAGTTGATCACTTATCATGGAATGTTTTTATGATTTTTATCTTTTTTTTTATCGAGATAACACATTTGTTTAAAGGGTGTTGGGTCAATCTAAGAGAATGTGATTTGCAAACAGGAGGTTCATGGTTTGATTCCATCATACCTAGCATGAATTAATCATTGAAGAAACAATAAGATTTGCACTCTATATTTTTTTTCTAGAGAGACAATAACTCGAATTAAATATATATTGTCTCTATAGAGACAATAATTAGGTTTAAAGATATATTGTCTCTATATAGAGAATATGTTAGTTATAGTCTCTTGAGAGATAAAAATGAATTGTCACTTAAGAAACAATAATACATGTGTTCTATGTTGTCTCTATAGAGAAATCTTTTTGAGATAATAATTTGAGACACTCACTTAAAGATAAATTTAAGAGAATTTACAAGAATTTTTTTTTGGTCTCAAGTTAAGAAGATTTACTCAAAAATTGTCTTAAAACCCCTATATAGTAATGCCTCCTCTTTATTGAAATGGTAAATATGTAAGTAATTTTAAGTAAGTATGAAGATATAGTTTTCTTAATTGTAATTATATTTTTTAATTTAAAATAAATTTATTTAATATTTTAAAAAAAAAAAAAAAAGTATTTATATCTAATATTTAAAAAAAGTTATTTAAATTTAATGATGATGATAATGATTACTGTCCGTTAATACCAATGTGGTCTATCAGACCTTAAGAGAGGAGAAATAATCTGTATTTTATTCTTAAAAATCTTATTTCTATGGTCAAAGAAAAGGGAAATAAGTGCTCCAAGATCACTATAGGTGGGATGGCCTAATAGGTCAAGAAGATTGGAAGTGTGGCAAATGGTAGGGAATTGAAAGTGAATGTGAGTAAGAGTTAGAAAGACTAAAATGAAGTGTTTTTCATCTTCCACCTACTTAGAATCACAAATCTGACAGAGTCTATTGTTCCAAGGGGTCTTGGGAATAGACCAAAGCCTGATCTCACTCCGGAGCTCATGGGAATTAGTTCTTATCTTAGAGATGTTCATTTTTTTCTTATTGTTGGATAAAACAGAGAGATAATTCTAATTATCAAGGGTAGGGTTGATCACTTCCTTATAGTATCTTAGCTTCCTTTTACCCTCTCGCTCATGATCCTCCCACGGCTTGTCCTTAAAATCGGAGGTAATAGTATTTTTGATATTCTCTTTGCTTCACATACTAAGCTCCTCCTTAATTCCCCAATGGTTTAGCTAGGACTGGGAATCCTTATGCCAACCACATTTGAGGCGAAGGTGAGGGTTTTGACTATAGTTAGAAGCCATTTTAGGGAGCCTTTTTTATTCCATGTTGTCAAGCTTCTTCTTATAGATCATATATATAAACATAGTTGTACTTTCAATAAGGGACAAACCAGATTCAATCAAGAGGATAGGATAAGGAGTATTTCCCTTCATCTTAAGGTTGTAGGTTATGAATTGCTTTTGAATCATATCAATCTTCCTCCATGACTCTGTGGATATATTGCAACAACAAACTTCACGTCTATATAAGACAACAGGAGTGACAAGGGTCTCAAAGAGGAACCTCTTTTTACTCCAAATGTAAAGATCGGCCAACTTACAATTTTTTTCAAGCTCATAATAAGTTTTCCAGTGCGCACTAATCATTTTCTCAATGTTATAATTCCAGTGGAGATGATGAGGGAAGTCAATGCCCAAATACTTATAAGAAGAAACCTGCTCTAAGCACTGGTTATTATACATGAATCTACCATGGGTGATTTTTGGATTTAATGATCATGACTTTAGTCTTGTCAGTATTAATTTTCATACCCGTCTTGGAGTAGTAGTCATGAAGAATATCGAGTTGCTTGTCAAGTTCATCATAGCTTTATGCAAGAAGAATGATATCATCGGCATAGAGGAGAAGAGTAATTAGAACACCAGCAAGCTGAGTGCCCCTGCACCCTGTATATTCTAGACACTCCTTTATCTTATCGATGTATATGCCAAAAAGGGTAGGGGATAGGGGACACTTTCTTAACTCCAATATTTCATTTAATGTCTTTAGACCACCCCTCATTGGTCTTAACATTGGCAGTGACGGTCTCATAGAGATGGATCACAACAATCCTTAGCTCAGGAGGGACCATGATCTCTTTAAGTCTATTCCAAAGTTTATCCTGAGGAACAATGTTGAAAGCTTTTCTAAAGTCCACAAATAAACAGAAGAGATCGACTTTATTATTGCGACATTCCTACGTAGTGATTCTAAAAGTGACCAGATGGTCAATAATCGAGTGATGTCTCCCAAAACCAGCTTGTCCTTTAGCTCTTTTTCCCTAGATTTCAAGCCAAAGGCTAATGTTTTCTCCAAAATGAGCCCATAAAGCTTGGCCAAGATATGGCTAACCATAATGAACCTGTAGTTAGATGGAACACTCTTGTCCCCATTTTTAAATATAGGTACAATAAGGCTTTGCGTCCAAAGCCGAGGGAAGCAATGCATTATAGCCCAATTGAGAAGCTTGTGGAGATAGGGAATGAGGATAGATCTTCCCATTTTAAGGCTCTCAACTTGGTATCCTTCAATATCTTTAGCTTTCCCATTAGCGAGCTTATTAATACTAGACTCAATGTTTTCAAGAGAGAATAAATCCTCCTTAATTAGAGTGATTAAGGTGGTGCCCATAGTGTCTAGAGAGTCATACAACTTCTTAAGATAGTTGTCCTAGGTTTCTAAGGGGATAGAGTGGTTATTTTGGTTTTACAGACAAGAACATTTCGGCAAAAAAATTTGGTCGCGACTTTAGAAAGGTGGAGAAGATAATCATGTCTTTTATTAATATATGATGTTTTCTTCCTCTTGATGATATTTTTGTATATATTGATATTTTGGGGCTTAATTATTTCATTAGGAGCGTCTCTGATTTCTTTCCTGGCAATTTTCAATCTTTGTCATACCATGGATTTGAAATTCTATTAGACTACTTAAACAAAATCTCATTAGAAAACTTGCTAATGGTGTTGGAAATGATAGTAGTGAAATGGTACTAAATTTGATCAATGTTATTATTATAATTCATGGGGCCTAAATCTCTTTCTAAATCCCTTAAGAGAATGTGTACTTCTATCGAAGAGAATGTGTCTTTTTGTTTCATTGGTCTCCTGCATGTGGGTGGTATGCATAGCCAGATTGAGGGATACAAATAGAGGTCTATGGTTAGAGTCAGACTTGAATCCATTAAGAAGCTTAAAGTTTGCAATATGGTTGAGGACGAGGATGTCAGAAATTGCATAATCCGCGATATTGCTACCCAACGCATGGAAACATGTCATCTGATCGGAGAGGGCCCACTTGTCAATACCATTTCAAATAATTAAGTCTTGGGAAATGCAAAGTTTGAGGAGCTCGATGTCGAATAAGTTCTCGATAATGTCTTAAGATTTTCTCTTGAATTTGCTCAGGAATTGTATCCATGGGCATGCCAAGTTACTATCTTCATCAAGCCACAAGAAGTCGAGGTTAGAGTTGTTGGTTAATGTAATGGCTTGGTTAGTAGCAGTTTTAGCATTAAAGTCTCCGAGGAAAAAGATATTACCATCAATTCTCAAGTTGGAAATGTCTTTTTTCTAAAAAAATTGAAAGAACAATTGATAGGAACTAAATAGCATATTGCAAAAAAAAACCTTATTCGTGATAAACTTTTATTTAAATAAATAAAATAAAAGGGTGAACGTGATAAGTATTTTAGTTGCTCCCATTAATTTCTTCGATTGCAAAGTTCTATCAAACTTTTTATGATATGTAATATTACGTTATAAGCATTCATTGAAATCTAGGCACGTCAGATCTTCCGTGCCCATTGATAACTATCCCGACCAGGTTTCCAGTTAGCCATTCATGCCCGATTGTCATTGGCCTCATTAGAATCTGTCAACCATCCTGCACAAAGGTCAAGCCCAGCAGCCAAATTAGAACCAAAACAAAATGAATTTAATGATATTTTTATTGACTTAACTTTAAATTTGGTTAGTCTTTAATAGGAGGGGTTCAGACTGGAAGCTATTTATTCAGGAATTAAACTATTTCAAAGCTGTACAAACTTTATTTAGTTTAATAAAACACTTGATATTATGAAAGTTATTTTTTTTTACATGACGAGCCTATCAGCGAAAGAGAACAAACAACAAACAACGAAGAATGACGTAGTTTGTACATATGCGAGTTAAGGTGAGGACCAGCAGTCGGAAAACAATGAACTCGAATTATCTCCCTTATTCCTCTAGAGTACACGTGACAAACTTTCCCAGATTTAAGCGCAGAATGCGCCATTTCGGCAGTGCTCAGAATCGATCAACAATCCTCCCAAAATTCAAGGGCAGCAGTAAAACTGGAACCAGAGTGACCAAATCAGAAATGACCTCAGCAAATTGACAAACGATCCCAATTGATTTACGTGACTTACGTACTGCTTGTAAGAACGAAAAAGTTGTCAAACCCTAGAATATTTGTAACACCGATTTGGGCACGAGATCGAATTATGTGGTTTTTCCTCCATTTTCAACGACGTAACGTTCGCTTCATGATCACCATTTCGTTTATTGTCTCCCAGTAAAATCACATACCCACAGAAATGCGTCTCCATACACCACTTTCTCCACTCATTTATTGGAACCGTGCGTTTGTTCAATGGCCAAAAAAACGGCGAGCCTTATATCCCAGTCTATCGGCCCATAAATGCACCTAGAGACGAAATGGTCACTTTAGGATTATTTATTGCTTTAATCTAACAGTGGCCATTTCGTCAAACGATATATTTATGGGCTAATAGACTGAAATATAAGGCTCGCCCAAAAAAACAGCCACGTAGATGGATGCACAGGAAGAAAGCGAAGTACATTCTTGTCCCAATCCAGAACGTCCTCCTCAAATCTTGGCCATTGGATTCCATTTTCTTAATTTTAAATAAAATAATCCAGAAAATCCATTTAATTAATAGAAGGTTATTTTTTATTCATTTGTGAACCTAAAAAAGAATTTATGAAGAATTGATAACTCTAAAACATGGGCTGTCACTATATTACTCGTATATCAAGAATAACTATTTCATAAATACTATAAATAATTTTAGAAACTTTAATCAATGTAATTAGGGAAACAATCTTTTACCAAACTACTCTAGTTAAGATTCTTAGACTTTATTTGCTTATTAATAAGTAATCATTACTTTTATTTTTTTTAATATAATAACACATTTTTTTTCAAATATTTTATTATTTAAATTTTATTTTTAGTATAAAAATAAATTAAATCTTCTCGATTAAAAAATAATAATAATAATAATATTTACTTATACAAATTTAACCATTTAAAAATATTATTTTCTTAATTTCTAATTAAATTTCAAATAAAATAATCTAATCCACATGACCAAGAATAGTGACCACTTACCAAAACAATAACATTGGTCAATACTTGCATCCTCTACCTATGGTTAATATAATGAAAATGGAGATAACTATCTACATATATCCAAAGAATAGCAATGATCTCTTTTATAATTGTTTAATGGAAATTATTTGTTATTGGGTTGAGAGGTTTGGTCAATTTTAGTAAGGAGAAGATGTTGTCACAATATATTATATTTATAAATAACAACATAATATTTATATTAACAAATTAAAAAATAATAATAACATAAAAAATATTTCAAAATCTCTTATAAATAAAATATTTCAATTGCCATTTTAATTTTACATAGGTAAAGAGATAAAATAATTGAAATTTAAAAATATATATATATCTCTAAATACTTATCTTTAATTCCTTCATTAATCTAATTTATCTCTAAATAATTATCAAAATATGAAAATTTGGCCTTAAAACATTTTATTAGTGGGTTGTCAAGATGAATGAGATGTGTAATTATTTCCATTGATAAGTGTTTTTTAATGAGTTGACATGTAACATTTAAAAAAAAATTACTAATAACACAAAACATTCATTTAAATCTAAGGCCCTTTCATCATCCCTTTTTCAACCTAAGCTTTGGAAAAGGTTTGTTGATGACACCTGTGTGGTGTGGCCCCATGGAGAAGAGAAATTAGACCTTTTCTTCCAACATCTTAATGATCAATCTGACTTCATTAAGTTCACCATGGAATTTGAAGTTGATGGTAGTCTTCCCTTCCTCGATGTCCTTCTTTCGAGAAAGGATGATGGTTCCTTCTCTCATCAAGTTTTTAGAAAGAACACTCATACCGAGCAGTATTTGCATGCTAATTCTCATCATTTTCCGGCTCAGAAGCTTGGGGTTCTCAACACTCTAGTTACCAAAGCCTTTAGAATCTCAGATGAACAACACTTTGAAAGTGAAAAATCTCATCTCTTTAATGTATTCAGCAAGAATGGTTATAGCAAAGATCAGTGTGTTAGAGCTTTTCAAAAAGATGAAAAAGGTCCTAAGGTTAAGAAAGAGCATTGTGATCGGTCCTCTGGGGTTCACCTTCCGTTCATTCAAGGTACTACTGATAAGATCGCTAGGATATTAAAAAAACATAATGTTTCCTCAACTTTCAAACCCCTTCGCACCATCCGGAGTTCACTTAGGTCAGTTAAGGACCCGGTTAGCCCTAAAGATAGTAAGGGTGTTTACTTGATTCTGTGTTCTTGTGGGACGTCATACATTGGTGAAACTGGTCGATCCATTAATCAAAGGATTCAAGAACATATTGCTGACCTCAGACATTGTAGATCTCTGTCCTCCGCCTTAGTAGAGCATGCTGATAAAACGAATCATCACATATGTATTAAGGATGTTGAGGTTATTGCAAAGGTTGATCATTTCCACCACCGCAAATTAAGGGAAGCCTTGGAGATCGAAAAGAGGCCTGTCAACCTTAATAGGGATGATGGGTGGAGTGTCAGTAGATGTTGGATTCCCGCCCTTCACTCTTAGTTTTTTTTTTTTTTTTGTATGAATTTATTTAACTATAAAATTAAATTATTTAATAGTTTATTTATTATTTTTATATTCCTTTTTATTCATTACTTATTCTATTTAATTTGGTTTATTTTATTAAAATTTATTTTTCTTTTAGATTTTTAATTTTTTTTTTAATTTAATTTTATATTTATTTATTTACTTATTTATGTATTGGTTTTATTTTTATTTATTTATTTATGTTTTTTATTTTTTATTTATTTATTTATTTTTAAAGTCACTTCTTTATTACTGTATGAATTTATTTAGCTATGAAATTAAATTATTTAATAATTTATTTATTTTATGTACATTCCTTTTTATTATTTTATTTGTTTATTACTTATTCTATTTAATTTGGTTTATTTTATAAAAATTAAAATTTATTTATAGTCCTGATGATGAACCACACTGGTTGGTTCGAAACGCGTCGACCACGTTCTTTTGCATGTGATTATTACCGAAAGAATTTCTACTAATTTTATGGATCACAGAAGCTTAGATTCCAAAAATTTATTTTTCTTTTAGATTTTTAATTATTATTATCATTTTTTTATAGTTTTTTTTATTGTATATTTATTTATTTATGTATTTATTTTATTTTTATTTATTTTTATTTGTTCATTTTTCAAAGTATAAAAATAAAATTTTATTTTATTTTTATTTTTATTTTTTTTAATTTTTTTATTATTATTATTTTTTAAAAGAAATCATTAATATTGAATTATATTTAAAATAAAACCTCTATAATAAAATTTTATTGGGAATCATACATAATAAAATAAAGTTTTATTTGATGGAATTTTAAATTTAGTCAAACTAGTCGTTATGTTACTAACAGCTAGTTGGAGCTTTCCTATCTATTTAATCTGGTTTTTTGATTCAGATTTCTCATCTTGTCTTGATGATGAGCCACACTGGCTGGTTCGAAACGCCTCGGCAAAAATTCCTACATGTGATTTTCACCAAAAGAATTTCTTACACATTTTATGGATCACAGAAGCAAAATTCCCAATACAAAACATTCATTGTAAATATTTATTGTTTTATATAGACTATGTTTATATTGTATAAAGAAAATGAAAAAAAATTATCGTTAAAACATTTTATTAGTGTGTTCCTTAAAATGAATAAAGTTCTAAAAGTTATCAAATTTCTCTATGTGCAAATATTTTTTCAAGTTTTGCACTTTAAAAAGAGTTTTGCAACTTAAGATATTTGATCCATTTCAACACTTGATAAAAACAGAGTAAAGATAGATCTATACTGATTTTAGTATTAAGTATTTTTTTTTTTTTAACTGAAACGGGTGTATCTTTATTTGAATTGGAAGAAATTTGGACTTACGCCATTGCTGCCATCATTACATTGCATCTATTTCTGTTCCATGTTGCATGCTGCAGAATCCTCATGGGTTACATAGATGTATAGAACTATCCCCGTTTATGAGAATTTGACCTTTCCCAAGTGTACAGCCCTTATTTGCCAAAAGATCAGCTTTGCTGTTCAAATTTCTGAGAATGTGGAAGCATTTGTAGGATTCAAAATCGAGGAGGACTTCCTTCAATCTGCTCAGAGTTTTGTTAAGACTTGCATTGATGAACAAATTCTCTGAATTTAACTTTTTGATTAAGATCTCGGAATCTCCGAAAACTTGGATTTCTTTATCCCCTCTATCTCTAGCAATTTGGCAGGCTTTAAGCAGGCTTAAAATCTCAGCTTGATTGTTAGATTTCTGCCCAATGCCCCAGGAGAAGTTGTCCCTTCTGACTCCATCCGGGGCATAGATGACCCCACCTGCTCCAGCAGCCCCGGGGTTGCCTTTGGAGGCACCATCAAAGAAGATCGAAGATATTTTTTGTTTTTTCCACCACTCTTGAAAGTTCTCTTCAGTTTCTCTTATTCTCCAAACTGGATTCACCGATTGAGGGACAGAGAGCAGCCTCCGGGGGTAGGGGGAGAGAGGGCCCAGCCACCTTTCTTCTTCAGGAAGCAGCAAAGGATCTGCAGAAAAGTACTGTTGTTGGGCAGCTTCCAGGAGGAGGGATTTCGCTTTAGCAGCTACAGCTAGAGGAGTTTGTTCCTTTCTGTTGAAGATCAAGTCATTCCAGGCCAGCCAAGTCTGCCAGCAAGTGAATTTGGGGATGGCATTCCAGATTTTCCTCCAAAAGGATTTGCTGGGGATTTTGTGGGGATAGCAATGATTCCAGGAGTCGAAGAAGTTGGCTACAGAGTTATACGAGGGGACAATGATGTGGAACTCATGAAGGATAAGACACCACACATCTTTGACAAACTTGCAGTCCATGAAGAGGTGCTTAGCAGTTTCTTCACTGTTTCTGCACAACTCGCATCTGTGAGGCCCAGCTATGCCTCTTTTCATCAGATTGTCTCCGGTTAACAATTTGTTATGAGCCAGCGTCCAAAAAAAGAAGTTGACTTTTGGTAGAGCGAGGGGCTCCCAGACTTTCTTCCAGAAATCCGGGTTTCTACTGTTGTTCTTGATGGGTTGGAGAGCGTTGAAGGCTGCAGCTGATGTATAAGTTCCGGAGTGCCCCCATCCCCATCTGTCCTTCCACCTTCTGCTCACTGGGGCTGCGTCTTCCAGCATCTCATCGAGCGCAATCATCTGTTGGTTTAAGCGACTAGGGATTCCGTGGAAATCCCAACCATTCCATGCACCACGACTGTCCCACTTAGAGAGATCGTAAACGTTGTTGATTCCAGCGCGCTCCAGCCAGAGTCTTAATTCAACGATTTCATCGTTTTCTGAAAGTGGGGCTCTGTCCATAATTCGATCGTGCCACAGTTTTGTATGTTTACCGTTGCCTGGAATTTTATATACTCTGTCTTTGAAAAAATTCAGACTTCTACTACAAAGTTTCCATACCTGAGAGGCGTTGATTGTTTGAGACACCTGTAGATTTCGAAGCGGTACCTTGTGGGCATACTTTGCTTTCAAAGTTTCGCTGACAGGGTGCTTTGGGTTCTCATATAAATTCCAGAGGGTTTTACCTCCCATCGCCAGATTGACCATGGCTGGATCCCGGATTTGCAGACCTCCTTCTGCAAAAGAGTGTTTCACCTGTTCCCATTTCACAAGATGCATTTTGTGAGTGTTACCCTTCCCACCTTGCCAGAGGAAGTCTCGAATCAGTTTGGAGATGTGATCTGTCACCTGTTTTGGCGCAAGAAGGAAGGCAGCTTGGTAGATTGGTAATGCGGAGAGTACAGACTTGATCAAGGTGACCTTACCTTCGGAAGTGAGCCAATACCCTCCCCATCTTGTGATCTTTGTCTTGATTTTGCTGATGACTTCAGACCACAGCGCTCTCTTATTACAGCCATTAATGATAGGGAGTCCAAG
This sequence comes from Pinus albicaulis, assembly GCA_034641835.2. Taxonomy (NCBI): domain Eukaryota; kingdom Viridiplantae; phylum Streptophyta; class Pinopsida; order Pinales; family Pinaceae; genus Pinus; species Pinus albicaulis. The sequence continues at coordinate 1,934,524,144 of CM076575.1, forward strand.
GTATTTTATCATCTCCCATTGGGCTTGGCTATTAAAACCAAGGAGGGTAGAGATATTTGTGAGCTCCTGTTGCTCGATGTTCCATCCATAAACTTCACTTTTCCTTTAAGGAGGCTCCCGTGACCCTGCAGTAACTTTTTAGGACTTCATCAAAAGCTTTGGCAATTCTAGGAGAGGCGCCTCTGAGAAGGAGAGAGTCGTCTGCAAATAGAGCATGGTTCTGGGCAGGAGAGTGAATGGAAGGTTTAAGGCCTGCAAGAGAGCTTGCATCTTTTTCTGCTGAGAGCTTTCTGCTGAGAGTGTCCGCCATCAGAATGTAAAGGAAGGGAGAGAGAGGGCATCCCTGCCTAAGACCTCTCTGGGCATGGAAAAAGGAGGTAGGGTGGCCATTGACGAGGGGGGCAATCCAAGGGTTGTCAGTGCAGGCTTTGATAAGAGCAACAAAGAGAGGGGAGAAACCAAAGGCAAGGAGAACTTTGTATAGGAAGGACCGGTTGACTCGATCAAAGGCGTTGGCCATGTCAAGTTTGATCAGCATCCCTTTTTCTTTTCGTTTCTGGCTTGAATGAATGATCTCCTGGACTTGGATGACATTGTCCAGGATGTGCCTGCCTTCAACGAAACCTCCTTGATTGCTAGAGATAAGTATGTTTAGGAGAGGCTTGATCCTATTTGCAAGGAGCTTTGCCAGAATTTTGTAAGAGGCGTTGCACAACGATATTGGCCTGAATCTGGAAAAGGTTTCAGGATTAGATTCTTTTGGGATGAGGGACAGGTATGTGGAGTTAGTTCCTCCCCCTACCTTGGCTTTATTCCTGAATCCTTTGATCATCTTTAAGAGATCTGTTTTAATAATGTCTCAGCACATTTTGTAGAAGTGGATGGTAAAACCATCGGGCCCAGGAGCCTTATTTGAGTCCATAGACCAGATCACTTTTATGACTTCTTCTTCCGTGAAGGGTCTGTTGAGATCGAAGTTGTCTTCAGGTTTGACCAGGAGGGGAATGTTGGAAAGGAAATCTGCGGTGTCCTCCTCATTACCTTGGATTCCAGCAGTGAAAAGCTGTCTATAATGATTTTCAGTTGCCTCTTTGATCTGACTGAACCCTTTACAGATCTGCCCTTCTGCTGTTGTTATTTCAGAGATGTGATTTCTGCAGAGTCTTGCACGATATTGGCGATGGAAGAAGGTGGTGTTTCTGTCACCCGCCTTCAGCCACAGACTTCTAGATTTGATTCTCCAGTACTCCTCCTCTAGCCGGAAAGATTGGAAAGTCGAACATTGGATTTTGACTTCTTTATCCAGCAGTGCTGGAGTGACATCTCTGTTTTCCATATCGATTTGCAGCTCCTCAAGGGTCTGCACAATTTCTTTTCGGTGACTAGTTGGATTTGGAGCAGGTTTTTTGATCCACTCCTTCAGAGCCTGCTTTGTGGCTTTGAGTTTTTGCTCCCACACATAGCTGGGGGACCCTGAGAAGGATTTGCTCCAAGCTGTTTTCACTGTGTCAAAAAAACCTTCTCTTTCAGTCCATAGAGGGCTGAAACGAAATGGAATAGGGCCCAAGTCTTCTTCGTCTTCTAGAGAAAGTTGGATGGGCTTGTGATCTGAAGTAAGTTTGGGAAGGATTTTGGTGGTGATGATCTTCTTGGTTATCATCAGAGCACCCTGAACTAGAAATCGATCCAATCGGGCGGAGATGTGCTCCCCTCCCACTCTGTTATTGGTCCAAGTGAAGAGCCCTTTCGCCGGTGTGAAATCAATGAGGTCCCAGTCCTGAATGAAACCTTTGACCAGAGGAAGGAAGGGGTCTCTGCTGTGTGTGCCTCCCCTTTTTTCCTTGAATTTCATAACAATATTTAAGTCCCCTGCCAAAATGATATTTTTGGGGGAGTGCTGCTCAAGGAAGGCTATGAGGGAGGTCGAGCAATCTCTTTTTTCTGAGTATAAAACAGGAACATAAAGATTGAAGAGGGAGAAGGTTAACTTACTTGGGTTGTGCATTAACTCCGTGAAGATCCAGTGTTGTGTTTCATGAGAATTTTTCAGCTGGAAGAGATCCTCTGACCAGAGGGTTGCGAGTCCTCCGGAAGAGCCTCTTGAGCTCACATCTTTTCCTACATTTTTTTTCCATTTCTTCTTGCTAATGTCTAGGAGGGCTTTCCCCTCTATCTTTGTCTCTTGGAGCAAGAGGATATCTGAGGGCTCCATTTTGAGAAGGTCTTTGATCGCTTCAACTTTCGAGGGATTACCCAGACCTCTGTAGTTCCAAGAGACGAGACGCATTATTTACCTGGGAAGTGGAGGGAGCCTCCCTTGGAAGGCCTGGTCCTGGTATTTCTCCCGATAGACATCTCTATAGTGGGCTGGCTTCCTTGAGTTTTGAGCCTTTCAGCCTCCTCTTCCCTTTCTTCTCTGCGAGATTTCCTGCCAACTTTTTTTGTGGGTTGCTCGAAGGTTTCATCCTCCGAGGACCCGGAACTATCAATAGGCTTTTTCCTTATGACATCTGCATATGAGGGATTTGAAGGGCTTCCTTGGGTGGCCTCAGGAAGTGACTTTTCCCCACCATCTTGAATATTAATGGGAGATCCAGGCTGTTCCAGGGTTTCCTGGTTTGTTGTAGCTACCTTATTCTGACTGTTTTCTTTGCCATTTGGATTTTTGCCTTGAATGTGATTGGAGCTGCTTGGAGCCTCTTTCAGGGGACCTTTCCCGGTGCCCTTTTTATTGGGTTTTTGGACTAGAGTCCATTGCTCTCCATTTTGGTTCTCTGGATGATCTTCTGCCTTTTTCTTGCAATGTTTGGCAAAATGCCCGTAACCATGGCAGTGTCTGCATTTGAATGGGAGCTGTTCGTAGTCCAGCTCTTGGACATGTGTCCATCCTGCGACTGTAAGATTGATGGATTCTGGTAAACCCTCCTCCAAGTCTACTTCGACGCAAATACGGGCACAAGAGTATTGATCTTTCCTTGGGGCTTGATCGATGTATTTGCCTAAGGCGTTGCCTATGATCTGTAGGGATTTTGGGTTCCAGCAGTGAAGGGGAAGATGGGGGAGCCGCACCCACACCGGAACGGCCGTAGGAACGTCCTGAGCTGGATCAAAATCAGGCGACCATTTATTAAGGTATAGACCTTGCGGCCCCATAAAGTAAGGGCCATTCCTGAATATCAAGCTTCTATCCTCTGCACTTTCGAAAACAAAGACGAAGAAACCTTTGCCAACGAAGTAACTTTTAACTCCCTCTTTGGTAAGCGACTTCCAGTTCCTTTGAGTCCAATCCTCCACCGACTTGGGAGAGGGCCAGAGGCCCGTGAACTGGCCTATGAGGCCGCGATCAGCCAGGTTTAGAGCATCTTTACAGGTTTCTTCCTCGGGAAGGGCGACTGAGGGGATGGTGTCCATCTTCTTAACAAATTTCTGCTAGCTCACAGAGGGTGGGCGCTTGTTGCATTGTGCGATCATTTCTTTGAAGGCAATAACCTCCGGGGGGGGAGGCAGATCCGGGCCCCGAGAGGGCTCCATGGCTGCGCGCAGCAGCAGCAGACCAGAATCAAGGGCGCAGCAGCCCAAGGGGCGCGCGAAGGCACGGATGCCCTAGCCTGATCACTCCACAGAGTTTGCTTCACGGGCAGAGCAGCGCGTAAGAGCAAAAGTTTCTTGTTTAGTATTAAGTATTTTTACTTTAAATAAATCTTAACTAATATTTTGGATAAGAAGTGAATTTTAACTAATATAATATTTGTTGAAGGCTTCTTATTTCAACTTAAAGTGGATGAGGATATGTTGACTTTTATTTTTTTTAAATTGAGGGCCTAGATTGATTCTCAAGGAAATATGTTTAGCATATGCTTCGTCTGAATGTTTATCAAAGCTTGTAGTGTGTTACAAATTTTGTTAGGTTGCATTGACTTTAATAAATTAAAAAAACTATATTCTTGCCATGTGACTCCGGGCCACCAATTTCCCAGAGATTTGAAATTATGCCATTCTAATAAGTTTCTCCATGATAAGTTCTTCATTATTATTTATAACATTAATTTATATATAAGTAAAAAAAAATTAGCAAAATGGTCCACTACTTTTAATAAATTTAAAAATTTGTATTCTTGTCAGGTGGCTCCCCACTCACCAATTTCCTAGGGATTTAAGATTCTACTAAATTCCTCCACGATAAATTCCTCATTATTAAGAGTAGGTTGAGTGTCCCTAATGGTTAAGAGCATGTGTTTCCCCTTAAAAAGTCACAGATTCAAAACCAGAGAAAAATAGAGTATGTATAGAGGATTTTTCCTCAAGTTAAAATTGACCCATAACCTTTTTATAGGTTGGTCAAATAAATATTTCTCTAATAAAATATGAAACAACTCCATTAATATTTTAATATAATTATACTAATATAAAAATATAAATCATATTATAAATTTTTTTAACCAATATCATAAATATGGTTTAAACAATTTTCCGATTAATAATTATTGCAAATAAGAATAGCATTCACCTTGTATAATTCAAGGTAATAAACCTAGCATTTAGCACATAGGCTTGGACGAGGACGTCTAACCTCATTATGTTGTTGTTAATTATATGACTGTATTTGTGGAGAATCCTTTTGTATTTAAGAAAACACTACTGTCAATCTGATTGGGGGAACTTTAACTTTCCGGTTCGAAATTTTGCGCATTTTAAGAAAAACAATCAAGGTTCATTCGTAATTTAATCAAATATTTTTTCCCCCTTAGTAACTTGCATTTCGTTGGGTATTGACTGAGTATGAGGGGGTCTCGACATGGCCACCGAATTTATGAACTTACAAGACCATTTAACTATTAAGACCATCAACACTATGAGACCCTTAAGATTGTGTCTGGGCATCCTGGACATTAGACTTATTACCGGGATGCATCACAAGTCAGCAGCACGGCCGACAACTGAAGCACTTTTTCTGTTATGCATAATCACAGCCCATTGAAGTAGAGGAGCAGGGTTTATCATCTCAGGGAAATTGCAAGGTTTCAACTGTTGTGATAGAAGAGAGCTATTCAATCTCTAGCGAATGAAGAGGTGAATAGGTATATCAGTTTTTAGTTGGAACCCTGGGAGGACAATGTGCTGGTGCTGTTGGTGGCTATTGATAAATGTATTTAGCTGGTACCCAATCCTGTCATCTTGATGGTGTTTTTGGTGGCTATCGATGCATGACTTAAGCTGGTACCCAATGTAGACTATGTAGGAGCTTGAAGAGGAAGAGGGTCGGATTGATAAAAATAAAGTTTGTCCCAATGTGTATGAGTAGAAGGATGAGGCTCTTCTTGAGGTATATCCTCAATACTCACAAGTCTGGGTGGAAGAGGATCACTGTCGAGTCCAAGATATACAAGTTCCGACTAAGATAAGGGAAGAGAAGAGGAAGGTCCTAAAGTAGCAGGTATAGATGGTCAAGGCTCCTCAGGCTCAACAACCTCAGGAATCAAAGTGTCTGACTCGGGAAATTTAGTTTCAACAACCTCACGCAACAAATTTTCAAGGACTTCTGTTTCAATTGTGTCAGTGTCACCATCAAGAGTAGATGTGATCTCGGACTTGGAACTCAAATGGACAGATGATTTTGGCAGATCAATATCAAGAGGAGGGCTAGAAGTGGTTCCCAATGTTCCTGATTTGGTACTTTCTATATTCTTATGCTTTTGACAAATTTCCAAGAGTAGCCTCTTGTAGAAGTGGAGACTTATTTTTCATTCTACGCGAACGATGGGGTGGGGGACTTTGTTCTTCCACATTGGACAATAAATTTTATTAACACAAAATGAAATAAATAAAAAAGAGGGTAATCTAGGCATAAAGGATTACCAAGAAACTGTGAACTGCAATATGGCGCACCTTGGTGAACCAAGGACTTAACGTACGACAACCAATATCCCCGAATGTTGTTTTTGGAGTATCATGGTATACAAGGCGGCAGACTTGGTTACTTAAGGATGGATAAAAACCTATAGGGGACTCCCAAAATATACTCGATGGTACGTGGGAGTGCAATTGTAGTAATGTTGTATAATGCATAACCGTTTTATGAGAGCATTCCTTTATACTTTACGTGCGTTGAGTGTCGTCCAATATACCCAAAGGTATGGGGTGAACGATCCTATAGACTCACATACGTGGAACGAGATATCACCCCCTGGATGCAACGCTGGAAATCAATGACAACTCCTACGTTTAACGACGCCAGAACACATCTCTAGCCTAGACCTCTATGTGTTTGCATTAATGTTACAAATTATCCTTAGGTTGATTCAATAAATTTCATTACTTAACTTTGATTAAGTTTCATTTTTAGGGTTCACCACATATGTCAACTGAATATCCCTAAAATGCAAATCTAGCATGAGAAAATGGAAATCTTTCTCTTTCAATAAAAATCTAGATAAGTAAGGGAAGAAACAATCAATATGCAACAAACAAGATGCAAGATGCAATTTATCTTTCAATTAATTGTTCCTATACTAATGCACATACAAAACCCCAAATGCCAAATGCAAAAAATTTCTTTTCACCTCACTTAATTTTCGAAATGAAGAAAACTAAGATGCAAATGTGTAATAACTAATTCAAATGCACTTTTCAAAATGAGGACTAGAATAACAATTCATCCAAGCGATCAATGACTAAAAAAAATCAGTTTGCAAGCGACCAAATTATAAGAACAAAGAAAAATCAAAACCAATTCTTACCAAAGGAAATCAAATGCAAATGCAAACCAAATGGAGGCTTAAGGAAGACCAAAGGACACCCAAGACTCAGGGAAGGCCAGCTGGAAGTAGGTTGATAAAAGAGACACTTAGAAATAGAAGTAAACTTTGTGCACAAATAGGGATCAACATTGGTGCAGAGGAGGCACCAGTGCTTTGCAACGCTAGGACAGAGTGGGCCCAAGTGAGGTGCAATGTTCTGTCAGAGGCACTGGGGGAGCATTGGTCCTGGGAAAGAGGTTTTTCGGCACAAAAGTTGTAAAAAGGGCTTAATGAAATCACTTCCTAGGTCTATTATTGACTAATGAAAGCATCAAAGATCTATGAAGGAGGTAATCAAACACAAAGGACAAGGAAAACCACCAAGGGAGTACACCGCTCCCCAGTGGAGTCACCAATTTGTTATGAGGGATTTACGATTGCAGACAAAAGTATCTCCCCTAGGTTCAATGGCCAACCTAGAACAACACAAAAACAAGAAACCCAATGCTTTCCTTAAAGTAAATATATGATGGAATGAAGCCTACCTGGAATCCATCGCGCGCTTCATTCCTTATTCGGCTTGAATGCTCCAATTCAAGCTTTGATTACCAAAATTAGAACCTACACAGTCAGATAACACAAGCCAAGAAACTACGAGATTTATGCAGTACCATCTAAGTACTATATTCAATAGATCAACATAGTATTGAAATAAGTGAAATAACAACAATCATATATAGGAAAATAGAGAAATCTATGTATTAATATAAATGGAAGAAGATTACAACCACAAATAGGAGTTGATATTGTAGAAGAGCTCCTCCAATGTTGAAGATTGCAACAAGAAACAGTGAAGGAAGCATCCTAAAACATCTTTCCTGATCCTAGTTGGAAAGTGATCACCTAAACTAGGTGGGGGCCACACAGGTGATTTTTGTCGCAAAGTCTATTTTTAGACATATGGATCATATTCTATGAGTTGCGGGATGCTATTTATGGATGATTGGTCAAGTTGGTAAAAATATATGGACCTCTATTTTTAGACATTGGGCGGAATCTATTTTTAGACTGCCAGTCTAAAAATAGATCAGTCAAATATTATTAGCTCTTAATAATATTTGGACTATAAACATTATCTTATCCTCTTGGAGCACTTCAATTCGAGCTATGAATGTGGCACATGCAGCTGACAGAAGGAATTATGATATTCCTAGGGTTTAGTTGAGCTATTTCATGGTTGACTTCAGTTAGAACTCATGTGGCAAAGTTTGGTGGAGTTGATGAGACAGTTGATGGAGTTGTGTTCGGTTTAACTTAGTTAAACTAGTTGTATTTAGTCTAACTGGTAAATACACTAGTGATGAGTGGTGTGAATTAATTATTAATTAATTCACTAATTATTAACTCATAAATCAACTAAAGAATACATCAATTAACTGCAGTGCATGGACAGTTCAGTGGAGACCAGTGTTAGAGGTGGGTGAAAGGGTGAGTCTACTATCAGTTGTGACTATAGTTGTGCATGAGATTTGCACACACATTCATTGAGATTTCCAATGAGGATTGCACAGTATAAGCCAATGGGATTCGAACTTGGATCTCATTCTTTTCCCTATTGGATTGCGCAGTAGAGGCAGGCAGACTTGTGGAAAAGATTTGAACCTGTGACTTGTTCATCTTCCGTGCTAGTTTGTGTGTAGCATGTGAGAGAGTGCTGAGAGCAGTGAGAGCTTTGTGCTATGTATTGTTACATGTTCTCTATCATTATAATATACAAATAGTTGGGGGTTTTCAGTTGTATGCTTTCCCCATTACATACTGTGTTATATGTGTGCTTGATTATGTTTTAATGTGCGCATGCGACTGCTTCTATTTCCACATATTGATGATCAATTGTAGAAGAGGTTATGTATTATGCATGAAGCTTAAATAGTGTGTAATCAGGATAATCTCGGTGAATAATTCAGCTATTATTCAAATTTCTACATCCAAGTTGTTAACTTATCATTTCCTTGTCACAATATGGACCTTCAATCATCCTAAATGCATGAATATTAACCTCTCACCTCAGTAGCATGGGGGTAGAATTTACAAGCCGTCATTCTAACCTCTCGCATAGGCAAGATGGTAAATATATATTGGAGTGGGGTAAGTTGGGAGTTCTTATCCAATTACCAATCTAAGGTTTTAGATCCACATTTTATGGGAGAATGGGATAAAATGATAAGGTATGGAAACTCAAAATAAGGATGAGATAGGATTTGAATGTTTAATCCAAGGTAAATGGTTGTAACAAATTCTAGAAGCTTCCAGAAATTCTCTCTTTTTCCCAAATTTTTAGAACCAACATAAGTGCAAAGGAGAGAAACTTTTAGGTGATCAACATTAGCCACAGTGATGCAACCTATAGGTGAATGTTGTCCAAAGGAAGGCCAGGGATAGTTGGTGCTAAAAATGGCTCATATGAGGTGGTTTTAGGCAGAAATTATGGGGAATGAAGGAGGTACACTTAGGCCTTTGTGCAATGATGTTAACAAGGGGTAATCGGATTTTGATTGATCCTAGTAGGAGACATAAGGATTGGATGTGAAAAAATGTGCTATAACAAAGGTACAAAGGTAAAATAAAGGAATTGGGTGAATTCCTTTGACTATAATTGGAAACCACAGTTTTGAATGAATGAGTGCTTTGCATGAGTTCAGGAAGTATTCTTAACCTTGATTTTGTCTAAGATTATATGGATATGTGTTAGATTCTTGAACATGTATTTGACATGTATAACAATTGATTTCCAACTATGGCCGGATTCATCAAGGAATTAGAGTTCCTTGAGAGATGTACCTGTTTAGTTACAAGGTAGTGCGCTTGGCACAACAAGGTAAGGTAACCGGTGTATTGTTATATTTATTTATACACCGGCAGTTGTGTGTTTATGGTAGTATGATGTAGGGGATTACATGGCAAAGAGACTGCCATGAAATATTGAAGAATGCTTGGGTTGAGCTTTCCCTTGGAAGCATTGGGAACCCATGGGGTTGAGTCATGGTGTTTGTTGCTAGTTTTGTGCCTTCAGTATTTTGTGATTTGTTTGAGCTTGATTTATGGGTTTTGATTGTGTCTAGTGCAAGGCCTTTCCACTCTATTCTTGGTGTCTTGTTGCTACTAGTTTTTCATGGTTTTCTTTTTGTTGGTTTTTCTTGTTCTTACCTCTTATGTTTTGAGGGTCTTGGGAATTGGTTAGGGAAAGAGGAAGTTGGTGGAGCTTGGGGAGAGCTTAATGAAACCCGACTAGTAATGTAAGACCCAGCTGAAGCCTGGTGCATGAGTAAAGGATAGCTGGAGGCAAGATTATGACAACCAGTTGGATTGTTTGGGCCCATTGGTGTAAATGGATGGTGGCAGGACAATTATGAGAAAGGTAAAGTGAATGGAATTGTGGCATCAAATTCCTTAGCTATGTTGGGAACTATTGATCTTGTTGTTGTGCATGTGTTGCATGGATAAAGGGAGTTATCTTAACCTTAAACTTATGATATCTGATAATTTTGTTGTGACTGTGATTTCCATGATGTATATATATGTATATATGTATTTATGAAGATTGTTTTCTGATAGGGTCATCAGAGTCATGATTATGTTATACTTATTATTATATGTATATATGTATGTATGTATGTATGTCATTTTCTGAAAGGGTCATCAGGAGTCATTCTCATGAAGGAATGATTGCTTATGCAGGTGAATGGCCTGAAGAAGTTCTTGGTTTATAAGGAATCAAGTGGGAAGAGTAACACTGACAGATCTACAAGTTCAATATCATGTGGATATGAATTGATATTGTATGCTTATACTATTCCTATGTTTATGTTATGGATAGGTAATGTTGAGGGATACATAAGTGGAATGGAAGCAATGTGATATGTGACATGCTGGAATAAGCATGGATGGCAGAGAGACACTGGAAGCAAGGTTGCTTGGTAAAGATAGTGTGTCTTTGGTTGTGCAGTGCTATTGTTGTGTATATGTTGTGCATGTTGTATATTCAATGATTGTACCTATGATGTTGTGTGCCTGTAGTATATATGGTGTTGTGTGCATATTGCATATGCAATATCGGGTATAGATGGTGCTATGTACATGTTGGGTACGCGGTGTTGTGTACATATCGTATTGTGCGCAAGTTGGATATGTCGTGTTGTGTGCATATGGTGTTGTGCGCATGTTGGATATGCAATGTTGTGTACATATGGTGCTATGTACATGTTGTATATGCATTGTTATGTACATATGGTGTTGTGTGCATGCTGTACATGTGGTGCTATGTACATATGGTGTTTCGTGCATGATTGCACATGTGGTGTTGTGTGCATATGGTGCTATATACATGTTGTACATGTGGTGTTGTGTACATGTCGTGCATGTGGTGTTGTGTACATGTGGTATTGTGTACACATTGTACAGGTGGTGTGGTGTACATGTGGCGTTGCATACACATTGTGAAGGTGGTGTCGTGTACATGTGATGTTGTGTAAACGTTGTGCAGGTGGTGTTGTGTATAGGTAGTATTGTGTACATGTTGTACATATGGTATTGGTGTACGTGTGGTATTGTGTGCATGTCGTATATGTTGTGTTGTGGCATGTAAATGTGGTACTATGTATGTGCATTATGCAGCCGTGGTATCGTGACATGTGTATTCGTTGTGATGTACCCTGTGTATGTATATGTACTATGTTGTGTTGTACACTGGGTGTAGGTATATGTGTATTGTGTATGTGTTGTACACCAGGTGTAGGTGTATGTGTCATGATGTATATCAGGTGTAGGTGTAAGTATTGTGTGGTGTCGTACGCTATGTGTGGATGTATGTGTTATGATGTACATTGTGTATGTGTACATGATTGAAGAAAAGAAAATGAATTATGTGTGTTTGTTTGGTGTGGAAACCGATCCATTGTGTGTACAAAAAGGACAAAGGATAATGATAGAAGAAAAGGACCGATTAAAGGATAAGTATCAATATTTTATTTTAGTTTTATTATGCATGTGATCTATGATTTTGATTTATGATGGTTACATGTGATATATGATTTTAATTTATGATGGTTACATGTGATCTATGATTTTGATTTATGATGGTTACATGTGATCTATGATTCTGGCCTATGTTGATTACATGTGATTCATGATTTTGATTTATGATGATTTTGTTTTGAGCTAACTAGACGTGATATGTTTATACATGATGATTTGATCAAACAATTGGATTGATTTGTTGTGACAGGAAGTAAACATAAATGCAAATGTACCTTATTAACGAGCTACTGATGAGGTATGATGTGAATTTATTTCAATTTATTTTGAATATAATGGAAGTTATGTGCTTGGTACAGGAACACGTGAAATTATCGGTTGGGTGGTTGAAACTGACTGCAAGAATTAGCAACATTAGTGAAAGGAATTGGAACAAGCAACAATATGTTGGTAAAGCACTTCAAGAGCAAGGCCATTGTGGGACACTAGTACCCAATAGTGTCCATTGATTTCCATGAGCATGTTATGACCGGTATGATGGTTTTGAGGTAGGTATATTCCTTGGTAATTTCACCTTATGATGCGAGGAAGCCTTGCCAAGGGATGGATTGCTTGGGATAGGGGATGCCGAGGAACTTGGAAGGTGTTGTGGCTAGCAACAACCCCCCTTTTTATTTTAGTAATAATACTAAATAAAATGGGGACCCTTAGTAAAAAATCCAAAAAACAATTAGGATTTGTTTGCCTTAGAAAATAAAACTTTCTATCATAAACCTATAAAAATCCCTTTGAAAGAATATTGCGAAAATCTTAAGTTTATGATAGATTTTAATAAAACTGCTCTTTGAACAAGATAGCGCATCCATAAATAATATATACCTTTGATAAAATGCATTGGTCGCAGATCGCATAGCGCAGAAAACAGAATTGGTTAATGAATATCTTTTGTGCTCTTTTCAAACATGCACTTTTGCGATTTTGCGTTATGCGCTCTTTTCAAATATGCGATCATGCAATTTCGCGATATGCGCTTTTGTGATTTTTGCGATATGCACTTTGCGCTATTGTGCAATTCTCGTTTTTGCGCTATTTTTTATGACTGTGATGACTTCATATTGCGATATTGCGACATTGCGATATTGCGATATTGCGCAGCAAATCGCAGATCGCAATGTCGCAGATTCATGTAGGCGCGCTATCCCAAGGCAATCTTTCCATATGTCAAATCCGTTATGCGCTTTAATGATTATATTAAATGATTGGATTGATTATTAATGTGAAATGAGATTGTGTTTTGAGTGAAAGTCGTTTCACAATTAAAATATTATATTTCATCCGCGTTCATATTCAAAACAGTCTCATCACCTTTCTAATATCATTACTCTCATTTATTCGTAAAACGCAGGCACGAAGGAGCGAATTACTATACAAAGCTTCTGATATACATTATGGGTAAGAAGGAGAAGAGCTCAAATTCTAAGAACAAAGAAATGGCTTCGCTATACGCAGACACCGCCTGTAACAAGGATGCCGGCATATCCACTTGGGAAGGAATGTACAATCTGTTAGAAGATGAAAACCCTGTGGTGATAAAAGTTGTAGCTATAGCAGGTTCCAAAGATTCGTCTGAAGCAAATCTTAGAGACTTGGCTTGCTCATTTCTGCATAGAATAGCAGCAAGGCCAAGGATTCTCCCATACACAGACATGGTGAGATGGGTCCTGGACAGTGCTGATATTTCAGACAGGCAATTCAAGACTCCATCTGAAGAGCTAATTGGGTCATTCACCATAGAAGATGTGAGATTAATGTATAAGCTGCCAGAACCACAGGCGACTTACAACAAAAAATTCATGGAAGATTTTTCCAGAGAACATGCGAATTTGGCAGAATGCACAAAGGAGTGGACTAAAAGAAGTGAACCATTGAAGAAAAAAAAACAAGGTATGTACAGCACAGGTTCGCTTACCTCTCCTTATTGTTTTACTGCTGCCATGTTATGCAGGCTTTTTGGAAGGCTTGACATAAATATGATTTTACCCGAATGACTTCCTTTGTTGAATGCGGCCGTTAATTCTACAATTGTAGACTGGGCCAAAATCCTATCTGATACTATGACCACTGCTATTTTTCAATACCGGACCAAACGAAATGTTTCCCAGCGGGTTTATCCGCCTTTTTATTTATCTTCTTATGTCATGGACGCCATCTGCTATGCCTGTAAATTCCCTGTAATGGGCTGGAAATGGACTATCCAAGACCCTTTGCCCATTCATGTGTACCATAAAGAACTGTGGGAATCTAAATTTGTTCCCCATTTTTACCAAATTTGTCATGGAATCATGCTACCATTGTACAGAACATTGTATAACAAGGATGCCCCAAGGTTATCCTCAGAAACAGAGGTTGATATTCTCCCCGTCGCAAGATGGTTTGGAGAAGAATTGTTCACCTATATTAGAGTTTTTGGAAGTTATGCTTCTCCACATGTGTTACCCCTATATGTTCCTGATAGACTTGTAGCCCAGGAAATTGCTTATAAGACCTGTGGCTAGGGAGGTATGACAAAAGATTTAAAAGACAAGAAAAAGGGCATTTGGCCACAATTTCCCATAAAATGTGGAACATTTTCACTGTTTGATATTGGTCATGCATTTCAAGAGATAGGCAACATTACATGCCTACAGTTGTTCAAATTTTCAAGGAGGTTATATGACCAAAATGATATTGTTAAGAATTTTACCAATGCAATCAAAGTAAGGGAATTTGTCGGGGAGCAAGATCTTTTTGATGATATGTTCCAGGCAAGAAATTCATTCAAAGAGGTTTTGAATTCAGCTAGAGAGCAGCTATCTCCAGGGGATTTTCAGGAATTCAAGTTGTACAGAGAAAGGAGACTAATTCCTATTCCTTTGGATAATCTACGCATAGAGCATGCAAAGGAGCAAGCTCCTAGTGTTAGTCTTAACAGCAGTTCAAGCACAGGTAAATCCAAATCAAAATCTGACAGAAATTCTGAACACTCCAATACATCCAAAGAAATGGAAGATAAAATGGAAGAATCCATCAAATATTCTGCACAATCTAAAGCGCTCGCTCAACAGCAAATATTGATTTCTCAACAAACAAATCCTCCTTCACCCAGTGATATACACTGACAACAGCACGATTACCATTAAGGATTAGATAAAGAAATGGGAAACCTTTAATCAATTGATTGTATAAGAAGGGCGAATATGCGATTTTGTCGAACAGCCAAAAGTTTGAACCGGGGAACAAGCCAGGCTTCAGGTAACGAAACACATATATCCACCCTCCTACGAAATACGTGCCAATGTGAAGGACATTCCTCCTACGGATGTATTTTACTGCCCCAAAATGCAAAGCGGTAGTTAGAAGACAAAGAGAAGAGAAAAATAGAAAGTGCAATTGCTACTGAAGCAGAACAAGTAGACGTTTTGTGGAAAGATCCTGCCACAGAGCCTACTCATAATCTCACTAAGTTATCTCAAATAACAGGAGCTTATGCTTCTGCAACAATTGATAAAGCAGTTGAGATACAACTTTTGTTGGATGAAAAAGAAGAGCAGATAAAGGCTCTGCAACAGCAATTGCAACAGGTACAGGCCAATCAGGAAGCACAATTAAAACTTGAAGAGTTACAACAACAACTTCAAGAAATCCAAGAACAGCATAAGGATGATCCTAATCTTCCAGAATTCATTTCAGAAACCATCTCTTTGAACAATCAACTACTGCAACAAGAGGAAGTTTTCTGCCAAAAAATATTGCAATGGAATTCTTTGTGCCAAGAAAGCGATAAAATCACAAATCATGTCGTAGATTTACGAAATTATTATGATTTGATTAATGAAAAGATCAATGATTATCTAGCATGGCAAAAGACAGAAGAAGGCAGAAAAGCTGGTGCACCAATCATTAACGAGAACCATAAAGAAATACTATTTAATAATTGGGATGCACAAATCAGAAGGGCAGAAAAGGCAGCAGAGGAGGCATCTACAGTGGCAAACACTCTCACTGATTGTGTAAATGACAATTTACACAAAGCTAACTTGATTTCTGAAACTGTTCCAGGTTATCTCCCACAGGCAAATCAACTGCAAGCAGAATGGAGGCAAAAGGTAGAATAAAGAGCAAAATCCATCCAAGGGCCGACAAGATTAAATTGGGACTCATACTGGATGTACTTGGTAAAGCCACACAATCAGCACAGTGCACTCAATTGTATTATCAATGCTACAGAGAAGATTGCTCCTACGCTTGCCGACTCTGTCTTCTCAGGACAGTTGAATTCAGAAGTCGGTCAACTGCATCTTCTCAAAAGTATGCTAGATGCTTGCAAGATCAAAGATCAAGTTCATAGTTAGATAGATTTAGTTTTAATTTCACTGTATTTTAGCCTAGGAAAAGGACGGTCATTGAACCGAATCCTTATTTTTTGTAATAAATTATTTTTAGAGTTAGTTAAGTAGTATTTAAACCCCTCTCATGCATTTAGAGAGGGGTCCTGGATCTTAATATTTTTGGACTTGGAGATTGCATTTCTGTACTCCATTGTCTTATATATTTTTGAAAAGGATCACATCTGGTGATTTTCATGCGAAATTATCTTTAAAGTGTTGCATTTCTGTACCTTTGGAATTTGATTTTGCATCATAGTTGCTGGATAGAATATCAAATTGCATCTGGAAGTCATCAAGATGAACAAGGTATTTCTATCTATTTACTGTTGATTTCTTTTGTCTTGTGATATTCGTTTTGAGATTGCTATCATTTATATGTATTTGTTTTCATAACGCTTCCTTTTATATATCATTTCTGAGTATAATTGAAACGTTATTTTTCATAATTACATGTAGATGGTATACAATGATAAATGCAATATGCTAATATAACTCTGTTTAATTTCTTAAACAGAGTTATCTTTATTTGTTTCTGCACATTTCAATTTGATCAATAATACATTTTCATGGTTATTGTTGAATTGAAACAATCTTAAGTTGTATTCACATATTATTACCCGGGTTAGTATTAGAATTTCTTTATCAGTATTTAGCTTAGATTAGATAGTTTTATTTCAGTTCATTTAGTCCCATTTCCACCCATACAATCCAATCCACTTAGTTACAAGGAAACTGGTCCTTTAAATCCAGTCGGAGCCACCATTCCAAACGGAAAAGGAGCTGTCTTAAGGTCCCGACCGGGTGGTTTTCCCCGATGTTTGAAGCAGCGATTTTCGAGGCTTCAACAGAAGGTGAATGACTTCACAGAAGGGGATGATCGGATGGCCCAAGGGACTATGTAATAGAGAAGGGAAGGTCGGGGAATGGATTTGTTTTGCTCATTAACATTTCCAAATGGAATCAGATGCACATTGGGAGTGTGCTCAGGAACAATGAGTCGTTAACTATTCACTAAGAGGACAAATGGTGCAAGATTGTAGCGTTGGACATTGGATGCAACTTTTTTGGCAGTGGATTCTAAACTTCCTGGGAAGGAGGTGGATCCTGGTATTACTTTGAGGATGGAGGTGTGAGCCTCTGGATTCCTTTGTTGATTGATATGGGCATCGTATCATTTTATTTGTTGGTCGAGAAAATGTGCATATGTGTATTTTATTGTGAATATTGTATCGAGTTGGATTTATAAAGCTCTATAAACAATATGGTTATTTGTTGGTTGAAACAAATGTGCATAAGTATATGTGGTTGTTATGGTAAATGTTATGCAGAATTATGAATTATGGATAAAACATTCTTCCCTAAATGTGGTGCTATGCATTTAGAACAACAGGTTAAAGACTTTGCATATACTTCTCCTAACAATAAATAGACACACAGAATAGATCAAGAAACCTACTTGGGGTCCAAGCACTTCCTATTCTCCTTATGTTTCTCTTGTTGTAGCTTCAAATCCAAGCTAGAACACCAAAATATTTCCTGCAAGAATGAACACTAAACAACAAAGCGATTGCAATATACATATGCCTATTCAAGTTATTTAGTTAAATCAATGAAACATGAACCATATACATCATATAAGAATTCATAATATGAAAAATATAAGCTTATACAAATACATGTGTGGGAAAGTAAGCAATAATCTTTATTAATGGATAGAAGGGGAGGTTACAACCAATGATTGATTTGATGTCACCATCTCTAGCATCATCCCAGCCTCATCACAATGAACATCTCTCCAGCAGCATATTACTCAAATCAAATCCTCAATTTAAATTCCACCAACATTTCTCTACTCAATTTCTTCCTTCTCAAGCACTAGGATCTGTGCTCAATTCATAGATGAGATGAAGGTAGTTTTACAATCAATGACTTTCTAATAATAGGCAAGACATGTTCCCAAGCTTAGAGGTATCAAATGGACACATAGATTTGAATTTTGACATATATGCACTCTTCTAGAAGGCATTGGCCAAGTGGAGATTCCAGAACAATGAGAATTTCGCTCCCAAGTGACCAACACACCCTTGAGTGTCGGGAAGTGCTTTGCAGAGCACCTTTGAATGGAGGTGCATATGCAACGCACTTAGCCCCTTGAGATACTGCGTTGGTGAGATCATAGGTGATATAACATATACTTCAAATTTTGGAAGCCTTGCAATGGAATTCATGGATGATTTTTATTTTTTCTTTGTCTTAGGGCATGTAGCAACTGAAATGATAGGGGATAATAAACCCTATTCATTGGTTCTGGGGATGATGTCCACTTTAACCAGGTCATTAGGAATGATGCCCAAATTGAACTATAACAGATTCCCCCCTAAAGCATGAAGTCAGAATAATAATAACAATACTTTTTGAATGAGATGATTTACACTATTATAGGCTGGAGTTGAAGCGGAGTAGCGACCTGCATCAATCTTACAATACTTTACATCATGATATATCCTCTTGATCATGAATTGCTGAGGGAAGGCATTCCCATGCTCATCACGTAAACTATCTAATAACATGTACATAGTGCAGCAAGTTGTCTATATTGGAATGTTTCCCAATGCATACATTCCTACAGATATAGGCCCATGTTCGGATGACGATCTATATGTAAGGTCACCGTACATATGATGTGTACAACAGTCCTGAAATCGCAGCCCGGATGGCTGACACTAGATCTGGGGTCTTCTTATCTCGATCACTCGATCGTTCGGGTACAAGTCTAGCCATGCGAATATATGATTTGTAGTCGAACATGGTAAGACATCGTTTGATTACCAGCCAATGATGTGAGTTGTTAACAAATGCGAGAGAACCACCATTGATGTCAATGGTCCTCAAGGTACTGCAGTACATTTTGCAAGACGTGAATAGATGATTTGATGTCGAACGCCAAACAAAATCTTACGGTCAAAAGTCCGGAAGTGAGGATCTTGTCGATGTTGTAACAAGCCTCATGGTACTAGAATATGATGTTTCTAAGTGAACTTCCTGGATGATTCGACAGGAAGCCACTTTATTGTGAAACGGGAGTTACTTATTTCGAAGACAATGGATGACTTGATATAGCAATGTTCAGGGATGACTATCATGAGAATGAAAGTTTATGAGTATTGCAGAAGGATGAGTATTTATTGGATGACTTCTCTTGAACATATCGATGACACTGAGATGATTTGGCAGCATTTACCCAAAATCGAAGTGAAGGTATGATGAACCATCAAGAAGATTACCTAACCCAAAAAGTCACAGTGATGGAGTGAAGTGTCATGCTCAAGAGCGACCTGCTACCGTAAAAAGTTTTGTTCACTTTCCTAAATTTTCCCTAGTCATTTTTCGACCAATACCTCTTTATTTTTTAACAAGCTTGAGGAGGATAACATATGCTTGATCTATAATTCAACCCTTCGGGAAAAAAATGTATTGCTATTTAATAATTTAACGAATCTAGCGATGAATGAAACTCAATTCTTGCCATGATCGACAAGCCCATCGATATTTTATGTTTTAACGAGCATAGCGAAAGTGATAAATCGATCCTTTTTCATATTTAGAGAGTTTGAAAAAGAGGACGAAAGAAAAATCCATAAGTACTTTTTTGTAAAGTTGTCGCTCAGATCCGAAAAAGTGTAAAATAATATCTGAGAGAACCTCTTTAGTCATGTTTGACTAAGGTATTCCTTTTTCATATATAATCTATCTCAGTCCAGAAAAGGGTTAAACTTATATTGAGTAGATATCAATTCATTTACCTTTACGAGCTTGAAAAGACAAGTGTTCGGCAATCTTTTCACATTATCGGAGTCTGAAAAGAGATAAAAGAAGACTCTAGGGGTTCCTTTTTTCTCTTATTGAAGCTCAAAAAAGAGATAAAAGTGCACTTCAAGTATTTTTTCATTTTTAACAAAGCTCGGAAAATAAGGATAAAAGTATGCTTTGTGGTCAAATCTTTCTTTAAATAAATCTGCACGACTAATATGTTCATCAGTTGTAAAACTTGTTCAGAATAACATCAACTGGATTAAAAATACCTGTTTCATGATAAAAACATAATAAAACCATAGTCACAACAATAAATATTCATTGCAAAATAATCAAATGACTAATAAAAAGAGTTTTACTATTCATTTTACCATTCAATAGTTACCATTTGCATTTTGGAGCTCTGAACCTATTTTGTCCCCCGAACTTCAATTGCTCATAATGATCGATTCTGTGGACGATTTTCATCATCGTTTGATCCAGGTTAGTGCCATGAACCCTCTCTTTCTTTCAGTAGTCAATTCGTTTCCTTTCATTGCAAATTTCTAGGGTTTTGAGCCCCTTAGGGTAAATTTTTCTTCCAAAGATGGCAATGCACCCTTGAGCATCGAAAAGTGCATTTTAGAGCACCTAAATTGAAGTCTAGCTGCATATGCAATGCACTGTCCCTTGTTCAAGACTGCGTTGGGCGCAATCTCCATTTTTTATTCTTGCACTATGCTCAAAATTTGTCTAATTTTTTGCATTGAAAGGAGTCTAATGAGTCTTATGGTTATGTTTCAGGATTTCATCAAACTATAATGACGATTACATGGAGAGAAAGAGACAATGAAGAACAGAATATGGTTTCCTTAAATGATCTAGGTACAGTAAGAGCCCTAAGAGATTGTGGATTGTTAAAGTACTTCCGCTTGTCAGGGATGAGGCAACAAATAGAACTCTTGGAGTTCCTAGTTCGAACATGGGATCTGGCTATTGAGTCATTTCACATTAGGAACAATGTGGTTCCCATTACAGTGAAGGATGTATATTTTCTGACAAGTTTGTCAAGGAGAGGCTTGCCCATTTCCCTCTCAGGGTCTGCTCTTGGAGGAGAGACAGTGAGAGACTATGTTTTGTAGTATTTCTATCCAGGGGCAGAGCCAAGCAAATATGGGAAGATAAACATCCGTGATGTTCGATATTTGCCTTTGAGAACCATTTTTTTCATGATTGCAAAAAATTCTGGCACCGTTACACTACATGTAGCGAATAGATCATATATGCAGTATGCGCTAGAGTGCATGGATCCAACAGTCTTCAACTGGTCTGAAGCTGTACTTTCCAAAATAAAGGAAGAAATGAACAAAGCAAAGGGAGGAAGGAAGAAAAACTTCGGTTATGGTTCGATCCTCATTTCATTTGCCTTAGAGCGAATTCCACTAATGCAGCCTCAGCATGTAACACTGGGTGTGTCTAATCCTAGAGATACGATGATGCAGAGATGGGTAGAACTAATGGGTAGGCATGCAGGCCAATCAACCATTGTGTTCTCAACTATGTTCTTCGCTTGGTTCAGGCGACAGGTTGTCACCATTGATGAGTATGCATATGCAGGCGTAGATTTCAGAGGAGATCCAGACTTAGCCTTACTTGAAGGCGCTTAGTGGGGTGCAATAGGTAAGAATGTTTTGACCATGTTTTTTTATTTTCCTAAGGTTTATACAATGTTTTTTTATTTTATGATGTTTTCCAAAGACTAAAATAAAGTTTTTATGTAATGCAGATTTTGGTCGAGTTTAACCGGTGAGCAGATAAGCCAGCAGAGAGGGCTGTCGGGAGAGCAGTCCTTCAAGATTTAGAAATGGATGAGACTCTGACTGAGCTTAGGTAGCACATAGAGGGTTTGACCTTCGGGATTCTGAATTTCCGGATCGAAGAGTTACCCATGCAACTGTAGTAGTTCCTAACCGCTGGATGCAGTTACTGTGTAGGATAGCAAGATCTATAGCATGTTACCATGAGCATCACTAGTTTACTTTCGACATTTTGCATACATTTTGAGGTCAAATGACCAATGTGTCTTGGGCACAATTTTTTGTAAAAACCTATGACTATCTACCTATTTGATTTCAGTGTTTTCCTATTTTTATTGTGTAATCCTATTTAATTATGTGAATTTATCTTTACATGTGTTGCAAATGTCTACCTAAAACTTGATTAGCTAAAGAATCAGTGAATGTGTTCAAATTCCTGGAAATGTGTTGATATTGAATAAAATCAAAGTGTCTTTCCAAAAGTCAAACTCTTAGGAACAAACGATTCAGTGTTGGATTTCTAACAGTATAAACACTAGTAAGTTGTAATACCACAAGTTGTGAGTCTAACCTTATAATGATGCGGTTAATACCAAATTAAATGGCATCAGAGAGAAGTTCGATCAACGCGCTATACTCAACAATATTGTTTGTCGATCTACCAATACAAATCCCTCGAAATCTCACTAACTCGCCGTTTGGAGTGAAAATGGCCCATGATGCAGAGGATAGATTCTGCGTACTACGACTAGCACCATCAGCATATCCAACAAATGGTTCCAAAGATTCAAACATTTGCGATGAAATGTAAAGCGGATTACTAATGTCAATAAAACTCTAAAAACAAACTAAGATAGTGAATCCAAATCAACAGCATATGTATACAATATAATACAAAAAAATCACTATGCTCATGATTAAGCATAGTAACGTTTCAGATACAACCCATTTCGAGGCTGCGCCAATAGAATTCCATTGTAATACACCAACTCATAGGCACCCTTAGTAAGAACTCTTTTGAAAATATAGGGGCCATGCCATAATGGCTCAAATTTTCCTGTACCTATTACATCAGCTTCTTGATTATAAAGAAGGACCAAGTCACCCTCTGATATGTTGGAAGCATGATTATTGTTAGACCAAAACCCGCGGGCATTATTATTCACTACAATCTCCAGAGTCAGGATCCACAAGAGGCGGTTAGTCCATTTCGTGAAATACATGGGGAGCATTGAATCCAATGTCCAACAATCTCCCCCCCAATGCGAGCCGGGTGAGTTTCGAACTCGAGACCTGTCGCTCTGATACCACTTGTTGGAAGCATGATTACCATTAGACCAAGACCCGCAAGCATTAGTCTTAACTACAATATCTAGAGTTAGGATCCATGAGAGGCGGTTAGTCCATGTCGCAAAATACACTGGGAGCGTTGAATCCAATGTCCAACATGAGAAAATGCGAGGCTAGACATTTTTGTCGTATTATGCCTTTATAGGTCTCTTATGTGCTTCATTGGCCAATTGGGCTTCATGACGCGTTTCATCAAGATGGATGAGGTTAAAAAGACGCACTTCTTCTTCTGAGATGTCAGGTAACAAGTCGATTGCAAGTTTTAACGACTGTATTTCACATTGGATTACCAAGATAGCTTCCAGACCATACACCAATTGAAAAGGAGTAAATCTGGTTGCGTTTCTCACCGAGGTTCGATATGCCCACAAGGCTGAGTACAGGATCAAATGCTAATTTCTTTTACGAACTCCTATCATTCATTAAAGCATACGTTTAAGAATTTTTTTGATAGCTTCGACTTGTCCTTTTGATTGTGGATAATAAGGAGTAGAATTATCATGTGACAATCCTAACTTGGCAATCAATTCAGTCATCATGTGGTTGCGAAAATTCTTTCCATAATCTGTAACTATAGCCTGTGGGACCACAAACCATGCAATAACATGATTAAAGAAAAACAATGCAGTTGTTTGTCATGTATTGTTGAATGTAGGCATTGCTTCAGCCCATTTGGTAAAGTATTCTACTGCGACAATAATATAACCATGCCCCTCGAACAAACAAGGGTTATAGGTCATGAAGTCAATGCTTCATTTCTAAAATGGTCCTACAGAGACAATAAGATGCATTGGTGCTGGCAGTTTGCAGATTTTACAATAAAAAATCTGGCATGCATGACAACTTCTGACCGCGAGGATGCAGTCGCGAAATATAGTAGGCCAAAAGTAACCAGCGCGGAGTATCTTTTGTGCGGTAACGTATCCAGATAAATGTCCACCGCAAGCCACAGCATGACAATCATTTAAAACCTTTTTGGCCTCCTCATGAGTGAGGCACCTTCTTAAAACCATATCGACACCATGACCATAAAGGGTATTGCCAACGATCAGATAATATTTGGCTGGGTATCGAATACGTCGTTGTTCAGAGTGAGAGGTATCAGGACGAAAAGTTTGGTTTTGGAGATAAATGATAAAATATCCATACCAAGGATCAGATGATCCTATCATAAATAGACTCTAGTCGAGAATTGATGGTTCTAACATAGTAGCAGTACTATCAGAGGGAAGGTCACAGAGAAGCTCTGCCAAAACTAAAGACTTCTTTGACTTGGATTTGATAAATTCCAAATCAAATTCCTGCAAAATGACAATCCATTTTGAATACTTGCCCCCCAGAAATTGACGTGATAAGATATAAGTCATGGGGTTGCAATCCTAAATGATAATGGTCTTTCGGAATAGGATATAGTGGCGAAATCTTTGGACAACTTGAACAGCTTCCAAGGCAAGCTTTTCTACGTATGAATACTTGACTTCCGTATCATTGAGATTACGACTCAAATAATATATCTGATGTTCTATCCCATTTTCTACTTGGACCAATACCATAGCAATGGCCGTATCAGTCATGGCAATATATAAGAAATAATCGTTTTGATAATTTGGGGGATACATTAATGATGCCTAGACAAGAGTATCCTTGACAGCATTAAAAGAAGCTTGTGCAACTTGGTCCCAATGGAAGGGAACCCCCTTTTTCAAGATTCGAGTAAATCCTTTAGCCATTTCAGCGTAGTTGGGTATGAACCTCCTTAGGAAGTTAACCTTTCCCTAAAGTTTATGTATCTGAAGTAAATTTGATGGTGTAGGCAAATGAAGAATGGCTTGGACCTTCAATGGGTCTATTCGAATTCCCTCTTTTGAGACTACAAATCCAAGCAAACGAACATACCCAACACAAAACACACATTTATGTGTATTGCGACATATTTTGTAGTGTCGGCATCGTAAAAAGATGGCTCTCAAATGTATCGGGTGATCATTCTGATTTCATGAATGTGCGGGTAAATCGTCTAGATAGGGTTGAACAATGTGCTTGATGTCATTGAAAGCATAATCCATTACTCTCTGAAAAGTAGCCCCGACGTTCTTGAAACCAAAAGGTAGTTTCCCATAAGTGAATGTGCCCCAAGGACAGATGAGTGTTGTCTTATGTTGATCCTCTGGGCAGATATTGATTTGATTATATCCGAAAAATCCATCCACGAACGAAAGAATTTCACATCTAGCACAATTGTCAATAATCTGGTCGATAAAGGGAGTAGGATAGTTGTCTTTTGGACAAGCAATATTATCATCCTGATAATCTACGCACACTCTGATGGTCCCTTGTTTTTTCATGACAGGAACAATGTTGGAAACCCACTCAGTTAGCAGAACAGGGTATATGAAACTAGCACGCAAAAGTTTTTCAACTTCTACTTTAATGGCAGCGGCCTTCTTCGAATGAACAGGACGAAGGCGTTGACGCACCGGCTTGACATCAGGGTACATATTAATAGTGTGTTCAATAATACTAGTGTCAATACTTGGCATCTCCTCATAATACCAGACAAAGATATCCCAAAATTCACGAAATAGAAAGTGATATGTTTCAAGTTCTGATGGAGAACAAGACATGCCAACATGAATATTTTCTACCACGCCAGGTTTGGTTGAAATATCAATAGAAATAGTTTCTTCATATTTGACAAATTTCGCTCGGAATCGATTGCATTAATAGGTAAAGAATTCGAAAAGAATTTTTTACCGATGGGTGATATAGTTCACTAAGATAGTCTTCATAATCAAGAAGATGGGAACGATGATAATAATATTCCCAAGGTTCTCCTTCTGACATCATTGTTTCCAAAATATTCTCATATGTCAATAAAGTTGAGGAAAAAGGATCAGATGAAGTACCAAAATCTAAGGAATGATCAACCCAAACAACCGGCAATGTTGATTTCGGATTCGCAGCCCAAGCCAGATAGATTGATTGCTATGCCAACTCAATAGGGATGGGTGGCAAAAACTCATTCAACTTAAAAATTTCAGAATCACCCGTACTCTTCCTTAAGCCAGATGGAGTGGAAGATATCATGTAGCAGGTCTCTATACTTGCAATTTATGCCAACGTCGCAAGCAGCGGTAATGCAAAGGTTCCCATGAGAGTGGAATCCCTTAAAAGTCCTACATCAATGTTCTGAAGAGCTAGTTGGGGTGCGTGAATGAACGGAACACTTCCAGTTACCTGCGAAACAGAGGCAAAGAAGGATAGCTAATTAAAGGAAATCATTCTAAAATATGTAGAAACAATTGCAATCATAGCATATACCGATGGTCTTCCAAGTATAATATTATAGTCAAGCGGTCTGTCAACAACCTCGACATCAACATTCACTATTTTTCCCCCTAGTTCAACATGCAGGTTATTGATAATACCACAAGGCTTATATGTACATCCGTCAAAAGCCTTCAATGTTGTTGATGATTGAGATAGACGCGGTGAGCCAAGTGACTTCCAACAGTTTAGAGACATAATGCACGTAGATGCTCCCTCATCAATAATAGTACGATGAACAAGGTGATTGAGAACATTTACTTGTATAGAGAATGCCAATTCTGCTAGTAATTGTGGCACATAGCCCATATGATTAAAGAGGATGAGATTAGAATCAGTCGGATCAATTCCACCTATAGTCGACAATAAATCCTATTTCTGGGGGGAACACTTTTGTAATACCTCAAGAGCTGACATAGTTGAAGGGGATTGAGCCAAATCTTCAACTATATTATAATTTTGAGCAGCTCTTGCTCGAGGATTATGTGTCGATTTATGAACGATTCCCTTCGGTGGTTTGATTGTCAATTCTGGAATGGTAGTAGGCGGCACTGATTTCATAGACGGATTCGTAGTCAAGGTAGTATGTTGATCAATGGTCTGACTACCATAATATTTATTATGCATTGACACCAAAATATATGTTGAAGGTTTTGTGATAGATAACATAAGCACTTGGGAATTAGAAGTTGGATCCGTAGCAACCAAATTTGTATTCGGATTCGGAAACGGATCTGTCAACACAGATGATGCATGTGAAGTTTTAACCATGTTTGAAACTTCAGCGCAGTGAGGACAATCCTGAACAAAGTGTTCCTCATTACCGATTATGCATGGATAACGAGGTTTCCTAGTTCCAGACGATTGATCAGATGATCTTTCCTGTGGGTTAGAAGTTTGTTTTTTCTTTGATTTCCCTTTTTTCTTACTTCTGGGTTGCTTTTCACTTTTGTCTTTGTCAAATGACATGACATTAATTTCAGAAGAAGGTGCAGGTTCAGCTGCAGTAGTATGATGTGTGCTTGCAGTACCAATCATACCGTCTCCGGCATGAGAGTCCTTTAATTGAGGAGGAACAATAAAATTAAATCGCGGCGCGTTCGGAATTTTTTCATAGAGCGTGCCAGACTGAGTATAAATCAAGTCTAAATATTGTGCATGAGCAATGACCTGCTGTTTAGTGATGACGCCACCCTTAGCCACATCCTTAGTTATAGATGGTAATAGGGACTTAATGAACCACTTAGCAAGGAGATGATCAGGAACAAATGTCTTAACCATTCTACGACGACGACGCCACTCGTGAATATGATCCGAAATATGAGTACCATTAGTCTGTTTAAAATTAGTTAAGAGTTCCATTCCAATTTCATATCGTATAGGTAACTGGAAGTGAGTCAAAAAGACAGTAGCTAGGGCAGTGAAATTATCAAAAGATGCTCTAGGTAACTCAATGTACCATTTTGCAGCCAGACCCGTGAGCATACGCTAGAAAAGACGTAGTCGAACAGAGTACTTATTTAGGGAGTTTGATGAACACCACAAATGATAAGTCATAAACATGAGTCGATGAGTCTTCCCCAAGGTTTCCATTGAACTTAGGAATATCTAAGGGTAATTTGTGAGGTATCACCAGCCACCAAGGAGCATAGTTGATTGGATCATTGGTTAGCCAATTTAAATCTGGTAACTCTAAAGTTGCAACAAAAAGCAACTGTCGATTAAGGTCGGGTTGTGCATAGCCAGGGTATGATGGAATTGCTTGGGCAACAGGCCTTTGAGCACTAGCATAAGGAATCTGCTGTTGGTAACCCAGATAGGGGCTATTTTGATAAGCAAACACTTAAGGATTCTATTGACTAAAACCTGGATATGATACTTGTTGAAATGAAGGTTGAGGCATTTGCGCCTGAGGCTACCAAGGGGTCTGTCCACCAATGTTATAACCCAAATTAGGATAACTTAGATTCGGTTGAGGATAAGTATAACCTGGTTGTGGCTATGAGATCCCATAATATGGTAAACCAGCTTGTGAATAAATGATTTTAGGTACATGCTGTTGTTGTTGTAAATTAACCGGAGGATTTGGAGTTTGTGGGCCCAATACTTGAGGGTATTAAGCTGAAGGACCTGCCTGAAACGGTTGTTATACAACAGTTTGATTCTGTAACAGGGGTAAATATGTATTAACAAGTGGAATTGATGTGGGTGTAATAGAATGAATCGCTTGATACGAGTGTACAATTGTTTGTGGTTGGATAGGCAGAGTGGGCTGCCATTGAGAAACATTCATTTCGACATTAGTTTTACCAAAAAATGACGGAGTGTTGTCAAAGTGGGTGACCAAAGGTTTCCCCCCGGCGTGAGGAGGATAATAAGACGGAAAATATTGTTCTCCAAATATAGGGAGTCCAGTTGATATGGTACTAGATGTAAATGACCCAGAAGGACCAACTTGATATTGCCATGATGATGTGTATATAGAATCAATCTGTTCAGTACTGACTATAGGTTTACCAGTTAGAATACCAGACGATGACATTGGTGAAGTCCATGGGTTTGAAGATGCACCAAGGAAAATTTGAGATAAATATTTATAGCATGATGGAAGCAAAGGACCTTCGTGTAAATATGACTCTGGTGAAGTTGTAAACATTAATGGGGTAGCGAGGGTAGGTGTTGACGTAATTGAAATAGATTCCAAAGATGTTGGTTCAGGCATGGTTACTTGACCAAATGTATACCCTTTTGAAATGACGGGAATTTGAATAGGCACAGGATCAACAAAAGCGGAGGGTGGTGATTGAGGAAAATACTCGTATAAGAAAAGATACTCCCCAAAATGGGTTGAAGTTATAGGTGTTTTGTCTTGTGGTATTTCTTCAATTGAAATTAAACCAGGTGGAAGTATTTCGCCGTCAGGCCCAAAGTCTATTTTAGGAGGTTGACTGTGTGATATGGGAGACTCAATGGCTACAGAAAATTGTGGGATGACCAATGGAGGAACAACTTCCGGTTGTTCGACTTCGGGATTCAGACTTTCTGGCAAAGAAGAGACAGGATCTGGATCAACTTTCGGTTGAACAACATCAAGTTCAAGAGGTGTGGTCTCACTGATTGGATGGATCGTGACCACGGGTAGCTATGAGGAATCTGTCTCGACAACAGTAGACAAAATAAGATTTGTAGAAACAACTTGTGCCGACTCTGGTATATGGGAATATGATGCTTCACCAGAGGTACTAATAGTATTGGTTTGGGTAGAGTGATGTCGCCTTCGCCGACCAGGAGTAACTTCCGGTGGTAAAGGTGGTTTCAATGCTAATCTACGCGAACGATGGGGAAAATGATGTTCTTCTTCCACGATGATTGATTTATTTTAACCAAAAAATAAATAAACAAAAAAAAATGGTAATGCTAGGCAAAAGGTTTACCAAGAAACTGTGAACTGTAGAATACCTCCTGGCAAACCAAGAAGTACGGGTAGGCAATCTCCCCGAATGCTATGTTCGGTGTATCACAATTTACAAGGCGGCCGACTCGGTTCACTATGGATGGATAGCAACCTAAATTTTTCCTCCCAAATATACTCGAAGGTATGTGGAGGCCCAAGTCTGTATTAGTGTTGTCTAATGTGAAACTGCATAGTGAGAGCACCCCTTTATACTTTTCGTACTGTCACACCGCCCGATATACCCAAAAGTACGTGGATGAGCTATGATATACTTACATACGTGGAGTGAGGTATCACACTCGGAATGTATCGCAAACGATTAATGACAGCTGTTATGTTTTACGACATCGGAACACGTCTCTAGCCTAGACCTTCTAAATGTTATCGTTATGGTTCCAATGCTTTGTTAGGTAAATTGATGTAAATTTTAAGTTGATCTCGTTTATCAATTTTACTTTCAAGGTTCACCGCGATGATGTGATGGAAATTCCTAAAATGCAAAATAAAATGATAAGAAAAGTTTCAATTTTAGTTTCTTCACTGAAAATCCTAGCTACTAGAGGGAAAGAGCAAACAATTTGAGAGCAAACAACAAAGAGCACAAACTAATATGCAGCTTTCCTAATTTGTTCCTATGCAAAACACACAATCCACTACATGCAAATGCAAGTTTTTCTTTTCAGTCCCTTTAATGTGAATGCAGAAAAGGAAACTAAGTGCATCAAATCAATAAAAACAAATTCATTTTACTTTGAGAAATGATGAATTGAACAACAATTTCTCTTTTTAGGAAAAATGAAGAATTTAACTACAATTTCTCCTACAGGAAATGAAGAATTTAACGAAAATTTCCTTTTCAAAATCAAATGGATCTAATGCAGTACTGAAAATACTTTGAAATTAATTTGTCAATGATAAAGAAAAAAACTTTAAATAAACATTGAAAAAACTTTTCTTTTAAAGGAGGAAGATGCAGGTAAAGTCACTGGTCTCTATGAGGCATCAAGCTCTTGAAATACAGCAAACAAAAGGTTGAAAACAAATGCAATGACAAATTCCATGGGAATTTGGTTGGCTCTAGGGGAAACACAGTCTCTAAGGGGAGACAGTGCATTACAATGCACCCTTGAGTGGAAGACAGTCCTATGCAAAGCATTGTGTCCTGTTCAACAGTGTGTTGGCTGCAGCAAAGAACAAAAACTCAAGTTGTTTAACACACTTCTAATGCAAATTTGATTTCAAAAAACCTAATATTTAAGAGTAAATTCTACTAGGTGGATAAACAGAGGCAAACACACCGAGGATGAAGGGTAAACTCCCCAGTGGAATCGCCAATTTGTTATGTAGAATTATGAATTACGAATAAAACATTCTTCCCTAAATGTGGTGCTATGCATTTAGAACAACATGTTAAAGACTTTGTAGATACTTCTCCTAACAGTAAATAGACACACAAAATATATCAAGAAACCTACTTGGGGTCCAAGCGCTTCCTATTCTCCATTTGTCGCTCTTGTTGTAGCTTCAAATCGAAGCTAGATCACCAAAATATTTCTTGCAAGAATGAACACTAAACAACAAAGAGATTGCAATATACAGATGCTTATTCAAGTTATTCAGTTAAATCAATGAAACATGAACCATATACATCAGATAAGAATTCATAATATGAAAAATATAAGCTTATACAGATACATATGTGGGAAAGTAAGCAACAATCTTTATTAATGGATAGAAGGGGAGGTTATAACCAGTGATTGATTTGATGTCACCATCTCCAGCATCATCCCAGCCTCATCACAATGAACATCTCTCCAGCAGCATATTACTCAAATCAAATCCTCAATTGAAATTCCACCAGCATTTCTCTACTCAATTTCTTCCTTCTCAACCACTAGGATTTGTGCTCAATTTATAGATGAGCTTAAGGTAGTTTTATAATCAATGACTTTCTAATAATAGGCAAGACATGTTCCCAAGCTCAGAGGTATCAAATGGACACATGGATTCGAAGTTTGACACATATGCACTCTTCTAGAAGGCACTGACCAAGTGGAGATTCTGGAACAATGAGAATTTCGCTCCCAATTGACCAACGCACCCTTGAATGTGGGGAAGTGCTTTGCAGAGCACCTTTGAATGGAGGTAACTGCATATGCACCGCACTTAGCCCCTTGAGAGACTACATTGGTGAGCTCATGGGTGATATCACATATACTTCAAATCTTGGAAACCTTGCAATGGAAGTCATGGATGATTTATCTTTGTTCTTTGTCTTAGGGCATGTAGCAACTGAAATGATAGGGGATGATAGACCCTATTCATTGGTTCTGGGGATGATGTCCAGTTTAACCAGGTCATTGGGAATGATGCCCAAATTGACCTATAACAGTAAATACTATAATGAGTTGTGTTATAAAGCTCCAATACACGATATGTTTGTCATGTTTTCAACAAGATTTCATTGTAGATACTGCAATGAGTTGTGTTATAAAGCTCCATGGGCAGTATGTTTGGTTTTCAACGATCTTTCTGGTTATAGGCGTCATTAAACACCGACAATGGTGTTCCCCCAAGGGAGATGGTTCTATAACATCCCTGTGATGGGCCTCTAAATTAGACATAAAATAAGGCCCATCTAACCTTTATTAAGCCCATCTACCTTCCTTATGTACATGAAAAGATATATTAGAATCTCTCCTTATGCGCTTAATAAAAAAAATTTATGCTTCAATATTTTCTTAGGAAGGTTTAAAGGTAATTGCATATTTGTGCCTAATATTGGTTATTTTTCTAGAATATTGTGAGAATATTTGGCAGGTTATGCAGATTTGGAGAAGGAGATGATTTAGGGACTTGCTCCCTGCCACTAGAAGATACATATTGAAGAATAAATTAGCACAGTATCAGGAAATTAGGGAGAAATCTTGGAGAAATTCAGGGGGGTTGTCCACCCTCCTTAACTCTAAAGGCGGCCGAAGGATC
Source organism: Pinus albicaulis (assembly GCA_034641835.2). Lineage (NCBI taxonomy): Eukaryota > Viridiplantae > Streptophyta > Pinopsida > Pinales > Pinaceae > Pinus > Pinus albicaulis. The sequence continues at coordinate 1,934,557,067 of CM076575.1, forward strand.
CTCATGAGATCCTGATCAGGAGTTCATAAATTTTGCTCAAAATTAAAAGCTACAGGATTGGGTTTAAACCAGCATGGCTGCGTAGATCTCATATTCTTGATTTCAGCACTGCGAACGATTCGAAAAACCAATGTCGTATGAAGAAGATATCGCGTTCTGATAGAAATGCCAAACAGGTAAATTTTCGACAGTTTGACCAGGTTTGACTGAGATGCACAGTCAACAAGTGGGTGGATGTACACTTAGAAAAAAGAATATTCCTTTTAATATTCCTTTCCATCGGACTAATCAAAGGTTGACAAGTGTTCATTTTCTATTGGTTGAATGGGTTTGGAGGAGCCAATTATAGGGCGCCATGTGGCTGGCCCTGAGGCTACTATGTGTCCCTGAAATGGCGTTGCAAAATTTTGTGAGGGTACGCAGGGCTCGACCCTAATACCTCCCGTCAGGCACGCATACGCTCTATCGTCTACACTACATGTTGGTTCTTAACCTCACAGGTTGTGGTTTATATTTATGTTGTATTAAAATTATGGTTGGGGGTTGGGAAACATCGGCGGTCCCAACCCGCCAGTGGTCCCCATCATATATATATCACATGAAACCGTAAAATGTTAACACGACCGCGCAGTAAGCGCTAACTGTCGGCCATCAACCCAAGGTTTAAACCATAACCGTAGTCTCCAGCTTTAGTTCCGCTAACATTTATGATAACCGCAAGTTTGGGGGGTGCGCATGTGGCCACCCCCAACCGCAAACATTTTTTGCCACAGTCAAATTCGGCAGAACATTTGGAGAGCATGCCATTTATGGTGGGTATGCCTATTTTAACTCCAGTTAAGTGGAGTTCTCCACTTTTAGTGGAGCTTTCCTAGGTGAAACTGGGCAAAAGTGTAGGAGGCCCAATTTTCGACCATTCTAAGTGAATGAAGAGTCATTTTTTACTAATTGGAGCATTCTGGAGCCATTGGTGCTGATAAAAAAGACATTAGAGCACTCTAACAACATGTAATAGCAAAATTTTGAGCACAATGAAAGACAAACATGCCATTGGGAGCTGGACTAGCAGATGTAGCCCAGGAGGGGTGAACTGCTTCATCATGCCTGATGTGTAAATTTTATGTAGTGACTTATTTATCTATTTTACACTGATGTTCAGTGTTATTTAAGCTTGTTTTAAGCTTCTAATTCTCTAAAAATCATCTACAATTCATTAAAAAACACCTTAAACCTCATGCAAACTAATTAACTAATTATGTACATGTTTTTAAACTGAAAAGACACTTAGCACAACAAAACTAATATAGTCAATTCAGGTTAGGTTGGTATTAGAGCTATAGTTTATTTTCTGGTGTTGTTTTATGCAAAGAATTGTTTAACTATTTGCAAGTTTTAGATGCTTACAAGGCTCAAGCTCAAGAGAGGAGAAGGAAAATTGGTGGAAGCAAAAGGGTCTCAAAAAGAGCCAAAGCAAAGGAGAGCAAGATTGCCACAATCTCCACCACCTAGTTCACCTCCTAAAGAAGTAAAAGTTCCATTAAGAATGCCTCATGAGGAAGGAGAAATCCATGAAGAAGTTGATCCCAAGGAGGAAAAAAGAGTGTTCAGGAAAGCATTTCTTGACATGATTGAGATGGTTAGAATCCATTATCAAGAAAGGAATGAGAGACTAGAAGGAGAAGGATCTAAACTTCACAAGGAAGGACAAGGATATTCAGGAGGTCACCATGATGAAGATAAGTCAAAGAAGGGAAATGGAGGCAATGGAGAGCCATCATCCTCACCCTCATCATTATCATCCTCTACTTCTTCTTTAGTACATCAGCCACACAAGTCAAAGAGCATTGGTAAAAGTCATTTTTTTAAAATTGATGTTAAGTTCGAATTGCCAATGTTTAATGGCGAAGTCAATGAAGAAAAGCTTGATAATTGGATTAGAAAATTGGAGGTCTATTTGGGAATACAGAACCTTCAAGATGATGATTTAAAAATTCAATTAGCTTCTTTGGGAATGGAAGGTGCAACACTTGTTTGGTGGGAAGCCAAGACAAAGGAGGAAATCAAGAAGCATGGTAATATTATTCTATCATGGTCAGATTTCATTATTTTATTAAACAACATTTTTATCCATTAGCTCATATGCAGAAAGGCATCACGAACTGGCAGAACTTTAGGCAATTGAAGGGACAAAATGTGCAAGAATACACCCAAGAATTTAGGACAAGAGCTCTCTTATTAGGGGTGGAGTTGCAAAGCCAAGATACTTTGTTAAAGTACATAGGAGGCTTACATAGCTACCTAAAACATATTATTCTCATTTTTAACCCCACCACTCTAGATGAAGTTTATGTTCAAGCCACACATCTAGAAGCTAGAGGGAAGAACATTTCTGAAGAGGGTAGGAAGAAACATTTTAAGGGTAAAGCCAAAGAAAAGACCTCAAAAGGTAAAAACAAAAAGAATGCATCTGTTAAGAAAGAGGGAGAAAAAGTGGTTTGTAAACATTGTTCAAAATAAGGCCATGATGAAACTCATTGTTGGAAATCACATCCTGAATTGAGGCCAAAGAAACCCAATAATAAAGGGAAACAGAAAACTGCTGCTACAGCTCAACATGATTTAGTATCTGATTCATGTGATGAATCTAAAATTACAGCCATGGGATTGAAGAACATGAAGGGAGAAGAAATTGAAACTAAACCCAACACTAGTACATCAAACTGTCACATAAACACTCCAAATGAAGAAGAAAGAATAATATTGCTTCATGTGAGGGTCATATCCAAACATACCAAGATTGACACATTGTTTGGCAGTGGGTCACAAGCAAACTTAATCTTTGAATATTTGTTCAAGAAACTTAACCTTGAGACCATACCACATCCAAAACCATATCCATTGGGTTGGATTTGTAAGGATGCAAATCTACAGGTTTCAAAGAAATGTATATTGAGGGTTGCAATCACTGCAAATTTTGTTGACACAGTTGAATTAGATCTGGTTTCACTTGACATTACTGGTATTGTATTAGGGAGTCCTTACTTGTATGACGGGAAAGAGATCTTCTATCACCATGCAAACAAGTATCATTTATTCAAAGATGGAAAGGAGTTCATTGTTATAGCACATCGCAATAAGACAAACATTTCTATGGTAAATGTTGGACAGGTAAAGAGGTTGGTAAATTCAAGTAAGAATTTTGTTATTCTTATGATTAAGCCTAAAGCTGATATTAATTATGAATCATTTGAGGGATGTAATCCTAAGTTGAAATCAGATTTATATGATGTGGTTAATGGACATCATGAGATGTTTCAAGAGCCAACAGGATTGCCTCCAAAAAGGGAAATTCAACATAGGATTCAGTTGCAGCAAAATTTTCCTCTTCCAAACATTAGTATGTATTGCATGTCGATAATGGAGAATGCTGAAATAAACAGGAAAATTAAAGAGATGTTGGATAAAGGAATCATAAGGCCAAGCACCTCGCAATGTGGTTCACCCATAGTCTTGATACCAAAGAAAGATGGGACTTGGCGCATCTGTGTAGATTTTTGAGCTTTGAACAAGATTGCGGTAAAAAATCATCACCTACTCCCAAGAATAGATGATTTTCTTGATCAACTGAATGAAGAAATTTGTTTCACTAATTTAGATTTACGAAGTGGATATCATCAAGTAAGAATTGCAAAAAGTGATATAAGGAAAACTGCATTCAAAACCAAACAAGGACTCTTTGAGTGGCTAGTTATGCCTTTTGGTTTATGTAATGCACCGAAAACTTTCATGCGAGTTATGGATAGTGTTTTGCGTCCATTATTTGATGACTTTGTGATTGTGTACTTAGATGACATTTTAATTTTCAGCAAAACAAGAGAAGATCATGTCTTGCATGTAAATAGAGTGCTTAATATTTTGAAGAAAGAGAAATTGTTTCTTAAGATGTCAAAATGTGAGTTTGGAAAGACTTCTTTGGTCTATTTGGGACATATTGTAGGAGGAGGAGAATTGAGGATTGATCCTTCTAAAGTGGAGGCCATTTTGAATTGGCCCACACCCAAAAGAGTTACTGAGGTAAGAAGTTTCTTAGGTGCATCTCAATATTGGAGGAAGTTTATTGCTAACTTTTCTTCCATCGCAACTCCTATTAATGCAGTGACAAGTGTGAAGAAAGGCTTCCAATGGGGAGGCAAACAATAGAAAGCTTTCAAAGCTTTAAAATACAATATTAGTTCAGCTCCAGTCCTTGCATTACCAAATTTGAGACAGCCATTCAAGATTCAAACCGATGCTAGTGATTATGCCATGGGTGCAGTACTTTTGTAGCATGGTAAGCCTATCGCCTTTCATTCTGAAACTTTTAATGGTGTTGTGACTAATTATCCTACATATGACAAAGAAATATATGTGTTGGTACAAAGTGTCAAGAAGTGCAAACACTACTTGATGGGTAAAGAGACTATTGTACACACCGATCACCAACCATTACAGTACTTGCAGTCACAAACAAAATTGCAGCAATCAAGACATTTTAGGTGGATGGGATTTCTTCAACAGTTTCACTTGGTTATAAGGTACAAGAAAGGTATATTCAATAAAGTTACAGATATGCTTTCAAGACCAATCATTAGTGCTTATAATTTACTCAAAAATGATTATGTTGTACATGAGAGTTACATAGAACAATATGCACATGACATTGATTTCCAAGATGTGTATGCTAGTTTGAGTGAAGGGAATCAAGTTGAAGAAAAATATTATCACATGCATAACAATTTTTTGTTTCATTTGGGCAAGCTACATATTCCACAAGGAGAGAGGCTAAGTGTCATGAGAGAAGCTCATTCATCTCTTATTTCTAGACACTTTGGGGTAAGCAAAACAGTGGCGCATCTACAGAGGTATTGTTATTGGCCTCGCACGATAGATAGTGTGTCACATTTTATAAGAGGTTGTTCCATGTGTGCAACAAGTAAGCCTACTAATAGGAAGCTTGGGTTGTACATGCCACTACCGATACCATCAAGGCCATGGGAGAGTGTCTCCATGGACTTTGTTGGAGGTCTACCTATGTCAAGAAAGCAACATGATTATCTTTATGTAGTTGTGGATAGATTCACTAAAATGTGTATACTTATGCCATGTAAGAAAACCATTACTGCTGAAAAAACTATTGAACTTTATTTTCAAAATGTTTGGGTTCATTTTGGATTGCCCACTTCTATTGTTAGTGACAGGGATTCCAGGTTCATTGGGAATTTTTGGTCAAATATATGGAGAATGATGGACACAAAGTTGAAAAAGAGTACCGCTTTTCATCCACAAACAAATGGACAAACGAAGGTGGTGAACATAACAGTTGTGCATCTATTGAGAGGATATTGCAGTAAACATCCTAAGTTGTGGGATGAACAACTGCATTACATTCAACATGCTTACAACTGGGCAAAGCACTCTTCAACACAAACCTCACATTTTGAAGTATGCTTTGGGTATTTTCCAAAATCACCATTAGACTTCATCTTTGGGAAGTGTTGTAACTCCTAGAGACAGCCTTGAGTTGTTAAAGACCAGTGCCTAGGACATCTTAAATACAAGAGGATGTAAAAGGTATTTTTTATGTTGGTCGGAAGAAACCTCTTGTTATGTGATGATGGTTTAAAGTTTTGATATTGGTCCAGGATATTAGAGACAAAATGTTGACAGGAATGACATCTAGTTGTATAGATAAAGAGTCTCAAAGAATGAATCCAAAGCAGTCATGAAAGTAAATTGTTGTGAGCTGGGCCGAATATGAAATCAATGAACAGTTACAAGAATAAATGGATGTGAGGTACAATGTAAGAAAATGAAGAAAGCATCAGAGTAGGGCAGGCTTATATGAACATAAGAATCCACCCTCCACTAACATTAGAAGAACTACGACCTGTGAGCAGAATTATGAAACAAAAATCGCGCCTCGAGCCATATTTAAAATGTTATAGAACAGAAGACATGAGTATCATTTAGGATAAATTCACATCAATTAGTCGAACATTCGCATTCTGAAAGCTACGATAACAAGGGAATGATGAGAACACAACGAACATTATATTTAAACACTACTGAAAAAATACATATTGTTCAGTAACCTCAGTTGGAATCCACCACAATAACAACTTAGCTTCATTTCCTTTCTCGAAAGGGATTTTCAGATACACATTAAGAGAGGATCTCAAAATTTACAAAAAGAGAGAATTCACAGTTAACAACTTTTTCTCATGAAAATCCAGAACCTTTTCTTGTTCTCTCCTTTCATCTTTTATAGATCCATAGATGAGCTTCGAGAGAAGATATTTTCAAAACAAAATATTCTTTGAGGATATTTTCTGTTCGTGGTCTCAATAGAAAAACCAAAACTGGTGATGAGGAAAAACAACCTCTCATCATATACAACCCGGCCTGACAAAGGCCCTAAATAAAACATAACAATAAATGAAAAATAAGAGTGCATAGGGTGAAATCAAGATTTCACCCAGTTTACAATTCATAAAAATAAAATTAAATAGGTTGCATGGGCCGAATCATGAGTGTCATTTGTGATGGCGATGAGGGGTGCTTGATGGCTGCTGATGTGGCCAAGTTGATGAAGAAGATGACCCTACCTTGCGACCAGAGGGAGGTAGCGATTGATGAGAAGATGACGATACCGGAGTGTTGGCATATTCACTGCATTTTTGCCACGTGATCTCGCCTGGAGCTGGCATAGTGAAAAATGTCTTAACCAGTGCCTGCATATCTATGAGCTCGATATAGTCTACTCGGATGGCTAAGAATTATGTAACCTGGCAGAAAAGGAATAATTCCTTGCTTAGAGCGGCTATAATGGTATCTGCCTTCAGGCGAGCATTTTTTCCAAAGGCAAGTTGGCATTGTTCATGATGTCAGTGATTTTCTGTTCATAATCCGTTATCTTAGAGAATATGGATGTTTCTGAGAGCCAGCATGATGGGAGGCCTGCCTCCACTAACTTATTCCAGTCTCGGTCGAACTATTCAACTCTGATTGAAAGCAGTTTCAAACAACCCAACGTGCGAGCGGTCTCCTTCTCGATTTTCTAACCTCCATTACCCTTTTGAATCGATTAGTGATTCCTTGTGCTTGCAATTCCTCTATACCCGGTTCATTTAGGTACCGAATATACCTGCTAGCCATTACAACCTTCGCTTCTCCTTCCACGTGCCCTTCCTGCAACTGTACTTCAAATAAGCGAACTGTAAGTTTCTTATCGTCCATCAGGGTGAGGTAGTTCCAACGCTACCTGACCTTTGCCATTATATCAATCCAAAATAGGCGTCTAGCTTCCAGGAGTGTCATGTTACCCTTCAGCCAAGCAGTCAAGTATTTGATGGACTTGTCCTGCAACTATTTTTCTCTTTGTAACTTCTTGGCCTCATTCTGTAGAGACGTTACCACCCTCTGATTTGTAGCCAGCGTAGCTTCCATATCCTTTAGTCTTTGGCGAGCTATACGTGCTTCATTTTCTGAAACCTTTAAGTCTGACAGGGCCTTAATCAGCTGTTCTGGGGTGGTTTCGGGCTCATTGGATGTCGGGGCTATGCATACATGTTGGTCCCACTTTGCCCGTAAGTCAGACAATCCCTGTTTTAGACTTACAATCTCTACAGTCTTTTGAGTATTATCTTCCTGCTCCTTAGCCAGTGAATCGGTAAGAGCCGATTTTTCCCTCTCCACTTGGATCAATTCGTCCATTTACACATGCTCCCCTCTGGGTATATTTAATTTCTTCTTCGGCTCAGAGTTCTCCGCTTCCATATCAGTGATGAGTTTCTGCCACAATGCATCCTTATCGGCCCCTTTGTCCTTTATTGCCTTCTTAATGGTTTCTAGCTTGTTATTGATCACTCTGGCACTAGCTCTCTCCCTCTTCTAGTTTTCTAATACTGAGGCATGCTTCTCCTCAAGCTTCCTTAAGGCGAGTGAGAGTTTCACTACCTCATCTCGCAACATGTCTCCAACGCACTGGTGCAAGCCAAGATTATCTATTAGCGGGATATTAGTCTGGGTCAAGGCGATGGGCCTGATAATGACTTCCATTAGCTGAGGGTTGCAACATTACCTGTGAAATATCAAATATGAGTTGTTCCTAGTCCATGTCTAACTCAGTAGTAAGTCGGGTATGATATTTATCTACAAACCCGGCCAGTTCAGCCCTTAGTTTTTCTCGTGTGGTCTTGTTCCTGGTGTTTATCTCCTCTCTCACTTCTGCTCTGTCAACTGAAATTTCCTGCGAAAGCCCAGAAGGGCCCGACGAAGAGGCACCATCGAAAGCAACCATGAAACCTACCCTATTTTTATCAGGCAATCCATATCGGGAAAACTCTTTCTGAGATGGCTCCTCCCATACATTATTTGGCCCTTCCGTTCTCTGTTTCTTATAGGGATGAGCTCCCTCGTCAATGTTCATGCCCTCTTGACTTCCTGAGGCATCTAAATCATCTACTGGTCCCTTCTTTCCTGTCTCAATGGACGCATTGTCGCCCCTCCCTTCTGCGGCTGAAGACTCGGCCTCCATCTGTGCATCCAAAGGCCAGGTAATAAGGTTAGCTCTCCACTCAATGAAAGGCCTAGTCTCATGTATATAAGCAATCGACTTTATTTTCCTTTTTCTATTGGAAAGGACTCCTTTCGGGTCATAGGGCTAGAATTTTCCTTGTAGCAGGTCCATCCCTTGCAGTAATGTTTCCACAGTGTAGAGGGCGTGTCTCGAATTTATGGTGAAGGGACCGACATAATTTGGGAGCTTGAGAATATATCCTTTCTTCACGAGCACGAAGTGGATTTGGTCAGCCTTCAAGGTTTGTTGAATAAATTCGAGGGCAAAAATCTGCATGGCTGGAAAAACCAACAAACGGTAGGGAGGTAGTTCCGCGCCATAGACCCTGATCTCGATGTAATCATAATATATGTACCAGTCCCCTGTGTTGTCTTCCTCGTCAAACTGTAGCCAGTCCTTCTGCTCAGGAAATATTCTAGGAGGAGGACTGTCATGTATTATGGCATAGGCTATGGACATGAACTCATTTAAGAATCTAGTATACCCCTTCCCCCCAAGCTACTGACGAATTGAAGCGTTCCACTCAAAGATGGTTCTTGGTTGGGAATTTGTCCTCGAGAGCTTCTCTAGGCCTAGGCTCTCAAACTTGTCAGCATGCTCAAATAAGAACAGGTAAAACACTAAAGTACAAAACCTGAAAGACCCAATAGAAGGGAATTCTTGAAACTGGGTTTGAATAGCTGAAGCTAGGAAAACGGGAATATTTAAAAGCGTACCCTTTTGCATCATGAGCCATATAAGAGTTATACATTCTTTTGACACCTTCTTGACCTCCCAAAGCCCTAACAACCCTAAAATAAGAGCTAGGACAGGCTGCACATTATCTTTGAAGGTAGACAAGGGAACAACGTCCAAAGGCAGGAGAGTTGTTAAGTGGGAATCTGAGAGGAGGCTGAGGAAGTCGCTTTGTTTCTCCCAAGGTAACTTTGAGAATTGACAGGAAAGGGAAACCTCAGTGAACTTGACATAATTTTGATTGTGAGGAAAACGAAGGGCTTTCTTTATGAGTTCAGGCGATATGCTGAAAATCTTATTGCCTTGAGTAGACAAGAACAAGTCCCTGCGCTCGTCATAAGCTTCACCGAGCCAACTAATGAATTCGGGAATTGGGTATGTGGTTGGGGCAACTTGGTAGTACAGACCTGACTCAACAACTCTGAACCTATCTTGACCCTTTAAATGACCTTCGAACAGCTCGGGTCTGACGTGGGCTACACTAAAATGGTAGAATGGGTAATGAATTTGTGCATGGGCATCGATAAGAGGTTCAGGTCCAGGGATAGCCATGACCTCACGGGTTTGCAGGGTTTGAGGTTCAGATTTTCTGGACTTCTTTTTCCCCATGACCATTTGAACAACAAAAACAGAAGGAAAATGGTGGGACAAAGGAATGAATAAATACCTGCGAACAGTGAGGAAGCCTGAGGGGAAAGCGACGTGGGGTGGAAAACGACCTGACACTGGAGTTTTAACCTTCGCTACACGACAGACCCATGAAAAACAAATATTTTACCTGGTCTGGGAGTAAAACAAGATTATATTAGACCGAGTTTTGTGGAATACGAGGTGAGGGTGACAACTATAGGGCTGACATCATGAGGACGTCGACAATGGGACACCTGGCGATAGGTTATTGGCTTTCGGGAGCCGGGTGGGTGAGAGCCACGTGTCGGGTTAAAGCATGTACCGGTTTCGTACCGCCTTCCCTAGACTTACCTTACCTTTACTTGCGCCAGATGCCCTTCTTGATGGGCCCACGTTAGAATTCCGGTGGGGGTTCACAAGGGCCTTGTGCTCCATTCCATCACCCCATGGAAAGTTTTCACTTAGTCTGCCACCAAGAGGCGTCACCTTCTTTGAGGGGTGGACCTTCCTGTCCTTCTGCCTTCTCTTGATGCCCCCGAAATATCCCACTCATGCTCCATTTATTGATGTCTCCGCCATATGGAATGTGGCTTTCTCATTAGGTTGTTTCACACATCAAGTCTCCCATCCATGCTTGTGCCTTAAGGAAATTTCCTGTCAAGGTATCTTTCGACTTACTCACCCAACCATCCTCTTAAATCTCTTCATTTCATCTCGGCTGCTCTTTTTTTTCTTGGTGTATGAGGTGGCTAAACAACAGGAAGGATGTTGCAATTGATGGCCATAGTGACATTGATAAGGCTCGAAAGTTCATTGAGCAAATTCAGAATATACATCAACAAGTTCAAGAACAGCTTGAGAAAATTCAAAGCAAATACAAAGAGAGGCATGACAAACATCGGGTTGATCACAAGTTTCAAGAGGGAGATGAGGTATGGTTGCACATTAGCAAAGAAAGGATGCAAGGGGAAGGTAAAAATCTCAAACCCATTCATTACGATCCTTTCAAGATCATAAAACAAGTTGGTAATAATGCATTCCAACTTGACTTGCCTTCTTATATGAAAATGTATTCAGTTGTTAATTTTGAAAACTTACGCTTGTATGAGCCACCTTTGATCGATGATCAAGGAAGTGATGTTCAGCTACCTTCTATTGAAGATTTCTCGCCAAAATTTCTGGATCAGCTCAAAGAAGATACAATTATTGACAAGAGGACAAGAGCATCAAAGAGGGGAAGTGTTGACTACCTTTGAGTTGGGCTCAAAGACACTAAACCAAGAAAGGAAAAATGGATGGAGGTTGGAAAGGTGAGGGAGTTGTATCGTCATCTACTAAACATGTAATCAAGTCTTTTGTGGTCCCAAAGCTTCCCAATGGGGAGGATTGATCAGGAGTTCATAAATTTTGCTCAAAATTCAAAGTTAGAGGATTAGTTTGAAACCAAGATGGTTGCGTAGATCTCGTCTTCTTGATTTTGGTGCCGCGAACGGTTCAAAAAACCAATGTCGTATGAGGAAGATACCGCGTTCTGACCGAAATGCCAAAAAGGTAATTTTTTGACAATTTGATCAGGCTTGACTGGGATGCATAGTCAACAAGTATATGGACGTACAATCAGAAAAAAATAAAAAAATAAAAAAATAAAAATAAATAAAAATAAAAATAAAAAATAAATAAAAAATAAAAAATAAAAATAAAAATAAATAAAAATAAATAAAATAAATAAATAAAAATAAAATAAAAATAAAATATAAATAAATAAATAAATTCCTTGGAATATTACTTTCCACCAGAATAATCACAGGTTGACAAGTGTCTATTTTCTATTGGTTGAATGGGTTTGGAGGATCCAATTATAGGGCGCCACGTGGCTGGCCCTAAGGCTACCACGTGTCCCTGAAATGGCATTGCAAAATTTTGTGAGGGTCCACAGGGCTCAACCCCAAGACCTCCCGCTGGGCACACATACACTCTATCGTCCGCACTACACGTTGGTTCTTAACCTCATAGGTTGTGGTTTATATTTATGTTGTATTAAAATTATGGTTGGGGGTTGGGAACTGCCAGCGGTCCCCATCATATATATATCACATGCAACTGTAAATGATAACACGACCGCGTGGTAAGCGCTAACCGTCGGCCATCAACCCAAGGTTTAAACCATAACCATAGTCTCCGACTTTAGTTCTGCTAACATTTATGATAACCGCGGGTTTGGGGGTGCGCATGTGGCCACCCCCAAACGCAAACATTTATTGTCGTAGTCAGATACGGTGGAACATTTAGAGAGCGCACCATTTATGGCGGGTATGCCTATTTTAACTCCAGTTAAGTGGAGTTCTCCACTTTTAGTGGAGCTTTCCTAGGTGAAACTGGGCAAAAGTGTAGTAGGCCCAATTTTCGACCATTTTGAGTGAATGAAGTGTTATTTTTGACTAATTGGAGCATTCTTGAGCCATTAGTGCAGAGAAAACAACCATTAGAGCAATGCAACTACTTGTAATAGCAAAATTTTGAGCATAATGAAAGATGGACATGCCATTGGGAGCTGGACCAGCAGATGTAGCCCAGGAGGGATGAACTGCTTCATCATGCCTGTTGTGTAAATTTCATGTGGTGACTTATTTCTCTGTTTTACACTATTGTTCAATGTTATTAAGCTTGTTTTGTGCTTCTAATTCACTAACAATCATCTACAATTCTTGGACAAACACCTTAAACCTCATGCAAACTAATGAACTGATTATGCATATGTTTTTAAATTGAAAAGACACTTAGCACAACAAAACTAATACAGTCAATTCAGATCAAATCCCCTCTAGCAATTCGAATTCTAGAGGCAGCCAAGCAACTGAAGACGAAGTGCACTCAATCTATGGTTTACTTGGAGTCAAGTGGACTCATTACCTATTTTCTAGGGAGTTGTTGGTAGTTGCCCTTTAGTATAAATAAAGTGGATCAAGAGCTAATGAGGGTCAATTATTCAATCCCATTCTAGTTGACTTCCATTCCATTCCATTAGATTCGAATTTCTGCTGTAAAGCCATTAGGCTCTGTTAAAACTTTTAAGGATGTAACAGACTGTTCTTTTTTATGAAATGAGTAGAGAGATGTTATTTTATTGATCTAGTTCTAGAGAGTTGGGCTCGTGGGTTAGGGCCCAACCCATGTGCCTTAGCTTCTCTGTTGTTTTCATTCTTTTCTTCCTAACATTTAGCTAGTTTTTCTTCTGCCATTTAGTTAGATCTGCTTCTTATAGTTTCATTGTTGCTTCGTCTTTGCTTTCAGTTTGCTGTTATAGTTTTTCATCTGATTATGACTAATACAATAGAGGATAAAACTCTAAAAGCTTTGGATCTAGACTTCCCTTCTCATATCTGTCAATAGAGCTCAAGGAGTGTAAACCTTCCCATAGACCCAAAAATTGCTTTCTTTTCACGGTTTTATCAAGCATTCTTTTATGTTTTCCCGTGCATGAATCCGCAGGTTTGTTTGCAGGAGTTAATGTTAACACCCCATTGCAGCTCTGTGGCGCCTTTCTGCTTCAATTTCTGTCGTTCTCGTTACAGCTAAACACTGATTTTTTACGCCTCCATTCCCCTCCTTTTCCTCTTGTTTAAATGTTGCACCCACCTTTTTATTCATAAAAATACTTAAACCATTTAGCTACCTTATTCCTTTGTTTTTATCGATCACGACTATTGCACCCTTTTTAATGTATAACGCTTGAAAAACCTTTGAAACTCGACCTCTGCCTTTGCTCCTCGGTTCTCCCGCCACCGTACAATGCAATCGCACTTCACACCTTTCCCCTTTTTCTTTCAATACTTACCACAAATCACATCGCATTTCCCTTTTCACTCGACTGCAATCACATCTCTGTATGTCACAATTGCACTTCGCAGAATTTTCCCTTCCCTTTCAACACCTACCGCTCATTTTTACTGATTGCGATATTGTGATATCGCAATCGTAGTGTTTTCCATTTCCATTAAGACTTATCGCTCCAACTCCGTGATATTGCAATTACGATATCGACCCCACCTCCATTTTCCACATCGCAAATTGCTCGTCGAACCTTTTCCCTTTTTCATTAACACTTACGGCTTTCTTCTGCCGATTGCGATATTGTTATCGCACTTCGCCGCTCTTCCCCATCGCACTCCACAAGACTTATCCTTTTTTCTTTTAATACTTATCGCTCTTTCCGCCGATTGCGATATCACATTTCACATGTCACTGCTTCTACCCCGTCACACTTCGCAGGGTTTACCTCATTGCATTTTGCACTTCAATCCCGCTTCTGAATAACACTTTCGTTATCCCTTTAATCTTGTGATATTGCGATTGCGATATCACACATCACAACATTTTCCTCCATCACATCTCCGCCATCACACTTTTCAATTTATTCTGCTCCAAAGCCTTTTTGCATTATAATAAAGTTCTAATAAGGTTTTAACCCCGCTCTCTCCACTTCTAAGCCTTGTTTCATGCGTTAAGCCCTCCATTGACCTCTTTAGCCCTTTTCTTCCCTCCAAGATGCAAATAAACACCTTTTAACGTTTATTTAGATCATGAATAACTGCATGGATAGAAGCATAGTGGATAGAAGCATGATAAGTAGAGTAGGATGTGCTTAGCCAAGTTAAGTGTGGTTTAGGATTAGTTTCCTTTCTGCAAATTAAATCAGTTTCCTTCATGTCATTTATTTTCAGCAATTTACTTTAGTTTCTTATAGTCACTTCCTTCCTGCACATTAAATTAGTTCCATTTCTGTCATTTCTTTTCTGCAATTTAGTTTAGTTTCATTGAAGTGTGGAAAAATTCACTGAGAACCCCTATAAGTAGCACCCTTTCGTAAAGCAGAAGAGGATGACATGAACAAAATGCATATGTTGTGTATATAGCACTATCACCTCAAAGTTTGTACGAACCCTGGGTTGATAAAGTAAAGTAGGGTAGCCCCTGGGAGTTGCAGCACTCTTGGTGCAATACCAGGGCTCACCACTTTTTGGCGTTGTTGCTGGGGAAGTGTCTGGTAGATGTTTTGATTTTGTTTTTAGCATTCTTTTATGTTTTCCTTTGTTTTCATGTCATTTCAGAAATATTGAAAAAAATACAAAAAGATCTGATTTACTTGCATACTCATAGCTGAAAAGACCTCAAAAATTCTCCAATACCAACCCCCCCACTTGACCACGTGGTGCAGTAAGAACCACATCACCATACACTTTTGGAGGAAGAAGAGATGGATGGATATGATGACAATGAAGAAGATCTTATTGGGTTTCCCATTCAAGATATAGACATCATTGTACCTATGAAGAACATCCCTCCATCTTTCCTTCCCAACTTCCATGGTATGAGGATAGAGGATCCAGAAACATTTACCTTTGAATTTGAGATACTTTGTATGTCTTATGGCTACTTATCACACACTCAAAAACTGAGAAATTTTCCTGCAAAATTGAAGGATAGAGCTCTTAAATGGTTCATGAATCTAGGTACTAATTCAATAAGATCATGGAATGATATGCAAAAGATATTCCTAGAAAAATATAAAGATCGTGATCTTAGAGAAGAAAATTTTAGAATGAGCCAAGAAGAAGATGAGAGCCTTGAGGATCTAATAGAGAGGTTCATGTATAATGTTAAGAGGGAAAAATTGCATCATCTAGGATTTGACACACTAAAAACCCTCTTACTTAGAACAATTAGGGATGAGTGGATTGATCTCCTTATTCTCATGAGCAAAGGAGATGTATATCAATTGTCATTTGAAGAAATTTGTGAAATATGCAAGCACATATCAAGAGGAAGGGAAAGTGTAAGTAAGCCAGCATCAACGTTGGTAAGGCAAGATGAACTTGGAAATTTGCTTGATAACTTTAAAACATAAATTATTACCAATATAAGTGAATAAGTAGAAATGTTAAGAATGAAAAATGAGCAAAAAGAAGATGCTGATATTTTTGTTATCCATGCAAAATCATATGCTACTAATTGTTGTTCATCATTCCCCATGTTTAAAGAAGTTTACCAGGAGGATGATGGAACAAGGAAATCACCAAAGAAGCTATGTTATGTAGCTCTGAGGATACCCTGGCATCCTAGTCAACTTTATATGATGCAAGGACCCACTTCAAACTAATTGGGACACACTCCCTCCTTGGCAACCTTGGCCATCTCAACCCCAAAACCAATCTTGGCAACATGGTTGGCAAGGTCCTTATTGGGAAAATCCACAATATCCTCAATATTTCCCTCCATATCCTCCATACCCAACTCCATGCTATCCCTACCATCCACCTCCACCACAACCATAGCCTCAACCACATCCATCTCATATATCCACCCCCAGTCAACTACCTGTACCACCATTTCCAAACCCACACCATGAAGTATCTCAACCCACTTACAATGCTGAGGTACAACACTACCCAACATATCCTCTTGATGTAAATGGTTTGCATATTAGTTCAAGAAAGGTATTGCAAAGAAGAGACCTTCTTAATGTCATTGCAGGACAACCTCATGAAGAAAGATATTTGAATGAGGAGATCAAAGAATCAAGTGTTGCACTTGATGAAGAGAAGATATCAAAATCAGATGTTGAGAGAGTTCCCTCGTGTTTACCAACATTTCCTCCATGTGCTCAAGAGAAAAACCAACAAAAAGAGGAAGATTTGACCGCCATAATAGAAGAGGACATCCAAGGTGATCCAAATCAGCAAGTGAACCAGGGGCATCAAAACTATATTGACATATGGTTCCAAATAGTCATTAAGTTGCAACAACACACTCTTCTCCAACAATACTTGATACAATCCCAGTCAAAGCAATTCATATCTTATATTCAGGTACATGTTAGAACATGTATTCCAAGTGAGCACTTGATTTTATCTTTCATCTTGATGTGCACATGGATCCATTGGAAGTATTGCTATACTTGAAAAAGGTTTTGTTTTTTTCAAGTAGAGTAGGAAACTGAAAAAGAAAAAGAAAAAAAAAGAGAAAAAAGGGGGAGAGAATAAAATCTCAGGTGAAAACCACTTTTGAGGCTTCTGAGATTAGCTCACTGATTGAAAACCTCCATGAGGCGGTCATTGGGTTGAAGAAAAAAGGGGAAAATAAAATATCCTTGGTGAAAACCTCCTTTGAGGTGCCTAGGCAGACCTTCTAGTTGAAAACCTCATTGAGGCAGCTAGTAGGCCTTCAAAGAAAAAATAAAAATGAAATTCCTCCATGTATTTCTCTCTAATGAATGCAGGTGCTCTCCAACCTATGCAAGCAGAAAACATCAAGATGACACAAAAATAAAATCTGGTCAACACTTTAGTCAAAGGTAGTCAAACTTCGACTTCCTCCTATTCTCAAAAGCTCCAAAAGGACCTCAAGAAAATTATCATATGTAGCTTCAAAACAACTTCAACAGCCATATCAGTAGCTTCAATATCACATGCAAAAACAAATCAATGGTAAGGCTCAGGTATGCAATCATCTAACCCTTTCATTGAATCTATTTTAGCTTAATAAAACATTAAAAAGTGTGAGAAGGAAAGTTTTTTTATATAGCCAAAATCAGTAGCAGAGCAACCTCGGCCTTATCTAGCAACTAGCCTCACTTTTTCCACCAAGAAAAGGAACAAGAAAAAATAAAAGGACTTGAGAAAGTGGGCAGTAAGCAGTTCATTGTAATAGAAGACAAGGAGTGCCAAGGGGTAACCAAGGGTGAACTCAGTTCATAGAAAAAATAACTGTGATTTTATTTTGCATGCAATAAAAAAGGGAAAAAATAAAGGTGGATGAACCACCCCTTGGCATACAAAACATAATTTCTTAAGGCATCTTAGGACCTCCATGAAGCACCTACGAGAAGAAATGCAAGAAGAATAGTAGGAAGATCAACAGGAGGAGCAACACATGGGCAAATAAACAGAAAATAAAATAAGCCAGCATGCAGGAAGAACCATAAGGCAGGGAGGATGAATAGGTTGCTCAGAGGATGAGCAACATTTTCAATAGGGGGGTGATGATGGGCCTCTAAATTAGACATAAAATAAGGCCCATCTAACCTTTTTTAAACCCATCTACCTTCCTTATGTACATGAAAAGATATATTAAAATTTCTCCTTTTGCACTTAATAATGTTTCTTATGCTTCAATATTTTCTTAGGAAGGTTTAAAGTTAATTGCATATTTGTGCCTAAAATTGGTTATTTTTGTAGAATATTGTGAGAATATTTGGCAGATTATGCAGATTTGGAGAAGGAGATGATTTAGGGACTTGCTCCCTGCCACTAGAAGATCAAGAATGAAGAATAAATGAGCACAATATTAGGAAATTAGGGAGAAATCTTGGAGAAATTCAAGGGGGTTGTCCACCCTCCTTAACTCCAAAGTAAGCCGAAGGATCCTCATGAGATCCCCTCCAGAAATTCAAATTCCAGAGGCAGCCAAGCAACTGAAGACGAAGTGCACTCAATCTATGGTTTACTTGGAGTCAAGTGGACTCATTACCTATTTTCTAGGGAGTTGTTGGTAGCTGCCCTTTAGTATAAATAAATTAGATCAAGAGCTAATGAGGGTCGATTCTTCAATCTCATTCTGGTTGACTTCCATTCCATTCCATTAGATTCGAATTTCTGCTGTAAAGCCATTAGGCTCTGTTAAAACTTTTAAGGATGTAAGAGACTGTTCTTTTTTAAGAAATGAGTAGAGAGATGCCATTTTATTGACCTAGTTCCAGAGAGCTGGGCTTGTGGGTTAGGGCCCAAACCATGTGCCTTAGCTTCTCTGTTGTTTTCATTCTTTTTTTTCCTAACATTTAGCTAGTTTTGCTTCAGCCATTTAGTTAGATCTGCTTCTGATAGTTTCATTGTTGCTTCGTCTTTGCTTTCAGTTTGCTTTTATAGTTTTTCATCTGCTTATGAGTAATATAATAGAGGATAAAACTCTAAAAGTTGTGGATCTATACTTTCCTTCTCATCTACGTCAATAGAGCTCGAGGAGGATAAACCTTCCCACAGACCCAAAAACTGCTTTCTGTTCACGGTTTTATCACATTCTTTTATGTTTTCCCGCGCATGAATCCACAGGTTTGTTGGGAGGAGTTAATGTTAACACCCCAGAGCAGCTCTGTGGCACCTTTCCACTTCAATTTCCATTGTTGTCGTTACGACTGAACATTTCTTTTTTATGCCTCCATTCCCCTCCTTTTCCTCTTGTTTGAATGCTGCACTTGCCTTTTTATTCATAAAAATACTTAAACCATTCAGCCGCCTTATTCCTTTGTTTTTATCAGTCACGGCTGCCGCACCCTTTTTAACGCAAAACGCTTGAAAAAAATTTGAAACTCGACCTCTGCCTTTGCTCCTCAGTTCTCCCACCACTGTACATCGCAATCACACTTCACACCTTTCCCCTTTTTCTTTCGAGACTTACCGCAAATCGCATTGCATTTCCTTTTTCGCTCAACCGCAATCACATCTCTGTACATCGCAATAGCACTTCACAAAATTTTCCCTTCCCTTTCAACACCTACCGCTCATCTTTATTGATTGTGATATTGCGATATCGCATATCACAATCATAGTGTTTTCCCTTTCCCTTATGACTTACCGCTCCAACTCCGCAATATTGCAATTGCGATATCGGTCCCACCTCCATTCGCCACATCGAAAATCGCTCGTCGAACCTTTTCCCTTTTTCATTAACACTTACTGCTTTCTTCTGCCGATTGCGATATTGTTATCTCACTTCGTCGATCTTCCCCATCGCACTCCGCAAGACTTATCCTTTTTCTTTTAATACTTACTGCTCTTTCCACCGATTGCGATATCGCATTTCGCACGTCGCCGCTTCTACCCTGTCGCACTTCGTAGGGTTTACCTCATCGCATTTCACACTTCTCTCCCACCCACGAATAACATTTCTTCTATCCCTTTAATCTTGCGATATTGCGATTGCGATATCGCACATCGCAACATTTTCCTCCATCGCATCACCGCCATCACACTTTTCAATTTATTTTGCTCCAAAGCCTTTTTGCGCTATAATAAAGTTCTAATAAGGTTTTAACCCTGCTCTTTCTAGTTTTGAGCCTTCTTTCATGCGTTAAGCCCTCCATTGACCTCTGTAGCCCTTTTCTTCCCTCCAAGCTGCAAATCAACACCTTTTAAAGTTTAGTTAGATCATGAATAACTGCATGGATAGAAGCATGATAGGTAGAGTAGGATGTGCTTAGCCAAGTTAAATGTGGTTTAGGATTAGTTTCCTTTATGCTATTTGTTTTCTGGAAATTAAATTAGTTTCCTTCTTGTAATTTCTTTTCAGCAATTCACTTTAGTTTCTTACAGTCATTTCCTTCTTGCGCATTAAATTAGTTCCATGTTTGTCATTTCCTTTCTGCAATTTAGTTTAGTTTCATTGAAGTGGGACAAAATTCACTGAGAACCCCTAGAAGTAGCACCCTTTCGTAAAGAAGAAGAGGCTGACATGAACATAATGCATCTGCTGTGTATATAGCATTTTCACCTCAAATTTTATACGAACCCTGGGTTGATAAAGTAAAGTAGGCCAACCCCTGGGAGTTGCAGCACTCTTGGTGCAATACCAGGGCTCACCACCCTGGTCAAAATTCCATGTAAAAAAAAAGTAAGACCAAGGTCATGGGACACATATTCCAAGTTGAATGTTGGGAAAAACATCATAGTGAGTGTTCATTTCAATTATTATGGCTAAAAGAAATTGGCAAAGGCAATGGTAAAGGATTTGGAAAGGAAAAAGTCATTAATTGGCATTTTATTTATGAAAATAAAGGAAATTAGGAGAATAGGAAGGTGAAAGTTCACAACTTACATGTGAGGAGGAAAATGAAGGAAAATGATGGAAAATTGAAGAAGATAGAGGCCTCATTTGATAAAAAGGCTTATGAGGACCGGTTCATAGACTTTTTTCAATTCAGTTTTGGAGCTCTCTCTTTATTCTCTCTCTCCCTCAGACTCTTGGAAACTTAGATTTTTCTTGGACCACTTCAACATTGGATCAAGAAAAAGCAAAGAAGTCAAGAGGAAGCAAAGATCAAGAAAGGAAAAGCATGATCAAGTGGCTACAACATGATTAATTTCATGTATCGAGTTGCGTGTATGATTTCCTTGATAGTTTTGGCACGCATGGTTATGCATGAGTGTTCTTGGTTCTATTACGATAAAGCTTGGCCTAATAACCCATGAATCGGACTGTGGGTTGCGGTAAAGCTGAATTTTTCGTGTTACGTCAGTGGGCCTAGGAATCCTCAATTAGTGAATGGTGGGATATACGGTAAAACCTAGAGGTCGGTGCCCTCAATCATGCCTATGAATCTTTGACCGGTGATTGGCAGGATGTATGGTAAAGCCTGGAGAGTGGAGTCTCAATTAGGCCTAGGAATCCCAACCAGTGAATGGTGGGATATATGGTAAATCCTAGAGACTAGGAGACAGGAAAATTCCTCATAGTGTAGGTGGAGAAATCTGGTGGCATCCATGCTCATTTAGGGCCTAGTGATATGGTGGGGCTTGCGGTAAAGCCTGGTTCTATTGATGAGGGTGAGTTGGTTTAGCCTCGGGAATCCCTAGTTGATTTCTAGTTATGAGTCCCACATTCATGCTTGGAATATGGCACAATGGTGACTGGCTAAAAGAAAGATTTGGTTCAACCAATCTATGGTCGGGTGGTACGTGGAAGTCCCAAACCTGGTTGGCTTATGCATTCATTAATAATAGTTCCTTCTCCTCGGTATTTCATATGAAAATGTATTGGTTCATGTGTGGTATATATGGCTATTGTATCCTTGTTAATTTTGTTGGTTATATGCCAGTTATGAGCATGTTTTATGACAGTTATGATGTATGGATCTCATCATGTTTTGGTTGATAAATGAATGAACAATGCATATATGACCTAATAGATGATAATAAAGCTAATGTGATAAGGTATCAATGCTTCTTTACGAATATCAGATAAGTATAAGACCCCTATGCTCATATTTGTTATAATGACCTATAGATTACATGTTCATGATGTGTTTGACGAAATGTCTGTCATGGTTAGGCTTGCTTTGGTCAAGTCCTTGATCAAGTTTTTTGTTAGAGGCTTTGTCTTGGTGTCATTTATTGTCTTGGAAAGTCTAATAAATTTCTGGGAAGTGGTATGGAGACTAGCCCTGAAAAAGTGGCTTAAATCTCGTAGTCTCTGGCACAAATTTGGCTGAAAAATAATATGGTCTCTCCCTTGCAAACATTGTGGGAGTGACTAGAGGGTTCCAGTCACATGTAGGGCTTATCATGGGAGCGATTGGGGTTTTAATTCATTAAAAGGCTAGGTTAACTCAGGGGGTCCTGTAGCACCTAAGGGAAGTCTCTAAAGTGTTGGTTCATCTGTTCCACTTCCTTAACTACACTTAGGGAGTTGAATCATATCATAGTAACTCTTTTTCACATGTTTACCTCGATGGACGGGTTAGCTTGGGTAAATGTGGGAGGAGGGTGTTACAACATGAATAATCGCTGCCAACTCAAGATCATGTGTCGAATAATTCTGCTCGTGCTCATTTAGTTTTTGTGACTCATAGCACACTACATGTTCTTCCTACATAAGGACTCCACCAAGTCCTCCCTTGCAAGAATATATGCACACCACGAACTCTTTGTCTGGATCTGCAATCTTTAACACTGGAGGATTTGTCAACATTTGCTTCAACTTCTCAAAACTTGTTGCACATTCCTCTGTCCTCTCAAATTTCTTACCTTTCCTCTGCAAAGATGTGATAGGATATGCAATCCGAGAGAAGTTCCTGATGAACCTCCTATAGTAACCTGCTAGCCCCATGAATCATCTTACCTCATCCACATTTATAGGAGCTCCCCACTCCATGATAGCCCTTATCTTTTCTGGATCCACTGTTATGCCTTCCTTGGAGACAACATGCCCCAAATAATGTACCTCTGTTTGAAAGAAACTACATTTTCTAAGCTTTTCATACAACTGATGTTGTCTTATCAATCTCAATATTGCCGCTAAATGCTCGACATGCTCTTTCTCATTCTTAGAATATATCAATATATCATCAATGAATAAAATAACAAAATTGTCTAGATAAAGGATGCAACACACTATTCATCAAGCACATAAAGGTAGTTGGAGCATTAGTCAAACCGAAAAGGAACTACAACAAAATCATAATGGCAATACTTGGTCCTAAAAGTTTTCTTGCAAATATAATCTTCTTTGATGCGTACATGATGATATCATGATATCACATCAATCTTCGAAAATAGTGTTGCTCCATTCAACTAATCAATCAAGTCATCAATCCTCGAAAACAGATACTTGTTCTTGATTGTTACCTTGTTCAACTGCCTGCAATCAATACATAACCTAAGAATGCCATGCTTCTTCTTCAAAAACAACATGGGTGCACCCCACGGTAATACATATGGCCTAATGTATCCCTTGCCAAGCATTTCCTTCAACTACAACTTTAACTCTACTAACTCTGGAGCGCTCATCCTATACGGTGCCTTTGATGTTGGTGCTACCCATGGTACCAACTTAATAAAAAAGCATACTTCCCTCTGAGGCGAAAACTCTAAAATATATGCTGGAAACACATCTTGAAACTGCTGTAAGATCACGTACCTGCTTAATATCTTTGCATCCTCATCCTCCTTACCTTTATCACTAGAAATATGCACTACAAATAACACACCCTTTTCTGTGGCTACGTTGTGCCTGCATAGTTGTCACCATTCTAACTGATGTTGCCTTCTTCTTACCCTATAAGATTCTTTGTTCTCCATTATCATCCAAGCATTCAATGGCCTTATTGTAGCAGTCTACCTTATTCTTGTGAAGATATAGCCAATGCATACCCAAAAGCATGCTATATTATCCCAATGACAATACATTCAAATGTGTTGATGTAGGCATACCGTTCAACTCGAATGCACAAGCTCTTACCCAATGATGAACACTTTTCTTTGCACCTATAGCCAACTACACTAACCAATATTCTGCGTGCACTTCTTTATTCAAACCACACTTATCCACCAAGTCAGGGTTAACATAACTATAATTAGATCGAAGGTCGATCAAAATAGAAACACTTGATCACAAATCTTACCGTCCATCTCAACGATAGATCCCTGGTGATCTTCCTTCCTATTATCCAATGTTGCATATATACAAGGAACGCTCTACCCAACATCCCCAATAGTCTATGCTTCGTGTGCACTATAAATATGAGGTCTACCACCCTAATTCTGCAGACAATATCTCTTAATATGCTCCTTACCACATATTCAACACTGCAATCAGCCTGTACCATCGCCTCTATTCTACGGTTGTAACCCATGCCCCTGTCTAACTACATTGAACTTCTTGTTAGGTGCAACTTTATTTCTCTTTTGCATCCTGAGGTCTTGTTCTTTTTGGCTGTCATTTACCTTTAGTTTTATATTTTCCTTTCCAACCTTACTGAGATTATGTCTTACGCTTTGACTGCTCATAACAATGCTTCAATTTCCCAGTAACTTCATCAAGTGACCGAGGCTCATCATACTCAATCTGATCTCTAAATGCTAATGGAAATCCACTGAAAAATATCTAAACTTTGGCTTTCTCATATTTAAGATATGGTACATACCTTAATAGGTCTAGGAACTTGGTCATATACTTGTCATCTATCATCGATCCCATTTTTAGCTCATAGAATTCCTTAACTTTTCTTTCTTAGGACCTATCTAACAAGTATTTCTTCCTGAAGAGTCTCTTGAATTCATGCCAACTCAAGTCTTTTGTCTTAATGTCTCTGACATGTTTCACATCTTCCCACCAGATGCCTTCTTTACCTTTGAGGCTGAAGATATCTATTATAGCCTTCATTTTCCATGTGTACTCATGCAACTCAAATAATTTCTTCATCCCAAGTAACCATGCCTCAACATCCTCCGACTTCTACAAATCCCCATCAAAGTTAGGTGGCCTTGCTTTCTTGAACTCTTCTGGAAAATATCCCCTGTCATTCCTCCTATACAAATGATAACGATGACAATCATAGTTCCTGTCAAAAGAAGAACTAGAATATAACCTGTGTCCATTACCTCTCCTATTCGGAGTATCCAAGAGCCTACCATCTATGATTGTGTCATCTCTATTCGACCTGTGCCCGCCATGAGATCTACTGCCATATGCCCCATTGGTCCTGTCCTCCTATCCATGGATGATTCGAAGTGGTCCCTATATCTACAATTCTGACAAAATCTGAAGGATTATTGCATTAAATTCTGCTTGTTTCTCCTGTGCCTACATGATTATGTCATTATCTACTTTGCAATGCCTTATGTATGCCTTCAAGATTCTCAATGTGTTTGTTAATTCAAAAGAATGCACACCACCACGTTGCTCATCTAATCCATAGGGAGAATCCCGTGAACTATAGTCTACCATCTTGCTAGTCATCTTTGATATTCTTCCTACAATTATGCCATGTCAGCTAAATTGAACATAACATAATCAACATACCTCTATATAGTTCGGGAGAGGATATCTCATCTGCAAGGTCAACCAAATTAACAAGATACATGTATAATCATAATCATAATAGTAATAAACAACATTCAACCATTAACTAGTTACCAATGCATGACCATACCGACCACATACCATGACCTCGTGCATGACAATTATCACTATGTCAGCATGTGCATAACAACATACAAACATTAACATTCATAACCAATGCATAATTGTCGGACACTTGCGATAAACATATCAAATCATCAACACCGTCAACTTCCGCATGGCGACACAAGTACAACCATGACCATCACCATGCATACACAACAAGGACATAGACCATAACCATAAAAAAAACATATGCAATGGACATGTATGCGTGACCAACACACCACCCATCCATTCCAAGGGGTGAAACATGCTCTGATACGACTCTGTAACACCCTCCTCCCACATTTACCTAAGATAATCGGTCCATTGTGGTAAACACGTGACAAGAGGCTACTATGATGTGATTCAACCTCCTAGGTCACCTTAAGGTAGTGGAATCAACATAACACAACTAATCTGACCTTACACATATACTACAAAACCTTTAGGAGCAAACCAACCCTTCTAGGTTGTCAACCCCTGAAACAACTTATCATTTGACTGACCTGGACCCTCAACTGCTCCCATGACAAGCCCTGCAAGCGACTGAGGCCTTCTAGTGGCTCCCACATTAAGGCATGCTAGCGACTATGGACTCTTCCAGATAGTTTTGTGCCAACAACCCCGAATTCTATGCCATTTTTCAGGGGAAAGACTCAAGCCACTGGCCAAAACTTCTTGAAAAATTCATAAATGATAAATAACATGGGAAAAAGTATACTAATTCAAACTTTGATACAAATATTTGATCTAACCCCTACTAGCCATGACATGCATTTCATCAAACATGTCACAAATATGTAATCTACAGGTCATAACAACATATATGAGCATAAGGGTCTCATACTTATCTAAGATTCACAAAGAAGCATTGATGCCTTATCACATTAGCTTCATTGTAATCTATTAGGTCATATATTCATTGTATATACATTTGCTAATCAAAACAAGATGAAAGACATATATCTAGTCTGTCATAAAACATACTCATAACCAACATATAACCAACAAAAATAGTAAGGATATAGCGACCATAAAATCCACATATAATCCATAACATTTACACAAAAATACCAAGGAGAAGAAGCTCTTATTAATGAATGCAAAAGCCAACCAGATATGGGACTTCCACAAACCACTCGACCATAGATTCGTTGAACCAAATCTTTCTTTCAGCTAATCACGACCGCGCCATATTCCAAGCATGAATGTGGGACTCAAAACCAAACCAAACCAGGTTTCCATAGGCTTTACCCCAATCCCCACTAGACCACTAGGCCCTAAACAAGCATGGAAGCCACCAAATTTCTCCACCTACATTGTGAGGAATTTTCCTACCTCCTAGTCTCTAGGATTTATCGTATATCTTGCCATCCATCGTTTGAGGATTCGTAGGCCTAATCGAGACTCCACCCTCCAAGATTTACCATACATCCCACCATACACCAGTCAAGGATTCCTAGGCCTAATTGAGGGCACACACCTCTAATATTTACCATATATCCTGCCATTCATCGATCAAGGATTCCTAGGCTTACCAAGGCACAAAAAATCTAGCTTTACCGTAATCCTAGTTCGATTCAGGGATTCCTAGGCCATGTGTTCTTTCTTTCAGAGACCACCTCACTCAGTTTCGAAACCATTCAATAATATAACTTAACCAAATACAAGAGCACCCATCACACCATGACTATCCGGAAACGGAAGGCTATGATGAAGAGCATTGTCACACCTAGCAAAACCCATTCTAATGGCAGTAAGAGAACCAAAACCACACACGCATGTACCATGCATTACAAATCTAGCAAGGAAATCATACAAGCAAATTGATACCTGCAAGTAAACATGTTGTACCCGCTTGATCCCGCTCTTCCTTGCTTGATCTTTGATGTCCTTCGCCTTCTTGATCCAATGCTAGAGTGCTCCAAGAAAACTTTTAGTGTTTAAAAGTATGTGAGAGAGAGAGTAGAGAGAGAGAGAGAGCTCCAAAACTAAATTGACAAAAAGGTACCAACTGATCCTCATAAGCCCTTTTGTTAATGAGGCCTCTATTTTCTTCAATTTTCCATTATTTTTCCTTCATTTTCCTCCTCACATGTGACCTTTCACGTTCCTTTTCTCCTAATTTCCATTATTTTCATAAATAAATGCCAATAAATGCCACTTTACCTTTCCAAATCTTTTTCCATTTCCTTTTCCAATTTCCTCAACCATAATAAACCAAATGAGCACCCACACTAGAACATTTTGCAAATATTCAACTTGGAATAAGTGTCCCATGACTATGGTTATTATTTTGCCTTTATTAACTTATTTACATGAATTTTTTACCAGAGTTGTTACAGTATCGTATGTGCCAAACAAAGATCATATGACTAGGTTACAACCCCAAGAATTTGGTTGCCCAACTAACCCCAATGGGGCCCACAAACTCTTGGTGTTCCATCTCCTGGGATGAGGGTTTTGGTTTTTTAGGGTTTCCCTTTGTTTTTTAATAACAAAAGGCCCTTGAGCCTCATTGTAACATATTTTAGAGGCGTGTAACCTCCTCATCTCTTCTCAGAGATAAGCTACCATCACCCGAGCTATTTTATTTCCATTATGCTTGTAAGCATATTTCAGTTCTTTTATATTAATGAAATGAAGATTTATTTCTTATGCATCTCTATGTTTATGTTTATATTTGTATTCTGTTGCGTTCCTGCATAAGTCCAGATTAGAGGACAATGCAAAGTGAAATAGCCACATTGTATAATCTTCCATGGTAAGTATCACATTTAGGGGGAGTATTGAACGTAGAAGCATAGTGACCCCGATTAGTGTCAAAAGGACCCATGTTGAATGTTGTGTGTTATTGCTACCTACCGATTGTCATCAATTCCTTATACATGTGTTGACACAGTTGCCATCAAATCCAAATGGGGAGATTGCTGGGCACATTGTTGGATATTTATAGACAAAATGTTGTCATTGATTGGCACCTATCATTGGTCTTGGAGATTTATGTTGTGTGGTCATTGATATCAAGGGAAGCATCAAGCTGGTTGTTTAGGTCATTGGTAGAGAACCACCATAATAACAAAATAATTAAAGGTTACTTAAAACCAATATGACTATGACTAGTGGTTGCATGGTTTATAGATTTGGTTGTTGCAGACAACTTATGGTCAAAATATCATGCCAAATGCCCTTGCAAACTACATGGTTGGATGATCCTCAAAATGACCTTTCCAATGGTATATGATAGTCCGAAAAAATCCTAAGGGTGGTGGAGTTATGACCAATTGAAGGTTGGCAGAGTTCTAGGGCCTCGTGATTCCACACTATCTCATGCTTGTTAACAACTTCTAGTGTTAGTGAAATTTACGAATTCAAATAGTGAAGTATAAATCTCATAAGGGAAGGCACCCATGGAGAAGGTCTCACCAGATGACATGTAATCTCATCTCGGGAGCCATGGAGAAGCATTGTATTGCAGAGAAAACTGTCCCATGACTAACAAGCTTGAGAGACAAGACTTTCCCCATTATTTGCCATAAACATTGACGTCCCACCTCAGAGCTGGTTTTAAGTGTTAAGTCATGGCAATGAGCAACCTGTGGTGGGGTGATGGACTTGGGAGATGGAGATGATTCCGACAACTATTATTAATATTTGTGTCTTGCCTCAAGACTAGTGTAAAGTGTCTTATACAATGGGTGAGCTACAGAGAGAGAGAGTAGGGGATACAGTTAATTCATGATAAATGGCATGAGGATAGGTGGAATTCCACTAGACCAATGAGGAGGCAACATGTGGCAGTTGAGTGACATATGGTGACATCATCTCACCCCAAGAGATCTAGGTAGAGGAAATAGTTGACAAGTCCAAGAGACAGAGATTATGAGATCAAAAACTTCTTCGTCAAAAGATGTGAAATTTTTCATCCCGCCACAGAGATAAAGGAGTTCACAGAGGTTTCAAGAGGACAGGGTCGAGGTTAACAGAGCGAGAGACGAGAATTTTATTGTCAACTAACATATTTTTCAAGCGCTTCAAGCGTTGAGGCAGTGCACGATAAGCGCATGGTTCTGGCCATGGGCATATGACATAGAGAAGAGGACTAAGGCCTGAACAACATGTACAAATAAGGATTTGGCGCCGAGTATATTTATAAAATTAAGAAATGGTTGTGCAATTGAACAATTGAGAAGTGAGAGAGCAAGGGATCTAATCTCATAATTAAAGTGATGGATAACAACCAACTATATGAAAAATAAATGATTAGGATTACACTAAGACAAATATGAACTTGGAAGAAGATGGTGGTGAGAGATAAGAGAATGTGGTGATCACAAATTAATGAGAAAATTTGACGCTTTGTAACTGAGTACATAGCACCAAGATAATAGAATGACAAGTGCACAACCTAGATGTGTGGAGAAGTATTGTTTCAAGTAGTAGAAAGTTTGAAAAGTGCTTTCTCGAGCCCAAAGAGAATAAAATGGAGCTCCAGTTCTTAGGCAGTGTTGAATTTGTCGTAGAACAAGGAGCCACAATGCTGTGAACAATTTGTGTGAGCTCGAGTGCGAAGGCGATGAGAGCAACGAGAGAAGTAGAGCACAATAATAAGGAAATTAAAGAAATATACTATTATGGATTGAGTGAGTTGGTGCCTGCAAAATATTGAGTAGCATGTAGAGGTAGATAAGCCACAAAGGAGAGTTGCATGTGTGATAGCAGTGAAATTAAATCAAATTCAAACTAAAGAATGTTGTTGGTGAACTTAGTTTGAAAATCCATTGAAAGAGTAGATTAGACTGATAGAAGCAAGTTGGTTCCTGCGATGATCTTAGGTCGGTGCCTCTAAGAAAGTCAGTGCTTGCAGATCAAAGGAGTTGCAAAGGAGAGTTGTCTATGTGAGAGCAGTGAAACTAAATCAAATTCAAATTAAAGAATGCTGTTGGTGATCTTAGTTTGAAAATCCCTTGAAAGGGTAGATTAAAGTCATAGAAGCAGGTTGGTTCCTGCATAGATATGAGGTTGGTGCCTATAAGAAAGTCAGTTTTTGCAGATATGAGGGAGTTGGAGCCTCCTGTGAGTTGGCACTCACAAAATATTGATGTAAACCAAGTTGGTGCTCATAAGTTACATTATAATACAAAGTAAGTTTTGGTGATTTTTCTCCATAAAGGATTTCTACGTTAAATCATTGTGTACAAATTGTGGATGCATTCTTGTTGTGTGTTTGGTTGTAATTATCTGAATATGTTGTATAAAAGAAGTGAAAATTATATAATTACTGATTCACCCCCCAATAATTATTGATTCCCAATAAGTAGGTATTTCTTGAGTCAATCTTGTCGTGGAAGGCTTCTTGGAGGTCAAAGGAGCTGCTTCAGAAGGTGTTACTCCTTGATTTTAGCTCCCTTTTTTTTACAATTTTCCATTAATTGTCCTAGTTAGGGGTTGTTGAAACTTGAGGCTAGTTCTTCTTGAAACCTTAGGAAAAATGACCATATTCATGGCAAGTCTTACACTTAAACAACAATTAATCATAGTTCAACTACTAAACATGCTTCCAATTTTCCAAGGTAAAAAGAATGGTCTTTAGGAGTCCTTTTTCTAGATCCACATCCACTTAAGCTAAATACATGCAAACATCCCCACCTTGGGCTTAGATTTGTCAATGTATTTACCAAGAGTATTTACGATACTTCTAAGAGCACCATCTCCTCAATAATGGAGGGATAAGTAAGGCAAACAAACCCAAAGCAAGATAGCAAAAGGAACATCCAACTCTAGGTCAAATTTTGGTATAAAATGATTGAAATACATTCCTCGAGTTACAAAGAAATAAGGTTCACTACAAAAGATCATATCATGTTTTTTTTTTTTGGCTTTAAATAAGAAGGCATAAATTCTCTTCCCACACAAATAACACAACAATTTTCCTTTGATCAAGACCATCTAGTTCTTTTAAAACTAGATATGCATCAATTTGGAAGAGGGCCATATCCTCGTGAATTGCCTAATAAGACCCCTTTTGACCAAAGTTAAAGTTATATGTCTAGGGGAAACAAAGGGAAGATTGACTTCAGGAAGATGATCAAGCTTTTTAATGAATCAAGAGGGTTCAAATTATGAATTGATTTTCCCAATGAAGAGATGAGAGAATGTAGTGTAGTGGCTTTAGAATTAGAATTAGGAGGAGGACAACCCTATCGTGACATTGAGGCCATGACTAGGTAGCTAAGGTGACCTTGAAAGGCACAATGACTAAGGTTTAAATAGTGTAAATGGAACAATTCATAAGAATGAAGATAAGTGTGGCATTAAATTGCCTACTACTCAATTTCTTTGAGGCTTGAGGAACTAATACTATTTTCCTTATATTTTTATTGAATTCTAGCTACATTAAAATGTGATACCTTAATTTAAAATTGCCATTTTTTATCTTGAACTTATGTATCATGTGATTGTTGCCCAAAAGCTTTTGGCATTCATTCTCTTTTGAAATTGTTTTATATAACTAATTTAGTTCAACAATCACTCTTGCAAAGTTCCTTATAACCATTAGCCATTGGTAATAAACATACATTACCATATTTGGATTTGGATTTGATGATATGCCTTTATATGCATTTATTTTAAACAAATCGCATATTATTTCATACGAATTTAGAAGACCTTTTTTTTTGGGAGGGTCGTTAGGTATATGCCTCTTCCAAATCTTCATTTACAAAATCACATTTGGCATCCATAAGTCACTACCTTAGTTACATCAAATGAACGTAACTAATACTAGTATAATTGTATTAATAATTCTCCATGGCTACAACTTTGGAATTTTTATGGATTGTATTTTTATTTTTTTATTATAATCCATAAAAATACATTTTTTTTTTTAAAACTATATTTCTTAAATATTTCCTTACTCTTCTATTTCATTATCTAAACTTCTTACTCACTCCCCATATATATCCATGGGATCGCAAACCTTTGTTAAACCCCCGAACCCTAGCTGTAAAACTGTAGCATTTCATAGTCAGCCTCTAAGTTCTCTGTAGCTAATAGCAGAGGAAGAGATTCTTGCAGGAGGAGGAGGAGAGATGACCATGGCAGGGAAGCAGAGGGTTTCAAGAAACAAAGAACTGATAAGGGGAGTAGGTCGTTTTTCCAGATCGAAAATGTATCACAAAAGAGGTATTTGGGCTCTCAAGGAAAAGAACGGGGGCAGTTTTCCGCAGCATGCCAAACAACCGCAGGTGCCCAAATCTGATGAAAAGGCTCCCAAATTCTATCCTGCAGAAGACGTGCCCAAGCCCCTCATTAACAAGAGGAAGCCCAAGTCTACCAAGCTCAGGTAAACTAATATTTCTACGTTTAAATCAATTTTTACAGTCATTATTCAATACCCATATAAGTATTTTTAGTAATCTAGGGTTTAGGTTTTAGGATCAAGTTCTACAGTCATTTTCAATACTTGTATAGGATTTTATTATCAATTTTTACGGATATTATTCAATACTTCTATAGACTTGTTAATACTTTAGTGTTTAGATCTATTTTTGCAGATACTATTCAGTAATCATTGGTCCGCATGGTGCTTTTATGTTGCTCTTTTTCTTATGAAATCTGCTTTTTGAGACTATATAGGTCCAGCATTACTCCGGGAACTGTACTGATCCTTCTGGCTGGACGCTTTAAGGGCAAACGTGTTGTTTTCCTGAAACAGCTGGAGTCTGGACTTTTGCTTATTACTGGTAACGATGCTTCTTTCATCCCTTGCAAATGTCTGAACTGGTTTTGTTTTTTATTTTGATGGTTCTACTTCGATAAGATAAATACTTAACCGGCCGTATGGGTTTTAAATTCTTTGGGTGATATGATTCAGTTTGGTTGTTTGATTGATTGCACTTTTAACGTCCTTTGAGATCTGCCTGGTCTATTGGACCTCCTTTTGAATAGCCGGAATTGAGGGTTGAATTTAATCAGAACTTTAATACAATTTCATTAAAAATGTAAGTTTTGATCTTACAAGAGAGTGGTTTGGGCATTCAGAACCTTTTTTATTGGGGAAATAGAAGGAGAATGCTGTCAAAAGAATATATGCAAAATTATAAGTTGCCAATATCGAGAGCA
Organism: Pinus albicaulis; assembly: GCA_034641835.2. NCBI lineage: Eukaryota > Viridiplantae > Streptophyta > Pinopsida > Pinales > Pinaceae > Pinus > Pinus albicaulis. Next base: position 1,934,590,887 of record CM076575.1, read on the forward strand.
AATTGCCAGATTACCATCCGATCTTGGATTACCATCTGATCTTGTGCCTCACTGTCAGTTTTCCTTCCCGACCATCAAATATACGAGGCAATTGTCAACGGGTCTTGGTGGCTAGGGCTTTCGGAATCTTTTTATTGGGGAAGTCGGAAAATGTTTTAAAAGAATATATGCGGGTTTACAAGCTGCCAGTACAGAGAGTAAACTGCCAGATAACCATCCGATCCTGCTGTCCAATGTCAGTTCTTCCTTTCCCGACCATCAAATATACTAGGTAGGGTCTTGGTTCACTCACGAAGTTAAAGTCTCCAAAAATTTTCCATTCTTGCCATGGTCTGTTAAAATGGGATGAGGCTAAGCGCAAACCAAAGGTGAATTTGATGAAATAGATACCTATTGGACTGAAGAAAGTTGTTTATGCAGTGCAGCTTCCAACCTCGTGGTGTCTTTCTCAAAGCAATTTCCAAAAAATAATACGAGGTTATCTTTCATGATGCCCTTGCACATGATGCCCTTGCATTAGAAAGTTTACTACAGAAAAAATATTGCGATGCATGAAAGGATTCATCAATACTTTCTGACATCACAAACTAGCTGTGACAGACAAGGTCAGGCCTACAAAAACTCGCCTCTCTCATTAGATTAATCCATAGCCAGAAATCGGGTCTCTCTGATTATTACAGAACAGTCTGAATAATGTTTAAATTTTTAATCCTTGTTGTCTGTCACCTCCCGTTCTGTAACACCAAGCTTTTGAAGAATTACCTCCATCATTATACTCTTGACTGTGAGTTGATCTCCCATTGCTTGGAGTCCAAGGTTGAAACATTCAACTCTGCAGAAGCATTGACTCCAGACTAAACACTCTTTGCTTTATCGAGAAATATGAGTTATTCCCTTAGAGGCTCATTGCTGTTTTCTGCATTGTCCACCATTCTGTCAAGGATGTCTATACATTTCCACTGCGTTTTGATAGTGGCATGGTATATGCTTCACCTTGTGTAATAAGCGTAAAAGTTCTTAGATGCAATAGAGACAACGGTGTCTATAAAACATATCAATATATTGAATAATTAATTGATGCGATAAGATGCTTACAATGAGGATAGCCCCAAATATAGTTATACTCCAAGGGGATCTTGAGAAGTTATTTCTAGACTCAATTCAGATCAATGCACTTTCTCTTCGTGGGCAGTGCCATTGCCATTTGGTTGTGTTTCATTCAGATCGTGAATTGGTTTGAGCCTCAAGGGTTTCCTCTTTACTTTTTGGAGCTTTGACAGTGGGTGAGGGCACTTGATCTTCCTCCTCCTTTGTGTCTTCCTCATTCACATCCCTTCCAAAATCATTGTTTTATTCATCGCTTTCATTATGCTCAAATTTCCTTATTGAAATTATGGTCTTCCTCTTCGCCACATTCCCCATTGAATTGGGATTGGGATTCAGAATCAGAGATTTTGGAATCATATTCCAAATGGCATTCAGATTCACTGTTTACCTATGTCTTCATTGCATTTGTTGGAGAGGTAGACATCGACCTTGGCTTGACGTTCAAGACATTCTTCTAAACAATGCACAATATCTTGTTTCTGACAGTGTTCATCCTCTCCAGTCAGATGGTGGATCTTATCTGGCATGGGAATTTTTTTTCATCCCCAGGTTGCATCTCCATAAACAGCCTTGGAATCTCCATAAAATTTAATTGGCAATAAATGGCCTCAAACAGTATTGACAGAGAAGATATTTATTTTCAAAGCTTCATATACTCATACTTTGTTGTATAAAAAGGGCATATGGTCTAGAAGGTTAGATTAGCATCTCGCTGTGGCATTCCATAAAAGATGCAGTTTGTGGAGTTCATAACTCACGTCTCCACAAATTTAGGCCTCCACGAAATCTGTAGCAGATCTTCACAGCATAAGTGACCCCCATGAATTTCTGCAGTGATTTTGCGATGGATCTGTCACAGTAGAAGTGGCCTAGTATTTGCCCTGATACCAATGTAATAAGTATAACAATCTTATACACAATATTGACAATGATGTCTTCAAAATATAATGATGTACTGAATAGTTTATTGATATGAGAATAGCCCCAAGTAAAATTTACTCCGATGGTCTTCGCTCTGGATAGTCATGACTTTTGACTATATTTAAATTTTAGATACAATTATATCATATTTAGTATTTCGTAAAATTATTATTTATAATCATTCTATTTAGATATTACTGTTTATCTATCATATGATTTATATTTAAATTTTAGATACAATTATATCATATTTAGTATTTCGTAAAATTATTATTTATAATCATTCTATTTAGATATTAATGTTTATCTATCATATGGTTTATATCCATTACACCTTGCTTCTATCTCCTGGATCCATGGGAGAAAACAACAAATAAGCTTGAAGTTCTGCGGCCTGCCCCTTATACTGGGTTGCCCTTTGTTTTACCTCATCATGCGTTTGCTAGTTCTCATGCTTTTTCTCTGCCGAAATAAGTTGACACAGATTAAATGCTGTCCCATGGCTTGCAGTCAAGGCAGTGTAATTCAGCTTTTTGGGATCCCTCTGTTCCTCGTTTCCTTACTCAACTTCATTGTCTCCTGTAGAGCGCAGGTTCCACTAGCAGATGATTCTTTATTTCTGGCTACTTTAACTATGTCTCTCTTGTGAGGCATTAATTTCATATCTAGCACAGCTCTTCCTCCTCGACCTCCACCTTTACAAAACTGGTTTAATGGATATCCATCTCCAATGCAGCTGTATCTTATTTTTTCTCCCTAGTGTTACCAGGAACTTAATCATTTCATTACCTGGATTTAGTTTTACGCCATTAATTCATGTTTGGGATCTACTGAATCTTCCAGTTCAAAATTGACGTGGCCCATCAACTGGTCCTTGACATTCTGTACTATTGTTTCTTTCCATAATCCTGTCAGAGCTGGTTTGCCCTTGGGCCAGTAGGGCTTTCTAAACTTTAGTGATGATGCTTGTGGTGTTGCTTTGTGTTGGCTTAAAGCATTTCTTATAACTGGATGTTTTAGACATTGTTTTAAATGCAAAATTGGAAGGGGAAGAGCTTCGGTTTGAAAAAATTACCATTTCTAGGTCACATATACAGCTATTCATGGCTTCCTACCATTTCAAGAATATATGCATTTTGTACTCTTTGTAAATTGGTGCATGTGTAGGTTTTAAGATTTACATATAACTAGCATAAATTATTAATTTATTATGTATTTTATGCTTGCTGTTGGAAATACTGAGGGGGGGAGGAGGGTGAATCAATATTTCTTTTCAATTGTTATTTTTACCAGTTAGATCACTTATAATTAGAACACAAAATGAACATTAAGAATAAATACTTTTATTAATCATGGAACGAGGACTTCAATCCTCTTCTTTACAATAAATCAAGCACAATATTGTGTAGGGCTCCAACCCCAGATGAATTCACCAGCATCCAACATGTACTTTGCCTAGCACTGACTTGGACTTCACAAGGCTTCAACTTCTAGGGCTCAACCATATCTTCCCAAGGCTTCCAGTCTTGTCACTTTGAGGTACCAACCTCTAGGGCTCCAACCCTATCTCTGGTACAGGCTCCAACCTGGTCTCTTTGAGGACTCCTATCCTCTAGGGATCCAACCCTATGCTTCAATTGTTCAAAATAAGTTCAGTAGTTCTTCAAGACTCCCAATATTTTCTGCAGTTAGCCCTGACAAAATCTTCACCTTCAACAGTGCCTTCAAACAATCTCCAAAGCACTTAGCCCATCAATGACAACTTTGTCTTCTCATGAAGGTGTCTCCACAGCTCTTCATGTTACCCAAACAAGATCTCCAAGGTCGCCTCATGATGATATCAGTGCATCATGGTCTTCAATAGTGTCTCCAAGATCAGTTATAAGGCTTCTCAACAAGATGTCGTCAATAGGCTGCACTAAGCCTCAAGGTCTGCACCAAATAATTTTTCAGGTGCTTCACAATGTCTCCAATGCTCCAACTGTCTAGAATGAGCTGCTGCAAGATATTGTCCAAGGTGTTCTTCAATAGCCTGTCTCAAGAAATCTTCAATGTCGACTTTGAGGACAAGTCTACTCCAATATGCCTTTAATAATGTTCCAACGGGACTTTCAAGAAGGCTTTTGTAATATAATCCACTGCCTCATATACTGGTGTATTGCCTCCATGCAGCAAGGGTTATAGTTTCATTGTCTTACTGTCATTTTCTTTACAAGAGTGTCATGTGTTGATGGCAATCACTAGTACAAAAAATAATATCAGTCACACTATCACCTAAGCCAGTGCATAAGTATTCTGCTATAGGTGAAGGGTCTTCTCATAATCCAATGACAATCTTCAATGCTGAGACGCTTGTAAATTGGTTTGTCTGACTATCCTTGATCCAAGCCTCCCCAATTTTCTGATCCGAGCCTGAGGTCTATCCTCCACAAGTGACTGTCCACTGTTCCAAGGTGCAGCTGTCCGAGTAGGTGACTGTTCCTCACACAGGAGACAGTCTAGGCTTGAAACTGATGACTGACTGAGCCTTTTTAAACTGGTCTGCTATCCAAAACAGAGGTCCAAGATCTGCACAAGTCCAAGGCATAAATCTTCTTAGATGACACAGTCCAATCTTTGTCAAATCCTTGTAGAAGTAATAGAACTGGGCTTCAGATTGAACTCGGTTTTGTCCTTCAAGAGTGGCCGAAACAATGCACGGTTTACCCTTCAAATCTACTCACAAAAGGACATGGACTCTGGCAACAAATCTCTAGTCCGAGCCTGTAACAACCTCAGGTCGGAGCCTGCAACAACCTCAGGTCCGAGCCTAAAACAAACAACAAGACCAAATCCTGTAATAACCTCAGGTCTGACCCTGTAACAACACCTCAGATCCGAGTTCTGCTTCTGAAGACTGTCCACACAGGACCGAGGTCAATGTGTTCTTTTTGTCTGGGCTATAGAGATAACCCACCACCGAATTAACTCAAACAATGCCCTCTCGGCCTCCTTTCTATTTCTGAGTTCCCTTTCTCTGTATTTCTCACCAAAAATGATTCTCTGAAATGATCAGTGAGTTAATGTCTTCTCCACAGGTGCTCAGGCAGCAAGTTTTAGTTGATAACAGTCCGATCTCTTTATAGGTATACCACAGACCTGTTTTAATCTTTCAAAAAAGTCTCCACATGACCGAGGAACAATCTGTACAAGACAATCACAAGAACCAAATCACTCCTTGTGTTTGTGAACTCGCACTCCTGCACTGCTCCTTTTGTGTAAAGCGATTCTGATCTGAACTCTGTGGTCGTTCAAATGGAGGGGTCACTGGGGTATTTATACTTGTTGGAGTAAGTGGACCGACATGTCTTTTGCTTATGTCAGTCGACATGACTGTATTGGAGCCGACCTGAGAGAATGACAAATATATATATATATATATATATTGCTTTTAGGAAATTAATAATTCCATAATAAAAAGGGTTTACGAACAGTGCTTGTTAGGAAGGGCGTTAAGCCTTTTTCAAGCGGTTATAAACAATAATTTCTTAAGGAATTTATGACAACCTTATCATGTGTTTAGGATATGATAGGGCATTAGGGCTCTTTCAGACATTAACGTTTGATATCTTGAACAGTCAAGGGTTTAGGAACTTATGACAACCTTATTATGTGTATGGGATTTAGGATTTGATAGGGCATTAGGGCTTAAGGATGAAGATTTATTAGGATTAAGGCTTCTTCATTAAATAAGGACTACATCTAGGGTTTGTTAGGACCTTGCTAGGGCTTTATCACAATAGCATATATTCATGTTTAGGACATCACAACTTAAGGTTAAGGTTTCATCAGGGTGACAACAATGTAGGGGCTAGGGCTTTTTTCCTAGGGTTTGCATGAGGTTAGGGCAACATCACAAAAGGGTAATTCATGCATCACAAGAATATTTGCCATCTCCAATAATGCCATATTGACATCAATGACAACTCTGACCAACACTTGCCATGGGTCCATCACCGATGGTTTATTCAGTTTCCTGTGTTTTTTTACTAATGTTTATAAGTTGATACGTGTACATTGTAAAGGAATTATCAAAGATATTTTCTTCAAATTGGGATATTTTGGTTTTCTTGTGTTTTCCTAATATTTTCAGAGTTTCTAAGTTATTGTGCTCATTGGTTTCTCTTCTACGTCGCGTTTTGTTCAGGCCCCTTTAAATTGAACGGTGTCCCAATCAGAAGGGTAAATCAGGCATATGTCATTGCAACTTCCACCAAGATTGATATAAGCAGTGTTGATGCAAGCAAATTCACAGATAAGTACTTTGAAAAGGAGGTTACCAGGAAGAAGAAGACAGAAACTGAGTTTTTTGAGGCAGAGAAAGAGGTACCTAATTTTTTCCGAATTGCTAATTATTATTTTTTGTTTATTTTGATCATGTGGGTCAATGATCATCCTGACAGTAATGGTTTTCAAACTGCATTCAGATCAATTGTTTTCTGTAAATATAGTGAATCCCTTGTGAATATGCAGACTTACTTTGATGTCTGACTTTATATGCTGTTGTTGCATATATATATTACAGACCGTTTGGTTCCATTGCCGATGTTTAATAGTCAACAATAAGCCAACTCTCCCTGTATCTCTATCTCTCTCTCACACACACACTTATTTGAATGAAAGAAACCCACCTCTTTATAATGCCAACAGGCTATGATTTTGTGGCTGATTAGAATGGTTGCAATTTTTTAGCGAAAGGTTTTTTTTTCTTCCTTTTTTATAAGAATAATTTCTTTATGAAAGGGTTGCTATAAAAAATCTTTGACAACATGTGCACCTGGTTTGGTAATAAAAACATGTGTAGAACTCAGTGCTTTTCTTTATACACGAAGTCTGGTCCCTTGGATACTAATATAACATTCGTTGAGTTTTCAGGAGAAAACGACCTTGCCTCCAGAGAAAAAAGAAGACCAAAAAGTCCTGGATGTTGAAGTTCTAAAGGCCTTAGAATCTGTTCTTGAGATGAAGCAGTATTTGGCTGCGAGGTTTAGTTTGAGATCAGGAATGAAGCCACATGAGCTTGTTTTCTGAAAGATGAGCAACTCCAGAGATTATTTTTTCATGATTGAAACCATTGGTAATGAGTTCGGAATTTTTAATATAAGCTTTGCTCCAAGTAAGGCTTGAAATGTTTTGCGTAAACCTTATGCCATCGTTTTTGGTATCCATATTTGGAAATTATTAAATTTTAGTAAACAATTGTATCACTTGGACCCTGTGGGTAGGCCTGGTAAAATATATGGTTTATATTACTTGATGTCGACTGTGAAAATGTGAGAGAGCAACTAACGCCTTTGCAAAGCGGGATAAACGAAGAAAATAATTTTGTTTTCTGGATGAGTTAATAAAACTATAAAAGGCATCAATTTGATTCCATTTTGTGCTGTGAAGATATGTTTTTTACATATTAAATTGCAAATTACTAAATCTTAAATCTTTTGGTTTGCTCAAAGCTGTTTCTTATGTTTACATGTGGTTGATATATATATTTATCTCATTTTGGGGACAATTAAACAAATTTATGGCAAAGCAAAACTGATTTAACTCTATTTGATGATGGAAGAATTGGAACTGTTGGTTTAATCTGTTGAAGGACCCTTTTGATGGTTATTTTCAGTTCTATCGTAATTTGTAAATTATGAATCGAACCTGAAACCGTTCTCTTATTTCATCTTTGCATCACTTTGGGTGTTACTTTAAACAATTGTAAATGCTTTTTGGTTACTTATTCAAGTTTCTTGAACAATTGTGTGTGTAGCCATTGAATTTTGTCTGCTGCCTTGGAAAAGTTAGGATGTAGATTGGGTAGGGAAATTGATTGTCAATGTTATGGGAATCACCTTAAAAATAATCCCTAAAAAGCTGTTAATATCAGAAAACACCACTATTTTGTCAGATTATTGTATTTTTAATTTACAGTTGTAAATTTGAAAGATTTAAGACATTTCGGCTTTGCAAACTATCATGTTTCCTTTTTAAATAGAATGTTTAAAACCTCCCAACTGGGAGAAAATGATACTGGATTTCAAAATAGCTTAAATAAAGCAAAGCCTCTTATTAATTAAGAAATTAAGAAATATGCAGGATCAAGGTTTTTAAATGTTTTTTGTTCTAATTTACGAGTCCTTCCATTTTTTACCATTTTGGACTCGAGGCATGCATGCCAAACAGCATCACTCTATAATGGATGGCTCCATTTAAAGGCATGCTTTAAGTTGCATCGGTTGCCTTCCCCCAATTCTGTTAAGAGGTTATGGAGCGCAAATAACTCACCAACCTTAGTAAAATATTTTCTATTATTAGCCCTAAGCTGGTTAGGAGGTGATCACCGAATTTTATGTGCCTCCAAGATCTTTTTTCCCTGTGAATGCACCAAGAATGTTGAGCAGCGAATAAATTGCCAACTTTTGTGAAGATGTTTCTAGTTCTAAGAGTTGTTGATCTCGAGTGTTTGTTTTTTGGCTTGAGAATTATCTGCTATTTAAATATGATAGATAACATGTGCAGGTGTTTTCAGGTACATGGTACAAATGGCGATTTTCATCTATCCTATTTAACCCCCACAGTTTTCCCAAACCAGAAAAGCAGACACCAGTAGCCCTTTGACTATGTAAATATCAGTTTGTCCACAGGTAGCCCCGTGACTGTCTAATTATAAGATTGTTTGGTTTGATCCTTGGCGTTAACCGGTAGCCCTTTGACCATCGAAATATCAGATTTTTTGTGGTGTGACCTAAGGACCAACTCCATTCATACACGATCTATGCAGAGAATCCAGGTTGTTCTCTAGTAGCTCCGTGTCTATCTAAATATCGGATTATTCATGGTGCGGCCTAGGGGTCAAAATCCATTCGTATAATCTAATGTAAAATCATTTAATTAAAGTGGCACAACACATTGGAAACACAATTCTGCACTTCTGTTCGCATCGAAACAGAATTCCGCACTTCTTCTTGTGCTTATGACATGCGAGTCAGAAACCCCCGGCCCTTCACCGCTTCGCTTCCCTTCTCGGCCTCTCTCACCTTTGGCCAACATAAAGCAGTCGTAGTGGGTAAAGGATGCGAGGTGATTTCAGGATTAATCTTCCTCCGTCCTGACACCATTTCATTTTTTTTAATATATATATATATATATATATATATATATATATATATATCACTCATTAAAAAATTTCTATAATTTAATCTATTTACTAATTGGGATGGTCATTACTTATTGCTATTGGGAATGCAGGCTGATTTATCACCCTTATTCAATTAATCTAGTGTTTCATTGGGAAAAATTTAAGGAAAGCCAATGTTTCACTAAGTTTCTGGGACAGGGAATGCGGGAATCGGGAGATAAACAAGGGGTGTTTGGGAGTACCCCAAATTTTAAGGAAATTCAAGAGGGACAAGAGGATATGGGTGTGTGTTTATATGTATATATTTCAAATTATGCATTGATTCATACATCATAAGTGATTAAGTGAAATAGAAATAGTAAAATATTATATACATTGATTTAAATCTATTGTTCATTATTCTAGAATCTGATTAGTACTAAGATAGTAGATATTAAAATCTGAAGGATGGAATAGTAAATTGAAATTACTTGCACAAAAATAGTAAAAAATGATGTGTCAAAGACTTGATTTAAGGTCATCAGCGTCTAGAGTTAAGACTCAAGTTAAAACTAAAAAGAACAATGCATCATGAACTAATATAATTAGAATCAGACCAACAATTGAACTGGTTGACCCCAAAATTAGGAACTAGAAAAAAAATTGAACCAAAAACCAGTCAACAAAAAAAAACATAAATATTCATGTATATCTATATGAATTCAAATCATTATACTCAAATATGCAAATTTTCTTTTATATAGTAAGGATGCATATAACGAAAGTAGTACTGAGTGCAATCCATATTTGAACCAAAAATACATCAACAAAGAGGCTCTAGATGGCTTCTATAGTCCAAAAAAATCCGTGTTACAACAAATACCTACATATCATCAAATCATTGTGTATATTGAGATCTTCATCATCAATATCACCCTCTAAGCTTTAACATAAGATAGAAAAAAACTTGACATATCAAAGTCGAGATTTTGTTTGAGTGATAGGTGATGGCGCTGTTGTCATTGATGGAAAAAGAGCAACAAAAGCAAAGGAGCAACACAAAAGCAACAAAGGAGCAGCAAGAAGTGTGGTCATCATAAGTCTTAGGAAGAAGAACTAGTGTGGTCATCATAAGTGTTTGAGGAAGTACAATTGAGTATGTTACTTGTCAGAGAATAACTTATGGAGATGTTGATGCATTGAGGTATACTTGTGTTGATGCACTATGTTGCATATATTGTTGACTGATTTGTTATGAATATATTCTTGTGCAGGCAAAGGCATGGAGGAGCTTCTTGTTAAAGGCTGCTTACTTATGTTGTCATCATATATTGCATATATTGCTATGTTGCTGGCTATGGTGCAAAGGTTGCTAAGATTGCAGAGAAATATGCATATGTTGAACTACTTGCATATGAACATATTGTGATGTTTTCATATTGTTGATCACTGTTGTGATGATGCTAATAGTTATTGTTGTACTTGTTGAATGGTTTTGTGAGAAATGTTGCAAAGATCAGTGTTGCAGAGATACTAAGGCAAAGCGTGTGATATGTTGTTGAGTTGGCATGTTGCAAAGATCAAAGATATGGCAGTGGAGAGTGAATGTTTTATGTTTAAGGCTTGCATATGTTCTATGTGTGAGGCTGATTTTATGGCTAATGTGTACATTATGTTGCAAGGTTGATTGTGCATTGTAGGTGCTGTTGATGAAGGGGTTGATTGATGTGTGATGTTGATGCTTGGTATGGCTTGATGCATATGGTTTTGTGAGATGGAATATGTTACATAAATTGTTGTGATGTAAGGCAAAGTCACGATGCAAGACAAAGACAAAGACAAAGACAAAGATAAAGGCAAAGGCAAAGGCATGAAGAATGTTGTGATGCAAGGCTATGGAAAAGGCAAATGTGTGCAAAACAGAGTTGTGAAGATGTTGGCTTGTACATGTTTTACGTATAAAGCTCATGAAAAAGTGATTAGGACTTTGACTGTTGTAATCTTTAATGGTGGGTTGTATTAATATTTCAAATTTCATCTTATATATTCTAATATTTAAACGTTGAGAGAATTTGGAAATGAATGAGTGGAATGCAAAGAGAGAAAGTTGTTCATTCCAGATTCTTATGTGGAATACTAACAACCATCAAAGTTCGTTTGTAAAAATGTTTGAGGTTGGAAGGTTGTAATGTTAGAGAATTTGAGAATGTAAGAGCTAATTTGAGTTGTTTATTACCCGACACATATAGAGCATAAGTGAAGCAGATTCGTGAAGAAGAAGAAACAAACATAGATGGAGCTATACAAATTTATAAACCAGGTAACCAACACATTTTCTTTATGTATGAGGGGATTGCAGTCTCTTTTCAAGTTGTAGCTTGATAAAGAAAAGGTTGGAGCTTGTTGATGTAGAAGCCTCTTGTGGGTTGTAGCTTGCAAAAAATTGATGGGAGTTGGAGCTTCCTTGCAAGTTGAAGCTTACAAAAAAAAATGGTAGTTTCTTGTAGGTTGGAGCCTACAAAAACTAAGATGTAATAAGGGAGTAGGAGTTTGCCTTTGTATCACAACAATAACAAATTCATGGTTTTCTTCCAATATGAGTTTCCACTTATATCCGGTGTCCATATGTGATGCTTTTATGTGTTGATTTTATGCTGTGGTTTACATGATTACATGATATTTGTGTTTCAAATACATGTTCATAAGGTGTATGCTGTTCATTTAATAGTTCATTTAGTTAAAAGAAAATAAATTTAATGTCCACGAATGCACTATACTAATTCACCCCCCCTCTCAATTTAGTTAAGTTTCCATCAATTGGTATCAGAACGAGTTCCTTGTATGTAAGTCGAACCACTGTAAGGTAGACCTGGTGAAGTCATGAACTATAAAAGTGTACTTCTGCTAAGTGGAACAGACTTTCATTAATGGAGAGATAAGGTAAAAGTAGAACTCATAGCTTATGGACATGGTGTATGGAAGCTCGTATGTGAAGGAATTGTAAAGACTCCCCCTCTAAGAAAGAACAACCATGGAATGCTTAGGAAAGTTGTGTATGTATAATAACCTTCACAATAAGGATCTTGGGATAGTCATAGATTTAAATTTTGCAAAAGGAGAAGAAAACAAGGAAGAAGAAAAAGTTTTGTAAAAAAGAAAGTGATCAATCAAATGAGGTCTATTAAGCTAATGTTAATGTACCTTACTTTCATAAGAAAAGGTAGATGAACAAGAAGCTAGGCTTGACTCAACATTGGATGAAATAGAGAGACTTGCAAATAAGAGCAGAGACCATAAGAAATTGTTCTAAATATGTGATGAAAGAGAACATGAATACAAGGAGGAAATTGTTAGCCTAAAGACACAACTTGAAGAAGCAAGAAGAACTAATGAAATGATGAGTCGTTTGAAGGAGGGAGACCTACTATATGAAACATTAGATGCTGAGATTGTTGAAAATAATAGATTGTGTAAAAACCTAGAAGAGGAGATTGTATCCATGAAAAACTCAGAGAAGCCAGCCATTAAAGAGGACACAACATCCCTGAAAAGACTTTTAGGAGAAGGGGAAAGTAGCGTGATTAGAAAGGAAACAAACAAAGGGAAGCAACAAAATCAAAATGAAAAGAATGAGTCAAAGAAAATGTCTTTTGCAAAAAGACCATTTGCTCCTGGAGATGAATTGAGAAAATTTGGAAGATCTCAAAGGAGATTCCTTGGTCACTTGAAAGATATAATTTTTTTCTTTCTTTCCATGGACCTGGACATGTGGCAGCAGATTGTAAGAGAAAGCAAATCAAGACTGTTCAACAAAAGATGCAACAAACAAGAAGGTATTATCCAACAAGCAAACAAAGGAGATCGTCAATGACTAGGTACACACACTCTTTCTATGGCTACTGTTATTTGTGCAATGGTTTTGGACATAAAGTTGTTGAATGCAAATTGTATGCATAGAAGAAGATGAACTCAAGAAAAAACAAATCGTTTCCTCCATTTCTTGGCCACACAAGATGTTGTGTGTGTGATCACCTTGACCATAAAGCCAAAGATTGGAAACTGCCATATACCCTAAAGAGCTCTAGACAAAAGATGGAAGCAACTCCAAGTAGACCAAATAATGAAGGAAATGAAAACAAAAGAATGCAACCCACTAAAGTGTGGAAGAAGAAGAAAAAGGAGCAGCCTGTGACTTCAATGAAAAAATGAAGTAATCATGGTCTCAGGGGGAGCCACTGAAGAAAACAAAAGAGGCATTCAATCAGTGTACTAACATCTCAAGGGGAGAGTAACTCCAGGAATGTTTTGAAAAAATAAACATATATGAGAAGATAAAACTTACACATGAGGTGTGGCAGAAGTTATTGTGAAATTTTTTATGACAATAAGTGTACTCTCTTATTGAGCAGAGGTTATCTCTAGAGTGACAAAAGAGACATAGTAATCTAAAGGGGGGCTGAATTTATAATCAAGTCAAAGAGAGAATAGTTGCAAATTTTGATTATAACACTCTTGAGGTCTGAAATTTAGCAACAATAATTCAATACTCAAAATTAGTCTAGACATTTATGAGATGTAACAATGCAAAGAATTGTGTAAAGCAGAGCATATCTCATTCTATACAGTGCCATTCTGCTCCGACCATCTATTCGTATGCATATATATTTTTTTTCTTCAATCTTAACTCCTTGAATAGAGAAGTCAACTCCATGAAACAAAAGAGATATGTGGCATAACATTGAAGAAGCTCATTTAGTGAAATGATACCAGAAACTTGATCTAAAATGGATTTCACATTAAAGGCTTGACTCGGGTCATAGTAACTCAGGCACACATGATTATGTTCTGCGTTACTTACAACAAAATATTTAAGATTACTATCATCAACATGAAATTAAACATTGTGACATCCTATATTTGTGAATCCAACAATATAACAACTTCAGTCAAAGTTTAGAACAGGCAGTACCCATCCAAAAACTCCAGGTGACAACCAACATAGTTCAAGGTAAATCAAATGGGTGATGTAGTGGGTACCAAGGGTATAGGATGAAAATATATATTATACATCTTGGACTCCCAATAATCCAACAAATGTAGCATGTCTGTAGTGATTACAGAGGAATAGTTGAGACTATAAATGAAAAAGATAGATGCCCACAATGCAAGAATGAAATGAAAAATGGTCTTGTCATAGAAGAAGATGCTTATGATCACAATTGAGAAGGAAATGCAAAATGGTCAGAGGATCAATGTGAATTGTCAATGAGCATAACAGGATTGTCTGTGGACTATCCTCAAAGAGGAACAATGACTGTTGCAAACAACATAGGATTTTTTGAAGCCCTGAATTACTTGAAGTATTTGAAAGAACACCCCGATGAACTGAACACTCAGGACTCTAAATCTGATATGGACTAGTGAGCGGGTGTTATCCATGGGCCTCTCCTATCTCTCAGTTGATCGGTAACTCTATAAGGTTGGACAGGCTCGAAAAATTTATTCTTGGAGTGCATTTTCAATGAAAATGAAGTAAACTAACAAAAATTATGCTCACATTTAAAACTGAAACGTAGCAACAAAAGGTCTCGAAAAAATATAATTTCCAAGCATTAAATGTCGGCACCGCCAAATGCACAAGGTCGATTAGAAGCACTAAAATCCCCATATTCGGATCGTGTGATAGAAAACCATGACAATACATCCAATTTGGTAACAGAAAGAGGATGGGATTTAGCTTGAAACCTAAGATAAATTAGTGATTAGAATGAGTATTTAGAGCACAACTCAAATGAATCGAACTGTTGGTATCAAAATCTTAAGATGTAATGCAGAGACAACAGATGATAGATGACAAAGATGCTGAATGGACAGAGTTGACAGGGTAATGAAAAGAACCCAACACATTAGAAGCTAGAGGATCCATGGTGCTATGATGGTAAGTCATACATCTGCTTAAGTCGTTCCAAAATGACAGTAGAGCAGATAGCTCCCCTCTCTGCGAACGACTAATACCAACAGGAAAAATAGCTATGACCGTCCATTATAGGGTGCTCATGATATCAACGAATTTTCAAGGAGATAGATGAGCTATTTGCAATATGTTGGATTTGACAGTGAGTTTTTGTCTCCTAGCACAACATATAATGCCTCATTTAGGCTTAAAACTCCACAAGTCACCCCGTCACGTTGGTCAGATTTTTTGAAGACGTTTAATTCACTTCTTTCCTCGAACAGATGGATGGTTTCATAAGTCAATAAAATTCTCAGTTATAACTCCTTGAGGTGATCACCAAGAATATGCTTGTTATTTTAAAAACACTAATACACTTGTTGAAAATGAAGGGTACCAGATGACTCCCTTTAAACATGTAGAGGACGGTTGGATGAAGCTTGATGTAGGTAGATTTATTGTGCAAGAAGAAGGGGATAATTTACAAATTGTAAAATTCTATATGGGAGAATGGGAAGGTGGAAATTGAAACATGAACTTCTTTTAGGAGGGGTTAAGATTCAACCTACTTATTCGATCACTGAAAGAACAAATGATAATCAAAAATAGTATTGGGTTCAAAATATTTGTTCTCCATGAATATAAATGTTAATACTACTTTTTCTTTTTAGCATGTAGATGTAATTAATAGCTATTATTGTTTACTGAGAAAACTGGGTTCTTAGACAAGCCATACACACTCTTCTATTAGTTTGCATGCAACTGAGAAGATGCCCTAACACACTCTCATTGTTGGGTTTTCTTGTTGTTGATGATGTATTATCTCCCATAGAATTCAAATCGATTCACTATTTGCATTGATCATTGGGTTGGTTTAAGGGCTTTCCATTTGGCTATATTCAAACTGTGTATTTGGGTCGAGGACTATAACCAATATAATAACTCGTTCTAGTGTTGGGATGCATCAATGTTCTCTATTGTGTTTGAGTTTTTTAATGGAAGCTATCTAGCATTGGGAGCATTGAAATTGGAGTGATCTACCATTTCAATGCGAGATGGAACACCAATCAATTATGAGCATCACTAATAGCCATCCATTTGGGCACATATAAATGAGGGCATTTTTTTATGGGCACTGCTTATATTACTAATTCTAGAGAATTTGAATGAAGAACGACCCTCAAATAATTGAAGCATCATTAAGTTAGTAATCAGACTCAAAGCATCGATGACACATTCAATCCTGAAAATCAATTCAACTCCAGAATAAAGAATAATATAATTTGCAAATAGTCTTTTTGTGGAGAAGAAAATAAAAAGTTGTTAGCCTTACGAACATTATTTCCAAAAAAGTTCCTTTTATGAGGTCATACCCATCACAATTTTCTATAATTGAAGCACTTCTAAAGAAGCCTTGAAATACCCAAGCAATGATATTTCACATTTTCATGCCACCAAACTTCATCTATTATGTCTAGAATAAGGAAAAATTCTATTGGTAGAGCCACTATCATACTTTTTGGGATTCCTTCAACAGTCAAAATGTATTCAATATGTGCAACTAGTGTTGAGAGACTTTAGAACCCCTTGCCATTGATGTCAAAGGTGGAGAATGGAAGACAATTTTTTTTTTTTTTTTTCCAGTTAGAAAAGGAGGATCACAATGTTTCCATCAATGCCAAAGGGGGAGATTGATGACACTATTGTCATTGATGGAAAAAAATCACCAAAGGAAAAGGAGCAACAAAATAACAACAAAGGAAAATGAGTCACCAAAGGAGCAAAAAAGGAGCAACAAATGCAAAGGAACAATAAGACGTGTGGTCATCTATTAGGTAATCCAAAAAACATAAACTATAGTTTAATTATTTAGAGTCTAATATTCAATTGTATAGAATATAATTAAATATTGGAGACATTTTAGAATAGCTAATTGTTGTAAAAGATACGACATCTAGAAAGGTGTCGTTTCTTAAGAATTAATGTAGTAAAATAGTTAGGAATATTGTTACAAGAGCATTAAATGTAAATAGACACTTATAAATGAAATAACTGATCCATAACAAAATTAGTTTAGGACACAAGCTTATTTAAATCTTGTTTCTCTCCACTTGCAAAGGTGTTGAGTGATCATGTGTAAGCTCTTGCACATTTTATGTAATTTTTCTTCTCCTTATTAATAAAATATGGTTGTATGAGGACACTTTTTCTATTATTTTGGTATCATAGCACAATGATGCAGAATATATTCCATCTCTGTAGGCTTTTAGAAAACTCCACCAAGCAGTTAATTGGTGTGCAATTTGTTCAACTTTTATTAAGGATTTTTTTTTTACAAGTCTTTTGTTAATTTCAGATTTTTAGATCTGGACATTAATTTTTTATAAATTTTCTATTATATTGGATTTAGTTCCCCTGAGAAGATACCTCACTCACTCGTATTCCTTGAGAATTTGATTATGCTATTTCAAATATCATCCTCCTCTTCATTCTTGTCAATTTACCTAACAAAAAAACCAAAAACTATTACATTCATATTTCTCCATTACAGTCAAATTTTTGTTCATGGATTTGAAATTTGGTTTCAATCTGGGAGCACCATGCTCAGTGGAAAATCAAGCCCAAGAAAATTATGTTCATTTTTCTTTTAAAGTTGCTTCTTCGGCTGCAAATCCTAATCTTTATAACCTCTGGAGGAACCATCATGCTTTGCCACTTTTGTATGCACATCTTGCATACAGTACCTAGATGTCCACTGATTCTTTGCAAGCAACGTTGAGAAAATTTGAGGCCATCTTCATTCTCCATCATCGAAAATAAAATTTAAATACAACACAGAGTTCGGCTCCTGCCATTAATAATAACGTTCATGCTGTTGATGATGACACTGTTGCGTCTGAGAGTAAGGTGAAGCTGCTAGAGTCTTCTACAGATCAAATTTTGCTTCATAACAGAAGCAAAGGTTCAAATCCCATGCGGTCCTCTGATACTCACAAGAAGAAAATTACAGGTGGTGCAGGTGTTCTTAAAAATACCACCAAGTCTGGGTTTGCCAAATGAGTCAAACAAGCTTTCACCAACTACTGCACGAACTGCTAGCAGGTTGTCGTGGATATATGTAATATCAACTAATGGTCATTATATGGAAGAACTTCTCTATTTCTCGCCCACCCACTAGCACTAGTTAAAATGTTACCAGCTGGGTCAGTATATCATCTGGTGCATGACGTACTGATAAAGAATACGCATTCAGTTCAATTCGCACTAGCCCACATCAACAAAGAGAAGTGTTCCAAATTGTCCCCATAGAGCCAGGGTTAATATTACTCCCCATCGAATAGATTCCACTTGGATCGTTGTTTTGTACTCTAATTGAAGTGATAGATGGAAAAATAGGGGTGTCACCAGAAGGGTGAAGGCAAAATGGAGAGAGGTGTGTTTTCTTATTTGAAATTTGTAATTTTAAAGGAGAAATAAGGCATAAATATATTTTTTATTTTTAGTGGAGAGATAAGGTGTGGTTTTTTTTATTGAATTTTGTAATTTTGGAGTAATAAGGTGTAATTTTAAACTTTGTAATTTAGGAGTGATAAGGTGTAAAATTTTGAGGGAAACAAGTTTGTAATTTTTACTTTGAGGGGAGGCTACAGTCAAAGAAGTCAAATTGCAAGAGCGTTGTAAAAATCAAATTTTGAAAGTTTCATTGTAAAATTTTAGAGAAGTTGACAAGAGACAAATGCAAAGCTCGGTCACTTTGCTCCTCAAATGACTATATGAGCGTCAAGGCCAAGCCCCAATAGATCGTTATTTTTGTGGCATTGTATGCGTGGAGTGTTTTCCATCTTCTTTTTGTGGTGCATGATACAACTTGGTACATACATTTACTTTAAAATGTGCAAGTTGGGAAATTTATTATCTGAGTCTCATAAACTTGAAGGCTCAAAGAATTACAAGACATGGAAAAGACACATAAAAAGCTCTTTGATTTACAATGAGCTTTGGAAAGATGTATGTGATGGTGATATTAAACCAAACGAACCTACAAATGAAAACTCACTAGCTAAATGAGAGATCAAAAAATCCAAAGCTTTAGCATTAATTAAATCTTCAGTTAATGATGAAATTTATGTTCACATTGAAAATGATTATGATGCATGGTTTGCCTGGAAAACATTTGAGGATTTATTTTATACAAAACCACAATCTAAGAGAGTTGATCTTCAATTAAATTTGCTTCAACAAAAATCGACAGAAGGGGGAGATGTACTTGAATACATTTCCAAACTTAGGAACATTAAGAATGAAATAGTAAAGGATGGATTTCAAGCAGCGGATGATAGTTTCATGACTACTATTTTGATTGCTAGTTTGCCTTCTTCATATACACATTTATTGGAAACTTTACAAGTAACTGGAAAGCTAGAGAAGTTAAAATTTGATGAATTAAGTGAAATGCTAACTCAACATGACAAAATTTATGGAAAGAAGAAACAAGTTGGAGAAGATGTTTTATTTACAAAAACTAGCACTAGTAAATCTTTAACTGAAAGTTATGGAGGTAGAGGACGAGGGAAAATCAATAAAAATCAAGGAGCATATAGAGCACAAGGTTGTGGTCGAAGTCAATGAAGAGGGAACAACTTCAATAGAGGCAACAATCTTGGTAGAGGCAACAATCAAGGTAGATGTCGGCTAGAAAGGTATCTGAGTAAGACCTAGGTTCAGGATAGAGGCCAACAAGGTTTTCGCAGTAGTCTAGCACAACGCCGACATTTTCACTCTACGCCGAAGAGCAGAGAGTCTCACCCGAGGCATGCCATGACCTTAGTAAGGTTAGGAACATATTAGATATCGACCAATCACAACTATAGAATAAAACAGATAGAACTAAGTACTCCGAACATGTTTAGCTACCTTGCACAAGATACTACTCATGAACATATTCAGGATGAAAAATCAAAATTTAAAGCGACCAATACGTTCATCATAACCAGATGCTCATCACAGAATTCAGGACATCAAACCCAGATAGGAGTATATTTCATTAACAATAGTGGACAACTACAATACTCCTCAGAGTGATCACAGCAGGACTGATTACAATATTACCAAATAGAACAGAACAAAATGAACAGAACGAACAGAACGAACAGAGATCTCCTACGACTCTTTTCCTTCACTCTCTACTGCACCAACCTCTTGTCTACGCTAGCTGACTGCCTATTTGTTACTTTGCCAATGCGACTGTCAGTTTTTCCTCCTTTTTCGCTCTGCTGTTTGCCGCATCTCCCTGATCACTAGGAGTTTCGTTGCTTGTCCTTGTCGCTCCTTCCTGCCATCTGTGCTAGTTTCTGCAACTGCCGCGCCACCTACTCTCCAGCTCTATGCAACCATGACAACTCCTTGGCTACCATGGTTGCGCTCCGCCACGTGTTATCTGCGACTCAAAACCGTTTCATTTTCAAAACAAGGGCCCCAACATGCCCTGACCACATGCTATTGAATCGTCCTGAGTCAATCCTTTTCTGCTGCCTCGATCTCCCTTGGTCCGCTTGCCTCCGTGGCTGGCCCTATCTTCTCCGTTTCCTCTCTTTGTCCAAACAAGGGCCCCAACTCGGGGACCTTTTCCAACGGTGATGATTTGAGTTCAGCGAAGTTGGAAATGGCCTGTTGGCATCCCTTCATGAGCAGGTCCATTTCTGTGGTGAGTTGTTCCGCTTCCTTTTCTCCTGAAACGATTGGTAGCTTGCTGAATACTTCCTTAATTTTGATATCGGCCTCAACAACCATTTGCTGTATTGTTTGTGCAATAATCTTTACTGGTTGCCTCAATTCTCGGAGGACCTGTTTGGTTGCAGTTGAATGTTCTTCAATATTCTGTATATTAGTCTCCAGCTCCTCCGCTTGGTTGTACAATTGGTTAAGGCCAACGGGGTCTATGGCCTCCTGAATTTCTTGTGAGACTTGTTGCAGTTGTTCTGAGATTGGCTGAGCCTTCATAGTCAATGGGGTTGAACACTCGTGCAAGTTTTTCAGAAGGTTGTAAGCTTCCTTTACTGTGGTGCCCAGGGTTTCCTGCATCCCAGTTACTTGTTTCTGCTTCTCTGCGACCCTCTTAGCATATACGACAGCGGGATATGGTAGTGCCGGTTTGGTCGCGAGCATTTCCTTTAGCTCCTGGTTCTCCTTGCTGAGATTTACATAAGCCGTCTTCACATGGATAGACCTTTCGACTATGGTGCAAACCGTTATGTCCTCTAGTGTCTGGTTATCCTGAGCTATCACAGTCGGCCAGAGATCTCTAAACACATCCGTCACCTTCTCCAATTGCTCCTGCAGGCTTTCCTTTTCTCCTTTCAATTGGTCGCGCTCTTCAGTAAGTGCTGTAATCTGTAGCTGTTGCTGTTCAAACCTTTACTGGAGGTCATTGTGGAGTCCTTTGGCCTGCTGTGCCGCACACTAGATGAAATTGTACAACTGTTCTGTGCCCCAGGTTTGCATACTCTCAACTCTCGAGATATCTTGATTCAACAACCTTTCTCTAAGTGGTTGACCACTGGCTATTGACCTGGCTGAGTGTTCCCGTGGTGATGTTGGTTGGTTCTGTTACGGTAGCTGATTAATGGGTGTATTCATGCTTATTGTTGGCTGAACCTACTGTAGTATCAAATTTTCTTGCTGAAAAGGGTTCAGCTCCTTGGGCGAGGGCATTGTATCTGTGGTAAAAGATCCCCCTCGACTTAAAAGGTCCTAAAAAGTGCTCTGTTCAACCAGGGGTTGGTTAACCTCGGGTACCAATGCTGTACTCGAGTTAACCTCTGCCTCGTTGTCTCCATTTGTTCTAATTTTTGCTCTGACTGGGTCTGAAATGGTTGCTGATGTCAATGGAGTTTGGGTGGAATGGTCTTTGGAAGTGAACGACTTGTGAGGTGATGAATGGTGAGTGCAAGGCGGAGATGTATGGATATATAGAAATGAGTATGGATTAAACATAGGTAGCTCAGAAGTTACCTGGGGGGCCACCTCTGGCTCCTCTTGAATTGGTGCCCTTGTGTCCATAGGCTGCGTTTGATCTTCCCCAGTGGGATCAACCACCTGCTTAGGCACCATGATCCTAGCTTTCTTGACCTTAGGAGCAGTTGCAGGTGGCTTAGGTGCCTTAATCTTTCTGACTGGAACTACTGTTGTGACTGGGGGTGAGTTAAACATTGTGGGAAGTAGGGCAGTGAGTATGGGTGCAATTATGGAGGGTGATGCAGAATTGGAGGCCTGAAACTCTGAAAAAGTAGGAAACAGGGGAGAAGTGCTAGTGAGAGTTTGCATTACCTGATTGAAGCCTTTTACTCTCGTATCCAGCTCCTCCAGTACTGGTGTGCCGCAGTTGCAACACTCTGTTCAGTGTCTCATCCGGTGTCTCCCCTGGTAATGGTTTTGGCTGTATCCCCTCGAACGAGTAGTGATGGACCCTGCTTTTGATTTCCATTCCCACTTCCGGCCAAGAGTAGACCTCAGTGTGGAATTCCTTTTCATCCACTTGAAACTTCAATGGCCTCATTCTAAATGTTGTTTCGTCCACACAGGTAGGCCTTATGTAGGTTTGTTTTTGAGTGACCCCGAACCATATTTGAGATGAATAACTGTCTAGTAAACTCCTCGGGACACTTTGTTGCCTCTCCACTATGTCCACCATTTTCCTGTACCAGAATGCGAATGCCTCTTCATTCACCTCTTTTGTGCTTGGGTCTCCCGAGAACTTCCAGGGCATAAAATTCATTGCTAGCGGCTGACCACTTGTGAGTTCCACTGGTTGTCTGACTCCTGGAAAAGTCCATTTCCACATTGCGAACGCCATGATCAGGTAGCCGTAGATGAACCATGTGGCTCTTTTATAGTTTTCCTCGCAGGCTTCGAACAATTCATTCAGTAGAAACACACACCAATTCAGCTGGGTTCCCTGGAGGCAGTGCTCCGCAACTGAGATGGTGTCCAGGGTGCATTCGCCCTTTGTATAGTGTCTCATGTTTTTTCCTGTAATCAAGTAACATGCAAACTTAATTGCTGGATTGTTTATGAGGTCTATCTTCACCCCCTTCCCTCCTCTTTTGGTGTCGTATTTCTTGTAATAGTCATAATCTCCAGCCTTCTTTGCTCTTTTGGAGACTGTCTAGAATGATGTGGAGACATCCCTCCCTTCTGCTGATAACCCCGTCAGCCTATGAATATATTCTGCATGCATTGGTATCTCCCTCCCTAGCCATAGTGACCCGTTCTGGAGTCTGCTTAGCAGGAATTTCGTACACTGCATTGCGGCTCCTGTGGTTCCGAACACATGGAGGTTCCTCAGGTTTAGAATTGTGGACTACTGGATGCCTCTGAACTCTGGGAGTAACCTTGCTGTTTCTTCTCCTCCTTCAGTAGTATAATTTTCTATATAAACTTTCCTTTTCATCGCTGGAAATTGGTAAGAATTTGTGAAGTCTGTGTCGACCAATGACGCATTGTCATATTTTCCCACCAGCGACTCCATTCTCTGAATTCTCTCGTCAAGCTCGGGTTCGACGACTGTTGGTGCTACCTTGGTCATTTTTGCTCTTCTTTGGTATACTTGCAAAGCTACCCCTGCTCTTTCTTTATAAATTCCTGCCTTTGGATGCTCCCTCTGGACTTCTTCTGATGAGATTTCTCTCGCTGCTGCTGTTTCTTGTTTTCTCTCATAATTCTTCGACATTCTTGTGCTTTCTTCTTTCATGCAGGTTATGTAAGTAACTGGCACGAATGAGGTTGATAAGACCCCATAACTAATTAATTTTTCCTGCTTCCCCCCGCGACTATAATCGTGTGATTAGTTACCGCGATGAGGTGGGTTCTGACATAGCTGACTGTGACTTCGGGATTTGGGCAGACGTGATGGGTAATGATTATGGCCTAATATGGAAAATTTATTGCGGTATGGACAATACTAATTATAGAAATTACTTCTCAAATCTAGGTAATCCTACGGACTAACATGGGAATGATGGGTCATGATGATGGAATGATATTCAACACGTTTGGCTCTCTGACATGGATGACATGCTGGACACTACCCTCCCCCCGACCATAATTGGTTGCGTTGTGGTCTCCGCATTGCAACTGCGAGTTTCTTTATTATTGTGGTTTTTCTTTATTTGTACTCCTATATATTCTCTTCTCGGGTGTGAGAGAGTTATTGACTCTACCTACTCTAATCTACCATACTGACTCCTCTCGGTTGTGAGAGTTATTGGAAAATGAAATAATGGAACTTACTCGTGATAGGGCTTCAGGCATATGCCATTCACCCATCTTGGTAATACCTGGCCGTCCAGTTGTGCTGACACAACTGCTCCTGAATCTCGAATTTCAATCACATGGTACGGTCCCAGCCAATGCATTCTTAGTTTACCTGGGAAATTTTGGAACTTACTGTCATACAATAAAACTTTTCCTCCGACCAGAAATGTTTTGCGCTTAATACGGCGGTCGTGCCAAGCTTTTTGTTTGTCTTTCTCGACAGTCTGATGAAACTTCACTAGAAACATGTCCTCTTCAAGTTCTTATAGCTATTTTAATCACTCTTTCAATGAGTCTTCCTCTGATAAATGTAGTGTTGATGCAATTAGTAGGATTGGTATGAAAAATTTGGCCGGTACCACTGCTTCCCTCTCGTACACCAGCTGGAACGGGGTTTGGTTGTTCAGTCTTTTGACAGTTGTTCTGTATGCCCACAATGTTGCTGGTATACGCTCGTCCCAGTCGTCTCGATTAGCGTTGCAAATATTCGTTAGCCCCTTTTCCAGAATCTTATTGAATTCTTCTACTGTCCCATTTGCTTGTGGATGGTATGGATTGCTTTTATGATGTTGTACCATGAAGTTTTATAGCAGTGATTTGATCGTTACATTGATAAAATGTGTACCTTGATCACTGGTCAGACTTATGGGGCAACCAAATCTGCTGACGATATTTTCAAATATGAATCTAGCTTCTGCTTCAGCTGTGCAATCCTTCACTGGTACCGCTTCTGCCCACCTGGTCAGATAGTCTGTTGCGGTAATGATGTACCTGGCCTGTGAGTGTCTTGCGACAGGTGCTATCGGTCCTATAAAATCAACGACCCACTTCTCAATTGGCTACAATGATTTTACAGGGTGAAGTGGTAGCTCGTCTCTGTGCGATGGACATCCCGTCCTCCGACACACATTACATTTTTTTACAAATGCCTTACTGTCCATGTGTACTGTGGGCCACCATAAGCCTGCCTGCAGTACCTTCCTCGCAGTGGGTTTTGCACCGACATGTCCTCCCGCAACTACACAATGAAATTCCCATAGTATGTATTCCCTTTCATGATCCAGGACGCATCTCTGCAAGACTTGGTCTAACCCCATCTTGTACAGGTGTTCCGCTATTAGTTGATACTCTGCTGCTCTGACTACCATATGTATTTTCTGGGCTGCTGTATATTCATTTGGGCACTGTCCTTTTGTCAAATAGGTTGCTATCTGGTCTAAGTAATCTGGGATGGCTTCTACTCTAAAAATATCAGCATCTGAAAGCTAATCATCCAGGGACCCTCCATTTTCTCCATTTTCTAGCCTTGAAAAGTGGTTAGGACCCACATTCAGTCTCTCGGGCTTCACTATCACCTTGAAGGTGAACTCCTGAAATAGTAGGAGCCATCTATAGATCCTTCCTTCTAGGACCGGTTTGTTAAATAGGTACTTTAAAGCTGAATGGTCTCTGAAAAATTTAAACATACCTCCTAATAGATAGTGGTGAAAATTTTGAAGGGAATACACCATTGCCAAAGCTTCTCGTTCTGTTGTGGTGTAGTTCCTTTCAGCTGTTGATAACTTCCGACTTGCATCAACTGAAGTATCTCCTGGTTGAGCCAGAACTGCTCCAAGTGCGATGTTGGAAGCATCAATGTGGACATGAAATTGCTTGTCCCAATTAGGATGAACTAATATGGGCGCGCTTGCCAATTTTTCTTTCAGGGTATTCAGGGTAGTAGTATAGTCATCTGTCCAAATGAATTGCTCCGATTTTCGCAACAACTTCTCCAATGGGGCTGTTATCTTCGCATAGTTGCGGATGAATCACCTATAGTAGCCAGTGTGGCCTAGCAACAACCTTAACTGCTTCATGGTTTCTGGTGCCTCTATGTTGATTATAACTGCCACTTTTACTGGATCAACTCAAACCCCTTGTTTGCATACAACATGTCCTAGTAGCGTCCCAAAGGGTACTGAAAAGATGCACTTCTTGAGGTTTAATGAGATCTGGAGTTGCCTACATCTGTCAAACATTATCCTTAACAACGTTGCATGATTATTTAACAGGCTTTAAACTGTCCAGTCATCCATATAAACTTCTAGGAATTTATGGATATACTCCCGAAATTCTGCTATAACAATCCGTGAAAATACTGCTGGGGCATTTTTCAACCTGAATGACATTACATGATATGCAAATGATATGAAAAATCCATCTGTAAATGAATAAGCTTCATTCCCCGCAAAATTTTCGAGAACCTCGTCACTGAAAAAAGTGGGGACTGGGTCATGTATGCACGCATTGTTCAAGCTCCTATAGTCAACACAGACTCGAATTTCAGACTTTTCCTCTTTACTTTGTATAACTATAGGACTTACCCATTCTGCTTCTTCCACCGGGAATATCAACCTTGCCTTTAGCATTTTGTCAATTTCTTCCTTGAATTTTTCTTTCCCTCTCGGATTTAGACGGTATGGTTTGTGCTTTACTGGTCTTGCGTCGGGCTTCAAAATTATACGCATTTCCCCCATGTCTCATTTTATTCCTTTCAACTCCGCTACTGAGGATGGGTACAAGTCTTCGTATTCCTGTAGCAGATTAAATATCTCCTTAGTTGTTTCTGCATCCCAGTAGTCACCGATTGACGCAATTTTGGGCTTTTCCGGTGTCCTGATGTTCATCCTCTTGGTCTTCAACGGTAGCAGGTGAATTCCTTTTGTTGCAGGTTCTTCTTGAATATCCCACTCCCCTTCCTTTTCCTCAAAATATAGGTGTCTAAGATCTTCTAGATCATCATCATCCATTTCATTGTTTATCTTTTTGCATGCTACCGACTGTCTGATGCTTTGTTTCGGGAGTGGTTTTTCTTCATCCTCTTGAATCTCTGGAAAGAATAGTACCCTTTTAATGGCTTGCGAGGCTTGTGTGACTGGTTCTATTTTTCCTTCAAAGGAAAAGAATTGCGTAAACTGATTCGCAACTGTTTTCCAAGTATTAGTTCCCCTTTTCTTCTCTTCAGTTAGGTACCAAGCCTGTGGAATCGAATCCAGTGAATGTACAAACTTGTGTACCCACAAATCTTCCGGGTACCCTGCTTTCTTCCATTGGTCCTCACAATATTGTAAATTTTTTCTGGGGTCGGAGTCCCCTTGGTACTTTTCAATGAATCGTGGTACTTCCTCTTCCTTGAATCTGACCCTCAAAGCTGCTGCAATCTTGTCCCATCGTGACAGAGAGTTGAGGTGGTTGCTCCACCACCTTGAGGACGTGGATGGTAAAGCCACATCCATGAGTGGGACCCTATGGTCCACTGGCACTTTATCTTCTATCCTGGCAATAAAGGTATTTACAACATTCATATTTGATAAAGTAGGATATTCTCTTCCCTCAGTTCCGATCCAATTGATTCTTCTGATATTAATGCATCTTCTTGTATTTGTCTCATATCCCCCCTTATGCCAATCATCCCAGGATATTTCTGAGCCTAAGTATGAGCTTTGAACACTTCTCCAACTCAAATTCCCCCCCACTGTTGGGTTGATGTAATATTCTCTTTTCCCTGCTATCATCTGATAAAGATGATCAAGAAGCTGAGCATCCTCTCTGTTGTCGACAGACTCTGTATATCAGGGTCCTTGATATGGGTCAAGTGGCTGTGTGACCCTGACTTCCCTGTCTTCAAAGATCATTAGTTCCTTCTTCAAATATATTATTACATAGTTATCGAAAGCCCAACCTATCCCTAATAATGCTGGATAGGGATCCTTATCCCCCATAATGTCTATCACCTCGAAGTCTGTGTATGTCTTTACCAACATCGACTTCGACCTCCTCCAGCTTGCCTATGGGCACAATGCAGTACTAGTTTTCCATGCGGAGTTGGATTGGTGAATATGTTAGCTTCGGTCTTTCCAATGCTTCCCATGTCTTCCTTGGAAAAATGTTGACATCTGACCCTCGGTCAAGCATTGTGTCCTTAATTTGGAATCTCACGACTTGAGTGTTTACACGGAATTATTTCCCTGTTCTTCTCTTATTTCTTTTGACTCTCCGTATGTATTGTTGTGTTGTGTCATTTGATTCCCCTGGTTCTGTGGTCTCTTGCACTACCATCTCCAGATTCTTCTTCAATTGTTCTAGCATTGGTGCATTGGTTACAATTTTTAGAAATAACCGGAACCATTCTTCAATCATAGTGCTTGTACTAGTCTGTTTCTCCTTGTCTACCTTGGGCTACGGTAACTCAATGCCTTTTCTCCCCCCAAGTTGGGCAAATGTTTCCACTGCTTCTTTAAAGTATTGCTTCTGTCTTTCTGGCCTGAACATTGGCTTTGGAGATGCTGGCCTTATCAGCTTTATCGGGTCTGTAGTCTATGCATCTTCCCCAGTTCTCTTTCCTCCTCGTGCCACTATGGCTACATTTTGCATAGCCCGAGCCTCCACTATACTTGGCTCTGCATTTACCATATTTTCTCCTCTTTGTTTGGCTCTTTCTTCCCACTTTTTAATTAGGTCTGGGCAGTATTTTTGTGCGTGTGTATTAAATCTGCATTGAGAGCACCATGGTATTCTAGGAAGTGGACATTCCCTGGTTACGTGGCCCTCTTGGTCACAGTTGTAACATCTTATATGTCCTCTTCCTCAAGCTTGGCCTCCTCTCATGCCTCCTCCTCCTGTCTTGGGAGCCTCATTCACTCTATATGATGGCCTGTCTAATCGTTCCACCAATGCATCCAGAGCTCTACACTGCTATGTGTTGTGTGTCGTGGAAGCATAGAACTCACAGTATATGTTGTTTGGAACGTTGGAGTATTTTTGCAATATTGGGCATAGGCGGGGCAGATGACCAATGCTTTTTCATATCGCGCAAAATTTAGTTGCGGCCTGATTCTGTTGCGTGGGGAACCTTGGGTAACGGGGTCGCGACGGATATAGCCTTTGAGTGTTCATCTACACAACTCCCCCTACTGATGGAGCTCCTTGTGTCCCTGCTTCTGAAGTCCTCGCATTCTGCCCTTGCAACCTTGGAAATTCGGTGACCATGTGTCCCTCCATCAGACAGTGAGTACACCATTCATTGGGTCTTGCAGGCCGCATTGGTTGAATGTCCTTCAAATTTTCTGTCAGACTAGCTATCTGATGTTGTAACCCCAATATGGAAGGGTCTTGAGTTGCGGCCCCTCCTTTGAACTCCTGCGGATATCCCGCCATGGCCTCTATCTTCATAGCTTGATCCAATGCGTCTTGTAATGTATCAATCTTATGTTGCGTTAATGGAGTTCTTGTCAGCGGAAGAAGGGCCTTGATGAACCAATCTCTTTGATGATTCAGATCGATTGGGTAACTTAGTTTTCCAACCGCATCCTTGAACCTTCTCATCAGATCCCATGTAGTTTCTCCTTCTCGCTGTTTAATCTCCCACATCTCTGACAAACCTTGTTGATCTGTCTGAGGTAACTTGAATTATTTAACAAATTCTCTCTTTACATCATCTATCACTGGGTTTAGATGAGCCTCAAACCATTTAATAAACTAGCGTAGAGCTCTCTCCCTGAGAGTAGTTTGAAACTCGATCAACTTAACTGCCTCTGGTGTTTGCTGAGCCCTCCATATGGGTTCGCAGAGATACCAGTGCTTCTCCACATCGTCATTACCCCTCCTAGAGAACTCTGGGTATCGGGTAAATGATCCCGCCATGCTTCTTTGTGTGGGTGATACTAGAATAAAACCCCTATTTCTTGGCTGTGAAATTGTATTAGTAGCACTACTGGTAGTATGTATTACTGCTATAGATTGAACACTAGTCAACTTACTCAATTTTCGTAACTTTAAAAAAATTTCACCTAGTGGCTGATAGAGTATCAGGGGAAGGTCGGGACTAGAGCTACTTGAAATTTGGCGAATAGAGTTACCTTGATTTATGGGTGCCGACCCCTCTCAAAATAGTTGCTCCATCCCAACACACAACTCCACATCGGACATCTCCTAGGGGCGCACATCCACCATGTTGGAATTTTCTCCATTTTCTCTTTGGGCCGGGCTCCTATACACTTGCCTGACTTCCTTTACGATCCCTCCTACTCCTTGGGATTCTGTCTGACCTTCCATCTCCTTTGTCATCTGCGATGCCTTCTCCTTGTTCTGTCGACTACTTTCCTGCTTCTCCAACTCCTTCATCACTCTCTCCCGCCACTTCTCAGCTATCTGTGCCCTCTGATGTGCTCACCGCTCTCTCAACCTACTGGAGGTCTCGGCATCCATATCCCTATTCCCCCTTCCAACTCACTTGTATCATCTCTCCCTCAACTCCTTCCCCCAGTACTGGAGGTTTAAGTCTCCATCTCAGATTTTTGAAACTCCATCAGTCCTTTGTCTACCATTAAAGCTTTGATCCACAAGGGAATCTCCTTCAAAAATTTTCCTCGTAATCCAGATTTGAACACGGCTTCTGCTTTTGAAAAGGACTGGTAACACTTAGCTGCAAATTCCACTATGTATCCTTCCAAGGTAGATTGCACCCAAAAATCTACAGCTCCGGTCAAATCAGTATCTAACCGATGGAGGGCTACCAGATCCACGTGAAACCACTTGCGACAGATATTCCACGAGCTTCCTTGGACTACCTTGACTTGTAATCTCCGCAACCAATTATAGAGTTCCTCTGGAAACTATCCCCAGAAGATTTCGTAGATATCACTCGCATATTCAGAGAATAAAACCCGATCCTTAATAGTTTTCTCCCTCTAATTTCTCAACTCAGCTTGCTGCACCATGAACTGATCTAAGTGGTT
Organism: Pinus albicaulis; assembly: GCA_034641835.2. Lineage (NCBI taxonomy): Eukaryota > Viridiplantae > Streptophyta > Pinopsida > Pinales > Pinaceae > Pinus > Pinus albicaulis. The sequence goes on from CM076575.1 coordinate 1,934,622,100, forward strand.
ATCCCACCACCTTCGTATTTCCCTTTCAAAGATCTGTGATACCATGATCTAGCTCCTAAGCGAAATTTGGGGTCCTGGAAATGGAACCATTTGTTGGCGAGAAAGGTGGTCTCTGAGTAAGATCCAGGTTTAGGATAGAGGTCAACAAGGTTTCCACAGTAGTATAGCGCAATGCTGGAATTTTCACTCTACTCCGAAGAGTAGAGAGTCTCACCCGAGGCGTGCCGTGACCTTAGTAAGGTTAGGAACAGATTAGATATTGACCAATCACAACTATAGAATAAAACAGATAGAAATAAGTACTCCGAACAAGTTTAGCTACCTTGCACAAGATAATACTCATGAACATATTCAGGATGAAAAATCAAAATTTAAAGCAGCCAATACATTCATCATAACCATATGCTCGTCACAGAATTCAGGACATCAAACCTAGATAGGAGTATATTTCATTAACAATAGCAGATAGTTACATTACTCCTTAGAGTGATCACAACAGGAATGATTACAATATTACCAAATAGAACAGAACGAAATGAACATAATGTAGAGAACGAACAAAACGAATAGAGCTCTCCTATGACTCTCTTCCTCCGCTCTCTACTGCACCAACCTCCTATCTACGCTGTCCGACTACCTATTTGTTCCTTTTCCAATGCAACTGTCAGTTTTCCCTCCTTTTCTGCTCTGTTGTTTGCCGCATCTCCCTGATCACTGGGAGTTCCGCTGCCTGTCCTTTTCGCTCCTTCTTGCCATTTGTGCTAGTTTCCACAACTACCGCACCACCTGCTCTCAATATCTCCACAACCGTGATAGCTCCTTGTCTACCATGGTTGCGCTCTGCCACCTGTTATCCGCGACTCAAAACCGTTTCATTTTCAAAAAAAGGGCCCCAAAAGTAGAGGAAACAATCAAGGAAGAGGAAAAAGTCAAGGCAGAGTACAAAATCAAGGTAGAGGACAAAGCGGAGGTATAGGACAGAGTCATGGCGGAGGAAAAGATTTAAATCAAGTTGTTTGTAGAATATGTAACAAAGTTGGTCATTATGCTAAATATTGTTGAAATTCTATTGAAAAAATTCCAAAGTTTCAACAACATGACATAATTTGCTAATGATAAAGAAGATGATGGCTCAAAATATGTATTTACTACACTTCAAATTTCAGAATCAACAATATTACAGGTCTCTACATATCTTAAAAGTGATTATGAAGATGCTTGGATCTTAGACCTAGGGGCAACACAACATATGAATTTTCGACATGACTTCTTTTGGAATTTTCAACAATGCAATCTCAATTCAATCTTTCTTGCAGATGATACAAGACATAATCCTTGTGGAAAAGGTGTAGTAAAAGTTTATTTTCCTGGAATTGGAGAAAAACTGATTTCAAATGTTTGGTATGTACCAACTTTCAAGAAGAATTTTTTGTCATTAGTAACGATTTGAGAAGTAATACATCAAGTTTTTATGGATGATGGATTAGTAAAAATCAATTCCATTAAATAGAATATGAAGACAATCATGACAGGATATGAAGATGGAAAACTTTCAAGGATGAAAGGAACAATCATTCCACAGAATTCTGATTTTGTAGGAGCAACAAGTACATATATTTCACCAATAAGGTTGTGGCATGTTAGATATGGGCATTTAAAATTTGAAAGTATCTCTCAACTTCAAAAGAAGGGCACGGTGAAATGAATTCCAACTTTTAAGAAAGAAAATGCAAGATGTGAAGCTTGCATTTACGGGAAACAAAGTCAAGAGAATTTTCCAACAAGTTCATGGCGTGCAAACAAACATTTGTAACTGGTTCACAATGACATTTTTGGACCTATACAAACTTCTCTAGGTGGTATATATAATTTTTACTCTTCATTGATGATTTTAGTAGAATAATTTGGGTTAATTTTTTGAAACAAAAGTCGGAAACATTCGAAAATTTTACTTTTCGCCAAATAGTTGAGAATGAATTCAAAGAGAAAATTAGCACTCTCAGGACATATAGTGGAGGGGAATTCACTTCCAATGAATTCCAAACTTAAATTTGCAGCGAAAATGGTATCAAAATACAAATTACAAATGTCTACACTCCACAACAAAATGGAGTAGAAGAGAGAATGAATCACACCTTGTTAGGGATGGCAATATCCATGCTAACTTTCAAATATTTAAGTCCTTTATATTGGGAAGAAGCAATACATAAAACAATTTACTTAAGGAACAAGTCTCCTACTGCTTCTTTGGATGGAATTAATCCATATGAAACATGGTTTGATTTTAAACCCTGAGTCAAACATCTTATAGTTTTTGGTTCAGTGTGCTATGCTTCAGTTCCAAAAGAAAATTGAACTAAGCTTGATTCACGAAGTTTTAAGTGTACATTGATTGGGTATTCCGATGAAAAGAAGGGATACCATCTTATGTCCAATGGAAAGTTTATTGTCAGTAGGGATGTTATATTTTATGAAATAGAAAGAAAGAATTCCACATGGATAGAAAGTATTATACAAAAATTGGAAATCAAGGGAGATAAAAAGAAAAGAAGAATGAAAAATCAACCAAGTACACAAAATTGGTATGATATTGAATTTCCTTCATCAGAAAATGGTTCATCCAACTCACCTACTTCATCTAGACTATATGGATCTTCTGGAATTTCATCTAAATCTCCTAGTAGTAGCTCATTTGATAGTGAATCTCCACCCCATGAACCTTCCGATGATCGAAGAGCATATGTTTATATCAATCCACTTAATAATGATGTGGATTATACATATTTACAAACAAATAAACATCAACTACCTAAATGGGTCGTTCAAATTTTGAAGGATGTCATGCCATATGAATTACAACTGAGCATGTTACTTTTCAAAGAATAACTTATGGAGATGTTGATGAATTGAGGTATACTTGTGTTGGTGCATATATTGTTGATTGATTTGTTATGAATATGCTCTTGTGAAGGCAAAGGCATGAAGGAGTTTCTTGTTAAAGGTTTCTTACTTACGTTGTCATCATATATTGAATATATTGCTATGTTTCTAGCTATGGTGCAAAGGTTGCTAAGATTCCAAAGAGATATACATATGTTGAACTACTTGCATATGCACATATTATGATGTTTTCATATTGTTGATCACTGTTATGATAATGTTGATATTTATGGATGTACTTGTTGAATGGTTCTATGAGAAATGTTGCATATATATTAAGGCAAAGTGTGCGAATCTGTTGCAAGATATGTTGCAGAGGGCTATGCTGATGAGATGAAATGTTGCAAAGAGAAAATATATGAAATTTGAGAGTGAACGTTTTATGTTTAAGGCTTGCACATGTTTTATGTGTGAGGCTAATTTTAAGGCTAATGTGTACATTGTATTGCAAATTTGATTGTGCATTATATGTGTTGTTGATGAAGGAGTTGATTGATATATGATGTTGATGCTTGGTATGACTTTATGCATTATGATTTTATGAGATGCAATATGTTTCAGGGATTTTTGTGATGCAAGGTAAAGACAAAGAGAAATACAAAGGCAAAGGCATGAAGAATATTGTGATGAAGGGCTATGGAAAAGGCAAATATGTGCAGAAAAAAGTTGGGATGATGTTGGTTTTTAATTTTTTTACACATAAAACTCATTAAAATATGATTAGGACTTTGGATGTTGTAATATTTAAGGGTGGCTTGTATTAATATTTCAAATTTCATCTTACGTAGTTTAATATTTAAATGTTGAGAAAATTTGGAAACGAATGAGTGGAATACAAAGAGAAAAAAATGTTCATTTCATATTCTTGTGTGGAATACTAAAAAATATCAAAGTTCATTTATAAAAATGTTTGAGGTTGGAAGGTTGTAATGTTAGAGAATTTGAGAATGTAAGAGTTGATTTGAGTTCTTTATTACATGACACATATAGAGCAGAAGTGAAGAAAATTTTTGAAGAAGAAAATGCAAAGACAAATTTGGAGTTATACATATTTATAGACTAGGTAACCAACACATTGTTTGCTTTATGTATGAGGGGATTTTAGGCTCCTTTCAAGTTGTATCTTGATAAAGAACAAATTGGATATTGTTGAGGTAGGAGCCCCCTGTGGGTTGTAGCCTATAGAAAATTATGGAAGTTGGAGCTTCCTTGCAAGTTGGAGCTTCCAAAAGGAATAGATGTAACAACCTCTTGTAGGTTAGAGCCTACAAAAAATCAGATGTAATAAGGGAGTAGGAGGCTCGCCTTTGCATCACAAAAATAATAAATTTGTGGTTTTCTCCCTTTATGGATTTCCACTTATATTTGGTGTCCATATGTGATGCTTTTATGTGCTGATTTTATGTTGTGGTTTACATGATTACAAGATGTTTATGTTTTAAACATGTTGTTCATAAGGTATATGCTACTCATTTAATAGTTTAGTTAATTAGCTAAAATAAAAGAAATTTAATGTTCATGAATGTACTAAATTGATTCATCCCCCCTCTCAACTTAGTTAAGTTCCCATCAATAGGTACAATTTTTCTAGGGTCATGACATAAGAGTTCAATAATTCATGCCACCAACGTCAAAGTACATAGATGGATTTATGTTCTTGATTAAGTGCTAGTTCCTCTTATGCCACCAACTCAAAGAACATAAGAAAATATAGATCAGTGACTTAAAAATTATCCTCTTCGAGGGGGAAACCTCCTTTACATTACATAAATGAACAATTCTTGGATGATACAATTGATAATACCTCCTTGGTATATGTAGGAGTCTAAGGGGTCACAATATTACTAGAGCCTACATAAAAATAATAATGTAAGGGAATAACAATAACAACAATGGGCTTCTATGAGGCACAAAAATAACAATATGGGGGATACATTGGCACACAAAAAAAATAGGTAGCTACACTAACAATAACAATAAGGGGAATACAATAGTATTATAGGGACCTAACATGCCCCTCTACTTCAAAAAAGTGTTTTCCTCAACGATTGAGTAGTTCCGGATGCTTCTGTATAAAATTCTCATCCTCCCATGTTGAGTCTTCAATGGGTAAGTTCTTCCAATTAATGAAATACTCTAAAATTAATTGATTCCGTACTTTTTGGATTCTTGTTTCCATGAATGCTTTAGGCTAAAATATGATTTTTTCTTATTCATCAAGTTCTGACAACACTGTTTGAACTCAAAGCTTGTCACCAATAACCTTCTTTAAGAATGAAACATGGAAAACTGGGTGTACTCGGGAAGATGCATGAAACTCTTATTTTTATGCCATAGTACCAATCTTTTGCAACACCTTGTAAGGACCAAATTACTTGGGTGATAATTTACTATCCATGTTATCTTGCTTGAGGGAAATTTTTTTGTATGGTTGTAGCCGTAAAATTACCCAGTCGCCTGCATGAAAACTTCTTTCACTGTGACGCTGATCTGCCTGTTGTTTCATTCGATTCTGCAACTGAGTGAGGTTATCCTTTAAGAGTTGGGGAATTTTTTTTGGATGCTCGATGTGATCTTCCGATGCTTGAAACTTAGAATTTTATCTTAAATATGATGTGATGGATGGTGGATGATATCCATAAAGTGCCATAAATGGGGTCATTTTTGTTGTAGTATGAAAGGAAGTGTTATACCACCATTCAACTAGAGGTAAAAATTGGAACCATTATGTTTGTTTATCATATACAAATAAGTGAAGATATCCTTCCAAACATTTACTCACTATCTCAGTTTTCGCATCAGATTGAGGATGATAAGATGAGTTATGAGCTAATTGAGTACCAAGACAAGAAAATAATTCCATCAAAAAAATTCCTGTGAAAATTGGATCTCTGTCACTTACAATAATCTTTGGGTTTCCATGTAGATTTTGAATTGTTTCCATAAATGCAGTAGCAACTGTATTGGCTTTAAAATGATAAGGTAATGCAAAAAAGTGTGCATACTTGGTAAGTCTATCTACTACCACCATGATGACACTCTTACCTTTAGAATTGGGTAAACTTGTTAAAATACATTAAGGTCTCCTCCCAACGATGAATGGTAATGGCTAAATGTTGTAACAAACTCGAGGTATTAATTGTCTCAATTTTATTTTGTTGGAAAACCAAACATTCTACCACAAAATTATGAATATCAGATTTATGGCCATCCCAAAAAAATTCCTTCTTAACCCTGTGGTAAGTTTTTAAAAATCCTGAGTGCCCTCCTGAGGGGGAGGTTTGCAATTCCAAAAGAATATTTTTCTTGAGCTGGGGATTCTTACAAAGATATAAGTGACCTTTGTACCATAATGAATCATTTTTCCAGCTAAATGTGTAAGATATACTGGGATCTTACTGCAACTTTTGATTTTGTGCCCGCACCTCTTTGTCATACTTCCATTCATCCCTTGCTTCAGTTATCCAATTAGGTTGGATAATATAAATGACACAAAGAAATGCTTCCACATCCTCATCCTCTCTTAAGAGTGCATCTGCAACAACATTTTTCTTCCCTTTTTTGTAGCTGATTTCAAAGTCACAACCCAACATCTTTATGACCCATTTTTGATTCTTTTCTGAAGATAATATTTGTTCCAAAAAGTATTTAAGACTATCATGATATGTTTTTACCTTAAAGTGCCTTCCCATTAGGTAATATCTCCATTTCTTCAGTGCATGTAGTATTGCCAACATTTCCTTCTCATAAATACGTTTGTGTAAATACTTTCCTTTGATTGTATGACTTTCAAAAGAAATGGGTCTTCCTTCTTGCATTAAAACAACACCAATTCCATTTCTCAAGGCATCACATTCCACAATAAAGGTTTTTGTGAAGTTAGGCATAGATAATACTGATGCTTGGCACATTGCCTCTTTAAGATGTTCAAAGGCATTAGTTGCCTCTAGAGTCCAAGAAAATGCATATTTTTTCAGTAATGTTGTTAGAGGTGCTACTATTCTCCCATAATTCTTAACAAACTTGTGATAATACCCTATCAAGCCAAGAAATCCTGAAAGATGCTTTATGGTCATGGGAATTTTCCATTCCTTAATGGATTTAATTTTGTTAGGGTCTACCTTAACACCCTCATGAGATACAATATTACCCAAATGTTCCACCTGCTATACTCTAAAGAAACATTAGGAGGTTTTTGCATATAATTGTTTCTTCTCCAATAGTTTGAGCACCTTGTAAACATGTTGAACATGATCCTTCCAAGAAGTGTTGTAGATTAGTATATCATCAAAACATACTAACATAAATTTTTTAAGGAAGGGTTTGAAAATGGAATTCATCAATCCTTGAAATGTGGAATGTACATTAGTAAGGCCAAAAGACATAGCCAAAAATTCATAATGACCCTTATGAGTTCTGAATGCTGCTTTTGGAATGTCTTCAACCTTCATTCTAATTTGATGATATCCTGAAAGAAGATTCAACTTAGTGAAGTAAATTTCTCCATGTAATTCATCCAACAATTCATCAATGAAAGGAATGGGAAATTTATATTTAATAGTGAGCTTGTTGATCTACCTATAATAGGGGCACATATGCCATGATCCATCCTTCTTGTGCACTAATACTACTAGAGTAGGGAAAGAACTTTGACTAGGTTGAATTATACCAGCCTCTAGCATTTCTGGAACCATACGTTCAATTTCAATCTTTTGGGAATAAGGATATCTATAATGTCTGATTTTTGGAGGAACACTTCCTTAAATCAAATGAATAGCATGATCATGATCATGAATAGGTGGGATACCTTTGGGAGTCTCAAATACATTGGAATGATTTTCTAAGACGTTTTGGAGATATGGATAATTATATTATTTTGATGTTTGAACCTCTAGTGAGCATAATTGTGAAATTACACCCCGTTGTTCTTTATTCAGAAGTTTTCTCATGTCATTAGAGATGATTATCTTTATTGGTTTCCATACGATACCCCTTAATTCAAATTCCTTTCCTTCCCAAAAAAAAATCAAGAACCATTGGAATCCTAGTACAACATCAACACCACCCATTGGAATGGAAAGAATTGGACTATTCAATACATATTCACCCATGATTAACTTGATATTATGGAACTTTTCAGAGCAATTTATAGTTCCTTCATTTGCAACCATCACTTGACACTTCGGTGTTGGGGATATAGGAAGAAATTAATTGAACCTTGGCTATCTTACAATGAATAAAATTATGAGTACTACTTGAATCAATCAACACTATTAACTTTTTCTTCTTGATATATCCTTCTATCTTGAGTGTTTGAGGAGTGGTAATTCCTGCCAGTGCATTACAAGATATGGTCTGATTAATTTCTTCTTTCTCAAGGGTTGGTTCCTAGTGTATATCCTCCTCTTTTGATGTTTATTGTTCCTTTTCTTCCTCCTCTTCACAATCTATGTAGAATAATTTATTCTCATCACACTTATGACCTTTAATGTATTTGCTATCACAACCGTAACAAATCCCTTTTGCTATTTTTTCCTCCAATTTTTGTGGCCTCAACCTTGTAGGTTGTGGAAGGCTAAGAGCAACAAAATTTCCATATTTATAGTTGTGAGTGGTAGAATTCCTTTTTACCATAATTTTTCTTTCAACTTTTCTTGCCACCCTGAATGCCTTCTCTCGGTGAATCAGGTTCCTTCAAATTCCCTATGACAACATGAATCATATTCTCCTCTGGAATATCAATTACCCTGATATTCATTTTTTGGAAGTACTTAATGTGCTCTGCCATTGAACCCATTCTTTTGAGATTTACCATTGATTTAAGAAGGCGTTGCTCTTTGTATCCTCATAATGTGCTATCATTTCATCCGTAAAAATTGACCAAGAGACAAGTGGTTTACAAGAAAAAATCCATCGATACAATACAAACTAATTAGGTTCTAAATATAAAGTTGTAATGCATACCTTTTGTGTGTGTTGCACATCATGGAGATCAAAATATTGCTCCATCTGTAGTATCCATGTTACTGGATCCTTGCCATCAAAATTACTCATATCGATCTTTGGAATGTGGTGGTTCTTAAACCTAACATGGGAGTCTCTAAAATCATAATTGATATTCCTTTTGTCCTCATCACGATTTTCATGGATTACCTTGTCACCACTGAGAAGCCTTTCTTCTAACAACTTTTCCAAACCTTCCTTCAACCCATCTATATTTACATTCATCATTGCTTCCATGTATGCTTTTAAACCATCATTAAAAACTCCCATGTCCCTTTTTATACCATCTATATTAACATTAATTATGCCATATTCCAATTCATTTTTTGTGACATTTTGCGAGAGCGAAATTTGTTGCACTTGGTCTCGAAAATTTGATATATCATGCTACATTTCTTCCTCTTCTTCGTGTGTCATAGAAGAGCTTTCTAGTTTCTTACTAGATGTGTCCATTTTTTTGTTTCAAGGAATTTTGGAATCAAACCATGATATCTATTCCCTTTGAATAACTTGAAACTGATTTTTCAAACAAAAATTATCCAAAATTAAAACAAATGCACACCTTTTTCTTGCTTTTTAGGAGCTCTATATTGTAACTACTGTATCTCTATAATTTTGTATCTAAAATATATTAAATTCTATCCTATGGTATCCATATGAGTATTATTTCCAACCCCATAAGTCAAACTGATATTGGATTCTTCAAGAAAGAGTTATGCCCAATCTCCCATGATGAACTGATTATAGACTGGTTTAGTAGAGCGAACTTGTACGAAGGTCCACGTGTCACTGTTTTGACCTTCATCCCTAAAAACAATGCTCAAAAACCTAAAACCCTTCTAATTTCATTTATTTTTTACAAAATTAAAATCTGATGCTCAGGGAGAAAGTTATGATGATTTTACCTAGGTCACCTGTTTGAGCTGGAACTATGGAGTCTACACAAATCCTAAATTCCTAGGATCATATATCTGAAAATATAGCGAACCAAGTTTTGAAATTTATACAAGAGGTTCACCAATATTTCAGCTCCACGTGGTTTCAATTTCAACTTCCAGAGCTTCATAAAAAAAAAAATTATAGCTAAAATTCCAAGATGACATGTTTAAAGAAGTGAAACCATAAAATCCAAAGCTTTGATACCAAATGTTATGAAACCAGATCAAAGAATAGAAAAAAATATAGATCAACGACTTAAAAATTGTCCTCTTCGAGGGGTAAATCTCATTTAAATTACATAAATGAAAAATTATTGGATGATACAATGAAAATACTTCCTTCTTATATATAGGATTTTAAGGGGCCACAATATAATCAGACCCTACATAACAATAATAATGTAAGGGGACAACAATAATAATAGTGGGCTTCTACGGGGTACAACAATAACAAAATGGGGGATACATGGGCTCAAAAATAACAATAGGGGCCTACACTAATAATAACAACAAGGGGAATCAATTAATATTATAGGGAAATAACAATTCCATACCCTCATACATGACAAAATTAAGTGGAAATGTCATAATGCCCAAATCTTGAAATATCAAAAATTGTTAAATCTATTCAATTTTGAGTGAGATCTAAAATTGTACTATCTTCATATTTAATCCAATGAAATTAAAACCACTTTAAAAATTCTTGAGTCAATTAATGATAATGTTAAAAGTTTAAGTAAAATATGAAAATTAAAGATAAAGGAGAATTTCACTTTTACTTACATAACATTAATTATATAACATTAGTAGGGCCATAGGGTTGAATAATATGTTTCCCCACTAATAAATTATTATTTTCAAGAAAAAATTAGGGGAGACGCCTAGCCCCTTTTTAGGGGGTATGTGCACAAGCACCCCTTTTGAGGAAACATGTCCCCCACATTGGGGAAACTTTTCCCCTTGCGTCTCCCCATGTTTCCCCAAAAGGGGGACATGGGGAAATGTTTCCCAATCATCCCCTTGTAACGATTGTGTGGGAAGATCACCGAGGAAAAAAAGCAAAAAGAGGAGTAACAAAGGAAAAAGAGCAGTGACAGAAGAAAAAAAAATGCAAAGGAGTGGCAAAGGAAAAATTTCTATGGCTATAATGTTATCGTAATCTTGCTATGGATATTTGTGATGTTGTGATATCAATTATTGCGTGTTGAGGTTTGCAAATGTTGAAGAAGTTGTGATTCCAAGGGAGAAGGAAAAGAGCAACAAAGAATGATGGCTCAATTAATGTATGCACAATTGAACAAGCATTTTTGATTGCGTGCTTGTGTTGATGTAGGTATTGTAGGTGAAGGAGAATAGCTTGTTGGAGCTTGCTTTCTTATGGGGCACCATTGATGGCATGGTTGTCCTGAGCTCTTATGTTATATATCCTTATTGGTCACATATGATTGTTGGTTACTGATGAAAGAATGTTGAAAAAATTATTGTGATGCAAGGAAACGAGGCAAAGAAAATATGCAAAGAAAATCCAAAGACAAAGGTAAAGTAAAAGACATGAATAATATTTTGGTTCAAGGATATAGAAAAAAAAATGTGTGCAAAACAAAGTTGCAAAGATTTTGGCTTGCATATGTTAGGACTTTGGGTGTTTTAATATTTAAAAGGTTGAATACATTAATGCATGCTATTTGAATATGTTTAAATTTATTTTATTGGCATGAAGATTATGAATGCATGTCATTTGGATGTGGTGAAATTCATTTTATGTATTTTAATATTCAAGAATTGAAACAATTTTGGAATTGAAGAGACACCCTTGGAATGCAAAAAGAAAAATTTTGTCATTTCAGATTCGTGTGCATGGTATACTAATAGTGATACAGGTGGATATTGGTTCCCACTCACCTATTCCACCTATACCCCCAACACTATTTTCTTTCAATTTCTTAATTTATAGCACAATTTACTAATTTTGGTAGTTTTTCGAGTCTTGAACTTTTAGAGCCATTTTGAGGCCCTAAATGACAATTTTTTTTGAAAACGGGAAAAACCAATGTTTCCAATAGGTATTTGTAGTCAAATGTTGTGTCCTATTGTCACTGCGACATACACCCTCCAAAATTTTTCCTATACTTTAATTTTGGAGCCTATTGTGGATCTTGTGATCGGTTGTTCCGTAGTCACTTCTTGGTCAGCTAATATTCTGTTAAGTCTTTGAGATCCCTACTTGGATTGTAAGTGTTGAAGTCACCTCTTTACACATGCTCAGTCTGTAATAAGTTCATGAGTGTGTTATTTTATGCAAGCTCGAAAAAGTATAGCACAATCCATCAAGACTGTGCATGTGCGATGATAAACCTATGTCAATAGTTAGTGCACGCTTTCATTGATAATCTCTCACTTTTGGTTGCAATTGTATTTCTATTTCAGTGAGTTTTAAAACTGTTTCTTTTGCGTGCCTTCGTTTTTGAGAGTATCATTTTCATTATTTTGACCGTTGAATTTAATTTATTTCACTTTATTTAGTGTTGTTTTCATGTTATCTTCACTCTGTCATGTGTTTCTTTCACTATCGTTCACATATCGCAAGTGTCGTTTGCACTTTTTCTCTCATATAGCAAGTGTCATATTTTGGCATGGGAAGTGTCGCATATCATGTAAAGCAGAGTTTTGGCTAGTTTCAAAGGGTAAATTTGGTGTTTTTGAGTTCTTCTAGTCACGTGGACATGTTTTACATTCATTTTCAAAGTTTCAAGCTCTGTCGCACTTGGAGTGAGCTTTCACAATGTTGTCACATTGAGGAAAGTATGTTGTTCATATTTTTTGGGTGTCCTATGTTGTGTCGTCAAGTGATAAAAGTGTGTGATCATGCTTGAGTCTTTTTCTTGTTCAACTTCATTTCACTGATCCCACACTTAGTCAAAATTGGGAAAACTCCCTGGCCGAGCCACTCAACCTCATCCAACCTTGCTGAACCGCACACTGTGCAATGTCAGTCCTTAAGAAGCAACCTTACCTCTTGGAATTGCGTAATGTGTAGTCTATGATTCCCATAACTATGCACTATATAATATTAGTGCTTAAGCATATCCCCTGAGCTCTATAACCGCACAATTTTCCTCTCCATCCAGTCCTCCGCTGCGCATTATGCAATCTCAGTCCTCAAGCCTCAACCTTGAGCTCCTGAACTAAGAAAATATTAAATCATTGGCCTCCTATTCCCATAAATTTGTAGTGGGTAAGCTTAGTTCTCAAGCCCTCAATATGACCTCTTGATATCCCTCACTGCGCAATCTCCCAACATTTTCTCCTGCCAGAACCACGCATTGGGCAACCCCAAGCCTCAGGCCTCAACCTTGGGCTCCTAACTCCCTCAACTATGTAGTCATTTAGCCATGGCATTCAAAAACTGTGCATTGTGAAGTATCAAGCATAAAGCCTCAACCTTGAGCTCTTGAACTATGCAATCCCTTGGCTTCTGTCCATCCAAAATTGCGCATTAGGCAACCTCAATCCTTAAGCCCCTTCCTTGAGCTCTTGAACCCCTCAATTGCAGAGTACTTTGACCCTAGTCATCCTAAATTGCGCAGTGTGTAGTATCTAGCCTTATTCTCGGAACTTGGCCTCCGGAACTGTGCAATCCCTAAGTCAATTACTCAATTAGTCACTCGATCCCAACCCTAACAAGTGATTTCATGAAGCATGTTAGATTACGGGTTTTCAGAGTGATGTCATCTTGTCATGAATGTGTTTCAGTTGCAAGTAATCTATCTTATCATGCCATGATGATGATGGAGGAAAAGGAGAAGGAAACCATGCTATAAGACACCTATGGAGCTTAAGGGATAAGATGATCATTAGGCAAGAATATGAAGGAACACTTGAATATAATAGGAGATCAAAGATGAGGACCCCATGAAGACTCCATATTGATTCACAACCCTTTGGAGGGTGGGTATAAATATAAAATAATATCTTTTACGAAGATGAAGTATTGGATATGTTGCACAGATTTTATGAAAGTTATAAAGAAGCAGATATGCCATATTTTTCAAAGGATCAAAGTCACCAGTCATTATCTATTGTGTCATTGTAAACTCATTCCACAAATTTGTAATGTAAATAATAATATTAAGACTATATATGTATGTAACAACCTAGGTAAGCCTATTATTTTTGCGAGAATTTCATCCTAGGAGGTTTTTCATCTCACTCATTCATTTTTGTTTCTAAACATGGATAATCGGTAGAGTTTTCCCCTCCAGCCTCACCACAAATCTAGGGTGGGATTTTTCGTCAAAGTCTTAGGTGAGTCCTAGTGTTTTAGTTGAGTCTTATGTAAAAGTTATTTGGGAATAATTTGAACTAATTAGCTAAATTATTTTATTATAAATCACTTGTTCTACTAGATCATATTGTGTCACATAATTGGGTGTGTATTTTGAGGGTCTATATCGAATGGGTGTTCCCTCTTTGAGGGTTGAAATTTAATTATCTTATGTAAAAAATATTTTAGTGCATGGTCCCTCATACTTAGACACCATGGCTAAAATATTAGAGAGTGGAAAAAATATTTAATCCCCTCAAGTGTCAATTAATTAAATTTTCTGGAAAAAATTAAATTTATTCCAATCCAGAAAAATAATTAATTAGAGTCATGTTGTAGCGAATACAACCACCCTCCAAATTTTTTCCATTTCTTATATTTTGGAGCCTAACCTTATTTTCACAGGAGCTACCTTGAACATCTATCAGGTATCCATGCTTTGACTGATGTTTATCTTTAGTTATGCTTGTGTTCACTTGCTCTTCACTTAGAAAATATTTTCTATGTTACAAGCTAACCTCTTGTCTAAGCCTTGTGCAACAGTTCTGGGCTTGCCTCCAGAAACTGCACAATTCATGGAGGCATACTTGACCTTGATGTTTAGAATTGTGCATTCATGACTGACAGTCAACCTTGAGCTATGAAACCATGCAGTCATGACAGAAATCCCATCACTGAGCCTAGAAACTATGCAATCCCTCACTGAGCTTAGAAACTACACAGTGCACTAAGCCGAGAGATGCCAATTCCCCGGAATTGTGCAATCCTTCCTAGTGATGTGCATGGAAATTTTCTATGGAAATATAATAAAAGCTAAAAAAGCAAAAAAGCATCCCTAAAATTTAGGGATCTATTTTTAGTAACTCGAAGGAAGCACACTTGCTATTTTTTGAAACTGTCGCCTCTGTCATTTTTCCCTTGATTTTTGGCATGCATGTCATAAGCCCTAATTTTTCAAATCTATTTAATTGAAACACATAGATCCAATTATCACATTCTATCTTGGAGCTCTAGCATTCCTGAGGAGATTAAGGAACCTTCGGTACGATTGTCGTCGCTTTTCTGGGTGAGTTTTGCATTTATCGATTTTTTCCATTTGGTTTGCATGAGTGTTGTTTTTCTTGTTTCCTTGCATGAATTTTGGTGTTTAAATTGATTTAGCATGTAGAAGTGTTGCCTCAACTTATTTTTTTACTTTTAAAAGTGTTGCATCAGTTTCTTCGTTTTTCATTGATGGTCGCCGTTGCGACGAATCTTCTCACCGATATCGTTCACTTCTCTTCTGTTCAATTTATGTGCTTGATTTGTCTTATTTCAATTACACTTAGTCAGATCTGCACTCAAGCCTTCACCATCTCTCAGATATGCTTTCTTTTTACACTTCCCTTGGGTAGATCTGCCTTTCCCTTGGCTAGAATTCAATTTTCCCAGCTGGGCATTGCACTATCTTAAGGCCCAAACTCAGAGCTTGGCCTCTAGAAATACGTAATGCACAGTATGTGCTTCCCCCACTATGTAGTGCCAAGCCTCAACATCCATTCTTGGCCACTGAGACTGTGTAATACGAAGTCTCTCCTAGCTCAATGCCTAGGCTGAACTACACATTGTGCAGTCTCAAGCCTCAAGCTTCGACCCTGACTGCTAAGACTGCACAATGTGTAGTTTCCTGAGCCAGTCAAACCCTCTTACCACAAATAATTTCACAATCCGTCCAGTCAATTTCTTGGCGTGTTGCATAAACGTGTCCTGAAATGAATTTTAGTTATAACTGATATTTTCTTGCTGTCAGTGTCTTTTCTGTCCCACAGGTACAAAAATGGTTGAGCATCTCTCCAACAATAAATTTCACAATGGAATCTAAGAGAGTTTCCTCAAATGAAATCATTGAAAGAAGTACCGTGGAAGAATTTGAAAACATTCTTGTTAACTTTCCGGTTTACACGGACACTCAGGTGTTTGTAGAGAAGGGATCAAAGCTTTCATGTTAGCAGATCAAAGATATTTTCACTAAGGACTTTTAGGTAGACTTAGAGGACTAGAAGGTGTATCTCAACATCATGCATTTAGGGCTTTACAAGGTTGTATGTAGGTATCCAACCTTCCCACGTGCGGATGTGATCAGATGGGTTGTCTCAAACACTGATGTGAAAACCATGACATTGAGCAATACCAACGTGCATAAGCTTGCTACATTCGTGGAAACATAATTTTAGCGAATGTATCATTTTTATGGGCCAATGAAGAATACAAAATCATTGCTATATGCCACCCACAACTACACAAACACAAGAGATATCACGAAGAGCTGGGTGAATTAGCCAGCAAAGTTTAGAAAGACACCCACCCACATGTACAAGACAAAAGAACTTAGGAAAGCCTATCAAATTTTGTTCATACTATCTTGCAAAATATATGGCCAACCAAACACAATGAGCTTTCCTGAGGGGTGGGACATCTTATTGAACTAGGTAGTGAACAAGGGGAATCCGTTCAACTGGTTAGATAAGTTGGCTTATCAGTTGAGAGTCCATGTGACACAAGCTTAGAATCCACCAAGGGGCGATCAAAAATGCTTCTACATGTCTACATACTTACTGAATGAAATTTGTGAACATAATCAATTCCTTGGCATGAATTGGACATGGACACCGAGAGAAATCGTACATATCTATTGCAAGCTACTCTAAGATTACAATTATCGTGGAGTCATAGAGAAGATTACTAATCACTTCATCATCCCGCTTTACAAGCTCATCTTTCAGGAGGACCCACCTTGCATGTCACGAGAAAATATAGAGGCGATATCAAGGATTGTAGATTGGTTCACCTTATCGGATGACACATTGATCATAGTATTTGGTAGGTAGAAGCCACCCCATCTTTTGCCAAGGTATGCCACCAAAAAACTTGTCATGCAAGAGGTATCTTATCATATCTCCATAGGGTCGTCAACAAAAATGCATAAGATGAAGAAGGAACCATGGGAAAATCTTCCTTTGCAGGTCAGATTATATGGGATTAAGAATTTCAAGGCCATAGATGCCGAAGGGAAATCCATAGTCAAACACAAAGTGTTACTATCCGTATGATCTGAGGGGAATATGCAAAGACCACTATGCGAGAGTATACTACAACTAGGTCAGCGAGGTATTTCTATGGCCGAAGGAGGAACCATGGAATAAATGTTATAACTCCCCCGACCTCATGATCTGATCAGTACGACTAGGAATTCTCATGTTGTTCCTCATACGACAATAGTTCTAGAAGAAGAAACAAAAACAGGCAACAGTCTATTGTAGGAGAAAGGAAAGAGGAAGGTAGCTGACAATGTAGAAGAGGAAGAAAGCTGGAAAATGAAAGAAGATCTTGTCACTGAGATAGTAGCTTTGGAAATCGAAGAAAATAAGGGACAGAGGAAGAAGATAGTAGAGCGGAGAAATAGAGAGAAGAAATATTTAGAAGAATTAGAGTAGAGAGTGCATAACAAGAGTTGGAGGAAGAAAAAGAGATTAGAAGAAGAGAACAAGAGGAGAGAAAAAAGAAAGAAGAGGAAGAAAGGAAAGGTGCCACGATGGAATATATGACACCTATACAGGTTGAATAATAGATACAAGAACAACCAACAACAAAAGGAGTGAGCGAACATATGCGAGAACGAGAGTTTGATAAATATCTTGAAAAATTGATTGAAGTCAGGAACATGTTAATGGGACCAGAGCCACAAGCTGAGGATGTGGACCTGATTCCCAACGCACCTCAAACCACCTTTTAGACTCCACCACCTTTAGCTACAAAGAAAGCCCCAAGCGAAGAAGGGGAGGTAGTTACCCTTGACGATGATCCGATGATGGATGTGTACAATCTATCATTTGATGAGCTACAAAAGAAGATTGTACAAGCACAGAGAAATAACTTCCCAGATGATCATGCATCACCTACATTCATGAAAGAAAGGGTGATAGTGACAGACACTATCAAGAATCAAAACTCCATTACTGATGCCATCTTGGCCTTCGCATGATAATCCAGATCTAACACTCAATGTTTGATCGCCGAAAATAATCATTTGGTGTAGAATCTACAGGAACTACGTCAAGAGAATGAATAACACTGTGCAACAATGTAGGATGCTGCTTCCACATAGGTCTACCATGAGGAGGTAAGAGCAATGATACTTGTTGAAGTATCCACACTTGGGGACACTATGTGAGACCTTTATGAGGAGTTTGTGACCGTACATAATGAAATTTTACGCTTAAATTACTTGTAATGGTAGAGCAAAGAGTTTTCTAGGATCCTTAAGAATGCACAGTGTTGAGCCTCGTATATGCCCATTTTTCCATCGCATAGTACCACTATTTCATAACCTAAATTCCTACATTCTTAACTCATTTCGTACCATAATTCCACAACGTGCCGCCAATTCACGTCTTACACTTTGTGGTTAATTATAATTAGTTTTCTTTAATTTTCAATGATTAGAGATGATTTAGTCATGATTTACTAATGACTATTTTTCTAAGTTCATTTTCCACAGGGTTCCATTGCCAAAATTATTCACAAGCCAATTAAACTAGTTGCTACAAGTTGAGTATGAAATAAATTCTTGTAGGTGAAAATATCAAATTTGTGAGCAAATGGAGAATAATATCAAGATTCTGACATGTGGGTTTTGTTGAGAGTACCCTTTTTCATGTAACCTATAAGCCTTTCAGAAAAAATCATTACCATTAGGAGGTTATGATTAGGGGAATATTCTAGTATAAGTTAAGTACAAAATCGGGGCCGAATTCGTGGTTTGTCTATTTTAGGCCACAACCACAATTTGGATAAGCCTCTTATGCTCAAATAAGGAACGTTTTTTTGCAACTCATCCCAGCTAATCTGATCCACCTAGAGGATAATTCACGAAGATATCATACAACTTATAATAGTTTTGATGTTTGAACAATTTACTTTGTATGGTTAATTAGTTAATCTTAGCTTCTATCGCTTGATCTTTTAAAGTTGGATATGATTTATATTTTTCGGGGGAGAAAGGAAGTAAGAAGGAAGAAATGTTGATCAATTTTTTAAAGAATACTTTGTTCAGGAGATATTACAATATGGCCTTTGTATATATAGTTTGAACCTTAATATAAATCAGTTGTAGCATAAAGTTTCCTGTGAGTATTATGGTTTTGCTTTAAGTTTTCAGTCTTATTGAATTAAACTAAATTTCTCCATGGGTGGCAAGGGCCCACCACCACCTGGAAACTAGTCTTCCAACCAATATAGATTCTAGGATTGTGTTTGATTAACAATTAAGTAGCGCAAATGTTGTTTGTAAAATCATTATTTAAATTTCTGAATTGTTAATTTCATTCTGTACTTAAAATCACATTATGTTTCATAGACTTGAGTTGATAAGGTAGATTTCATTTTACGTTTGGCATAGATCAATAACGGTTTTGCTAGGAAAGGATCTTTGACATATCATTGTATCTTGCGTGAATCACATCATACAGAGGTATTTATGAAGCAATGTTAATTTGAGTGTATAAGGGGATTTTTTGTAAGTGATACCTTGAAATAAATTGAATTTATGCTCCATTTACTTCTAAAACTTGTGGTGACATATTTGTATAAAAACACTCAAAGATATTTAGTTTCGAATCCATTTGATTTGGAATACAATCTGGGTAAGGAAATTTTGAATTAGAATCAAAACACAACGTGCATTAATTCTATGATTTTACAGTGACAGTGTTAAGTCCAAAATCAGATTTAAGACTTCGCGTTGAGTATGGTTGGTATGGGAGTAGACAAAGGTTATTTGTTTCATTTCCAAAATTGAAAATTGTGATCCGGTGTGTCCCGGGATTTAGGTCTAGCATTTAATTAGATTAAGTTTCCTCGTTTCTTTGGAATTAAGGTGTGTTAACTGAGTTTTTTTCTTGTTTAATAAGAGTTTTTGATTCTGTAATTAGTTCATGAGCATAGCATGAGTCTAATGTGTATGTATGATTTTATTGTCAAGGGAGGTTAAGGTTTTAAAGATTGATTTGCTTCATTTTCGATTTAGATATTTTGAGTTATGAATTGAAAGGTAACCTATAGTAAGTGTTCAAAGTTAAATATTAGAATCTCTTTGCTTAAAATAATGATTTATCTTTGCTTAAATAATGATTTATCATATGTTTAAATACTATGATCAGTAAGAAATGAGATTTGAATTAGTTTGAATTGAATTTAAGTAGTTACTATCATTGAGAGAAAGTAGATAATAAAATGATTTGTTTTGAGTTGTAGATTTCAATTCAAGTTGTTTTTTAAGTACTGAATCAAAGTGCCTAGGTTGTGATAAAATATGTCTTAGGTCATGAGTTTGTTTGAACAATTATTAGTACCGTTTTCATAGTAATTAATAGCATGTCTAATGTTGTGACTCATTTTATATGCACGATCACTGAAACATTTATACAATAACTTATATTAGCTATGTTTGATGATTTATATTGTCTATATTTTAATTTTTGAGTGGCTTGTTGATTAGTTGTTTATATGGTTTACTATTTAGTGAGCTTTGAATTAGTCAGGTTATAATCCAATTAGGGTAGTGATTAAGGTTCAAATAGAATAAGGATTCTATTTTCATTGGAAATATTTTGAACAACGATTCTGTACTTAAACAATAAATTGATTTTCTCACTCTAGTTTAGGTTAGATGCTCTGATCCTGTGTTACCTGCACTTATGCGTCGAAGCTTACGAGTCCCGGATTAATAATTTAATGTTGGAATTATAACACATATAATTTACCCAACACACATATTTCCATCACTGCCGTGCATGAGTGGAGAATGCGATACAAGGCCGCACCACTTACACTAGTGAAGAAGATGAAGCCACAAGCATAGTTAGAGAAATCCAGAGTTCGAATGTTGATCCAGAACAACAAACAACTCTCCTCATTCATCAGAAGCATTCAAGTCTCATATGTATGGGTATACAAAATTTTGGATTTCGTTGTGAGAATCCACAAGATCCCTTCAGTTGGTACACTCACTGAGACTAAACATAAATGACAAGTACGATAGGATATTGATCCGTACCTGGAGAAACTGGAGTAGATGACCATTTGAGAGAACATGGATATGAATAGACATAAATTTCAGACCTACATCAGTGGCATGGTTCAGATCAAAACAATGTTTCTCTTGATTAAGAAAGAGTTTAAGACCGGTTCCAAGAGATTGTACTCATATGCTATGGAGGCAAAATTCCGCTTCCAGCCTAACACTATCTTGCAGTTTGTGGACACCATCACACAGTACCAATATTGGCATGAGTATGTGACTGAGAGACACCAAGTCCAAGATTCCCAATTTGAATTCACACCAACTCCAACATCATACTGTTTTGTCTTGTTAGGCTGTCAAGTTGTCTCTACCCTATTTTTTCTTATATGGGTACGAGTGGAAATTGTAATATTATTTTTAATTATTCTGAAAGTGAAATTCCATGTGTCCACGATGGAATGTGAAGAGTCATATGTAATGTGAGGAGTCATGAGGGGAATCAAAGAGTCACCAATGGGGCATGACAAGAGTCACCCCCTTTGGTTATAAATAAATCCTCATAACTCTTGTAAAGGGCTTTTGGGAGCCAAGATTTGGCTAGGATTATGATTAGAAAGGGATTAGGAGTTTGTGTCAGCCTTGGCTTCTCCGTGGCATGGAGGGAGTATATTTCTTTGGGAGGAGCAGGTGCTGTTGAATTCACGTTCCATTATTGGGGCAAGTGGTTCGTCATTTTGTATGTATGAATGGAACTTTCACTTATAATAAAATTAGAGCCGACACGTCTACATGCATATTTTATAAATGTAGTAGAACTATTCTTGTTATATTTATGATGTATGTTGTTTAACTTACACATATTCTTATGAACTATTTCGTTTGCATTTGTACGAATATTTTTGAGTGCATTCTCCTGTTTTAACCCATCACCTTTAACTTGTGGAATATTCCACTTGTTAGTTTGTGTGATATATTTTCCACTCGTGTGTTCCTTTCAATCTGCATACTATTATAGGCTTCCAAGGATAAAAATTCTTTTCCCCCTTTTCTGTTAGAACCACTCATGCATCATATTGACTTTCCGCAATGTCACACACTTGCTTTAACCAAAGACAATGTACACTGGTCTATGCATTTTGCAATCCAAGGCATATCATTAAACACCCCATTGCTGGGAATCATAATCCAAACGGTGTGAGGTCTAGTTGGGACTTCATATCGGGGATATCCCCTAAA
Source organism: Pinus albicaulis (assembly GCA_034641835.2). NCBI lineage: Eukaryota > Viridiplantae > Streptophyta > Pinopsida > Pinales > Pinaceae > Pinus > Pinus albicaulis. Next base: position 1,934,644,601 of record CM076575.1, read on the forward strand.
TGTTGGCGGCTCCAACACCGTCAACAAGTTAAAATTAAAGTCTTAGAGAAATTAAATTATCCAAGTTGAAAAATTCATGGGTATCAAAGAAATTAATTTTTGGAGGCCCCCCACTAAGGGAATATTGGAAATTTCAAGAAAAATTGGACCCTTGCACCCTAGTGGTTAAGTTAAACTCAATTTTTTGAGGAAATTAGCTCAACATAATTAATTTTGAGCTAATAAAAAATAGGTTAAATGAGAAATTCGAAAATTCCTCAAAAAATAATTATTTTAATGCAAATATTAAAAGAAAATAAAATATTTATCAACGACCAAGATTATTTTGTCGGGGATCAAGCCAAATAACCATTATTTTCCACTTGGAGGATTTATCTATAAATTATGAGCCACTTGTGTCTCAAGCCATATGATATTTGGCTAATGTAATTATGCAGAAAAGCTGGTGTAACGATACTGTCCCACTGAGAATTTTTTTTGAATCACAATAAAGACTTAAGAGTGTAGTTCATGGTGTCTATGTTCCATTTATTTGTGGTATGTGCTCGATACGAACATCTCTATATTGGGTTTTTTGTTTTTTAATTAAATCATTATTTCATTGTAGATGACATGAAAACTCTATTGATAAATTTTGGGATTATCTTAGATGATTCGATTCATTGTTGTTCTAATGATTTATGCTTGAGGAATTATATAGTGTTTGCAGGTTACCCGACCCTTGGGCTCCAATTTCAGAAACTGTGGGCACATGCTGACCTTGTTTAGACTTCAATTATTTTTAAGATTTTTATAACTTCGCTATGTATGTAGCTTTCATTTATTTCTCAAAGTACACTTAGCAGTTTATCAAAAAATATTCAAAATTCCTTTAAAAAAAACATTGTATGTTTGTACATTTTGTAAATAAATTTGTAAAGTATTTTTTCTAACTGGGGTTTTGAGATTTATTATATATATATATATATATATATATATATATATATTGGGGTTTTGGAATTTTTTTTATTTTCATTTGTGCAGGTAAGGTCAAGTGAGAAGAGTTGTATTAGAGCTATATATAGGCGCTTGAGGGTAATATCTAGTCTCCAATTTTTTTGCAGTGCTAGCTACTGAAGAAAATTTGCAGTAAATTGCAGATCTGAATCAAATTAACTTTTGGAGTAAGTTTTTTTTTTTTTTTTTTTTTTTTTCCTTATCCGTCCTAGCCCAACTTCCTCCTCTAAGGGAAACTTCAACCTTCATTTTCCCAACATCAACCCCTTTATGGCCTGCGTCACCCTTCCAGGCCTCTTAGAGGCTAGTCGTCAACCCTAGAGGGCCTCGACCCTCCTCAACCTAATCTTTTTTCTCCTAGTATCTAAGTTTTTTGGGCCTTTTTAGGCATGACTGTGACCCTTTTAGACCTAGAATCCCCTCCTTCCTCTCTTTCAGCCCCTATCTCCCTCTCTTGGCCCCTGCATTGACCCTTTTCAACCCTTTCCTAGCCTTCTAACCTATCCGCTCACCCTTCTAGCCCTCTCTCTCCCAAACGCTGGCCCTATTTGGCCTAGAATTGACTTTTCTTACCCCTAATTTTCCCTTTTCTCATATCTAAAATTTCCGGACTGAATATTTTTGGGATTTGTAGGAAGAAATTTGCTCAAGTTTGGTGTTTTCAGGTGCAAAATCTTTGGAATTTTTTTTTGCAACTTGGGCGAGTGTGTTACAAGGCCTTGGTTTTCTCTCTAAACCCTTATTTTTTCACTGTTTTTCTACAATTTTTTGAATAATTCATAATAGTGGTAAATTTCATATTTAAATGCACTAAAAGTCATCTCTAAATCGTCTAAACACATTAATAATTTCATGGTAAAAATTTGCAAGTGTTTTGGTTTGTTGGGCATTGATTTTTGAGCTTAGATCTACTCATTTGTTGGGTGAAATATTTCTGCATAATATTTAGATCATATGGAATCAAAGTGTCTTGGGAATCAATATTTTGGCATAGATCTCTAATTTATAATGACTGATTTCTCTGAATAAATTTATGATGCGATCTAATATTGTCTGAATAAGACATCTTAAGAGCACTAAAAACTCATAAATTTATATTGGTAAGTCATTAGGCCATTGATTAGTCATATTCAGTTTTATAAGCTTCATAATTTCTGGTTTGAAGTGATACATTTTATGCTGTCCTACTTTTCACTTAAGTGCTTTTCATAATCAAATTGGCTCATTGTGGTGTATGCTATTAAAGTCTAACATTTACTTGTATTGTGTTAGATCTAAAAATTCTTGATTTGGAACTAAAACCACTCATATAACCTCTAATATTGTTGGATATCTTAAGTCTTCTTTTGGAATTTTATCTCTGAGTTGGAATAAAGTGATATTGGCATACAATCATTAATTATCATTGGGATATATTGAGTGGTGATTAAAATTAGTGTGTTAGGAATATTGCTAAATAAATTATGGATAATTGCTAAACACATTAATTTTTCTATCTTAAACATTGAAATCTTCTATTTGGCATCTACTGTGTCTTAATCTATTAAGGATATTAGATTGTGATTGTTGGCCAAGTATTGCAATATTGTTGTCACTGGAGAGGTTTATCTTCGTGTTGTTCAAAACTGGAACTTAATAATTTGGAACTTTCTTGGTCATAAGATTGTTTCATTAAGTAATATTTTCATAAGAAGCTAATCATAACTTAAGTACTTAAACAATTAAACGATCTTAATATAAGAATTCACTTATATCCATTGCATAAGCATTCTAGGCCTAATTGCATTAGTAACTTACCTCCAAACATAAGCTTGGTTGATAGACTCCTATGTCCACCCTTTCTCACCTATTTTGAGGGATTCAATACCTTTTTAGTGGTTAACACAATGACCTTACAATCCTCAGAGCCACAGTCTCTACAGTTTGAGAGGCATCGAGTGGTTGGAACACAGGGGGAGGTATCATTAATCAAGCCTCTGCTTGCTTCCCGTTGGCTTCCATCCCATAACCTACTCTAAAGGCAAGTCTCAGTTAAGAGGGATGTTCCATTTAGAATAGGCATATAATTTAAAATCAATCAAGTTCCTTGCATCACACCTAAGTCCTAGGAATTGCATAACATATAGGTTAGTTAATCAGTTAAGAAACGATTTTCCATCCAATTACTTGGCCTTAATTTATAATAAGCAATAGTTTTGAATCCATAAGGCACTGGTCTCATATTCAAATCTAATCTAATCTTTGAGTCTTTCTAAATTTAACTAAGTAGCTAGGCCACTCAATCGTGTCTCCTAGAATTGTTGGTTCCCAACTTGTCTTTCATCATCTCATTTCCATAGGGACTACCGCCCATATATTTCTATTGGAAGACAACTAGAACCGAGTGGGTGGGGATTAGAGTGACAACCCACGCCCTGAGCCTTTGTAGCGGTTCTTGTACAATCTTAGCAACGACAATTTTTGGTGCTGTTGTAGAGGAACAATTTATCTTGTTCTCGATGCTTTAATGACATTATTCCTAATATTCTAATAATTCTTCATTAGCCTGTCAATCATAAAATTTTATGGCACCTTTATTTCATAAATATTCATCTTTTCATCACCTTATCCTTTTTTCGCTCACTAATATTTTCATCTTCTCTATGCGCACCTTTAGCACCTAGACATTTCAGTGGGTTTCCTGTTTGGGTGGAAACTCCACTTATTCATCCATTTTTTCTCAGACATGAAACCTCCTTGATATCTATTTTCTTCTCCCTGACTAAATTATCATTTTTTTTTCCTTTTTAATTTTGGAGTTAGATTCATGTTTGAGTGGCGACTCCACTTATTTCATTTCTTACAAGAGTTCCTACTAGAAGCTCAATTCTTGTGGATTTCTTGTTTTATTGAACAAGAATATTTCTCTTTGACATCCATTAGCTCTGTTTCCATTTAATCAAGTCACCATGGATGACTTTTCCACCCCTTGTTGTTTTACTAACATTCAAGGTCATGCTCACAACCTTACAGAGAAAGAAAATGAGGAGGAAATTTTTCAGATTGAGGAATTAAAGGGAATCATTAGAAGTATGCGAGAGGAGCATAGAGATAAAATCACTGTATAAAGAATCACATGAAGAAGTTTTAAGAGAATGAGCTATTATATGATAATGATGAAGAAGTTCCATATTGTAGACCTTGTGACCACTTTCATGATGAATTGACTTGTACCTTTGCAATCAGAATCCAAGATAGTGGAAGGCTAGAAATAAGTGATTAAGGGGATATTATTAGGGAATTAACTCAAAGGCTTAGAGACATGCAATTCAATCAATCTCAATTGATGAAAAATATAGAGATTACTCAATAAAAAAATGGTGGAAGATCATTCCAAGGAAATGAAATATTTTCACATCAGGTGGATGGATATTGAGAAAAATCATGTTGAAGAGCTGAGCATCATAAAGTAAAACCATAAGAATGAAATGAGTCCTATGCAAGAAAGGGAAGTCAATCTTCAAAATAGGTTATTAATCATAGAATAAAAACATGTCGAGGAACTAAAGAACATGAAGCTTAATCAATAAAAATTAATTAATGATCATACTAAGGAGACAAGTGACCTCGAAAACAAGTTACAAGCAATGGAGGAGAATCATGCCAGGGAAATAAATGTTATGAAGGATAAAAATTCTAATCATATATACACCATGAAAAATCATTTGATAACTATGGAAGCAAACCATAAAGAATAAATGAGTTTGATTCAAGTAAATCATGGCAAAGTAATAAAATATATGGAAGTTGATCAAATATGTTTTCAAATAAGTTGTTAACCATGGAAGAAAAACACGTCATGGAAATCAGTGCTATGAAGGTTTAACACTCTCATCAAATGGATGCCATGAGAGTTGAAAAAGCAATTCTTCCAAATAAGTGTTAAATAATACAGGTAAAAGAAATTCAACATGTATTAGACAATGAATGAAATAAAGAGCCTTCAAAAGATCACAAGCCTCCCAGTCCGCCAGAGCAGTTCTCATCTTATTGAAAGAAGGTTACTTGCCCCATTTAACACATGTTGACTAGAACTTCCATGGTTGGAAAAAAAATTGAGGAATATTAGATGTATGTGAAACGTTTGACAAAGTATATGCAAAATAATATTGGGAATACTTTAGATTCTTCAAATCCTTCATCCAATTTTTTTTCAGAATTTGGATAGAGAGTCTATGTTAGCCCCACTATTAGCTTCAAAACTTGATAGAAATAATAGTAAAAAGAAGAAAAGAATAAGGAAGAGGTTTGATGCGTCTAATGGCCAAGATAAACTCAATATTTAGATAAGTCAAAGTCCTATAATTTTCAGAATTCAGCATAACACATCTGAGAAGCCGCCCCACAAATTTTCCAGAAAGTCGACAGATGATCAGTATACACTATGTTGAAGACATCTGATGCCAAAGGGCATCATTTGTATAGTATCTCTAAATCTAATCCTATTTAATTATTGTATTTAGTTAGTTTTATTTTATGCACTTATGCTTTAATGTTATTTTCTAGTTGTTAGGATAGATAAATTCTATTATAGCAGGATTTACAATATATGCATGATAATTTTGATTTTGAATGGATATCTATTTGATGGACTTCTGTTTTCTTGGATGCAGGATTTTGAGATTCTCATGTTACTACACGGAAGCAACATGTCTCCATATGGAGCCAGATGTTGCACATGCTTTGTCAAAGTTCCAAATAAGTAGATATGCCAAATTTTTTCAAAGGATCAAATTCATCGGTCATCAGTTGTTGTGTCATTGTAAACCCATTTTGCAAATTCGTAATGTAAATGATGCTAGTAAGACTGTATATGTATGTAAAAACCTAGGTAAGCTATTATTTTGGCGAGAATTTCATTCTAGGGGGGTTTTCATCTCGCTGATTCATTCGTGTTGCTAAACATGGATGGTCGACAAAGTTTTTCCATCCAACCTCACCCCAAAGATAGGGTAGGATTTTTCATCAAAGTCTTAGGTGAGTCCTAGTGTTTTAGTCGAGTCTTCTGTAAAAGTGATTTGGGAATAATTTGAGCTAATTGGATAAATGACTTTATTACAAATCACTTTGTCTACTAGATCATATTGCGTCACATAATTGGGTGTGTATTTTGAGGGTCTATACCAAACGAGTGTTTCCCCTTTTAGGGTGGAAGTGTAATTATATTATGTAAAAAATATTTTAGTGCATGGTTCCTCATACTTAGAAACCATGGATAAAATATTACAGGGTGGAAAAAGTATTTAATCCCCTAAAGTGTCATTTAATTTATTTTATTTTAGCAAAAATTAAATTAAATTTAAGCCAGAAAATTAATTAATTAGAGTCAAAATTAAAGTTTTAGAGAAATTAAGTTCTCCAGGCGGAAAAATTCATGGGTATCAAAGAAATTGATTTTTGGAGGCCCCCCACCAAGGAATATTTGAAATTTCAATAAAAATTGGACCCTTGGGCCTTGGTGGTTAAGTCAAAGCCATTTTTTGAGGAAATTAGCTCAAAATAATTATTTTTGAGATAATAAAAAATGGGTTGACTGAAAATTAAAAAATTCCTAAAAAAATAATTATTTCAATGACATATATGAAAAGATAATAAAAGATTTATTAACGACCGAAATTATTTTTACGGGGATCAAGCCAACTAGCCGTTATTTTCCACTTGGAAGATTTATCTATAAATTAGGAGTCATTTGTGTCTCAAGCCATATTATGTTTGACTAATGTAATTCTACAGAAAAGTTGATGTAATGCTACTATGCTGCCGAGAATGTTTTTTTGAATCATAATAAAGACTTTGGGGTGCATTTCATGGTGTCTATGTTCCATTGATTTGTGGTATGTGTTAGGTATGGGCATCCATATATCGTGTTTTTTTTTTTTTTTTTTTTTTTTTTTTTTATAATTATTAAATCGTTATTTCATTGTAAATGATAGGAACACTCTATTGATAAGTTTTGGGCTTATCTTAGGTGATCCGATTCATCCGATTCATTTTTGTTCTAACGATTTATGCTTGAGGAATTATATAGTGTTTGCAGGTTCCCTAGCCCTTGGGCTCCAAGTTCACAAATTGCGGGCAAATGCTGACCTTGCTGGACTTCAAATATTTTTATGGTTTTTCTAACTTCACTAAGGCTGTAGGTTGCATTTATTTCTCAAATTAAACTTATCCATTTATCAAAAAATCTTCAAAATTCCTTTAAAAAACATCATTATATATTTTTACATTTTGTAAATAGATTTTTAAAATTTGTAAATTATTTTTTCTAACTTGGGGTTTGGGGTTTTGATATTTTTAGTATATATATTGGTGTTTTGGGTATTTTCATTTTCATTTATGCAGGTAATATCAAGTGAGAAGAGCTGGATTCGAGCTAGATCTAGACCCTTGAGGGTAATATATAGTCTCCAAATGTTTTGTAGGGCCATCTATTGAAGAAAATTTGCAGTACATTGCAATATGAAGAAAATTAAATTTTGGAGCAAGGGTTTCATTTATTTATTATTTATTTATTTTTAGCCCTCCTAGGCCAGTGTCCTCCTCTAAGGCCAACGTCCGCCTTCTTTGGCCTAACATTAGCCATTTTAGGGCCTGTATCACCCTTCCAAGCCTCCTAGAGGCTAGCCATCAACCCCAGAGGGCCTCGACCCTCCTCAACCTCTTCTCCCCCCCCCAACATTCGAGTTTTTTGGGAATTTTAGGGCCTGGACATGACCCTTTTAAATCTCGCCCCCCATCCTTCCTCTCCTCTGTCCCATCTCTCCCTCTTTTGCCCCCTGTTTTAACCCTTTTCAGCCCTTTCCTATCCTTTTGCCCTTATAGTCCTCTCTCCCCCAAATGTTGGCCGTATTTGGCCTAGTGTTGACTTTTCTTGGCCCTCATTTTCCCTTTGATCTTCTATGAAATTTCTCGATTGAATATTGGTGGGTTTTGCAGGAAGAAATTGACTCAGGTTTGGTGTTTTTAGGTGCAAAATATTTGGAGAAAATTTTGGAAACTTGGGAAAGTGTGCTACAAGGCCTTGAGCTAAGGGTTTGCTCTATAAACCCTTACTTTGTCACTATTTTTCTACAACTTTATGAATCATTCATAACAGTGGTAAAATTCATGTTTAAATTCCCTAAAAATCATCTATATGTAGTCTAAACACATAAATAATTTCATAGTAAAAAATTGCAAGTGTTTTGGCTAGTTGGGAATTGATTTTTGAGCTTAGATATACTCATTTGTTGGCTGGAATATTTCTGCATAATCAAATATATCAGATCTGATATAAAATGAAAAGAACAACTTAAGGGGCATACAATTTATTGATGTGACATTTAGCATATTTCCATAACATCTACAAGTCTTGGGCATTAATATTTTGGAATAGATCTCTAATTTATAATCACTGATTTCTCTGCATAAATGTATGATATCTCATATTGTTTGAATAACATATCTTAAGAGGGCTAAAAAATCATAAATTTGCATTTGCGAGCTATTAGGTCATTGTTGAACCTCAAGATTACTTTCTCCTTTATAGTTTTCTCTTCTCATTTCACCACTTTTCCATAAGTTCATAAACCTTAATCAATGAAGAATGTTAAGGTTTTGTCTCAAGGTTACATTTAAATGATTTTCATTTATACTTTCATGATTTTTCTATTTTGATAAGTCTTTGCAAATTAGCTCCAGAATGCAGCTAACTGTGCGTTCTGCAACTACTCTTATGGTTTAATAGGTTCCAGGTGTCAGTTGAGGAATCAAGATACATGGTTGTTTCTAGAATCCTTCCCACATAGATTCTATCCTACTCATTTGATCCAGATTGACATAAGGAGATGCCTAAACCTACGATCAAAGTTACAAGTCAAAGAATGTTACCTATAGCAATAGGACTCCTGATTTTCTCTTCGAGGAAAATCATGAGACCAATAGTCCTATTTTGATTGTAATTGAAGTCAGACACCTGTAGCTAACTTAGCTCACAATTAGTTATGTAATTCCTCTTTAAATAATGGTTCCACAGAACCGAGGGATAGTTAATTTAAGTTCAGTTTTAGTACAGTTCAGATTTGCAAGTGAATAGTATGTTTTTCCAGACTCTGTTTCAATAGAGAAGTTCAGTTATCAAATGATGGTTTGATTGGACTTTTGACAAGCCAGGATTCAACCAACTTAGTAGTAGAGGGCCCTTGCTTTTAAAGGAGGTTTTTATATGATTTCTAATTATATTTCTTTTTTTCTTTTTAGTGATTTCTATTATGCTTCATTTCTAGTCTTTTTCAAATATTTTCATGATAGATTACAGCTGTGCAGACTTGTTCTTCCAAAACGTTTCAAGAAGATAGAAATTTTGTTTTCAATATTGGAATAAGGAATGAAGAGCTGGAAACCATGGTTGTTTAGATTTACTGTTCTTGCCTTTTCATTTTCATAAAATAGACATTTTCATAAAATAGAATTTCCAATTGCTGTGTCAAATTGATATTCATGAAAGCCATTTTCAATACACAGAATTTATATTAATGGTTAAATGTTTCACATGTGCAGTAGTTGAATTTCCCTTGTTTCTTGTCATTTTCTTGCTAATAATTAGAGGCATAATTGATTTCTCCAAAGATACTTCAAGAAGTTAAAAGCTTCACATTTGAGTAGTTCTGATAAGTCAATTATACGTTTGGTTGATCTTAGTTAGAATTTGCATGTTTTTACTTTCAAGGCCCTCATTTGACTGCAAACAACAATCTTTCTAAAAACCACTCTACAAGGAACTAATCTGAACATATTAAGAAAGGATGGTGGAATTATTAAATATAATGCAACTTCTGGGTTATTTATAGAGCATTCCTAGTGCTTTAATTTAAAATAGATGTAACTAGCTTACTCAGACATTACTTCAAAGAAGGTCACTCTTTACAATTGAATAATTGGAGTAGCTAGACACATCTTAGATACTTTCATTTTAATTCCTTGTTTTCTATTCTAGAGCCTTAGCATACTAAATTACTAGCAGTTACTAAAATCCATCTCAATAGGTCGCACCTAACAATTGGATGAGAGATAACTGAGGGTACAATAGTTGATTCATTTCATGATTTCATAAGAATAGTAATTTTCAATTCTAGTCTTTTAAAAGTAGATCCATGGATTAGGATTAACAAACCAATTAGATAGATGCTTTGATTTTTAAAACTAGGTCTTAAACTAGCTCTTAGCTTTAGGTTTGATTTTATGAAAACTAGATTAGTTTTAGTACACTTCCTTTACTTCCTTCTAAAATAAAATTAGATTAACTTAAATATTTTCATAATTCTAGGTTATTCATCTCAAAGAACAAAACCTCCCTAAAAAAAATATAAAACACAAACACAACGAAGTAAGAAATAGGCTGCTTAAGCACATATGGTGCACCACGCTTCATCAACTTACTAGCCCTGGTTGATAATTAATGAAAGAAATTTAGGAACACTAATTTGACTACAAATTTTGGTGCCGTTTCCGGGGAAGTGTAACTAGGTAGCCTTATTTCTTACATCCCAAAAATAATGACATGCGTAGAGAAAGAGACTCTAGGGGCAGATTTTTAAGAGGCAGAAGCTTAATCCCTACAACACCACTCACTCCACCTAGGCCAAGAAGTATTACACCACCATCAAAAACTCATATCCATTATTTTAGTTGTCACAGATTTCCAGAAGTACTAAGATATGGTATTTAGTTTGAAGGATCTCCTAATTGATCCACTGAAACATTCTTAGAGGAAGAAAACCCTAGGACTCCAACAAAAGGAGTAACCTTTTTCACTTCTACAAGGGAATATATCCTAGATTAAGAGTTAGAAATCCATGGTGAAGAGGAAGAAGAAGAAACTTTATTCAAAATACCATTGGTAGAAGAACCAGAGGAACAGTTAACCCTGTAGGCTGAATCCTATATCAGCTCTGAAGGATCTATCATGGAAGGAAGAGGAGAAGGAGGAGAGGGATAAGGAGAAATTTTTAATGGGGAAAATGTACTATTTGGAGGAGGTAGGGTTAGAGGAGGAGATAGAGGAAGAGGTAGGGGAAATGAAGAAGGAGGTAGAGGTAGAGGAAATATGGGAATTGAAAGTTCTTTTGGATTTCCTATCAAAGATGAAGAAACAAATGCTAGCATGAAAAATATATCACCTTCCGTTCTTCCGATATTCCATGGATTAAAAAGTGAAGACCCTGAGGCTTTTTTATTTGAATTCGAAGTCTTTTGCAGAACTTATGATTATCTACAAGATGCTCAAAAGCTCAAATTATTTCCTTCAACATTGAAAGGAGCAACTCTCAAATGGTTTATGAGTCTAATCACTAGATCTATTAGGACATGGAATGATATGAAGAGAGAATTTCTGGAAAGGTATTTGGACTATTGTATACCTGTTAATCACAAAGAGGAGGTGTTTAAAATGATTCAGAAAGAGGATGAAAATTTGGAGGATTTACTTGAAAGATTTAACTATAACATTAAGAGAGAAAAAATGGAAAATCTAGATCAAGATACTCTAAAAGCTCTTTTGTTGAAAACAATTAGAGATGAATGGATAGATATCCTTAACATGATGGGGAAGGGAGACATATCTCAACTTCCATTAGCTGATATTAGAAAACTATGTATTAATCTCTCAAGAGGAAAACAAAAAATTCTGAAAGGACCAAGAGATCCTGCTCTTGCTAGGGTAAACAAATCTGCAGCTGGAACAGTAGGTAGGGCAGAAATTGGGAACATGCTTGATGAATTAAAAATATACATCTTAGGGAGTCTTAGTGAACAAATAGAAAACCGTAAGTTACAAAACAAGAAAAAAGCAGAGAATGATACTTTGGCTATTTTCTGTCCAAAATGCATAAAGAAACATGCTTTGAGAGAATGTCCTCTTGAAGAAAAAGTTGTAGAAACTTGTGTGATTTGTTCTGAAATTCATGAGACTAAGAATTTTCCTTCAATTCCTAGTCTTAAGGCTATTTTACAAAGAATAAGCGTTGAGGTTCCCATGTTTTGCAGCGGAGTTGTAAAGATGAGACAACATCAAGCCACTTTCAAACCTCGGGATCTAGCCCTCCTGGGTCGGAGAGGGATCTCTCTATGATTGTCAAAGGTATATGTCTTTGAAGCTCGAAGTTAAGGTGTTAGGCTAGTTATAAGGCTCGGAGTTTGTTTGTTTAATTGTATGTTTGGTTGTTGGGAATCAGGAAAGAAGAGATTCAATATAAGACACGGATGAGCAAAGAGGGTTTAGGCAAAGGAGAGATAATTCGGGGAAAATTCAAGACCATTGAGCGATGGAGTCGGGAAAGGATTTTCTTGCTAATCAATATACAAGCTTTCAATTAGGCTAAGTCATCTAAAGCATTGGATCTTAAAGATGATAGTGTGGTAGGATAGAGAGCGAGGGAAGGTGAGAGCAAGAAAACATTAAATATTTAGAGCACAAAGTTAAAGACTTTTGAGATCGAGAGAGAGACTGAACCCTCGATGCTTCGGCCTCCGGACTCGAGGAAACTTAGATGGGATTAATTAATTGAAAAGGATCCTAGTGAGATAGAGACAAGTTCTAGACCTCCTAGTGTTCCCAATTCATTCAATTAAATCTAAAGAACATCTAAAATTAGATTTCATTAACTCATACATCGGCTAGTAGCATATGGAACCACTACCTTTGGTTAAATCAATTAGAAATCAAACCTCCTATACACATATAGCGAGAAAAACATTAAAGGCGGGGAGAGCGAGACATAGGGTACCTAACAAGGGTAAATCCTATGCCGGATTTTTTGATGCATGCCGGAAAATGTAATGAAATGGAAATAAAAAACGAGAGATAAAGAAAAACATCACCGAAAATTTACTTTAAATCGGGATCCAAAGAAATGTGCTTGTCATATTAAAAAACAAGCACAGGTCAGAGTACAACATTACCAATAGCTTGATATTCGGTCTATAAACATCTATCTTAGCCTATCTTACAACTTTACGAGAGAACATGTCTGAAGCAGCTTGCAATTCTCGGATAGCCGTCGACAACCCCTTACAATGAGTTTCTTTCGAGTTTTATAATTTGAAAGGTGAGAAAGAGGAGGTAAGGTGGGGAACTAAATGTAGCATTAAACTTTGAAAAGGAGAAGGGGCCGTGTTGAGAATGCGGCAAGATGATGGGTCTTAGTGAGATGAAGTCGCCTTCCTTAAGTGGAAGCTGCTGAGTATTTGTCAGCGCAAAGTCTATTTTTTTAGACTATGTCTGTTACCCAGACATAGGGAGCATGGTCGATGAGATGCGGGATGCGATTCTATGGATGATTATGCGACATGTTGGTAAATATGCTAGGACCTCATATTTTTAGGTCACGGGCGGTACAGAAGTGCCTCTCCTAGGCAGGGCTAAGTGGCAGTCAAATGTTCGTTTACCCTTAATGCTCTTTTACTGACTATAAACAACGAGTCTTACTCCTCTTGGAGCACTTCGGTTCGAGTGCTTGGAGGTGGCATGCATGGCGACGAGAAGGAAATACGCGTGGTTTCTACAGGGTTTGTTGGCATCTTGCATGGTTGACTTGATTTAGGACTTCGTGTGGCGGAGTTTTGGTGGAGTTGATGGGAGCGAGGTTAGTGGAGTTGTGTTACGGTACTATCAGTTGAACTAGTTTGTAGATTAGTCTAAGCTGAGCTAATACACTAAGTGATGAGTGGTGTGAATTAAATTATTATTTAATTCACTAATTAGTAACTCATTAGTCATCTCAAAGAACACTTCGGTTCACTACGGAGTGCATGATCGGTTCGGTGAGGGCAGTGGAAGAGGTAGATGAAAGGGTGAGTATAGCTATCGGTTGGAGGATCGAGTTTTGCATGGGATTTGCATTACACTTGGAGGAATTGTCCATGAAGTGCGCGGTCAAGCGAGGATTCGAACCTTGGATCTCTACATATACGAGGCCATGATTGCGCGATAGAGCCAGGCAATTGGCCGGGGAGTTTTGAACCGATGACTTGTTCAAAACTAAGCTAGATTGTGTGTGACTTTATGAAAGTATTGCAGAGTACTTGTGAGGAGTATTGTACTTGTTTTGTTATGATTTCTCCATTATAATATACACAATGAACGCGGGGTTTTCAGCTATAGGCTTTCCCCATACATGCGAGGTTAATGTGTGATTGATTTGATGTGAGATTGCTTCTATTATTTCCGCATGTGACAATTAATTGTAGATGAGATTATGTGTTATGCATGCAATTCGAAAAATTGATGTGCTGTCGGGTTAATATCCATTGAATAAGTGATTTATTCGGCTAATTTCTACATGGTATCGAGGCAGATTAATTGTCGAGATCTATTACGGTGATTGCAAACTTATTTCCTCGGACGATGCATACGAGCCGAAGCCTCGGATTCATCTTTCAGAAGAAAGTGAAAGGTGCGATAAAAACCCCTTGCGATCAATCTCGGTTGAAATGTATTGTTCTCAAAGTGTAGATCGGGAAGCGATAGAGCTTGGAGTTTGGAATTCGAATTTTGCGGTAGCTTTGTTTTCTTGGTGCGGTGTTGAAAATGCATCTTTCAACGGTTTGCGACTCGAATATGCTCTTGAAGAGTTCGAATTATGTTGCATGGAAGGATCGCATGGGAGACGTGTTAGAAGATAATGAATTACGAGATTTCGCTAGATACGGATGTCCAAAGCCCTTGATGCGGTACAACGGTTGAAGCATGGCAAAAGAAGATGGCGAAATATCGAGATCTTTGTTGGAGCGTCAAGGATCATATTGTATCCGACCTGCATGGAAAGGCTACTCCATATTTAATGTGGAAAACCTTGACGGATCTATTCCGGAGTAAGAGTGACCGAAGGCGGCACTCAAAAAATAAACTCAGGAGTTATCAGATGGAGAAGGGCGACAATATCGCCAAATACCTCACGAAGTTCACTCAATGCGAGAGATGAGGTAGTGTGGGGATTCTAGCGATGAAGAGGACATGGTCGACTGGCTCTCTAGCAGGGTCTTCCGAAGGCCAGCGCTCTGCTCAGAAGATAATGTCAATGGTGGGAGAAAGCTGTAGGGATGGGAGCGCCGCTTTGGGCGGATCTCATGCGGGGAGGAGATAAGGAGGACTACTCGAGATGGATCTTCATCAAAGGGAGGCGTGGAAAGCGCTTTGGTGTCCAAAGCAAAGGGGAAGGAGTAAGAAAACCTCTCATTACGGGTGCTAAGGGCAAGAAGCGGGATATGGCGAAAGTGAAGTGTTTTCCTTGCCATGATCACGGACATTATGCTACCATTGTCCAAAGAAGAAGAAGAACAAGCAAGCGGGAAGATGCAACGGATGGAGAAGCTTTGGCTTCACGGTTCGAGCTTGACTTTTCACTGATTGCATGCTTGGTTTCAAGTGTGATGGGATCGGTGTGGTTCTTCAGACGGTGCGTTGTTTGGTCAATTTAGTGTGTCCTAAATTCTTGCATTTAATTTATGATAGGAATGTATTTGATAAGTGCGAGCGCACTATATGTGCAAGATAACCTATTTCTTAACTTTTGTCGTTTTGGTTTCTAAGGTGAAAATGGAAATTCTAAAATGAAAAGCAAGTTTGGTTATATTTGTTCAGAGAAATGATATCTATAATGATTTACCAACTTGAAGCTTTAAAAGCAAATGAAAATTACAATGACAAGGCTTGAAAGAAAGTAAAAGTGTCTTTTTTGCTAAAATTAAAAGGTCTTGCTTAATCTAATGAATCAAAACGGTAAACTAGTGAACATGAAAACCAAACTATTCTTCTTTACCTTCTTCAAGAAACTATGCTTAAAAATTCAAAATTGCAACAAAATAAATCTAAATCGAATTACATCAATTCATTTCGACCCTTCATCATTAGACCGGCTATGAATTTCGGAAGAAATCATAAACAAGTGTGCTTGATATTTAATTTGCGAGAGAAAGTAAACTAATACCTAAACCCATACACTCATGATTCAATCCCTCGCCATCAGTCCGAGTTGTGGCTTTCGGAAACAGCGGGAAGATGTCATATATGATTTAATATATCTAAATTTGCGAAAAAACTAATACTAAACTACACATTTCATAATGCGGTCCCTCACCATCGGTCTAAATTTCCTTGGCTTCCGGAAACCTTTGACGCTATGAAGCGACTTAATATATCTAAATTTGTAGAAAAACTAATACTAAACTACACATTTCATAATGCAGTCCCTCACCATCGGTCAAATTTGTGGCTTTCGGAGGAAACAGCGGGAAGACGCTCCAGCGACTTAATATATCTAAATTTAACTATTTGAATCGGATAAGCAAAGCGAAATGTACAAAGCAAGGCGAAGTTAAACAAAAGCTATGAAAAACTCAAACTAACGCAGCCAGAACAATGTTAGTTTCATGTCATTAGTCAAAATGCTATAAAAATGCCGAAACATCACACTAAAACCTGCCTGAAAAGCTGATCAGTGATTAACAATCATAAAACATGTAAGACATAAATGAAATGGAAATTATGGAAATGTATAAACGAGAAATGAAACAACTACAAAGTATGAACATATGATGGATTATGATACAACGGCTTTTAAAATAAATGAAATGAGAAATGTACACTAATACACAAAACCTTAGGCCCCGGCGAGAGACTCTACCCCCTTTTTTTTTTTTTTTTTTTTTTTTTTGACTTTGGTAACGATCCTCAAACACGAATTAAGTTGAAAAACGAGTCTTCCCTCATAATAACAAGCGAGTTCATTCTGAGGAATGAAAATTGTCAGCATTACGGCTCCCAAGGCAAATGTCACTAGAAACAAGCTAACGAGATAACGAGTTTATTCACGAACATCAACTATCAACTAACAACTGTCCCGACTAACTTTACGTACGTATACAACGCTCTATATATAATAAAAACCTTGTCTCTAAAGTTCATGATGGCGAGAGAGCACGTAGACCACTACGCCCACGGATATAGAAGTATGGCCGTGTTGGAAACGAATCTACGGAAGGTGGATGCTTGAATTCAACTCCGAGCTCTGCACATATGTCGATTTAACCTCATGGCTCCAAACGGCCGTATGGATGTTTATTTGCCACGAAACGAGTACGTAGACATGAAACTCAAGATTGACTTCCACGTGGGCGGCTTTGACCGCGCTTCTTTGGACGAGTTTGCTTGAGCCAATAGGACACGAACCATGTCTAGCAATCATTCCTTGCCTTACATGGCTCGTTTCCCTTGTAGACACTGTAGCATATAGTTCCACAAAATAAATCTGCGAAAAGTTGCGACGAGCATTGCGGAGAAATTTGTGGGATTTCATGTTTGTATGAACAAAATCTAGATCAAATAGAAAACACAAAAACATAATTAAAAACCATGTTAGATACCCTTTTGCACATGATATTGACAATTTTGGAGGTTTAGGTGAGTGAAAAAGGTATGGAAAAGAAGATGTATGGAAAAGATGCAAATTCGGGACTCAACATACCCCCTTTGTGAAGGTGTTGCATGTCCTCATGCAACCAAAATTTGATACTCTTTGTTCGGTTCATGTGCCTTGATACTTCGGCTTGGCCACATCAACCCCTTCTCTTCTTCTTTGAATGCTGTATACATTATTTAGGTTTTCTTCATTAAGCACCTAAATTTGATATTCACAAGTGCTCTGCTCAATTTTTGGCATTTCCTTTTTAATTTCTTATTCTTCTTTGCCAAATACCCAAATGTAACATAGTATTATCATGGATGATCTTGTCCGGTTGCCTTGTTCTTTCGGTGTTTCATTTCATTTTTGATATGCGATTCAAAAGCTCAAGCTCAAAAATTTCTGTTTTAATGAGCGGAACTAGAAATCATCTTGCAATGTATGAGGCTGAATGGAAGAGGTACTTGGAGAAGCTGTGGCTGCCTTCTCTAAGGACTCTATATAGTCATATATCACAACTGCTTGGGATCTAATTCCGGTGTCTTTTTCATTGAAATTTCATCCCCAAAATCTGCCAGGGGAGAATCTATGTTCAAAATCTAGTCGAGGAGGGCTTACATCAATATTTTGCGAGAATAAGATGGAGTATGCTCATTGTCGATTGGGAGTGAAAGGAACCGGCTTCACTAACGACTGAAATGGACTATGGTCGGTTGGAGGCTGTTCAGTGTCTCCTCACCCAAATCAATAAAATGAGGACCCTTAATTTGTGTTTTTCTCAATTTTCTCTAAACTGTTGCTTCTCCTCACATCTTTGTGATACACTACCCTTTTGTTCTTGTTTTCCTGTCTGCCTTCTTGGATATAGATGAGGATTTGTTTTTGAAGAAAAAAATAATCTTTCGGATAGTATTTGGTGATCTTCTTCTTGAAGAAGGAGTTTTATGGGCAGAGCCTCAATAATTTCTTTCCCTTTTGGTATTATTGGCCTAGCTTTGATTTCCTTCTTCTTCCTTTTTACCATTCTCTCTCTTCCCTATCAAGTTTTTTTGTAATAGTAGTAGTATTTTGGACTCATCTATTGTTCTTTTCCTTCTACTTCTTTTTGCTGTGCCTAGGCTGGGAATTTCTGTGTAGGAGCAATTTGGGTTTCAACATTCATTCTCTTTCTTCTACTCCTTCTAATTGAACTACCTTGAGGAGATTTCTTGAGGTTCTTCAAGAAGTTTCTAACTAGGAATTGTTCCCATGTATCTTTCTTTGCTTTAGCTCTTTTTCAATCGGAATTTTTATAAGGCCGTGGTGATAAAGATGAGGCTCTACATCTCAGTGTTTTTGAACGATTACGGCCATTTTCTTTAAGCTATTGAATAGAAAATAAGGGAGATTGAGAGTTTGGTTTTCAAGAAAATTCATCAATAGCCTAGTATGGTACATGTACATAGACCCAAAAACGGCCCTCACATGTAATAAATTTCTGAACAAAATTAAGCCAGTAAAAGTGGCCCATTCATCTTTTATTGCATGGGATTCTCTTTTTATGATGATATCCATACCTTGATTTATTTAGGATTGTTCTCCATGCCTCATCAACATTCACTGTTGTTTTTGAACCTTGGATTCTCTTCTATGAAGAAACTCTTGTACATTTATTGCTATTGATGCTTCTTGACCAAAAACTTAGGTCTCCAACTTCTGCTTCAGTATCAATGATCTTGCAAACGCTTTTGTAACTTCTCTGTGGCCCAACTACTGAATTTACGAATAAAAACCATGACCATTTAGCTTTCCTCAACATCTCTTTTGCTTGCGGATATCCCTCATAAACTTCGGTCCTTCCGGATACGCATATAGTACCACATTTTACTTCTAAGTATGCAAGTTTTCCTCTTTGTGAGGTTTAAGTGGAAATGGAACGATGGAATACACGGGATCGAGCACAATACAGGGATGTTATCACATAAAATGAGAATGAGTACCCGCCATGAGAATGAATGGGCGGCGGAACGTATACGGGAGTGAGTGAGGCAAAGGAATGAAATGGAGTGAAACGAGGAGTGAGAATGAGTAGAGCGGGGTTTTGTAAACACGACGAGACACGACAAAGAGGTTAACAAAGTATAATGCATTCGTAGCGTTTTGAATTTTGGTAGGCTGTGTAATAAACTCAGACAGATTTCCAATCAATGATTATGAAGTTATGCGGCTTGTAAGAGTCCTTTGTCAACTCAAATACGTCTCATTATCTACGGTGGGATATTGGAACATGAGTGAGAATCGGAATTTCAATGATCCCAAACCGTTTGTGAATAAATGCAAGGATAACATGGAATTAATTGGAAGGTTACGGGGCCAATCAACATAATCATTGCGCGTTATGGGTAGAGCTCATAGTTTAAAATTATATAAAAATGTATTTTTCAATACTATTTGAAATAAACTTTATTCATACCTTTGGAATCCTTGCTTTTTCCCTTGGTCTTCAATGATTGATCTTCATTGAGTGTCTTGAATGTTCCGTGATCCTCTCTCTCCACCGCATTTTATTTCATAATTATGGAAATAACTCATTGTTGTACATTCTCTTTAAACGAGTAGTAGTACCACGGAATGCAGCACTGACTGGAAGCTGAGTCGGTACAACGGAAACATATGTGGTGGAAATCGACACGACTATTACTTAGTTGAATAGAAATGAACAAGTAATGAGATGACCGGAGTGGAAATGGTCATAAAAAAGATTTTTATTGATGGAATGGATGAAATGAAGTGGAGTGAAGTGAAATGAAATGAAATGAGATGAAATGAAGTGGAATGAAATGGAGTGGGTGGTGAAATGGAAATGAAATGAAAAATTTCTTTGGAAAATAAATTAATGAGGGTGTCCACGATTTTCACCCCATATTTTACGTATAGGCACAATCAATGATTGGTTTTGAGCTTATACCATTTTTTTTTATTTTAAACTTGAAAGAAGCAAAAGCTGAAATTTGGTGGAGAAGAAGAATTCTTTTGTACAGCACGATTCATTTCTTGTTTCTTGACAAAATCCTCTTTTGAGAGTGGCTTATGATAAACTTTCAATCTGGCCATTCACAATAAGAGGAGTTTAGCTAGATCCAATGGTCTTGATTCTTCTGACTCCATTCCGAAGATCTTGTCAATCTCATATGGCCCAAGCCAATGAGTACGAAATTTTCATGAAAATCTTTAAACTTGGGAGTCAAATAACAGTGGCAATCTCCTTCTTGAAACTTCTTTTCTTTGATATATTTGTCATGCCATTTAGTTCTTTGATATTGAACTAGATCGGTTCTTAGAATTGCTTCTTGTCGATCTCATCTCGCTCATTCCATGCTCCATTCTATGCTTTTGGGCTTCGATAAGTCCATCCCCAAGCTGACTGCTATCTTGAAGGTCTTGAATTGGAACTCAATGGGGAGCGAAGACTTCTTTCCCATAAACAGTTCTGTAGAGGTATACTGTCTTCACTCCATGTAGTTACGTAGGCCCACAAGGCCAAATATTCTGCCCAATCTCTTCTATGTAGATGAAACGAGTTTTGGTGATGATACTTTCAAGAACTTTGTTTGTGGACTCCACTTGACCATTTGTAGCTGGATGGTAAGGAGTAGATCATACATTGCTTGATTTTGTATTCTTCCATCAACTTCCTCCACCAAATTTGATGTGAATTGGCTCTTTGATGCAATGCAATTTCTCTTGGAACACCAAAAGCGAGTAAAAATATCTCTTTCAAAAAATGAACAACTAAATTTTCGATGAGATACTAATCGCACAGCTTCTACCCATTTAGTAACATAATCGGTACAAATAATATATACTTCTTTTACTTAGATGGTGGATTAATAGGTCCAATGAAATCTAAAGCCCATTTTTCAAAGGGTTCAATAGAATTTTTGTGTTTGCAATGGCATTTCATTTGAAAGGGTAGGTTTCCTACTCTTTGGCGGCTATCACACCTTTTGACATATTGTTTTGCATCTTTGAAGAGAGAAGGCCCGATAATATCCCAAGGAAGGATTTTATAGGCCGTCCTTTCCCTGTCCCATAAAGTGTCCCGCCGCATGGTTCATCATGACATGCCCAGAATATCGGGCATTTCATCTTCCACGACACATCTTGATGCAAGATCATTTTCATTTAAACAATTCGTTAGAAATCCATGAATATCTTGAACTCTCCTAGATAATCTTTCGTTTTTCTCTTGGAAATAAATGTGAGAAATTAGTTTCACATGTAAATAGTTAGGCAATATACGCATACCAAAGGGTGCAATGATTCTGCTGTAGTATTCATCGAAACTTATCTTCTACGGAGAATCTTCTTTAGTATTTTGAATCCTAGACAAGAAATCGGCTACGTATTACGTTTTCCTGAGTCCCCATCCAACACGGTAATATTGAATTCTTGCAAAAGTAAAAGCCATCTTGTCACTTTCTGCCATTAGTAACGGAGTTTGTTAATTAAATATCTAATTGCGAATGAATTCGGTATGAATAAAGTTTCATATTTTGTTATGTAATGTCTAAACTTATTAATTACATGAACAACGGCTAAAAACTCTTTTTTCGGTCACGGTATAGTTCAACTACGTAGAATTAATTTTCTTGGTGTAATAAATGGCATAGAAGTCAATATTTTGACCCAACACGGCTCAAAGTACATGTATACGAAAACATCTGTAGAAATATGGAAAGGAAGTTTCCAATTTGGTCCTCTCAAGATAGGTGCTTTGAATGTTCTTCAATTTCAAAGTTTCAAGGCGATTGACAATCGGGATCCCATTTTAAATTCACGATCTTTTGTAAGCAACTTTGAAGAGTGGAGATGCTATTTTAGTGAAGTTTCTATAAATCTTCTATAATAACCGATAAATCTAAACTTTAACATCTCTTTGACAATTTGGAATAGACAACTTGGAGATGACTTCAACTTCCGATCTATCAACCTTAATCCCATCTCCTGAAATATGATGTCCTAAAACAATCTTCGGTAAACATCATAAAACATTTTTCATGGCTTAATGAAAAGTTTGTTTCTTTACATCTTATAGGGAACTTTTCCAAATTTTCTAATGCCTCTTCAAATGAATTACCATAAGCGCCAAATCATCCATATAAACCTCTACACAATCATGGATTAGATCAGAAAAAATTCTAAATCTTGGTCTTTGGAATGTTATTTGGTGCATTACATAACCCAAAAGGAAGCACTCGGTAGGCAAAAAGTTCCCATGGACAAATGCATGTGGTCTTATCTTGATCTTCGGAGTGCTACTGAATTTGATTATAGCCACTAAAACCATCCAAGAAATGAAAAGTACTTTTTACTGCTAATGTATCTAATACACGATCAATAAAAGGCAAAGGAAAGTGATCCTTCAAAGTTGCTTTGTTCAATTCCCTGTAATCAATGCATACTCTCCATTTACCATTCTTTTTAGGTACTATAACCAAAGGAGAAACTTCCATCGGCTATGCGAAATTGGATAAATGAAGTTTACATTGAGAAGTTTTGGAGGCTTCTTTCACCTATCTCCCTAGATTTGGATTCATCCTTCTTTGAGGTTGTCTGATTGGTCCTCTTGTTTTCCTCGATATATATATGATGGATGCAAGTCTTAGGATCAATACCCTTCATATGGTATACTCCCATGCAAATGCGGTAGAATGTTTTTGCAAGATTGGTTAGTTCTTCTTGTTGTGACTTCTCCGGATGTTTGTTGATATTCAATGTATCTTTTGGAAAAATCTCAATAGCGAGAATTGCAGAACTCTTCCATAGAGTAAAGAGACATTTGTCTTGATGATAAATATTCTATAATGATTCAAGCTGAAATTGTGTGGGGTCATGTTACAGAGTTATCTCAAAATTTTCTAATGTGTTCGAAATTTGACTATCCTCACTAATTTCGAGGAAATCGTAGAACGGTTGTATAGATGTTCTCATCATCGACCCATTCATTGTCTCCTATTTACGTAATTGCTCTTATTTGGAGGATACAAATTGAATTTCTTTGTCGAATTACCATTTGAAATGTACATGTCTCCGGATCTACAACTAATAAAAGCATCGGTGTGTGACCAAGGTCTTCCTAAGATAATTGGATGTCCTCCTAGATTACTTTTTAAGTCAAAATCTCAGAATCTCTTGGATATTCCCAAGAATCTAAGGGCGAAATATCTTCTAATACACCAATACGGTTTAATAGCCGTCCCAATCTGCAAGTGCAATAAAGTAGGTGTAAAGAAGGTTAGGAAGTTTTAAGCTGTTCCATAGTCTGTCTACTCATAATGTTGATAGCGGCCCCTAAGTCCAATCAATGTGTTTGGAATTTCTATCCCATTTATATGTGTCCTTGACAATTGGACTTCCTGGATCTACATACTTCACATAGTATTTTCATCATAATGTCTGAAATCTTTCTTCCTGCAGTGGATTCTTCTTGTGTCTTTTAGCTTCCTTCTGGTCTTTGAAACTCTCAACTCCTTTATGGTTTTGCTAGAGGCAGAATTTCTCGAATGGCTTGTAGCAATGGAATCTTGATACAAACATTCTTCGATTCATCTAGAAAGTCATAGTTAGGCAACAAGATTTGTTTTTCCACCCCCTTATCAATTTGTAGTCTTTGGGAAGAGTGCCAAATGTGAAGATACGGAGTTCTCAACTATAGGAGTTGTGGATGTTAGCTTTCTTTTCTTTGAATTTTTTGAATTTTGAAGAGGTCTTCTCAGACATATTGAGCTTGAAGAGTCCTCTTCGAAGGTATCTTACTTCCTTGAATGTCTATAGAAGGTTTCTAAAACTCTACCGAATCTGAGTTGTACATCGTTGAGAGGAACAATCATATAGGTAGTTGAGTTCTTCTTCTTGAGGATACAGCGTGGTGACTGCAGTGATTGTCTATTACCATTGTGTGAGTATAGGTTGAGGATTTGTATTTTGTTAAGAAGGTTGTTGTTGTGGAAATGGCAATGAAAGTTGTGGATTTTGGCTTGAAATTGGCCAAGACTTGTTGATTTTGAAAAGATGGAAAATATTGATAAATTGAGCAAATCTCCCATAAGGATTTTGCATCCCTTGTACCCATGGGCGATATTAATTTTGATGTTGGGGCCAAGATTGTTGCCAAGGAGTCCAATTTGGTGGGGTTTGAAGATTCATAGGGTTATTAAACCCTTAAGATTATTGTCCACACTTAGGAGTCTCCTTGCGACAAAACGAGAGAGATTCTACGAATTTGGATCTTTGAAAAAACGACTTTGAGTCAGTTGAAGGACAATCCTTGATCTCATGATTTTACGAGAAAATCATACATGTTCCACAACTTTTGCATCAAGGGACATTCCCTTAAAGCATGTTTCTTTCTACATTTCGGACAAAAGATGGCTAAAGCATGTTTGTTCTGCTTCTGCTTGTTTTGGATTTTAAGGGTGTCTAGTTGTTCACTAAGGCTCCCTAAGATATCGGTTTTGAACTCATCGAGCATATTACCAATCTCTGCCCTACTTACGATCCGGTTGCGAGATTTGTTAGCCCTAATAAGAAGAATCCTAGGCCCTTTTTCAGTTTTAGATTTTCCTCTTGAGAGATGAATTATGATTACGTTATATCACGAAATGGAAGTTGAGAAATGTCTCCTTTCCCCATCTATGTTTAAATGTCTATCCATTCATCTCTAATGGCTTTTAATAGGAGGGCTTTGAGGTTTCATTATCTAAGTTGCTCATCTTTTCTCTTTTCAAGTTGTATTGAAATCTTTCAATTAAGTCTTCCAAATTTTCATCACTACTTGCATCATTTTGAATACCTCATCCTTGTGATTGGTGGGCATACAATAGTCCAAGTATCTATCCAAAAATGTCTTGTTTCATATCATTCCAAGTCTGATAGATTGAGTGGCTAATCCATGAACCATTTCATGAATCCCTTCAATGTTAGAAGAAGCAGTTGAGTTTTGAGAATCTTCCATATAATCATAAGTTCGGCACACTACTTCAAACTCAGCAGAAATGTTTCGGGATCTTCACTTGTAATCCATAAAAGTTAGGAGAAACCGAGATGGTGAGATATTTTTCATTGTTGCATGAGTTTCCTCATCAACTATAGGGAATCCAAGCAAATTGTCCCTATTTCTACCATCATTCCTTCACCATTGTTATCTCATTATCTCCTCCTCTTCTACCTCCCACCTGTTTATTACTTCCTCCTTACTTGATAGTTTCTTTAGAAGTCCCTTATGATCTCAGTTCTTCTACCAAGGAGGATGAAAGTCTCTTTGTTTCTAAGTGGGTTTTAGTAGGTGGGCCATCAGGAGAATCCTCTAATTAAATTCCTTGACTTCCAAAATCTTAAGGCTAAGGGTAGATGGTGGTGAATCACTGGTCTATGCCTTGAAGAAGATGGAATTGTGAAAATCGAACTCTTGGCTTTAGCTATAAACCTTCCCCTAGAATCTCTTGCTCTATACATGTCATTTTTTATTTTTAAAAAGTTGGGCTAATAATTCTCTTTCGATCTTCCGGATCACACTAGGTACTGAAGAAACATATAAAGTACTAAACCAATAACTCTCTTTTCGATCCTCGAGATCACACTAGGTGCAAAGAGGAGAGCATACTTCTGCAGAAGTTATCAGTTTTCCCTTCTTTTATGATTTTATGTTTTTTTTTAAGAAATTGGCTACCTAGTTACACTTCCCGACAACGGCGCCAAAAATGTTTGGTCAATTTAGTGTGTCCTAAATTCTTGCATTTTCGTATGTCCGAGAATCGTAAGGCGATGAAGTGCGGCGCACTATATGTGCAAGATAACCTATTTCTTTTGTCGTTTTTTTGGTTTTTTCTAAGGTGAAATGGAAATTCTAAAATGAAAAGCAAGTTTGAATTTATATTTGTTCAGAAGTAAAATCACTCCCCTATAATGATTTACCAACTTGAAACTTTAAAAGCAAATTGAAAATTACAATGACAAGACTTGAAAGAAAGTAAAAGTGTCTTTAAAATGAAAAGGTCTTGCTAATCTAATGAATCAAAACGATAAACTAGTGAACATGAAAGCAAACTATTCTTCTTTGCCAACTAAACACAAAAGCATGCTTGAAATTCAAAATTGCAACAAAATAAATCTAAATCAGATTACATCAATTCATTTACGACCCTTCGACGTGGGCCAGCTATGACTTTCGGAAGAAATCATAAACAACCAATGTGCTTGATATTTAATTTGCGGAAAGTAAACTAATACTAAACCATACACTCATGATTCAATCCTCGCCATCATTCCAGGCCAGCTGGCTTCCGGAGGCAAGCTAGAAGATGTCATATATGATTTAATATATCTAAATTTGCGAGAAAAGAAACTAATACTAAACTACACATTTCATAATGCGAGTCCCTCACCATCGGTCAAGCTGTGGCTTTCGGAGGCAAGCGGGAGACGCTATGGCGACTTAATATATCTAAATTCAGAAAAAACTAATACTAAACTACACATTTCATAATGCGGTCCCTCACCATCGATCCCGGTGGCATGGCTTTCGGAGAACAGCCCCGAGACGCTATGGCTTGACTTAATATATCTAAATTTAACTGCGAATCGAGATAAACAAGCAGAAAATATATGACAAGCGAAGTTAAACAAAAGCTATGAAGAAAAGCAAACTAGCGACGGAGAACAATGTTAGTTCCACATCAGTAGAATAAATGCTATAAAAATGCGCGTGCATCACAAACACACGAAAGGCGATCGGTGATTAACAATCATAAAACATGTAAGACAAAAATGAAATGGAAATTATGAAATGTATAAACGGAGAAATGAAACAACTACAAAGTATGAACATATGAGTAGTTATGATACAATGACTTTTAAAAATGAAATAAATGTACACTAATACAAAACCTTAGGCGAGACGGGAGGCCCTCTACGCCCAGCTTTGGTAACGATCTCGAACACGAATTAAGTTGAAAAACAGAGAGTCTTCTCATATTAACAAGCAGTTCATTACGGGAGAATGGTAGTGTTACGGCTCGAAGACGACGTAATCACTACAAAACAAACTAGCAGAGATAACGAGAGTTTATTCACGAACATCAACTATCAACTAACAATTTGTCAACTAACTTTACGTGCGTATGCAAACGCTCTATATATAACAATAAACGCCAACTGTCTCCTAAAGTTCATGATGGCGAGAGAGCACGTAGACCACTACGCCCACGGATATAGAAGTATGGCGTAGTGTTGGAAAGCGAATCTACGGAAGGTGGATGCTTGAATTCAACTCCCGAGCCTACGCACGGATATGGGTTAACCTCCGCAAGCTTAGAAACGACGTATGGATGTTTATTTGCCACAAAACGGAATCCGGCCGACATGAAACTCCACAGATTCGACTTCCCGCGTGGACGGCTTTGGCCAAGCGGCTTCTTTGGACGAGTTGCTTGAACAGTGAGACCACGAACCATGTCACGTCATTCCTAGCGCCCATGTGGCTCGTTTCCCTTGTAGACACCTGTAGCATATAGTTCCACAAAATAGGCAACGGAAAGTTGCGGCGGTGCGGAGAGGAGAGTGGCAAGTTTCCGCGAGTTTGTATGAACAAAATCTAGATCAAATAGAAAACACAAAAACATAATTAAAAACCCATATTTAGATACCTTTTGCACATGATATTGACAATTTTGGAGGTTTAGGTGAGTAGAAAAGGTATGGAAGAAGTGTATGGAAAAGATGCAAATTCGGGACTCAACATGCGTCATTTCATATAATGGAGACAGAAATTTGTTCTTAGATACGGAGAACAAAGATTTGGGTGTGCACATCGAGATGGGCGATGATGAAATAGATACAATCACTGCGAGTATCCCGGTACCGTGTGTCCTTTCGGGAGGGAGTCTGGTAAACCCTTTGTCTTAAAGGATGTCATGCATGTACCTGGATTGAAGAAGAACCCGATTTAGAGTAGCGATGTTGGAGGATAAAGGGGTATGATGTGGTCTTCGGCGAAGGAAAAGCCCTTCTACTACGCGGTAAGACTCTTGGAAGACCGGAAGATAGGGGTTTGAACTCGGAACCTTTATCGGTTGCGGGTAGATGGCTAACGCGGCTATGGCATGCAAGGCGGGAGAAGTGGTGAGCGGGATGATGAGGCGAACTATGGCACGGGAGGTGGGCCATCTTCACCATGGAGCTTTTGAAGTGCCTTGATTTCTACGGACTTCCTAAGGGCACGCAACGCGATCGGATCGGTCTTGAGGGGTGTACTTTAGGAAGTATGTGAAAACCACCTGCGAGAAGGATAGTCGCGCCACGATGATCCTTGAGAAGTTCACACGGACGTGTGTGGTCCTTTCCGGATGCTTGACGGCAAAGCACAAGTATTATGTGATCTTCTGTTGATGATTTCTCTCGAAAGTCTTTGGATCTTCTTCATGCAAGAAGAGCGATACATTCGCGAAGTTACGGCGAGTTTAAAGCCTTTGGTCGAGAAGGAGTCGAGGGGAAGAGGTGATTGCTCCGAGGAGTGATAACGGTGGGTAATTCATCTCGGTGAATTCAAGGAGTTACACGGCGAAGGGATTCGGAGAGAGCTCATCGCACCCCACCCAACCCCCTGAATGGGGTGAGTGAGCGGAAGAACGAACGATCGTGGGTGCGCACGGGCGATGTTGCATGATCGAGGCCTACCCCTTCACTTGTGGGCGAGGCATGCAATACGGCGGTGTATGTGCGAAGCCGTTGTCCTCACAAGGTTCTTGGCATGAGTACACCGAGAGGAGGCTTATTCGGCAAGAGGCTGATATTTTATTTGCGGATTTTTTGGTTTCCTCACGCGTCTACATGCATGTGACGAAGGATGCGAGAAGGACTGGATCCAAGCTGTGAGGTTGGGGCTATTTGTGGGGTACACGCGTACACCTCACCAACTATGAGTGTATGTGCCGGACGGTCGCAAGGCGTTGTCTGACGGGATATAAAATTTCAGGAGAGAAAGCCATGCGGTGTTAAACGCGGAGGGAGCTACACTTGCATGCGGATGAGAAGTGGTAGTTCCTGGGAGGAGCTTCGGATGTGGGATCAACCCTGAGGGGTTGGGATGGAAGAAACCACCATGCGGCGCCAGCCATCGGAGGGCGCATCGCCTCTACGAAGGCGAGCGGCGGCTCGGGATGTAGAAGGTTGTAGGACCACCTACGGCACGGCGCGGGCAGAGGCCGATCACGGATCGGTACAACTGGATACATGGCTCTTGTGAGTCAATGTGTTGTGACGAACCATCCTCTTTTGAGAGAACGTAGGAGGAACCCGCATGGGTTGATGCCATGATCGAAGAATATGATTCGATCCATCGGGAACGATGCATGGGAGATTGTCCCAAGACCGG
Source organism: Pinus albicaulis (assembly GCA_034641835.2). NCBI lineage: Eukaryota > Viridiplantae > Streptophyta > Pinopsida > Pinales > Pinaceae > Pinus > Pinus albicaulis. The sequence continues at coordinate 1,934,674,484 of CM076575.1, forward strand.
TTGGAAATCACGGTGAATTGGGTTCGCGATGGATCTACAAGATTAGAGCGGGCGGTGACGGGAGTGTGGAGAAGTACAGGCCCAGATTTGTCGCCGTGGCTCTCACGGATCAAGGGGATTGACTATGAGGAGACTTTTGCACCTGTCGCAGGTACTCTTCCATACGGACGATCCTTGCTCTCTCGGCGCGGATGGGGTGGCACATTCATCGGATGGATGTGAAGGCTAGGTTACCCTCGAATGGAGTTATTGAGGGAAGGGTGTATAGAACGGCTTTGAAGGTTTTGAGATCTTCAGCGGTGAGTCACATGTGTGCCGACTCAAGAGAGCATGCAGTACAGAAGCAAGCACCTCGTGCTTGGTACACTCGGATAGACGGCTACTTCCATAGGGCTTGGATTCTCCAGAGTGAGGCGGATCCAAACACATTGCAGGATAGTGGTGGAGGAAGGGCGGTGATCATGTCTGTAAGTCGTCTGATTTTGGCTTGGCGATGGCCAGTTGAAGTACTTTTTCATGCAAGGAGGATCTTGCACGAGAGTTTGAGATGAAGGACTTGGGCATCCTTCATTATTTCCTGAGATTAGTTGTAGGCGCAGTGGAGGACTTTTTGTTTCTCGGGGCAAGCCAATGGAGGTGGAGAGGTTCAACATGCAAGGCGCAAGCTGTTGACACTCCCCTCTTCCTGGTGGTTGGAGGAAGGAGGATGCTACTTGATTGAGTGAGTGGATACCCTTTGTCTATCGACGATTGGTGGGGTCACTTATGTATACGGGTCAATACACAACCCGATATATGCTATGCGATTAACCGGCTTTCGCAAGCTATGGTTAAGCCTGCAAGCTATTTTGGAAGGCGGGCAAGCATATATTACGCTATATCGAAGGCACATCGGGATATGGTCTACTAATTAGAATGAGGGAGGATGGAGTGAAGCTTTCGCTTCAACGATGCGAGTGGGCGGGGAGTCAACGGACGGAGGCACCCGGAGGGCGGAGATCTGTGGCACTCGGTTCGGCGGGCGAAGTACATGGCGGCAAGTTTGGACCATCTGCAGGAAGCTATTTGGATGAGGAAGATCCTCGCGGGTTTGTTCGGAGTTGCATTTGGAGCCTACGATGATCTCTTTGACGATAAACGGAGAGCATCAAGCTCTCGGCTAATCCAATATTTCATGATAGGTCCAAACATATCGACATCGGGTACCATCATATCGAGACATTGTGTTCAGGCGGAGAATCATGATGCTTTCATATGTTCCCACGGAGGATCGGGATGCGACATCCACGACGAGCGCTCACCGGGAGCAAGTTCGAATTCCACGAGAGGCGGGATAGGGGTTGCGAGATAATCCATATCTTGCGGGGAGTGTTGAGAATGCGACAAGATGATGGAGCTTAGTGAAATGAAGTCGCCTTCACTAAGTGGGCCGTAGGCAAATTCTGGCGCAAAGTATATTTTTAGACTATGTCTATTTTTAGACATACGGGCATGATTCGGGAATCGGTTGGGGAGATTCTTGAAGTATGCGACATGTTAGTAAAAATAGATGAGACTCATATTTTTAGGTCCCAGGCTATTTTAGGCGCACTCCTAAAATATGGAAGTCAACTCATGTTACCCTTAATAATATTTTGACTATAAACAACGATTTACTCTCTTGGAGCACTTCGAGTTCGAGTCATGGAGGTGGCTCATGCAATGACAGAGGAATCACGTGGTTTCCTAGGGTTTGATGGCATCTTGCATGGTTGACTTCGGTTGGACTTCGATGTGAAGTTTTGGAGGAGTTAATGAGACGATAATTGGAGTTGTGTTGTTTTATTTTAGTTGAACTAGTTGAGATTAGTTTAACTAGCTAATAAATTAGTTATGAGTGGAGTGAATTAAATATTATTTAATTCACTAATTAGTAACTCATTAGTCAACTTAAGAACACTTCGAGTTCACTACGAGTGCATGATCGGTTATTGGAGACCGATTGGAAGAGGTGATAAGAAAGGGTGAGTATAGCTATCGAGTTGGAGGATCGGTTTTGCATGGGATTTGCATTACACTTGGAGGAATTGTCCATGACAATTGCGCGGTCAAGCCAAGGGGATTCGAACCTTGGATCTCTACATATACATGCCTACGTTACTTAATAGAGGCAAGGCAATTGGCGAGTTTTGAACAGTGACTTGTTCAAAACTAAGCTAGGTGTGTGTGACTTTATGAGAAAGTCTTTGAGTACTTGTGAGAGTATTGTACTTGTTTTGTTACATGATTTCTCCATTATAATATACACAATAGGCTAACGGGGTTTTCACTGACTATAGGCTTTCCATATCCCAGTTAATGTGTGATTGATTTGATGTGAATTACTTCTTCTATTATTTCCGCATGTGACAATTAATTGTAGATGAGATTATGTGTTATGCATGCAATTCGAAATTGATGTGTAAATGGGATTAATCTCCATTGAATAGGGCGGATTTATTGACCTAATTTCCCTCTGGCGTATTTGTTTAAATCTGTGCATTTATCTACGGCACTCTTTTGGATGCAAAGTGATCTTCTTCGGTCTTTCGTTTACTCCGGATTGGCTCAGTCACACTACGGCTACGGTACTCTATAGTACCTTTGGTGAATAAATGAAAAATGCGGATTAGAGTCTACCATCTTTGCATAAAAATTCTAGAACATATAGGAATATTCTCAAATCCAAGGGTGAAATCTTGGGAACACGGTATAGAATAAAGGCTGCACCCAGGCACTGCATGCTTTATGGGAAAACATTAGATGTGAAAAACCACGATATACGTAATTCCTACACGTACCTCTTGTCTTTCCATGATGTCTTGATGCAGTGCTTTGCCTCTAAACCTTGTGAGTTAAGACTCAAAAACCTTCATTTTCTTGCCTTAAACTCTGTGCTGCTCGATTCTGTCTTTGTCGGTGAAATACGCGCTTTAATGGCTGCAGGGCGGTTTCTGGTTAAATATTATTTTAATGCAAGTCCGATCTTGTTCCGCCCACTTTGTGTTAAAGGCGGCATAATCATCGGATTTCACCACTTGATAACCACCACAAAACATGGAAACTCGGTTATAAATCCATGCGGATGCACACGGATGGGACGAGAGCGAGGAATGATAGCGCGACGGTGGTCAAACGATTATTTTAGATGAAACAATGGTGAAAAATGCATTGATACTGGTGTAAACCTCGACTGTCGGTTTATGATGGAGAAATGAGCCCGGACGGATTAGATCATGGTGCAGTGACAAGAATCGAAGGCGGAGATTAATCTGTGGGATGTTATATGAAATTGGGTGAGATACATTAAAATAGATAGAAATGTAATGAAAAATATAGGTATGTGGTGGGACTGGCATGGGTGGAGGGTGATTAGTTCTGAGTCGTTGGATCTCGGGAGGAGATCGAAGGTGGAAATTGAAATTCGAAGTTAAAAGGGGCTCCGATGGAGAAAGGCGATGGAGGAAGCGATGTAATGTGAGGCGTGATCTTGGATCAATGGACGGATGAGATCCAGATGGGGGCTGCAGTAGTAAGGGTAGAAGCGTGGTAGCGATTGGAAATCGCGATTGTGATTGGAGAGCGGGGAGAAGCGAGGGTGCGTCGGATTTACAAGGGAATCAACGGTGGATATTGGATCGGCGGGGAAAAAAAGAAACGATGGGAGGGAGGCGGAACATCTGGACGCGTTGATTCTTGGGACGGATGGACGAGGAAGTTTGTGATTTGATCGAGGGAATCGCAATCGGAGGAGACAATGGAGTGGTGCGGTGAGAATTCCCGGTGCGATCGGAAGTGGAGAGCGCGATTGGCTGGCCGTTGGATCGGGGGACCGGATCAGCGGCCCACATTCAATGCGAGAGGGAGATGGAGAGGGCGGCTTGAGGCACCGCGATTGGCGGTTTGAATTTGTTGGATCGTATCATGGATCGACGGTGGAGGCTTGTGATGGGGAGATCGCAATCGCGGTGGAACAAAGGGGTAACGCAACAAAAGTTGCGATTGCGATTAGAGCGGGGAGTGTGATTTAGCAGGTATCCCATCAAACGATGAGTCGATGGTGGAGATCATGGCGGAGGTCTTATAAACCAAACTCAATCGCATCGGAAATTATCGATATTACGAAAGGCACCCCACCCGGCCGGCTCAGGTGCCGATAGCGCTCGAGCCATTAACGTTTGGTTCTGGTGCCGATCCGTGGGGAAATAGTTAAAGAGGCTGGTGGGCAGTGGGCCTTTATATAAGTTTAAAGTGGGTTTTTTTGGGCCCTTTTTAACACTTTTCAAGGATGGGAAAAGGTAACGATAGGGGAAAAAGGGGGAATTGGGCATTTCAGAAATTTACTGTAGGATAGAGAGGACCCCAGGTATGACTTAGAGGTAAGGGGACTTGAACAAAGGGAAAAGACAAAATGGGACATTCAGCATGGATACGAGGGGAAAATAGAATCTTTTGGAGCACAACTTTTCATTATCGGTAAGGCTTATTGACTTGGTACTTGAGGAAATGGTCAAAGAGGCTGAGGAACATAAAAAGGCTTGAAGGATGATGTGTTCTGAATAAATGCATTTTCCTTGAAGGCTCATGAAACAATTTAGCCCTTTCTTGCTTGTCAAAGAGAATTTGAGACTATAGAAACCAACATCAAATCCTACAAAATCTCTCTGTTTTTTCTCTAGAAGACCATGGCAGGGGCCACAAGTTCAAGGGTTTAACAACCAACTGAATACTCAGTCCCCACCAAATTGGAATTCATGGCAGCAACCTTAGCCCCAATCTCAATTTCAATCTCAACCATGGGCTCAAGGTATGCAGAATCCATATGGAAGAGTTTCTCAGTACTATCAATATCCTCCATCATGTCCAAATTATCCTCCCCAGCAAAATCCTTAACAAAATCAACAAACTCCAATCCAAAACCTAAATCCACAACTCTCACTACCATTCCCTCAGATACCTAATCAGCTACCTACCCAACCATTACCAAACCCCAACAATAAAAATCCTTAGAATACCTATATGATATAAGGTTATCAATTTCCAACCTATATGATTACTCCTCTAGATCTTAAAGATATCCAACTAAGATCTGGCAGAATATTAGAAAAAAGGAATCTTTCTGTAATTATTCAAGAAAAAGACAATTCTGATGAGGATTCTCTACAAACAAATAAAATTTTTGAGGAAGAAGTAGCTCTTCAAAACCAAAATTCTGAAGATAAAAAGCAAAAACAACAAATAAATTCAACTCGTGTTATAGAGAAACCATCATTATCTACTTCTACACCTCCTTTTCCGAAAAGGTTACAAATTGATAAAGGAGTAGAAAAGCATATTATGTTGCCTAACTATGATTTCCTAGATGAATTGAGAAATATTTGCATCAAAATCCCTTTGTTACAAGCCATCAAGGAAATTCCAATTTTAGCAAAAACAATAAAGGAGTTGAGTATGAAGAAAATAGGACGAAAAATAAAAGAAAAAAAAAAATCCAGCTTGTAGGAAAAATAGCAGACATAATGATGGGGAAAATTGAAATTCAAAAATATTTAGATCCCAGAAGTCCAGTAGTCAAAACACATATCAATGGGATTGAAATTCCAAATACATTGATTGATTTAGGAGCATCAATAAACATCATGAGTAAATAAACTAGGGAACAAATCAAGCTTCCTAATCTTCTTTCTACACATACATTACTACAATTAGCAGATAGATCTGTAATCAAACCAGATGGTGTGTTAGAAGATATTTCAGTATCTCTATTTTCTTGGGAGTATCATGTTTATTTTATGATATTAACCCCTAAGAACAATCTAGGAGGACACCCATTCATTCTAGGAAGACCTTGGTTGACTACAGCTGATGCTTTCATTAGCTGTAGATCTAGTGACATGTAAATTTCTGATGGTAATTCAACTAAGAAATTCACTCTGTGTCCTCCAGCAAGAACAATCACAAAAATAGATGATAAGGAATGGATTGATGATGAAGAAGACATACAGCCTCTCTTCACTATTTCAAACATTAGTGAAGATATCCAAATCTTAAATATAATAGAAAATTATGAATCATCTCCAAAATATGAACATGATCAATTTCAAGAAAGATCTAATATTGAATACTTGTCATCTAGGTAGATGTCTATTTACTCTATGGAATAATTTGGTAGCTCTACAGTTGAAATCTTTCCAAAGAAAACCTTGAATATAAACAAAAACTTGGAAAAATTACAATAAGAGAAGCTAATCAAAACATTGCAACAACATTCATCTGCATATGCATGGGAATACACTAACATGAAAGGAATTAGTCCTAAGACTTGTATACATCACATATACATTGAAGAAAATTTCAAACCTATCAGACAACCTCAAAGAAGGACGAATCCAAATCTTAGGGAAATTGTGAAAGAATAATTACAGAAGTTGTTAAATGTAAACTTCATCTATCCAATTTCAGACAGTCAGTGGATTTCTCATTTGGTGTTTGTACCCAAGAAAAATGGTAAATGGAGGGTATGCATTGACTATCGAAAATTGAATAAAGCTACTCTTAAAGATCATTTTCCTTTACCTTTTATATATCAAGTGTTAGATACATTAGCAGGAAATAAGTATTTCTCATTCTTGGATGGTTTTAGTGATTATAATCAAATTTAGGTTGCACCTAAAGATCAAGATAAAACCACATTCACCTGTCCTTGGGGAGCTTATGCGCATCAAGTACTTCATTTTGGATTGTGTAATGCACCTACAACATTCCAAAGGGTAGTACTAGGAATTTTCTCTGATCTAATGCATGATTTTGTAGAAGTGTATATGGATGACTTTACAGTTTATGGGAATATATTTGAGGAGGCTTTAGAAAACTTGGAAAATTTTCTTAGATATAAGGAAGAAAATCTTTCACTAAGTCATGAGAAATGTTTCATGATGTTTACTAAAGGGATTGTTTTAGGACATGATATTTTAGGGGATGGAATTAAAGTTGATAAGTCTAAATTTGAGGTCATTTCCAGGTTATCAGTTCCAAGTTTTCAAAAGGATGTTAGAATTTTTCTAGGATTCACAGGTTATTACGGAATATTTATAGAAAATTTCACCAAAATAGCATCCCCACTCTTCAAACTACTTACCAAAGATTGTGAATTCAAATGGAATCTTGACTGCCAGTTAGCATTTGAAGCCTTAGAAGCAAAAAATTCTAAAGCACCCATCTTAAGAGGGCCTAACTGGAAACTACCTTTTCATATTTCAACAGATGCTTCAGACATGGCTCTAGGAGCTGTGTTAGGACAAAAAGACCTGATCCCTTATGCCATCTATTACACAAGTAAGAATTTAACTCCCCCAGAGTTGAATTATATTTTAACTGAAAAGGAATTCTTAGTTGTTGTTCATGCTATAAATAAGTTCAGACATTACATAATAGGCTATGAAACCTTTTTCCATACAGATCACTCTGTAATTAGGTATTTAATGAAAAAATATGTTACTAATAGTAGAGTTACAAGATGGTTATTGCTCTTACAAGAATTTAACATTACTATTCTAGATAGGCCTAGAAAGCAAAACACAGTTGCTAATTTTCTATCTAGAATTCAAAATATTAAAGATAATACTCCGGTTCAAGATAAATTTCCTGATGAATATATTTTTGCAATAACTACTCGAACCCCTTGGTTTGTAGAAATTTCCAATTACTTAGTTAAAAGGAAATTACCTTCACATATGCATTCTAGAGAAAAAAGAAGAATAATTCAAATAAGTGAAAATTTCTCATGGATTACTAATGAATTGTAAAAGACAGGTCCAGATCTCATTATCAGAAGATGTGTTTGACAGGATGAAATGACTGAAATTCTTAAGGAATGTCATGATAAACCTTGTGGTGGACATTTTTCTAACAAGAGGATAGCCTATAAAATCCTTCATTTAGGATATTATTGGCCATCCATCTTCAAAGAAGTAAAATAATATGTCAAAAGGTGTGATAGTTGCCAAAGGGTAGGGAAACTTGCTCCTTCAAATGAAATTCCTTTACAACCCCAGGTACTCATTGAACCTTTTGAAAAATGGGGCTTGGATTTTGTTGGACATATTAATCCTCCATTTAAACAAAGGAATTATATTTTGGTATGTACTGATTATGTCACTAAATGGGTAGAGGCTAAAGCATTATCTTTTGCTAGTGAAGGATCTGTAGTTAGTTTTCTCTTTGAGGATATTTTCACTCGTTTTGGTGTTCCAAAAGAAATTGTAACAGATCAGGGTGCTCAATTTACATCAAATATCGTGAAAAATATGGTATAATATTACAAGATCAAGCACAGAAAGTCTACCCCTTACCATCCACAATCAAATGGTCAACTTGAATCTACCAATAAGGTGATTGAAGGGATTCTCACTAAGACTATTCATCTACACAGAAGAGATTGGGCAAAAAGACTTCATGAATCCTTATGGGCCTACGGAACTACATGGAGGAACACAACAGGACATACTCCCTATGAACTTTTTTATGGGAAGCAAGTCCTATTTCCTATAGAATTTCAAATCAAAACCCTTAAAATGGCAGTCTAATTGGGACTTGATTTATGAGAAGCACAGAAGCATAGACTAGAGAAAATCAATTAATTAGATGAAATTAGACAAGATGTAGTCCAAAGAACTAGTATAGTTTAGAAGCAAAGGACTAAATGGAATTACAAGTACATCAAAGAGAAAAAGTTTCAAGAAGGGGATTGGGCACTCTTGTTTGACTCAAAATTCAAGAATTTTCAAGGAAAGTTTCAGACTCATTGGCTTGAGCCATATGAGATTGAAAAATTCTTTGATAATGGAGCAATAAATATCAAAACAATATATGAAGAAAAGATATCTCTTCTTGTGAATGGCCATAGGTTGAAAGTATATCATAAGCTACTTTCAAAAGAAGAGTTTGTCAAGAAATTTCAAGATAATGTTGATATGGAGTTAGTGAAGAATAATTCTTCTTCTTCACTAACTTAGCTTTTACTTTTCCTACACTTGATATATATATCTATATATATATATATATATATATATATATATATATATATATAAACCAATCAATGATTGGTATACTTATATAGAAAATAGAGGGTAAAAATCAGATCTCTCTAACACCCTATATTTTCCATTGTCCTTTCCTTTCTATAATAAAGTAGTGAAAACTACATTCATATTTGCAGTCCATAATCTGCAAACTCAGTTTTATTCCATTTCACTCCAGTGTCATTCCACTTAATTTCACTTCCATTTCATTTTTCACATTCATACCATCTCATTCCACTCTCATTCCATATTTTCACTCATGTTTCATACTTTTTTTTTTTTTTTTACATTCTGCAGTTGATCACATTTTTGAAAACTGATTCTATTCTGCAGCTAATTTGATTCTGTAGCCATTTCAAATACTGATATGATAATTGAAAAATGGAATAAAATATTATGTTTTGAAGGTCATCATGCTACAAAAAAAAGCTAAGGAACAACATCGAGCAACAACAAACAACAAGGTCAAGTTCTGAGCTAAAGTGTAGAAATTTATTTTAATAGCAAAAATTAAAACATGAAATGTGTACAAGGTGTACATTCATATGTTCCTTGATAACCTATCATTCGAATTGATTTATCCTCATCATGATATATATTGACCATATCCATCAAATAACATCTCACAATGGTCTATCTCTGATTAATGACTAACGGTCATAATCATGACGTAACCTATTTGTCCACGTCTCCTCAAGACCGTATCATTTAATTATTTCCTACATCTCACCATAAAACCTCCATCATATCCATAGCTCATTTCATTTCCACTGATTCCACAGCTCGTTCATCCCTATAAACTCTTCAACCAATTCCTTTCCACACCACAGAGAGATAATTTTGAAAGTTGGAAGCATTCTGTAAAGAAGGAGGATGGGTTTGGTTATCAGAACAAAGACAATAGGGGTCAAATACATGGAAGGATATCCACAGGTTAGAGAGATACTACAAGAAGCTGGATGGTTAAGGTTTATAGAAAAGTTTGATGGCTTTCATAAGGAAATTACCAAATCATTTGCCAGATCTTTTGATGGAACTGAGGTGGATATTGGGGACATTAAATTCACAATAACAGAGTCATTCTTGGCTGAAGCTACAGAACTGCCGAGGCATGGAGAGAGATGGTTCAAGAAAAAATAATTTCGTAATGAATCATTGAAGGTTATACTTAAAAACCCAGGTATGGATGTCTCAGTCTTTAGAAAAGGAATTCCAAGTACTGCTTTGAAAATTAAATGGAGAAATATGCTTTTTATTTTGCAAAAATTCATAACCTATGAGGGAAGGTATGGAACCATGTATGTTTATCATATTCGACTATTATAGATATATTTATCATATCCGACTAGAGAATGGTGAGATCAACCTACCTTTATTTCTGCTCAGTAGTCTAAAAAGAATGGCCTCAAATGTACAAAAGAGAATCCAATTTATAGATACCACTATGCATCATCATGGCTTAGTGAAAATACTGATTGAGTTTCACTTAATAAACATAGGAGATAATTGGGAGGATTTCCTTGTTAGGAATCATTTTCAAGAACAACCAGAATCACCATTTAAGGAAGAAAATGTCAGGAGAAGTAAAAGAAAAAGAACTGGTATAATTGTGGAACAAAGGGATAATGAAAAATTGATCTCTGAAGAGCTTACAGAAATTAGAAAACAAATTAAGGCCAAAGGAAAGAAGAAGAAAGAGACTGAGGTTATAAATGAAGGAAAGGACAATCCTCCAAAATTAAGAAGAAGCTCTAGACTCTGAAGCACTATGAAGAAGACATTGGCTAAAGAGGTAGAGCCCATAATTATAGAAGAAGAAATTCCAGTCCCATCACCTATTGAAAATTCTCCTGAGTACAGTCCTCAAAACCCTCCCGTTTATCATTTTGAAGAAGGCCCCAGTAGAATATCTCTTGATATAGATCCAGGCCAGCAACAAATATATGATTATGTGTAGTCATTAGAAATAAATGCCTCAATGAACCAAGAAACACCTGTCAATCCACAAGAACCTCTGATTGAATCTCTTAAGCAAGGTAACTATGAATTAGAGAAATTGAACAGGAAAATTAAGAATGAAAATGAAATTTTGAAAGATCAGATCAAGTTGAACAAGGAAAAGCATGATAATACTACTTTGTAGCTAGGGCTATTACACAAGGAAAATAATAAATTGAAGAAAAAGAACAAGAAGTTGAACAGAGCAATCATAAACCTCAGATTCAAACTTCTCATGAAGAGGCCAAGAATGACATTAAATTCAAAGAGAAACAAAAGGATAAGGTTGGCTATCCTAGCTGAAGTATCTGAGCACATGAAGTAAGGCGAAATAAATTATAAATTGCATGAGGACATGCAATGATTTTGCAGTGGGGGTATGTTGAACCTCAAGATTACCTTCTCCTTTACAATTTTCTCTTCTCATTTCACCACTTTTCCATAAGTTCATAAACCCTAATCAGTGAAGAATGCTAAGTCTTTGTCTCAAGGTTACATTTAAATGATTTTCATTTTATACTTTCATGATTTTTCTATTTTGATAAGTTTTTGAAAATTAGCTCCAGAATGCAACCTGTTCTGCAGCTAACTGTGCGTTTCGCAGCTACTCTTATGGTTTACTAGGTTCCAGGTGTCAGTTGAGAAATCAAGCTATATGGGTGTTTCTAGAATCCTTCCCACATGGATTCTATCCTACTCATTTGATCCAGATTGACATAAGGAGATGCCTAAACCTACGGTAAAAGTTAAAAGTCAAAGAACGTTACCTACAACAATAAGACTCCTGATTTTCTCTTCGAGGCAAATCATGAGTCCAATAGTCCTATTTTGATTGTAATTCAATTCAGACACCTGTAGCTAACTTAGCTCACAATTAGTTATGTAATTCCTCTTTAAATAATGGTTCTACAGAATCGAGGGATAATTAAGTTAAGTTCAATTTTAGTACAGTTCATATTTGCAAGTGAATACTTTGTTTTTCTAGACTCTGTTTCAATAAAGAAGTTCAATTATCAAATGCTGGTTTGATTGCACTTTTTACATGCTAGGAGTTAACCAACTTAGAAGTAGAGGGCCCCTGCTTCTAAAGGAGGTTTTTATATGCTTTCTAGTTATATTTATTTCTTTCTATTTAGCAATTTCTATTATTCTTCATTTTCAATCTTTTTCAAATAGTTTCATGATAGATTGCAACTGTGAAGACTTGTTCTTCCAAAATGTTTCAAGAAGATAGAAATTTTGTTTTCAATATTGGAATAAGGATTGAAGAGCTGGAAACCATGGTTGTTTAACTTTACTGTTCTTGCCTTTTCATTTTCATAAAATAGAATTGCCAATTGCTGTGTCAAATTGATATTCATGAAAACCATTTTCAATACACATAATTTATATTAATGGTTAAATGTTTCACATGTGCAGTAGTTGAATTTCCCTTGTTTCTTGTAATGTTCTTACTAATAATGAGAGGCATAACTGATTTCTCCAAAGATACTTCAAGAATTTAAAAGCTTCACATTTGAGTAGTTCTGATAAGTCAATTATACGTTTGGTTGATCTTAGTTATACTTTGCATGTTTTTACTTTCAAGACCCTCATTTGACTGCAAACAACAATATTTCTAAAAACCACTCTACAAGAAACTAATCTGAACATATTAAGAAAGGATGGTGGAATGATTAAATGTAATGCAACTTTTGGGTTATTTACAGAGCATTCCTAGTGCTTTAATTTAAAACAGATGTAACTAGCTTACTCAGACATTACTTCAAAGAAGGTCACTCTTTACAATTGAATAATTGGAGTAGCTAGACACATCTTAGATACTTTCATTTGCATTCTTTGTTTTTTGTTCTAGAGCCTTAGCATACTAAATTACTAGCAGTTACTAAACTCCATCTCAATAGGTTGCACCTAACAATTGGATGAGAGATAACTGAGGGTACAATAGTTGATTCATTTCCTGCTTTCATAAGAATAGTAATTCTAAATTCTAGTCTTTTAAAATTAGATCCATGGATTAGGATTAACAAACCAATTAGATAGATGCTTTGATTTTTAAAACTAGGTCTTAGCTTTAGGTTTGATTTTATGAAAACTAGATTAGTTTTAGTACACTTCCTTTTCTTCCTTCTAAAATTAAATTAGATTAACTTAAATCTTTTCATAATTCTAGGTTAGTAATCTCAAAGAACAAAACCTCCCTAAAAATAATATAAAACACAAACACAACGAAGTAAGAAATAGGTTGCTTAAGCACATATGGTGCACCACACTTCATTAGCTTACTAGCCCTAGTTGATAATTAATGAAAGAAATTTAGGAACACTAAATTGACTAAACAGTCACTCATTGCTCATATTCAGTTTTATATACTTCATAATTTCTTGGTTTGAAGTGATATATTTGTTGCTATCCTATTCGTCACTTAAGTGCTTTTCATGATCAAATTGGCTCATTGTGGCATATGCTATTAAAGTCTAATTTACTTATCTTGTGTTAGATCTAATAATTGTTGACTTGTCACTAAAACCACTCACATAAGCTCTAATCTTGTTGGACATCTCAAGTATTCTTTGGGAATTTTATCTCTTAGTTGGCATCAAGTGATATTGGCATAAGATCATTAATCATCATTGGAATATCTTGAGTGGTGATTTCCGTTAGTGTGTTTGGAATATTGCTAAAGAAATTGTGGATAATTTATAAACACATTAATTTGTCTATATCAAACATTGTCATCTTTTATTTGGAATTTACTTTTTCTTAATATCTTAAGGATCTTAATTTTTGATTGCTGGCCAAGTTTTGCAATCTTGCTGTCATTGGAGAGGTTTATCTTTGTGTTGTTCAAAATTGGCACTTAATAATTTTGCACTTTCTTGGTAATAAGATTGTTTCATTAAGTACTCGTGTCATAAGAACCTAATCATACTTGAGTACTTAAACAATTAAATGATCTTAATCAAATAATTCACTCATATCTATTGCATAAGCATTATAGGCCTAATTGCATTAATAACTTACCTCTAAGCATAATACTGGTTGATAGACTCCTAGAGCCACCCTTTCTCACCTAGCTTGAGGGATTCAACACCTTTTTAGTGGATAACACAATGATCTTGCAGTTGTCATAGCCACAATCTCTGTAGTGGCGAAGGCATTAGGTGGTTGGAACACAGGGGGAGGTATCGTTAATCAAGCCTCTGCTTGCTTGCCGTTGGATTTGATCCCCCAAAATCCTCTAAAGACTGGTCTCAAAATAGTTAAGAGGGAGGTTCCATCTAGAGTGGGCATATAATTTAAAATCATCCAATATACTTGCATCACACCTAGATCGTAGTATTTTCATAACATATAGGTCAGTTAATAATTTAAGCAGCGGTCTTCCATCCAGCTACTTGGTATTAATTTATAATAAGCAATAGCTTTGACTCCATAAGGCACTGGTCTCATATTCAAATCTAATATAATATTTGAGTCTTACTAAATTTAACCAAGTATCTAGGCCACTCAATCGTGTCTCCTCTACTCGTTGGTTCCAGGCTTGTCTTTCATCATCTCATTTCCATTGGGACTTCCCCCCATAGAATGTTGTTGGGATAAAACTAGAATAGAGTGTGTAGGGATCAGAGTGACAATCCCGACCCTGAGCCATTGTTGCGGTGCATGTACATTCTGAGCGAAAACATTTTTTGGCGTTGTTTCCACGGACCAATTTATTTTGTTCTCGGCGCTTCAACGTCGTTCTTCTTAATATTCTAATACTTCTTCTTTAACCCATCATTTGCCACATTTTTTGGCACCTTTCTTTCATCAATATTCATTCTTTCACCATCTTATCCTTTTTACTCTCATTAATATTTTCATCTTATCTATCTACACCTTTAGTTCCTGGAAATTTCAGTTAGTTTCTTGTTTGGGTGGAAACTCCACTTATTCATCGATTTTTTCTCAGACAAGAAACCCTCCTTTATATCCACTGTCTTCTCCCTAACTAAATTATCAGCTTCTCCCTAACTAACTTATCAGCTTTTTGCCTTTTGATTTTGGAGTTAGATTCATGTTCGAGTGGCGACTCCATTTCTTTAATTTTTTACAAGAGTTCCTACTAGAAGCTCACTTATTGTGGATTTATTGTTTTTCTTGAAGACAAATCTTTCTCTTTGACATCCATTAGATCCCTTTCCCTTTAAGCAAGTCAGTATGGATGACTTTTCCACCCCTTGTCATTTTACTAACATTCAAGGTCACCCTCATGGCCTTCTAGAGAAATAAGTTGAGGAGGAAATTTATCAGATTAAGGAATTAAAAGAAATCATTAGAAGTATGCGGAGGAGCATAGAGATCACCTCGCTGATATAGAGAATCCCATGAATAAGTTTCAACAGAATGAGATGCTATATGATAACGATTAAGAAGTTCCACATTGTAGACCTTGTGACCACTTTCATGATGAACCCACTTCTACCTTTGCAATTAGAATTTGAGATAGTGGAAACGTAAGAACAAGTGATCAAGGGGATATTATCAAGGAATTAACTAAAAGGAATAAAGACATGCAGTTCATTCAAGCTCAGTTGATGAAAACTATGGAGCTTAATAAAGTGAAATTGGTGGCTTATCACTCCAAGGAAATGAAATATGTGCACATAAGAAGAATGGCTATTGAGAAAAAAACATGTTGAAGAGCAGAGCATCATAAAGGAAAACCATAAGAAATAAACGATCTCTATGCAAGACAGGGAAGTCAGTCTTCAAAACAGGTTATTAACCATATAAGAAAAACATGCCGCGGAACTAAAGAACATGGATCTTAATCAAGAAAAATTAATTACCAATCATGCTAAGGAGATGAGTGACCTCGAAAATAGGTTACCAACAATGGAGGAGAATCATGCGAGGTATTTTTATTTTTATTTTTAATTTTTTAATTCTGAATAAGACTATTTCTATTTTTTTTCCACAGAAAAAATCGAACCTTCTATTATATGGTACATAAAATACAAATCAAAACTTTCCCGCCGGAATTTCTATGCTAGCCAATTCCGGCGGGTATGGAGTTCAGAAGCACAAAAATAGAACTGCCCTAGTAGGGGAAACTAGTCCATGAATTTCTGCCCCGAGTGGGGAAACCAACATGTTCAGTCATTATCCAAAAATGTAAAGTATTGAGTTGGAAAAACATGAAAAACGATAAAATTTGCCTAGATGAGGTAGGTAACCTCCCGAAATTAGTTTTGTGGTGACGCGTCATGCTACTAGTCATGAGGAGAAGGCTCTTCTACGATGAAGCATCCATATTCGTCAGAGGATTCCTCTTCATTATTTAACGGCTTCATCGAAGGCTCTGATGTATTAGCTGAATGCACTCTTGGCTCCTTCTCTGTGCCATTTGCTGCCAAGATTTCACTGCCTCCATTGCTAGAGGAGCGCGTGGCTGTCTTGGTGGGAAATGTAGCGGATTTCCTGGACAGCTGAGGTTGAGAAGTTGAGATGGTGGATTTTCTTAGCCTTTTGTGAAGACTAGAGCTGACAGAGCTCGCAGCCTCCTGAAAACGCACAATGAGAGTAGCGGAGATGAGCAGAGGGACTGGAGCTCTAGAGGAATCGAAGTGGAGCTGGGAAGACTCCCAATTTTCCTCATAGGGAGGGCTACTACCTTCATCATGGATGGATAGGGGAGGGCAAGAGGACTGGCCTCTACCACGACCCCTTCGGTAGCGCATTCTGTGCCTTTGACGCATGGCTGAGCAGGTGGGAGAAGGAGTGGTATGGGGAGAAGCAAAGAGGAGGCAAGAGGCCTCAATCAATAGTGGAGGTAGATAATGGATGAGCTCATGACCAGGGCAAGCGAAATTAAGCGTGAGATCGAAATTGGAAGAGAAGGATGCAGGTGATAAAGAGCAGGGCGCCATGGAAAATCGAGAAGACTAGCAGGCCAGACGATAGTTAAGGCACACAACAGGAGGATTAATGCCCACGACATGCAAATAGTTGCTAAATTTATGAGGGCAAGGATGAAGGCCATGCACAGCCATGTGGCTGCGGCATGTGCCCTGCAGAGGAGCCGCCACGTCTATTAGACTAGCAATCACCCACATTTAGGAATCATGCCAGGGAAATTGATGTTATGAAGGATAAACATTATAATCATATATCCACCATGAAAAATCATTTGATCACTATGGAAGAAAACCATAAAGAAGAAATGAGTTCGATTCAAGTAAGTCATGACAAAGTAATAAAGAATATGGAAGTTGATCAGATATGTTTTCAGAATAATTTTTTAACCATAGAGGAAAACCATGCCAAGGAAATACGTGCTATGAAGGTTGAACACTTTCATCAAATGGATGACATGAGAATTGAAAGAACCATTCTTAAAAATAATTTTTAAATAATACAGGTATAATAATTTCAACATGGATCAGACAATGTCACAAGCCTCCTAGTCCACCAGAGAAGTTCTCATCTCATTGCAAGAAGGTTACTTGCCCCATTCAACACAAGTTGGATGGAAGTGCCATGGTTGGAAAATAAATTGAGGAAGATCACGCATATGTGACACCTTTGACAAAGTATATGCATAATAAGATGGGGCATACTTCAGATTCTTTTGATCCTACATCCAAGAATTTTCAGAATCAAGATCGAGAGTCTATGTTGACCCCACTATTAGCTTCACATCTTGTCAGAAACAAAATTAAAAAGAAAAAAATAAGAAGGAAGAGGCTTGATGCATCTGATGGAAAATATTAGCTTGATATTTATATAAGTTAAATTCCTAAAATTTTAAGAATTCAACATGGCACATCCGAGAAGCAACCCATAGATTTTCCAGAAAGTCGACAGATGCTTAGTATACACTATGTTGAAGACATATGACACCATAGATAATCATTTGAATAATATCTATAATCCTACTCCTCTTTACTTATTGTATTTAGTTAGTTTTATTTTATGCACTTATATTTGAATGTTCTTTTCCAGTTGTTAGGATAGTTTTTTTCTATTCCAACAAGATTTACTATATATGCATGATGATTTCGACTTCGAATGGATTTATATTTGATGGAATTCTGTTTTCTTGGATGCAATATTTTGGGATTATCACGTTAATTCATGGAAGCAATGTGTCCCCATATGGAAGCAAACATTTCACACATTTTTTCAAAGTTCAAAATAAGCATATATGCCAAATTTTTTCGAAGGATCGAAGTCATCGGTCATTAAATGTTGTGTCATTGTAAACCCATTTTGTAATTTTGTAATGTAAATGATGCTAGTAAGTCCGTATATGTATGTAATAACCTAGGTAAGTCTATTATTTTGGTGAGAATTTCATCCTAATTTGGGAATAATTTTAGCTAATTGGATAAATTAGTTTACTAAAAATTACTTGGTCTACTAGATCATATTATGTCGCAGAATTGGGTGTTTATTTTGAGGGTCTATATCAAACGAGTGTTCTCCTTTTGAGGGTTGAAATGTAATTTTCTTATGTAAAAAATATTTTAGTGCATGGTCCCTCATACTTAGATACCATGGCTAAAATATTAGAGGGTGGAAAACATATTTAATCCCCTCAAGTGTCAATTAATTATTTTTTTTAGCAAAATTCAAATTAATTCTAAGCGAGAAAATTAATTAATTAGAGTCAAAATTAAAGTCTTAGAGAAATTAAATTCTCTAAGTGGAAAATTTTGTGAGTAATAAAGAAATTAGTTTTTTGAGGTCCCCACTAGTACACAATGAGAGATTAGTGACTACGCGACTAAAAAAATTAGTCACCACAATTATTTGAAGTTAATTACTACTAAATTTGAGGAATTTTAAGTGACTCAACTAAAAATGACTAATTTAATCAAGGGATAAAATATACGACTAGATAATAAGTGACCCAACTAAAAACAACTAACATAAATGGCTAATTTAGTCAAGGACTAAAATATGTGATTAGATAATAAGTGAAAAAATAAAAAAAATGATTACCATAAACGACTAGTACACTCCAAGAATAAAAATATGAAAAAGTAACAAGTACAACATGTATATGAATTAGTCATTTATGCTAGTCATTTTTAATTGTATCACTCCGAAAATGGAAAATTGCAATTTTGACACTGAAGTGTTACATTTCACTAAATTTGAGCACTACAAATGGATTCAGAGACCCCCTTTTAACATTGTAGATGGATTCAGAGACGACCTTTATTGGGGTATCTGAATCCATCCGCAGTGTTAAAATTTAGAAACATGTAAGTATTTGAATCCATCTACAATGTTAAAATTTATATACAACTTAATTTAAGGGGGTCTCTCAATCCATCTACAATGTTAAAATTTAAAGGAAAGGGGGTTTTTGAATCAATTTACTAAATATTGGAGAATTAGTTTTATCCTTACAATATAGAGATGATTTAATAATTTGGCCAAATTTTTGGTTTGGGAGAGGGAAAACCCTTCACTCATATACATTAGGAAATGAGAGGAATCTCATAGGTTCCAAATCATTTGGTTTTTTATTTTTTCTTTCCCGCAACATGATAACAAGAAGGAAGTTAGTCTGCTGCATTTTTTTTCCTAATAGGATTGCCATTTAGTGTGTTTAGTTTGGATCTTTTTCTCATTTTCTGTAAAACCCAAATTATCGTCATGTACCTGAGCACAATATTATGTATGAATCATGATTTTATATCATGGGTATAGGAGATGGAAGATGTTACAACCCAAATTATTTTATTGAGAA
Source organism: Pinus albicaulis (assembly GCA_034641835.2). NCBI lineage: Eukaryota > Viridiplantae > Streptophyta > Pinopsida > Pinales > Pinaceae > Pinus > Pinus albicaulis. Next base: position 1,934,694,329 of record CM076575.1, read on the forward strand.
GGATTGCAACATTTGCATCGTATAGGTGACATGTTTAGGCTATTTTTTAAGTTCCTTTTGAGTTAAATGTTTATGGTATTTTATTATTCTGAGGATTATTACTATTAGTTGAGTCATGTACAAGAACCAACTACAATAGCTTGCTCAAAGGAGATGTTTCAATCTTCCTTCATATTTTTGCATACAAGAGGGGCCTGATCATGCCCCTTGTTTCAAGGTAGTAGTCATATTCAATATTGAAACTTTGAAATCTCCAAATTTTATACCATTTTGCGTCAATCCAAGCATGTGGTTGTGAAATTTTCTCTCAATACTCTCTCGAGAAGAGGCTCCGTGCAGTCTCTTGCTGCAAGAATCCTAGTAAGTAGACCATTGCTTGTTTCCTTTTCCTTGTTGGTTTCGATATTAGATTGAAATAAGTACACAAACATAAGTCTTATCCTTTAAATTTCCTAGGAACTACTGCATTACAATTGTATCTTGTTGTACTTTTGAGCCGCATTGACCTATGAACAATAATATGATTTATTTTTGTTATTAATCCTTTCCCTCGCCTATCCTAAACTAGTTTTATACTTGTTCAAACCTTTAAACCCTCTGGCATTGTACTTGAATGCTCATGTTAATGAAATTTGTTTTTGTAAATAGAGAGAGGTTGACGAACATTCCCGGCCCAAAACGGCCAACACTGCACCAAAAGTAATATATAGCTTCATCTTTGTTTGAATAACTATTGATACCTATACAACATATTACATGTTTCACTAGATAGGCCAGGGGTTGTAAGTTGTAACCTTTGTCACATCATGAAAGCATCCATGTTTTTATCCGTGTAAAATCATCACAAATTGGACAAACTATAAAAGGAGAAGGGAATAGAGATATGTTTTTAACCCTCTGTTATATATCAATCCACCATCCAAAATGGCTTCCACGAAACATGTGGGCATAATTAGTGGCAGAGAAACCAAACGAATAGAGGCACAAATCCTTGGTTTGATTCGTAGTTTGTCCAAGTTTTAACACCTTCATCCATTTTTGGCAATTTTAAAGTCATATCAAATAAATTTCAGGGGAACCTTATCCACTTACCTAGAAGTAGTGTGGCTATTTCTAGCATCTATAGGATTTTAAAAACAATGCAATCAACTTGGTTCTCTTAGCTGATATATCTATACGATGTCAATTGTTGGATATATTTACATTTAAAGTTGAACTTGAGTAATTCCATGGCACTTTAAGAATGCGTGAGAATCTATATTTGGACATCTCGTGTGTCTCAGTCAGTTGATTTAAGGGGATTTGAAATTTTGCCTATGGCACACGCAACTGAACCTAACCCAAGATTCTGGAATTGTGATAAGTAGTTAATTATTGCCACTGGTAGCGAAAATCGTGGGTGAACCTCATTTTTCCTTAAAATTAGACATGCTTTTTTTGGAGAGGGAAAAAATTAAAAATTATCCAGCCTATGTTTCATGAACATCCTATGGAGGGCACTCTCTTAAGGAATGTGGGACTACGATTACTATTGGATTTACACTCAATGTAGGATAGGAAATATGTGCTATAAAAGAGAATGCCAACAAAAAAGTTCATTATTGTTTGTCTTAAAGAGTGGAAGCCAGGAAAGTGGAATATGACATTATTCCATGAAATTTTGTGAATTTTTATCTAGAAACAACTGTCAAAATTAATAATTAAAATGTCAAAAAATGCTAAAGGAGTCCACAGAGGGAATATTGGAAATTTCAAGAAAAAATGGACCCTTCGACCTTGGTGGTTAAGAAAAAGTCATTTTTTTGAGGAAATTAGGTCAAAATAATTGTTTTTGAGCTAATAAAAAATGGGTTAAATGAGAAATTCGAAAATTCATCAAAAATTAATTATTTCAACAGTAGAGATTAAAAGATTATCAAATATTTATCAATGACTGAGATTATTTTTATGGGGATAAATCCAACTAACTGTAATTTTCCACTAGGAGGATTTACATGAGCTTTATTTTTTTATTTTTTTTTTAATCTAAGAATGAATCTAAGTTAACATTATAACAACATGTGATCATGTATGCAAAATGTAACAACTAAATTCACACTACAAGGAAAAGACCCTCTAGCGGAGGTTATAAAGGAGGATTTTAGTGTTATAAAATTGGCCAAAATTGTCAAAAAAACATATGCTACCACATCCATTTCTAGTAACGGAGGTTTTGGAGGAGCTTTTAACAGAAATTCAACACAACTAAAAAAAAATGGGTTGTCGGAGTTTATTACGGATGTTGTTTCATCGGTGCTCTTATCAGGTTTTAGCGCACCGGTGCGTATCGGTAGACAACACACCGCGACGGTCGAAGGAGAATGCACCGGGCCGTTAAGGAAAACAACAACACCGGGCCTGGTATTGGTAATACAATGCATGGGGCCGTTCTAATTGGTCTTGGGATTTGAGCGGTGCCCATAGGTCATATAAGCACACCAGTGTGTGTATCTTTATTAGGCACCGGTGCTCCGTATCACAGAAAGAAACCGAGATTTATAATTGGTATCGGTATTCGTGCGGTGCACATGGCATCTACAAATGCACTGGTGCTTATAGATACATAAACGCCCCGGTGCGCAGTATCACACAAACACACCGATATATATAACTGGAATCGGTATTAGTGTGGTGCCCATAGAATCATAAACGCACCGGTGCGTATAGACACATAAACGCACCGGTTTTAATTTTGTTTTTTTAGAAACATCCACCTCTGACAGTCCAATTATTGTGATTGTTTTAAATTCATTATTCATCAAAAGTCGACACATCTTATAACAATATTCATATTAATTACATTTTTATTAATGCATTTGAATGTGCTGTTTGGATTAATTTGTTATATCATATTAGAATTATTGCGATTTTTTTTAATTCATTATTCATCAAAATTCGACACATATATATAATCTTATAACAATATTCATATGAATTAAATTTTTATTAGTGCATTTGAGAACAACAATGGAGAATGCAATAGAATAAATTAAAACATATATATATATAGTCTTTATCATACAAAATGGGACAATTATTCGTATCCCTTTGTCTTTCAATTGGGACACAATGTCCATTACATTAAAAAAAATGTCTGATTTCACAGACATATTTCAAAAAATAAAACGCCTTGCTTTGATATCCAAATTACATAGTGATCATCATTCTTCGCTTGAACTACTATCACTGCTAGAGCTACTTCCATGACTTGGGTTATTTTCAGGAATGTTGTGTTCATGGCATTGATTGTTTTCTTCTTCTTCACTTTCCATCTACAAACATAAAAATAAACTGAAATGAGTGTATATACATTGGTGAGAATAATGAAAATTCCAATATTAAATAATATACATCCATGTAAATCTAAAAGAAAAATTACGTACCATAGCAACAATTGACTCATAAACTATACACATTCTTTCAAAACCATGTACCATGCCATCTTTCAAAATTTCATCTGTTGGCGCAGTTCCATACTTTGTTTCCTGCAAGTTTTATACCCCATAAAAAATCATATATTTAATATAAAAGATGTTTTTGTTCTATTAATTATAGAAGGAGCTAATTAAAACAAGATCGATAGATGCTTACAAATTCCACAATTAAATTCTGATATGCCAACACATACTCACAACCCATATTTAACCCAATTTCAATCAATTCGTCTGATAGTTCTTCTTTGTATGTTAGCACCTGTTTGAAGACATTCAATGATGATTTTTGTAAAACAACTTAAAAAATACAAAAATGAAATCTAGTTAAGTTGTTATAAGGAAGTAATAATTACTCACAAACTTAGAGATCAACCATTTTCTTCCTTGTCATCCTGTTTTATGTGCTGAATGGGTTCCATTTTCTTTTCTTTTCTGCAAGAAAATTCTTGAAAATTAATATTTAATGCTAAATTGTTTATTTATTGTACCTAATGATCGAAAAATTCAATGATTACATATTACATTTGAAGCACGTTGTTGTATTCGTTCCACTAGATCCCTCAAACTTTTGTAAAAGTTTTCCCCCCTTTCGTTAACTTCCAACGCCACTCTAGATGAGCCAAGGAGCAATTCATTTTCATTTGCATGTTCTATTTTTTTTTTCTTAGAACAACATTGCTTTTCTGAGTTGTTGGTCCCTGTAGAACATTAAACAAATGTGAATTAGTAGACTGTTTGACACATGTTATCTAATAATTTTAAGTATATTATTAATGATAATTAAAAAAAGAAACTCATATTGGATCGATAGTATTGTTTCATTCACCTGATTCATCTTTTTGCAATTTTTCCATTAAACTTTTATGCTCTTCTGGTCGTAGATCAGAAATAATCATATCGAGCTTCGTCATTTTGTGGCTCTGCATGATACACAGTAAACAATACATATTAGTTAAAGTTACATATAGTTCAAAAATAATATTTTTTATAAAGAATTTACAAAGAACTTGCCTTTTTTGCTTTTCTTGATGTGTTAACAGTGTTTTTGTTACTTGATATTTTGTCAGTCATTTCTTTATCAATATGAAACTTGTAGCATATCATTCATTAATATATTTATAAACAAATTCTCAAATTTTCAGGTAGAAAATAAATCTCGAGACACCAGTGCGCCTTTCATTAAATCCGCATCGTCGCCGGTGCGTGGATATATTAACAACGCACCACAAAATAGTATCATACACCATACGGTGTGTTCGGTATTATAAAAGCACAACAAAAAAAATGTGATAGACCTAATGGTGCATGGGGTATTATAAATGCATCTCAAAAACGGTGCAATACACCGTACGGTGCTTTCCTAGTTAAAGACAGCACCGGTGCCCTATTTCAGATTTGGTGCAAGGATTTAAAAAAATGTTTTCAATTTTTTACGACACATAACTTGGGCGGTGCGTTGTAATAATACAGAACACCAGTGCGGTGGCGTACGCAGGGCGCACCGATAAATAAAAATCCATTTTTTCAAAAATTCACGCAATGGCCAAATGGATTGGGATCCGACTATGCAAGTCGTCCCGTGGGTTGGACGTCAATATAAAATGAAAAACCCTAATTCTGAAATCACAAAAATAGGGAGAAGAAAGGGAAAAAACAAAAAAATGAAGGATTCAGGGTAAAAATGGATAAAACTGCAGGAAAAAATAAAAAACTGCAGAAAAAAAAGTAAAAAAAAGAATTAAATTTAATCATGAAATGGTTTGAAATTATATGATAAAGGGTTTGAATCACCAGAGTTTTGGTTTCTGATTGTCTGAATACTTATGTTCGAATGTATTTCACTATCCACAGTGCCCTCGTGCTCTCCTGCAAAAATCTACCTGAAATTTTTTTAGCAAAAATAGTGAAATAATGAAAAGTGTTTAGTATTTAAAGAATTATTTTATCAAATTAGATTTTCGAAAATATTTTGCCGCCCATTTTTCAAATTTCCATTTTTTTTAACTTAAACAAAATAGAGTTGCGTTTTTTTTATTTGCGTTTATTCGTTTTCAGTGCGCGGAAATGTGACGCACCGGTGCATTGTATTAATACGACGCACCAGGGCCTGTTAGAATGATAAGCGCACCAGACTTTTTAAAGTTTTTTTTTTTGTTGTTGTTGTTGTTGTTGTATGTAAGATCATAATAAAATAATGATAATTATAAAGTACATGAATTTATTTTCATTATTTTCTAAACTTTATATATGTAAGATCATAATAAAATAATGATAATTATAAAGTACATGAATTTATTTTCATTATTTTCTAAACTTTATGTTACAAAAATTCTTATTATTCTAGATTTTTTATTTTACAATTATTTGAAAATTTAGAAATTTAAATATTTTAATAAAATCATTTCACATTAATACAATTAAAATTTTCACATTAATAGAATTAAAATTTTACAAATTAAAATTTTACATACAATTACATTTACAATTTTACATATAATTACATTTACAATTACAATTACAATTTTATAAATATTTTACAGACAATTCAATTAAAATTACAGTTACAAATACAATTACATTTACAATTTTACATAGAATTACATTTACAATTACAATTACAATTTTACAAATATTTTACATACAATTCAATTAAAATTACAATTTGTGAAATTTACATACAATTAGAATTACAATTACAATTTTACAATTTTTCATATATACAATTACAATCATTTCAGAATAAATTAAATATTACAATTACAATTAAAATTTTACATTAATAAATAGTTTACATACAATTACACTTAAAATTACAATTAGTACAAATACAAATACAATTTTACAATTTTACATAGAATTAAAATTTAAATTACAATTACATTCATGACATAATATTTAATAAATATCATGGTCATTTAATAATATTAAATTAATTAATAAACATCATCACGATCATGATAACCATCGTACAAACATCATATTCGACTAATAAACACATTCAATTAACATCAAACTAACATTATATATTAACATCATCACAACACAAAAATCAAATATACATCTCAATATAATGTCAAATAACTCATGCGCCTATCACATATACACATCTATCTGCAAGCTAAAAATTAAATGAACATATCTAACATGATTAACAATATGCGCCACATCATGATGATCATCAACATGAAAATTAAATACAACTGCAACATGAACATAAAATACATGGACCATATATATGTATATATAATTGAATAAAGTTAAAAATATACAACTATAATATAAATGTCATGGATCAGGCACTGGTGGTAGTATAACAACATCAATAACACTAGTACAAGTGGATGCGGCCCGCTCAGTAAAGCTGGGTGCAACCTCGACAATCGATGGTCAAATAGCCTGCTCATAATCATGATGATCACTAGTACTGATGGATGCATCCACTAGTGGAAGTACAACATGATCAATATGAGGCCCAGTAGTAGTGGAGGCGGCCTGCTCAGACAATAGTACTGCAGCCTCGGCGGTCGATGGTCCAGCCTGCTCATGATGATCATGACTAGTACTCATGATGGATGCTGCAGGCTGCTGACTGGACATGGACGATGGTCCAGCCTCATCTCCATGATGACTAGTGTCAGATGCTAGAAGTCGAGCCTCGTGCTGATCATCAGGCGCACTGCGAGGTGAATGATCACGAGATGCATCTAAGTCGTTGCTGGCGGACTATCCATCATGTGCCGCAGCTCGACTATGCCTATAGCTACGGACAATCCTCCTCAATCACGTAACAACTCTCATAGCTCCTATGACATGCCGCATCAGGCTATACATGTCACACGGCATGCCTTTCCACATTCGTAACAATCTATCATCGCCCTGTATCTCTCTGTAATGAGCGGCCCTGATGCCCGCATTTGAAATCAATCCACAGAGTTGGCTGCCCAACTCCATTCGGTATCTGGTCTCAGGTTGACCACGCCTAGAAAAATGTGGTACCGGTGCACCATGAGGCGCATGAGGATCAACACGTCTTTCTGCTGCGCCACCGGCCTCATCCTCCGGCGGCGCATCAGCCATCTCCTCATCGTAATCATCAGGATCGACATCGGATCATGTGGTGGATCTGGCATATCATCGCCATCAAAAGAGCCAATTTCTGCAAAATATATACAAGTACACAACAATAATTAGACATTTTCATTACACAATTTAATAAAAACAAGTTAAAGAACATGTTAGAATAAATACAAATAAAACAGTAATATTAACTCTATCATTTGGCAGCTCATCAGGAGTGAAGAGGATGTTGGGACACCCTCGCCAATCTAGTCCAGCATAAGGACATGGGACCATAATTAAGGGATGCAGCCAACCAACGCTGGCTAGTAAGTCCAGCGAATCATGTGATATCCTCGCTGGAAACATAGTGTCTCCCCTCTTGGGCATCATCTGCCCCCACATGCACATCCGGGCCTTGAACATCAGCCTATGAGGCTGTCGAACAAAACTAGGTCTCATCTCTAGAAACCTCTCAAAAAATAAACAAAACAACTTTGAAGCAAAAGGGAAGTTGACCCTCCCTTGTGCATGAGCACGACATCTATCTAAGGCCGTAAAAAACTGTCGCAAAAAAATGGCAGACCACCTGAAAATTCGTGGCTGCTATACGAAAGAATCAACGTAATATAAAAGCGAGCAACTAATGCGTTGCCCGTCACTGGTGTTGTGCGAAATGATCGAAGCAATAATAGAGAGGCACTACACTTCTTGTCTACCAAAAGCACCTATACGTAACTGACCTCCAGGTACCTAAAACTCTGAAGGAGACAATACATGTGCTCCAATGTATCTCTGGGAGTAAACTAACTGAATCCCTGCTACACAACCAGGTGGCACGTCTGGGAATGAGGGAAAATCCACCCCTCTCCTCGATAGCTCTGTAATAAAATAAATTTCCTCCTCAGTGGGTGTGTAACACTGGTCATGACCAACCTAAAAAGCCTATCGGCGGACATTCCACCTGCCGATAAGATGTCTCAAAAGCACACTATGGGCCTTTAGGCCGGAAATAGCCTCCTCATAGAACTTGAGGAGGCCTACCTTCTTAAGGATCTCCTGGGTATCTACAGTAATAGGGTGAGGGCATCCATCTCTCTCGCTCTCTCTCGCCTCCCATTGGCGAATCATGTCATATTATTTTGCTTGTTGTTGTTGTTGTTGCTCCTGTTCTCTCTGAATCATTGCCATATTAAATAATTTTTTTTTATTAAAACATGTATTTATAAATATACATATATAATTTTTTTTGAAGAAAAAAAAACAAACATACAAGTCGGTGCTCCATAAAAACAGTCACGCACCGGTGCCGGTGCGTCCTAATATTTTAGCGCACCGTCCCCGGGGCCCCTAATGAAACAGACCGCACCGGATTCAGTGCCAATGTCTATTTTTCAAGCACTGTGGATTGTATATAATTCAGAATAGCGGTGCGCTGACGGAAATATACGCCTCGGAGCGTATAGTTGTGTCAGCGCACAACTTCATGACAATGACATAGTTGACAGTGCGGTCTTTTACCCAACCACACTGTTGACCCTCTCAGAATGCAAAATGCGGTGCACTGACATAAACCGGGGCGACAAATGTAGTCAACGCACCGCACTGTGATTTCCGGGGTCAATGGTGCACCTGGATAAATGAGCGCACCACCTTTTTTATTTTTTATTTTTAGTTTAAAATTATTCGTGGTCCGTGCGGTTATCGTTAGCAAAAGTAGCGGTGCTACCTGTAAATTTTACAGGTAGCATCGCTATTCGGTGCGAGCTGAACAACTCGAGCGCACCGCGCGACAATTTTTTTTTTTTTTTTAATGGTTATTTTAAAGTTTATTTCAATTTATAATTCGCTAAAAGGCTTAATTATAAAAAAACTAGAAAAATACCTGTACATTTCGCCGTCGAGGAGGCATATTGGCTGTAAAATTTGGAAAATAAAATTTGCCCACTGTTTTTCAAAATGTAAGCTGGATATTGGTGGCCAATATAGAGCAGCAGTGCATGCAATGGGTGCAATGAGAGCACCGATGTCAGGGCGACACATAAATAAGGAAATAACACCGGGGCTTGAGAGCTCTGGAGCACTGAAGAAAGTGAAGTGAATAATGAAGTTTTTTGGCCATATTTTTTTTTTTTTTTTTTTTTTAACTAACCCTGTTTCGGTGCGCAGGGTTTTATAAGCGCACCGGTGCTGTTAAATAAAACCGCACTGGGATGTTTCAGTTTCGGCGCAAAAATTGACGATGCACCGAGGTGGCGTAATGGTAAAGCACCAGTGCGTAATATTTGCAAAGCACCGGTTTTTTGGCCTTAATTTTTTTTTTTTTTTTTATATAACACTATTCTAGTGTGTGCGGTTTCTAGGACACCGGTGCTATTAGAGAAGAACACACTGGCTCGTTTATGTTTTGGCGCGGTGTTTTATGATCGACCGGCGTGGAAGAGTATTTACGCTCTGGTGCGTTATAGTAATTGGACACCCCGACGGTGTGTGTACTTCGCGCACGTTGTCTGGTGTGCCAATGTTCGGTGCACATTGGTGCGTTCTATGGTATCGTGCGCGCCAGTAATTGATAGCTCAGGAGCACTCGAAAACTGAAAAATCCAAGTTTTTGTTGTAAATATATTTTTAATTTAACCCTTTACTAGTGCGCGTTGTTTATAGGTGCACCGGTACTATTTGCTACAAACGCACTAGTTGGTTTGTGTTTTGGCGTGTTTTTTATGATGCAACGATGCAGTTTCTGTCTACCGCACTGGGTGGTTTCGGTGTTGGCGTTGTGTTTTATAATGCTCCGACATGGACGAGTTGTGAGGCATCGGTGCTCTATTATATTATGACGCACCGGACAGGTGTGTATGGAGTGCACGACGTCCGGTGTGCCAATGATTTTGTCCGCACCAGTGCGTTCTTTTTTTGAGAACACCGGGGCAAGTTTTAACGATCCACCGATAGGAAAACATTCAAAAAACCCTCTGCCCACCAACATCCTCTAGTAACCTCGGCTAGAAATGGATGTATGGGGTATTTTTCTTTGTGGTTCCTCAAAAACATTTGCTAGAGGGTCTTTTCCTTGTAGTGTCAAATGTAGTTCAATCATTGTTACATATTCATGAACTTAAATATGTAAAAACATCTATGACTATTTTAAATGACACATAATCATGTGAAAAATGTACACCTAAATATCACATTTAATAGACATGCTTTGATTATATAACATTCATACATGTTCAAATGCATTTAACATGTACTGCATGTGTTTTGTAATTTTCAATTTCAATCTAGATTCATTTTAAATAACAAATGAAAAAACATCTTGAGCTTTAAAAACAAAACATTTTTAATCTAAGATTGAATCTAAGTTAACATTATAGCAACATGTGATTATGTATGAAAAATGTAACAACTAAATGCAAGTACTTCAATTATTGTTACATATTCATGAACTTAAATATGTAAAACCATCTATGATTGTTTTGAATGACACATGATCATGTGAAAAATGTACACCTAAATATCACTTTTAATAGACATGTCATAATTATATAACATTCATACATGTTCAATTGCATTTAACATGTACCACGTGTTTTGTAATTTTCAATTTCAATCTAGATTCATTTTAAATAACAAATGACAAAACAACTTGAGATTTAAAAACAAAACATTTAATCTAAGATTGAATCTAAGTTAATATTATAACAACATGTCATCATGTATGAAAAATGTAATGTAACTAAATGCAAATGTACTTCATTCATTGTTACATATTCATGAACTTAAATATGTAAAACTATCTATCATTTTTTTAAATGACACATGATCATATGAAAAATTTACCTAAATATCACTTTTAATAGACATGTCCTAATTATATAACATTCATACATGTTCAAATGCATTTAACATGTACCACATGTGTTTTGTAATTTGCAATTTCAATCTAGATTCATTTTAAATAACAAATGATAAAACAACTTAAACTTTAAAAACAAAACATTTAATCTAAGATTTATTCTAAGTTAACATTATAACAACATGTCATCATGTATGCAAAATGTAACAACTAAATGAAAATGTACTTCAATCATTGTTACATATATTCATGAATTTAAATATGTAAAACCATATATGATTGTTTAAATGACACATGGTCACACAAAATGTACCTAAATATCAATTTTAATAGACATTTACACCTAATTATATAACATTCATGCATTTTCAAATGCATAACATGTACCACATGTGTTTTGTAATTTGCAATTTCAATCTAGATTCATTTTAAATAACAAGTGAGAAAACAACAAGTTTTAAAAACAAAACATAATCTAAGATCATCTAAGTTTACATTATATAACAACATGTGATAATATGCCAAATGTAACAAATATCCAAAATTTAAAATCATTCAATAAAAGTAAATGTAGTTCAACTATCCAAAATGTAAAATATGTCCAAAATTTATATCATCCACTAAAAGTAATTATAACAATGTATCAAGTGTTACAAGTACCAACTTATATAGAAAAGTAAATATGACACATGTTTAAGTTATAAAAAGACTATATCAAATAAAATGTTGTGTGCATCAATTAAATAGAGAATTTGGTGCAATGTATTTTCCAACAGCTTCCTTGTGCCATCATCTGAAGAATGGGGAACCTACACAACGTGTAATTGCATATATATACATATGTATAAGAAATTTATGTACATGTATTAAAATTAAAATTTAATGTTTTAAAATTGAATGAGAATGTAGAAATTCATAAAAAACAAAATGAAAAAACAAAAATCATCCAATACCTCTTGTAGTTCCCCCTCCATTGTCCCGTGTTGGCCCTAATTGCATATACATATATATACACATGTATAAGAAATTTATATTACATGTATTAAAATTAAAATTTAATGTTTTAAAATTGAATGAGAATGTAGAACTTCAATAAAACAAACTAAATGAAAAAAAAAAATGAAAATTTCATGCAACACCTCATGTAGTTCCCCTTCCATTGCCCTGTGTTGGACATTGCATCAATGCATCCTCTAGGATAAACTGTACAATATACATGTACAAGTATATATATATATATCTCTCTCTCTATGTATATATATATTTTAAAAATTCTCAAATGAAAATTCATAAACTAATGCAATAATATTGAAAAAATGTTAGACAACTTCTTCTTCAAATTGTTTGGATGTTCCTATCTCCATCATACACTCCATCGCTAAAGTCCTTGGGGAAGGGAAATCATCTCCACAGACGTAAAATTCAAAAAATTTAAAACCGTAAAATAACTCAAGATCTAGATCTTCAATTTATAACTTGAAACATAAGTGAAAAATTGAATACTTGTGACAATGGATTATTTGGCACATCTTCTAACAGGGAAGAAGAGGGTGGCTCCATTGTGAAAACATCAGACGGAATCATAATTTTTTAACATTTAATTATATACATGTGTACACAATTATTTATTTTAAAAATATGTCATCATGATACCTATATAATAATAGAATAATAATTGTATATAAACATCATGAACTCTTGAAAAAAACTAACATTTCCCAAAATATCATCTTGATTTTCAGAACCTAAACCTTGGACTGTGATATTATCAAAATTTTTGTTCAACAAGCGTGTTAATTGAAAATGGTTAACATATGATACATTTTTTTTAGATTAACACATACAAATAAACATGTATATGTAAATTATAAATTACATAAATATATTCACCCTAACCATTAACACATACTGATCCCACGCCCTCTTCCTCATGAAGAATTAAGTCCTTCCAACCATTGCGAAAATGATTTGCATATGTTCTAAGCTCTTTAATACTCATGTTGTCTATCTCATCATATTTACTATACAAAAAAAATAACACGTGCATTATCTCGTGCTCTTTGTCAATTCAGACCAATATTAATTCCACCAAGTCCAGTTTGAACATTGTCTATGATGGCATCCCTTGATTCTCGACTAATTTGAGAAGTGACATCCATCTTTGACAGCAAAGTTTCCATACGAGGAGTTAAGATTACCAATGGTGGCTTAGGGCATGGCAACTCAGCATCATGCTTAGCGCCCCTACGGTCACATAATCGAACTTTCCTAGGACCAAAAAATTCAGAAGGAAGGTCATTACAATTGGGTTTTATTCCCAAAAATAATTATGCATAAAATAATTTTTCAAAAAAAACAAGAACCTTGTCATTCCACGGTAGTATTCCATAGAATGAAAGGTGCATATCATACAAATGGAAGGCTATATTAGGGTGCTTGAAATATTGCACCTTTAGCATCTTTCTTGTCAGCCCTTCTTTGAAATTAAACATAGATTTTGCCATTTCTTTTGTAACTTTGTTTTTAACATTTTCCCAAGTATCGGGACCCATTAATGTTTCATTTCTTTTCCTCATCACCTCTACAAAAGTATCAGTGGTTTTTCCAAGCTTTTTGTAAACATATATAAGTGTGCTTAAAGAGTGCGTAACTATTTGTAAGTTTTCTCGATTCTGTGTAGGAAGTTTCAAAGACACAAGATCTTTCTTCAATTTTGAATAAAGATGTTCGCACCTTTGTAATATGCATTGTTGGATGTTTATTTCCCAAGGTAAATAATCGGTAATTTCTGAAGGATAAGTCGTGGTTGGTGTACAACCTTCTTCTTGAATTACGCGATCTAGCCTACGTCTTTTTCGAGCACCATTTTCACCCTCTGCATCAATATATAAAATTTTGTATAAATAAAAAAACATGTAAACAAATTTGTACAAATTTTCTTTTTAACTATAAAAAAATCATATAAATAATTTAACAAATTAATAATTGAATGACAATAATAATCAGATTGATGGCCACCTTGAGACGGCTGAGTAGCATCATGCCCACTTGGAGATGGTTGAGAACCAACATGACCACTCGTTGATTGGCCAGCACCCATTGGTTGAGAACCAACATGACCACCCATTGATTTTCCACCAGGGGAATGTGTACCAACACCCTCACGTGATTGGCCGCCATCTATTTTTTGGCGACCAAGGGAATGTGTACCACCACCACCACCCTCACGCGACAAGAGGGAAGATTCATAAAAAAATATGAATTTCTAATCAATTCAAATATACATACATGTATATACATACATATGATTGAGTATATTGCGTGAACCATACCATGATTGCGTGAGCCATGACCAAGCTGCATTGATTGAGTAGATACTCTTTTCCTCCGAACTCCTAAAAAATGAAATTTATTAAAAATTAATTTAACTCACAAAATTGATAAAAAATCAATTCCATATGTATACATGTATGTATGGGGATAAGGTTATATATTAAATAAAAAATCAATTCCATATGTATACATGTATGTATGGGGATAAGATTATATATTCAAATGTCATTTAAAAACTTGCACATTTAATATAAATACCATGAACACGATGGCCATCGCCCGATCCATGATCCCCCTCTTTCGTAGAGGCATGGGACTTTATTGATGTTCACCTCAAAGAATCACATGGAAAATGATCATCCTCCATGATGTATAAATGGATATCTACATATACATAGATACACATGATGTTTAAAGCCTTGAAGAATCATGTGTAAAATGATCATCCATGATACATATGGATGTATCTACAAATACATAGATACGTGATGTTTAAAAAGTTACCTTGTGCATTTACAATTATTTTTAAAATTACTATTTAAATTTTTTCAAAAGAATTCAAATAGTTGATGTAATTTACACAAATGTTGGAGCACAACTTCAACACAAATTATGTAAAACAAAAAACTTTCAAAGCAAAAATTGATGTGTAAAACTCACTTGACTATTTAAGCAAAAAGTTGTTGAAGGCTTGTACATTTTGAAAATGAAAAACAAAATTTTCTAAAACATGAAGTTCACCAAGTTGTGCTTACATAGTGGGTGCACATTTTGAAAATTAAACACAATTTTTTCTAAAACATGAAGTTCACCTAGTTATGCTTACATGGTGGGAGCACACTTGGTATATAATTGAGAAAAAACACACACACACATCAAAGATATCTTATAATGTCCATAAATAAATTTTGATGGAGAGCGTCTCAACACTAATTCATATTTGACATATGAAACTTGAATTGGAATTTCCCCAGACAATACTAATTCATCTTTGACAGATGAATCTTGAATTAGCATTGCCCCATACAATAGATCACCAGACATCTTATTAACATTTTCACAATGTTTTATACTAAATGATTAAAATTATCTAACAATATTGTTTGCTTTTCCATGCAGTTGATTTAGCCTCTCCTTCTTAACTTGGTACATGCATTTCATTTGGTTGCACACAAGTTTAGAATTGGTGAAAACTACAATTCCATTTGATCCATACTCCCTAACTGTTCCCAAGCCTTCTATCAATGCAATATAATATACTTCATTGTTTGTTGTTCTTCCAGGTATATTCATTTTCCTTTGGAGGACTTTGTTAGTCAGCGGTTAAATTTTATTAAAGGGCGCCATTACAGTGGCATTGTGCAACTACAGTACTGCTCTGGCTGAGAGCGCAGAGCATAGTTTTCCTCTTGAGACAGTAAACATTGTAGCAGAGATTGAATATACCCCACTGCAGATTTCTAAACTCCGTGCTGTCGTGGTCGGTTGGAGTGTTGGAGAAGGCATCGAAATAAGAAACGCTGAGATTGCCGATAGGTCCACAGATGAACGCTGGAAGATGAGTGGAGCCCGTGGCGTGAAATCCCTCCGGATCAGCGATTAGGTCCTTCATTTGGCTTTTCAGGATATCGTACGAGGAGCCCTTCTTTCTATTTCCTTTGGATTCGCTATGGATAGAAAACAGAGCATTTTTGCTTCTGCCAATAATGCTGAAGTTGATCACCCAACCTCCTCTCATCCGGATGCTTACAGCAGAGAAAACTGGGAAATGACACAGAGCGTGTAGCTGGGAGTAAAGGTCAGACTCCTTCATTAGGGAATGAACCAAGATTTTTTCAGATGGTCATTAAAATTGTTGCGGTTCAGATAGAAGGGAGGATGGAAGGGCCTAGGGATCAGAGGAATACCCAGCAGAAAAGAGGCCCAGAGAACACAGGACTTAAGGGATATTGCAGATGGAGTCGACATGGTTAACGGAAAGAGATCTTTTACTCCGCAGAACGCCGATATTGGCTTCCATATCTGCCTGGGTATTTAATTTCCTGGGAATATGATAGAAAGAGATCTTGTGGAATTTAGGCAAAATAAGTCTGATTTTCCTGAGGATGGCTGATAAATGGAGCTGAGAAGGATTCTTATTGGTGTTCAACGCCTGGATAATGATCCTGGAGTCCCCGAAGACTGAAATGGAGAGGAAGTTACCTTTGATCGCTTGAAATAGACCCTGCCATAGAGCAAGAGCCTCCGCTCTATTATTAGATTCCCTGCCTAGACCCCAAGCAAACCGGAGCACATCAGAACCATCAGGACCCAAGAGAACCCCACCGCCTCCTGCGATACCAGGGTTGCCTTTGGAGGCCCCGTCAAAAAATAGACAATGAACATTTAGAGCCGACCTCCACTTAATGAACTCTTGCTCCTCCAGCCTAATTTCCCAGATGGAGTGGACAATAGCAGAAAGGGTAGAACAATCCTTATGATTAGGGACTAGTCCATTCAACCAGAGATCCTCCTCTCTGTTCAGAGCTTTTCCAGGCTTATTGGCAGAATTGGCTTCTAGAGTTTCTCCCAATAGAGCTTTGAATTTGGTGATGACTCTGGACGAATTGCAGCTTTCGTTTCTGGATAATCTGTTGTTCCTCTCCAGCCACAACTTCCAGCAAACAATCTTGGGGATCCACAGCTAGCAATTTTTGAGAAGTTGATTTTTGGAAAGACCAAACGGAGATAATTTGCTCCAGGTTTGGAAAAGATTTGGGATGTTCCTAGGGAGCTCGAATTTTTCAGAATTTAGCATAAGGACCCCCTTCCAGACTTCTAGCGCAAAAGGGCAGGTTAAGAACAGATGATCAGCTATTTCTTCATCCGACATACAAATATTGCACCAGGATGGTCCTTCCATACCACGCCTGCGGAGATTATCACGAGTGAGTATACTGTTGTGAGCTAACGTCCAGCAGAAGAAATCAATTTTGGGAAGAGAGGGGGAATCCCATATAAATTTCCATTGAGCAGGATTTGGTGGAACATTCGGAGTGGCCATAATACTTTTGTAGCCTTCAGATGCTGAATACGAACCTGAGACAGATCCCCACCCTCGTTTGTCCTTTGCTGAAGCTTTTAAGGGAGCTTTCTTTTGAAGATTATCCAAAAGAACTGAGGCTTCACCTTCCAGCCACTAAGGGACCTCCCCCAGTTGCCAGCTGTCCCATAGACTATCCTCCGTCCAAGTGGAGATGTCCCAGAGGGTGTTTAAATTGCAAGCCTGGAGCCAGTCTTTGATATTGGAAAGTTCTTCCATCTGACTCAGAGGGTGATCACCTAGAATAGGATCATCCCAGATTCTTATTTTTTGCCCATTACCTGGAATCCAATACAGCTTATGACTGAAATGTTCCAAAGCTTTGAGGCAGAGTTTAAAAACAGGAGAACCTTTGGAGGTTCTAGGAAGCTGGTCCAAGCATCTAAGGCGCTTCCCATGAAAATATTTTCTCCACAGGACTTTCTTGCTCCAACTTAATTTTCCAGAGACAATGTCCCAAAGCAGCTTGGTTCCCAAAGCCAGATTTTGAGCAGCCAGATCGCGAATTTGTAGACCTCCTTCCATAAATGGCTTTTTAATAGTATCCCATTTAACAAGATGCAGCCTTATTTCGTTGTTTTTTCCCCCTTCCCACAGAAAACGCCTTAGAAGAGCTTCCATTTTGTTGATGAAGGTTTTTGGGGCAAGGAGGATGGAGCGCTGATATAACGGAAGACTTGAGAGAACAACTTTCATCAGAATGATCTTCCCAGCATTATTCAGCCATGAAGCTCCCCAGGCATGGATTCTGCTTTTAATCTTGTCCAACAGGGGCATCCAATGGGCAACTTTAGGAGTGGTCTTGAAGATTGGTATCCCCAGGTATTTAAAGGAGTCCCAGGCCCAGGACCCTTCCATATCAAGAATCCTTGCAATATCTGATAATTCCTTAACTGAGCAGTTCCAGCTATAGATTGTGCTTTTTAGAAAGTTGAACTTGCTGCCCGAGACCTCTCTATAAATGTCCATCTCCTTCTTAAAGGATTTAGCAGAGTTTATGCTTGCCCCACCCAGCAATAAAGTGTCGTCAGCAAATTGGGCATGATTTATGTCTTTGACATGATGAACCATACGAAGGCTAGGAAGGACTTGAGTCTGTTGATTATGGTCCAGTTGAAAGCTGAGAACTGAGGCTTGAATGGCATAAAGAAGCGGGGAAAGTGGGCAGCCTTGTCTTAGGCCCCTAGAGGCTTGGAAAAAATCTAAAGGTCGCCCATTAACCAAAGGCGCTATCCAAGGAGAGGCAATGCAGGGTTTTATCCAGTTAATGATGGCTGAAGAGAAGCCCATTTTCTTCATAACCATAAACAGAAATTCATGCTTTACCCTGTCAAAATCATTTGCCAAGTCAAGCTTAATCACCATACCTTTCTCCTTTCGGTGATAGCTTGAATGAATAGCTTCTTGTACCAGCACAATGTTGTCAAGAATCTTTCTCCCTTTGATGAATCCTCCTTGGTTTTCAGGGATAATGGCCGGTAAGATTTTCTTGAGGCGATTGGCTATGATTTTAGTGATCAGCTTGTAACTAGAGTTACACAACGAGATTGGCCTGAATCTGCTGAAATCAGCTGCACCTTTCTCTTTCGGAATCAAGGCCAGAAAAGCTGAATTGATGCCGCCTCCGATCTTTGCACAAGATTGAGATTTCCTGACCATTCTCAAAAGGTCATTTTTGATTATGGCCCAACAGGAAAGATAGAATCTAACGGGAAACCCATCCGGGCCAGGAGCTTTGTCCGGTTCCATACTGTCCAGTGCATTTTTAAGCTCATTCATGCTGATTAGAGCAGTCAGCATAGAATTGTCAGGATCTTGAACACATTGAGGAATCAAATTCATCGGATAGACATGGGGATCCATTGATGGATCATCGGGGGCAGAGTAAAGATCTTTGAAGTGAGAGTGAGCTGCCCGCTTGATGCCTTCGAAATCCTTAACCACTGCATTTTGGTGGTGAATTTCTTTAACAGTTTTGAATTGCTTGCGAGCTTCAGCTTGTTTGTGGAAGAAGCTAGTATTTTTGTCCCCGGCTTGTAACCAGAGAGCTTTGGATTTCTGCCTCCAGAGTTCTTCTTCTTCCCTACTTGCTTTATGGAAATATTTTTGCAGGTCAACTTCTCTCTGAAGAAGGTCTTGGGAAACAACAGAATTTTCCAAAGATAATTGGTGGGCAACAAGACTGTCCAGGGCCTCCTTTCTTTTGGAGGAGGGAGTTTTCAGCGTTCTAGCCCACTCCTTAAGCCTTCTTTTAAGCCCCCTCATTTTTTCTTCCCACACGTAGAAAGGGGAACCATGAACAGGTCTGTTCCAGGCATCTGAAACCATCTCTTGGAACTCCTCATGCTGAAGCCATAATGAACTGAATCTGAAGGGGATAGGGCCAAGATTTTCATCCGTGGAAAGCTCAAGGATAATGGGTTTGTGATCAGAGGTGCTGTTTGGCAGAATTTTGGACAAGGCCATTAGACCGCAAGTTAGGAAAGAGGATTGGACCAAAAATCTGTCCAATCGAGCTGCAATATGATTTGGGCCCACCCTTTTGTTAGACCAGGTGAACTTCCCAGACGTGGGCTTGATATCCTCCAACTCCCATCCCAACATGAGGTCTTCAACCCATTCTCTAGCTGGATCCCTGACCGGGGAGCCTCCCTTTTTCTCATTTACAGCAAGAGTGACATTCATATCACCAGCTATGATAATGTTTTCAGGATTGTGCAGCGAAAGATAGGACAAAATCGAGTCCCAACAGAATTTTTTCTCAGAAGGAAGAACAGGAGCATATATATTGAACATACTTACTTGTTGGCCGGAGTCTTTATGAAGGAGCTTCGTGAGAAGCCAATGGGAGGAGCTATCTTTTTGAATCAGGTCATAGATAGAGCTATCCCAGAAGGTAGCGATTCCACCTGAGGCGCCTCTTGCACTGACAGCACATCCAATACCTTTACGCCAGAAGGTTTTGCTATCATGGAGGAGGGGAGTTTCCTCCAACTTTGTCTCCTGGATGAGAAGGATTTCAGGCGAATACATTCTCACTATATCTTTCAGGGCATCTTCTTTTAGCTTGCTGCCTAATCCTCTGCAATTACAGGAGACGTACTTCATTATTTATTGGCTTGGGAGATTGTGGCTCCTTTTGGAGCTGTGCCGTGCTTGCGCCCTGATCTAGTATTCATCATTCCCTTGAGAGTTTTTTGAGAGCCTTGGAGAACATCCAGATAAGTTTTCTCCTCTCTCTGTTTCTTCTTGGATTTTCGACCCCTGGCTAATTTGATAGGGGTGACTTGTGAGTTGTCTGATTCATAGGTTCTTCCTTCTGAGTCTTCATCAGATTCGGAGGCCAGGCTGATATGTTCTTCTTTATCTATATTTCCTTCATTGCCTCCTGTTGCTGGGGGGGTGATTATTTCAGTACCAGTTTCTTTTACTTCCTTCATCAAGTCTTCCGGTTCTTCTTGAGCCCCGATGGTTTCTGCGTTCCCACCTGAGGAGGATCCAACTTTTGGGCCTTCATTGGCCTTTGGATTGGTCTGAGGCTTCCTCACTGTTCCATAATTTTTCTTCTCTGTTGGCCTAGGGATAGCCTTGCCTCTTTTGATTTCTTTCCATCCTTCCTCGTCCTCCTTAGTCCCGGTCAGGGATTTGGGGCAATTCCGTTGGAAGTGTCCGTGTTCATGACATGTTCTGCATTTGAAAGGTAGTTGCTCGTAGTCCAGCTTTTGATAGTGATGCCATTCTCCCACTGTAAGTTTAATTGCCTCGGGGAGACCAGCCTCTAAGTCAACTTCCACACAGATTCTTGCACAGGTGTATTGGCCTTTATTGTCTGCTTTGTCGATGAATCTTCCCAGACCATTCTTAATCCTTTGCAATGATTGATAGCTCCAGCAGTGGATCGGAAGGTTAGGGAGCCGAACCCAGACTGGTACTTCCTTAGGAACATCCACTGAGGGATCGAAGTCAGGGGTCCATTTATTGAGATACAGACCCTGATTTCCCATGAAATACGGTCCATTTCTGAAAACCAGATCTCGGTCTTCTTTGGTGGTGAACTCGAAAATGAAGAAACCTCTACCAACCGCATAGCAGATCACACTGTTTTTCAGCTGTGGCCTCCAATTACATTGGATCCAATCATCCGTGGTTTTTGTAGATGGCCAACGCCCCATAAATTGCCCGACCAACCCTCTGTCAGCTAGGGCAAGGGCAATTTTAATCGGCTGATCTTCTTGCAGAGCGATCTCAGGGACTTCCTCAAGTTTTTTAATGAATTTTGGAACCTCAGGGGCAGGACGTTTCTTCCCTTTCTGTGATAATAAGCGACGGAAGGCTTCTTCAGACGAAAGCAGAGGGGTGGGAGAGGTTTCCCCACCCCCGGGTTCACCCATGGCTGCAGCAATGGAACAAAGCAAGGAAGAAACTCAGTCCATTCCCACAATACAACACCCCTGCAAATCCAAAATACCAAATCCCAAGGGCCAAAACGTTGCGCAGTTGAACTCTTCTCGCCCAGCCAGGGAGGCGCAGCACAGCAATGAAGAGATCAGATCACGGGAAGAGGGGCGACAAAGCCCTCCCAGGGACGCCCAGAGGGCCGAGGCCGCCGTCACAAACTCGGAAACCTAGCATAGCGTAACAGGTGCAACGTTGTTCATTCACCCAACGTCCTCTACTATATTGTTATTTTAGTCACAATATTACATAGCACATATTTAAGCACTATTTTCCCTGGATTGGGATAACAAGAAACATCTATGCATAATATCAAATTTTTAACCATGTTTAGTGGGATTTTTGATCCTTGAAAAAAACAAATTCAATACAATATTAAATGAACATTTATTGAAAATGCCTTAAATTTTATGGGATAAATGACATATACATGGTTTACAAAAACAATAGGACCACAATAAAATATTAGATGAACATTTTTTGCAAATGACTCAAAGTTTATGGGAGAAATGACATGTACATGGTTTCCAAAAACACTAGGACCGTCCCTGCCTTTAGCTAAATTTTTTATAATAGTTTACTGCCAATGAAAATGATTAACAACATGTATCCTAGCCATTATGGTTGGTTAGGTGATAGTGGACCCCTATGAGGTGATATACACAAACCTGATATTAATTTATTGATTATAATGTGCTATACTTTTTTGACATTACTGAAGCAGTCATAATAAGTGGAACGCAAGAAGCGGGGGAACCACCAAGATTTTCCAGCTGAGTCTCCTAAGTGTGATGAAGAGCCTGCTGCCTCAGAGCAAGGAAAAAGAGACTAGCATGATAGATGTGGTTTTGAAAGCATCCTTGTTGTTAAAAAGGATAGGGGCAATTGGAAATCCTTAACAAAAAGCCAATCAACCTCTTTCAAAACATTGGAGCTCACCAGATCAAAGAGATAGCTAAAGATGATGTCCCAAATCATGATAATAATGTTGCTGCTACACTAATGTTAATGATTAGGTAATACTAGATATATTGATCATTAAAATTAGATATATTGATGGAAACCATACAGGTATGAATTTTTCATGCCAATATAGCATGTGAGATGAAAGGAATTGGGTGAGAATTCCTTGAATTTATGTTTATGATACAAGTGAGATGATGGATCTGTATAATATGGACAGATGATGGCTGCTATAAACTAGGAAGCACGGGGGGAATGATACTATGATGACACTAGAACCCTGTGATTGAATACTCATAGTTGTTTGGCTGAATGAAAATTCTATCAGGGAGGACAAATTGTAGGTGGAAATTGATTGGATATGAAAATTTTGTCAAGGTGGATAGATTGATAGGTATAAATTGATTCCTCATGAATTTTTATATCATGTAAATATGCTAACAAGATAATCTAAATTTCAGAAATGGTTCAAACATACATTCAAGGCTTGGAAACTCAAGGAAAGATATTAATAAACAAATAAGTTGGAAAATTACCATGTACTCTTCAAGATATTGCTTTAAGAAAATTATTTCTACATTTGACATCTCTATCCTATGTAGAATATATAAAAGACAAAAGTATTGTTATGTACAAGTTGTGTGACTTCACTCTTGAAGGAAAATGTATACTCAATCATGATGATATAACTATTATTACAGAAAAATTTCACTATATGAAAAACATTGTTGTAAGTATTATTTTCCATAAATATGCTAACAAGATAATCTGAATTGCAGAAATGGTTCCAACATTCATTAAAAACTTGGAAACTCAAGGACATATATTACTAAACAAAGAAGTTGGAAAATTACCACGTACTCTTGAAGATATTGCTTTAAGCAGATTATTTCCAGATTTGACATCTCTATCCTATGCAGAATATATAAAAGAGAAAAGTTTTGTTATATACAATTTGTGTGACTTCAATGTTGAAGGAAAATCTATTCTCAATCATGATGATGTAATTATTAATACAAAAATATTTCACTATATGAAAAACATTGTTGTAAGTACTATTTTCCTAAACATTGTTGTCTCATATTCCCTAGGAATTTTTATATCATGTAAATATGCTAACAAGATAATCTGAATTTCAGAAATGGTTCAAACAATCATTCAAGGCTTCGAAACTCAAGGACAAATACTACTAAACAAAGAAGTTGGAAAATTACCTACCATGTACTGTTCAAGAGATTGCTTTAAGCAGATTATTTCTAAATTTGACGTCTCTATCCTATGTAGAATATCTAAAAGACAAAAGTGTTGTTATATATAAGTTGTGTGACTTCATTGTTGAAGGAAAATGTATACTCTATCATGATTATGTAATTATTAATACAGAAAAATTTCACTATATGAAAAACATTGTTGAAAGTATTATTTTCCTAAACATTGTTGTCTCATATTCCTCACGAATTTTTATATCACGTAAATATGCTAACAAGGTAATTTGAATCGCAGAAATGGTTCAAACAATCATTCAAGACTTGGAAACTCAAGGACAGATACTACTAAACAAAGAAGTTTGAAAAGTACCACGTACTCTTCAAGATATTACTTTAAGAAGATTATTTCCAGATTTGACATCTCTATCCTATGTAGAATATCTAAAAGACAAAAGTGTTGTTATATACAAGTTGTGTGACTTCAGTATTGAAGGAAAAATTATACTCAATCATGATGATGTAATTATTAATACAAACAAATTTCACTATATGAAAAACATTGTTGTAAGTACTATTTTCCTAAACATTGTTGTCTCATATTCCTCATGAATTTTTTATATCATGTAAATATGCTAACAAGATAATATCATGTTAGATCTAATAGAAATAGCAGAAATGGTTCAAACATTCATTCAAGACTTGGAAACTCAAGGATAGATATTACTAAACAAAGAAGTTGGAAAAGTACCATGTACTCTTCAAGATATTGCTTTAAGCATCTTATTTCTAGATTTGGCATCTCTATCCTATGTAGAATATCCAAAAGACAAAAGTGTTGTTATATACAAGTTGTGTGACTTCAGTGTTGAAGGAAAATTTATACTCAATCATGATGATGTAATTATTAATATAGAAAAAATTCACTATCTGAAAAACATTGTTGTAAGTACTATTTTCCTAAACATTGTTGTCTCATATTCCTCATGAATTTTTATATCATGTAAATATACTAAAACGATAATATGAATTGCAGAAATGGTTCAAACAATCATTCAAGACTTGGAAACTCAAGGATAGATACTACTAAACAAAGAAGTTGGAAAGTACCATGTACTCTTCAAGATATTGCTTTAAGCAGATTATTTCTAGATTTGACATCTCTATCCTATGTAGAATATATAAAAGACAAAAGTGTTGTTATATACAAGTTGTGTGACTTCAGTGTTGAAGGAAAATTTATACTCAATCATGAAGATGTAATTATTAATACAAAAAAATTTCACTATATGAAAAACATTGTTGTAAGTACTATTTTCCTAAACATTGTTGTCACATATTCCTCATGAATTTTTATATCATGTAAATATGCTAACAAGATAATCTAAATTAAAAAAATGGTTCAAAATGTCATTCAAGACTTGGAAAATCAAGGACATATATTACTAAACAAAGAAGTTTATAAAGTACCATGTACTCTTCAAGATATTGCTTTAAGCATATTATTTCCAGATTACATATCTATCCTATGTATCTAAAAGACAAAAGTGTTGTTATATACAAGTTGTGTGACTTAAGTGTTGAAGGAAAATTTATACTCAGTCATGATGATGTAATTATTAATACAGAAAAATTTCACCATATGAAAAACATTGTTGTAAGTACTATTTTCCTAAACATTGTTGTCTCATATTCCTCATGAATTTTTATATCATGTAAATATGCTAACGAGATAATCTGAATTGCAGAAATGGTTCTGTTATCACCCAATTTTTTTTTTTTTTCAAAACATTGTATGTCAACTCTGTTTTTGATCATGGTCTTAAATAGGTTTGAAAGTCATTTTTAGTTTGGTTAAGGGTAGGTCATAGCTTTTAGAGGTTTAATGTTCGTCATATGAATTCAAATAAGGTCTCTAGAGGTCCATTCCATGGTCAAATATTCACATTTTTCATTTAAGGGTCATTCAATTAAGTTTCGAGCTAAATTTCTGCAATTAGCCAGGAATCCACCGTTTCGTAGCGCCGCTAGTTCAAAAAAGAGGAAATGTGCTACAAAAGCGCTGCTACTTTCGTAGTGAAAACTACGAAATTTACACTTTGAGCGCTACGAAAGCGCGGTTTCTTAGCTGTCGTGTCAAACAAGCCAAAATATTTCAGATTCAGTTGGGGAATGATAGGATAGGGGTATGGTGAGTCAGTTAGTTACCAGATTTGATGTACTTACATGTCCTACAGTCATCATAGTCATGATAAGATATCAATGAAGCATCATTTAGTCATGAGGTGACATCTCAAATTCAAATTTTTGCCTAATTGAGTCATCTTTGATTCATTTACCTTCACACAACTTTATGAGCTCTGAAGCAGTTAAGATAAGTCTGTGGTTGTTCTATGCAAAGACAACCTTCATCATTTTCAAGTGAGACTATTCATTTAATCAAGCGAGGTTGTTTCATATCTTAATCAAGCGAGGCTGTTTTACAGATTCTAGAGAAGCTAATAGGTTTTTCCAAGAAGCATGCTAGATGAGAAGAAAGTTCACAGAGGAGGATATTGTCTAAGATATGAACCTGAAAATTTGAAGGCTTTAGTTGAGGATCAAACAGTGATGGAGGCTTTCACCAAAGCATGCCGTCTCCAGTTTTGTGAAAAACTATAGGGTGGTCACACTCAGGTGTCAAAAGAGTTTGCCTTACGCTTCAGTGGAACCACTACCAAAATTGGAATGTTAAATGTGCCAGTCACACCTGAGATCATAGCTTCTGTGACATAGATACCAAGAGGGAAGGAATCTTGGTTTAAAGGTTTTAGGTTTGTCATGGAACCATGCAAGGAATTTATGAAACTTGAATATGTAGATATTGACCTGAACAATGCAATACCTAGAAGTTGTACCAAGGAAAACTATGCAAAGCTGCTATTTAATATTCAAAGATACTTTACATGTGAAGGTAGGTACCATAAAGTTTACACTTATCATTTCAAGCTGCTGTTTCATTTCACAGGTATGATATCACTAGATTTTCCATTTTACTTGCATAGAAGCCTTGCCAAAATGGATGACAAAGTCCAAGCCAAATCTGATGGCTGTGAAACATCTCTGTTTCACCATGGTTTGATAAAGTTATTGGTTTTGAATGAGCTTCAGAAAATAAATAGGGATTGGTATTCCTTTTTGTTTATGAATGGATTTGAAATGGAAACCCTAACCCCAGCTAGGAACCCTAAAATTAAAGGGAATCATTCACCACTAGTAGCAAAATCCAGTCAGCCAGTGGTTACTAAAGCAAAGAGGTTTGTAAAGTTGAAACCAAGGAAACATGTTGAAAATAGAATAGAGAAGACACCAGTACTTGTTGCAGAAACTCCTTCACCTGTAAAACAAAGGTTTAAAAATGTCAAAGAGGATAAACAAAAACAAGTGGCCAGCAAACAGGAAATCCAGAGAGTGACAAGAAGCTAAGAAATAACATCAAAGGGAAAAATAGTTGTTTTAGGTTTAGATGACAGCTCAGTGATGAAAGGAAACTTAGATGACATCTTACATGCAATTGATATAGAAGAGTCACCTATTGTGCAAGCTAATTTTATTGGAACAAATGAACACAAATAGAAAAAAGTGAAATATGCAAAGAAACTGGAATTTGAAGGTGAGAATGCAACCTTTGTCTTTCAAGCTAGGAAGCCTTTGACTAGGCATACTAAAAAGCTTAAAGAAAATAGTAAGGAGGTCCAAGAAGCTACTGAAACAGTCAAAGTACCTAAAGTGGTGGTTGACCTCTCATCACCAGCAGTAGAGCATGCAGCTAGCAGAATAATGAAGGAAAAAGAAGAATTGACAGAGTATAAAAGGCTTGAGGAGAAATTGACATCAAAAAAACAAGAGATTGCTAAGATGAAGAAAAGGGCTAGAAAGCACATAATTGAGAAAACATAATTTAAAAGAATGAAGGCTGTTTGGGAAGGTCAAACAGTTTCTAGGTTTGAGATTCCAAGCAATGCAGAGCAACTTTTTACATGGACAGTTCCAACCATTAAAGAAGCGAAATTTGTTAGAGTGATCAACACTCACTTGGGAGCCAGTAATATAAGACTAAGAGTTCAAGTGGAAGATTTGGAACTACAACTGAAATTGTCTCAAGATGAACTAAAAAACAAAGGTGCATAATGACAAATCAAAAGCAAACTCAAATGGAAAATGAAGAATAAAATTTATGAAAGTTATGTTTTTAGTCCATATGGCTGATGGTTTTGATAAAGCCAGTGATTTTCTGAATTTTTGGCACCTTTTTGTTTCAAATTTTGAAGAAAATTTGGTTAAAATTGCTTACACAACAGTTTCGTAGCGCACATAGTGCAAAAAGGGTGAAATGCGCTATGAAACTGCTGTAGCAACTTTTTCACCCTTTATTTATCAAGTTTTGGAGGGAAGATCATGTGTTTTGATTTGAAAATTCTAGAGAAGCTATGTCAAGTGAATATAAAAAAAAACCTAAAGGAAAGGAAACAAAATTTTGAAGGAAAATGGGTAAAAAGACTGCGCTACGAAACCATGCTGCTTTTGTAGCGCAGGTCTGTTTTCACTATCTTGAGAGTTCGAAGTTGATTTTGCACTGCTGGCACGTGGGGATGATTTTGGACATATGATATTCTAGTTCCTGACAGCAAATAACCTCAAAGTTATGGGTTCATAGTGGTCAGAGTGTCTCAAGAACTTAAAGAATCCTAAGCGTAAAAAACAGGGGAATAGTTTCCTAGTTTGCAGGAGATCAACATCATCAGCATTATGGTCATAACAGGTTGGATCTCATCATCAGGATTTGACCTTATGGAGGTATAGGTGGAAAATGATGTAATCAAGTTTAGATAAAGTTGTTATGAGTAGAGTTAAAGAGTTCTGATTTTATTTGTAATAGGACTCTGTATTAGGTTTACAACTGTCTTTGTAATAAATACCATGTTATATGGTTAGGATAGGTGTCAAAGATAGGAATTCGATGTATCTAGCTGAGGATAAGCTTATCTTATGATGTAAATGATCTATAAAGGATCAAGGAGTTGAATTAAGAGGGGTTTGGACATTTTTAGCAAAAAGACCGTGTTTATTGTTAGTAACTATTTTCAGCTTAATACAGAGTTTTCTACTTAGCCAACTCAAGATTCATGAAGAGTTCTTGTATGTTCTTGTTTTGATGACATCTTTTCAATATCCTATTGAAGTGGTGTTTGATTATGTTACACAAAATTCATCATTGATGCTCTGACTTCCTTCATAGACAAACTGACTTTGTGTTTTACTATTTCACATGTGTTTTCCTTGACTTGAACTTTGATATGCCTTGACTTGCATGCTAGGTAGATTTTTTTATTTTGTTGAAGGTATTATGACTCCATAAGCCCAATGTACATTTTCTAATGTGATTTACAACCAGTTTATATCATTTATCTGCTTTTATGCCCTATAGAGTTAGCCATCTACATATTTATCAAAAATCATAAACCCTTGAGAGAGCCCTCTCAGATTGAGGAGGCTAAGCCTCAACCAAAATATTGGTCTGAAACAGTTACATGAGATTAACTTGATTGGCAGCCTATCAGGTCTGATTTTGTGATAAAATTTTTGTGCGTCTGCCGGGAGACTGAAGATTATACTTTCCCGAGATTTTGACACTGAACTTCTGAAGGTAGCAGGAGCTCAAAAATATTTTCGAGGTTGCATCTACCTTGGTGACTCCATTTGAAGTTTATATGTTCAAAGGTGTATTTGAGAAGGAGATACAAGAGGAGTAATCCTGACCCAGATGCACCTACTATCGTGGACAATCCAAACACCATTTCAAGAGGTAGTCAAGGCATTTCTAAAATATCAGTTACTCCATCTCATTTGAAATCCTTGTCCTCTGAAATATCAAGAAGCCCTGAAGACAAAAGAGTCAATGATAAAATTCATGAAGTTTTGTTTAGATCAGAAAATGAAAAGGAGCTAATTGAAATTATCTTAGACTTGCACAAGAGTGGAATTGACACCTCAGCTCTAGTAACACAAGAAGACAAAGAAGAATTTTGGGAAGCTGTTACTTCAGATTTGTTGTTGAAAAGAGAGTCTTCAGATAAATTGAAAGAGCTTGATCCTTTTAAATTATTGTTGAAAAGTAAAGTTGTTTTACCTCTTCCAAACCGGAGCTTAATTTTTAGTGGCTCACAAAGACCAAACAATCCTCCTCATAGAAGTTTGTCATCCACTATTTCTGCCATTCCTAAAATTACCACAGTACCTCTAACCATGGCTGGAAATCCACCTGCTACACTTACTAGATACACTCCTCTTGTCCTTCCTGCTGTCTTACATGACCTCCCTAGTAAATATGCTGCTAGAATCAAAACTTGGGTAAGTGATGAAGACATCACAACAGAGGATCATGTGGATCAATTTAATGATTTCATAGATAGGGAAGAGGTTGATCATGAAGATGTTAAGTTGAGGTTGTTTTCTCAGAGTTTTACTGGTGAGGTTAGGAAATGGTATAAAGCTCTTACTCCTGGAAGTATTCATAATTGGAATGAATTTGAATATGTTTTCCTAAGAAAATGGGGAAATAGAACTAATCTAGTACAAGCCCTCACTGAGTATAGTTCTTTGAAGAGAGATGCTGATGAAACTGTCCAAAACTTTTCAACAATATTTAATAAAGTGTTAAACTCTATTCCTGCCCGTTTGAAACCACCAGAAGCCTTAGCTCAAATGAGGTATGCTGAAGCTTTTGACTATGAGTTTTCCATACTGTTGAGAGAAAGAGAATACCCTACACTTGCTGAAATGAAAAATGATGCTGTGAAGGTGGAGGTTAACCTGATAGCAGCTAAAAATTTAAACATGGGTAAGGCTAAATTGAAAGAAGAAGAGAAACCTTCATCCTCTACCTCTCAGGATAAGATGGATTCAATGATGAAAACAATGGAAAAGTTGATGGATAGATTAGCCCTTGGGAATACCTCTGCTCCTCCTGCACAACATGAACCTCAATTTAGAAACCCTCAGTTCAGGAGACCCCTGAATCAGAAAATACCAAGGGAGAATAGAAATCAGCAGCCTGATCCTCCAGTTAGACCTCCTTTTTAGCAGAATTTGATTGGTGAAGAAGATGACTCTGAAGCTCCTGAGGAGACTATTCATTTTTTTCGATGAGGAAATTTCAGGAATTTTCTTGACTTAATAAGAGCATGATCAATCAGATCAAAAAAATCATGAAGAGGAAACATCAGACTATCTAACGGGGTATCAACATGCTATTTTTGAGATGCAGAAACAATATAATCTCAGAAATAGGAATGTGCCTATCATTGCAAACAAAACAAAACCTAAGAAGGATACACCTAAGGTTGCTGATGGCAAGAAGGATACTCCTAAGGTCTCTGAAGGTAAGAAAGATGCATCGGTTGTTCCTCCTATCAAAGAAGCTGAAAAATCTGTTTTTGTTTTCAATCTTGAGAATGAAATTTCTAAGATAAAAATATCAATCCCTTTTGGTGAGATTCTCAAGGTAGATGAATATAGAAGCAAGATTGTTAAAATGTTAAATTCACGACCAGGAGCTGCTGATATCTTGAATATATTAGAAGATCATCCAACCATATATTTAGGTCCAAGACTAGAAGATGAACATAATGAAGAAGTCCCCCCTTTTAATGTAAGCCTTAACATTCACGACATGACATTGCATAATGCTATTTTGGATTCAGGGCCTCTCATAATCTTATGCCCAAAGTAATCATGGAAAGGATGGGGTTAGAAATAACTAGGCCATATAAAGACTTGTTTTCTTTTGATTCGAAAAGAGTTCAATGCA
This sequence comes from Pinus albicaulis, assembly GCA_034641835.2. Classification (NCBI taxonomy): domain Eukaryota; kingdom Viridiplantae; phylum Streptophyta; class Pinopsida; order Pinales; family Pinaceae; genus Pinus; species Pinus albicaulis. The sequence goes on from CM076575.1 coordinate 1,934,726,604, forward strand.
TTGGTTTGATCAAGGATGTTGTTGTTGGTCTAAAACAAGTTCCTGCTAAGACTGTAGTCATGGAAATTATAGTAGCAGAAATTCCACCGAAGTTTCGTATGATATTGTCAAGGTCACGGGAAACGAAAATTAAAGGTACAATGCAGATGGATCTTACTTATGCTACCATTCCTGTTTTTGAGGAGCAAAGAAGATTGTATCGAGAGGTAAGAATGGCCTACATGGTGAGTAGTAAAGACAAACCCCAAAAATTTCCAATTTATGCTCTTATACTGAACTTGGTTTTGATATTATTTTCAATGAATTGAATAATAAAGCAGAAGAGGAGAAGAAATCAGAAAATCAGAGTTTTGAAATTCAACAGTTAGAAAATCAGCAGACAGAAGGTTAGGAAGTCAAAGATAAGGAGGAAGAAGGTTGGCGATCATTGCATTTTGATGGATTAGCAGACAGAGAAGGAGCAGGAGCAGGGATTTGGATTAGAAATCCAAGTGATGAGAGTAAGTTATTTTCCTATAAACTGAACTTTGATTGTACAAACGACATAGTTGAATATGAATCCTTGATTTTGGGTCTAGAAGTTTTCAAAAGAATGAATGCTCAAAACATTTCTATTTTTGGAGATTCAGAATTAGTCATTAAACAAGTTGAGGGTTTTTATCAAACAAAAGACACAAGGATGAGAGCATATAGGAATTTGGTTTTGGACATGTTAGAAAACTTTCAAGCCTATTCATTCATGGTAAAAACTAGAGAACAAAACTCCATTGTTGATTCTCTTGCTATCTCTACATGTCTTTTCATTATTCCTATGCACTCTACAGAAAATTTTGAGGTTGAGATCCGCCATAGGCCTACTATCCCTGATAATATTACTCATTGGCAAGTTTTTGAGGATGATCAACAGGTGAAAATCTTTATTGAGCTGAAAGAAGAGTTTGAAAAAATACAAGTAGATTAGCAGAACATGTCGGCTGAATATAAAGGGAATTCTAAAGTGTTGCAACTAAAGAAAAATTCCATACCAAAAGGACTCATACCTCTAGAAATTTTTTTTGATCCGAATGATATTTTTAAAACCCCTAAAATACAAGCCGATGATGAAGAAGTTGAGAGCTGTAACCTTGGTACTATAGGTATGCCCAAAATGATTAAACTTTCAAAGTTTCTTTTAGCTGATATGAAGTTTAAGTATGTTGAAATGATGAAGAGATTCATAGATGTCTTTGCTTGGAACTATGCTGATTTGAAAGAATATGATCCCACCATTATTCAACATACTATTCCCATAAAAGAAAATGAAAGACCTTTAAAGCAGAAGTTAAGGAGGATAAACCCACTTCTCATGTCATTGATTGAGAAGGAGGTCAAAAAGATCTTTGATGCTAAAATCATTGTCCCAATCAGATTTTCAAATTGGCTTGCAAATTTGGTTCCAGTTAGGAAGAAGAGTGGAGAAATCAGAATATGCATTGACTTCAGAAATTTTAATGAAGGATAATTATCCCCTCCCAAAGATTCATCAAATTTTGCAAACTATTGTTGGTTCTCAGAGAATGTCTATGCTTGATGGTTTTTCAGGTTATAATCAGATCCTTGTATATCCTGATGATCAGGAAAAAACAACCTTTACTACACCATGGGGTACTTTCATGTACGCCAAGATGCCATTTGGTCTCATGAATGCAGGAGCTACCTTTCAGAGGGAAATGTACATTGCATATTCTGAAGAGAAGGACAAGATGGTGGTTGTGTATCTTGATGACATAACAATCTTCTCAAGGAGGGAAGAAGATCACTTGAAACACTTGGAAAGAATTATGCTGAAATGTAGAAGGTTTGGCATCTCTCTAAATCCCACCAAAAGTATTTTTTCTTTAAATTCAGGTAAATTACTTGGACATATCATTTCTAAAGATGGGATTAAGATTGATCCAAACAGGGTCAATGCAATTCAGAAGGTGGATTTGCTAAGAAGTAGGAAGGAGATTCAATCTTTCCTTGGAAAGGTCAATTTTGTAAGGCGATTTATTCCTAATTTTGCTAAGATTGTGAAGGACATAACGAGGATGTTGAAGAAGGGAGTTGATATTAAGTGGACAACAAAAGCAAGAAATTCATTTGAGGAGATCAAAAGGGCACTTACACAAGCACCAGTATTGATCAGTCCAAATTTCTCAAAGGAATTTCTAGTTTTTACTTTTGCATCAGAGAATACTATCGCTGGAGTTCTGCTACAAAAAGGACAACAAGGTATTGAGCAGCCGATTTCTTTCTTTAGTAGGACATTAGCCAATTTTGAGCTGAATTATAATATCTTAGAAAAGAAGGCCTATTCCTTGGTGAAGGCTATCAAATATTTCAGAATTTATATTCTACATTCTCATATTGTGGCATTTGTTCCTAATACTGTTGTGAAAGACATCCTCACTCAAGCCGACCCTGATGGTAAGAGGGGGAAATGGATTGCCAAGTTGCTAGAATATGATATAGAGATTAAACCAACAAAGTCGGTTAAAGGGAAAGGCTTGGAAAAGATGATGGCGCAATCAAACTTTGATTGTCTTGATATAAATTGGATTGCAAAAATATCAGAAATTTCAGATGATGAGGAAGAACTAGTTCCTATTGAAAAAAAATATATCACTTTAGATTGGTACAAGGAAGTTGTTTTTTTCCTACAGCACCATAAAACACCTGCTGATTCAACAAAGTCCAAAGCAAGGTTTGTTAAGCTGAAATCTTTGAGATACTTTATATTTGACATAAATCTATTTTGGAAGGATACTCGCAGAATTTTGCTGAATTGCTTGCTGGCAGAGGAGGCTGATAAAGTGATTGAAGAATTCCACAATGGAGATTGTGGAGGTCATCATTATTGGAAGGCGACAGTGAACAAAATTATGAGAGCAGGGTATTATTAGCCTACAATTTTTAAGGATGTCTACAAGAGGGTTGCTGCTTGTCATGAATGCCAGATTTTTTAGGGTAAGAAGAAGCTTGTACCTTTACCTTTGATGCCTATCTATGTAGAAGAACCATTCCAACAGTGGGGACTAGATGTTATTGGGGATATTCATCCATCATCATCAGGTCAACATTGCTGGATTCTTATAGCGACTGATTACTTCACCAAATGGATTGAAGCAATCCCAACTAGGCAAACAAATGATTCTGTGATTATTTATTTTTTAGAAAATAACATCTTGTCTAGATTTGGTTTCCCCATGAAGATTATAACGGATAATGCACATGCATTTAAGTCTAATAAGCTGATCAATTTCTGTCATCAATATCATATTACTCTCGGGCATTCTACTGCATACTATCCGCAAGGAAATGGCCTTGCTGAATCTTCTAACAAGAGCATTGTAAGGATCATTAAAAAGGTGTTGCAGGAGAATAAGAGGGCTTGGAATTTGAAGCTGAAGTATGCCTTATGGGCTGACAGGATATGCACAAAGAGTTCAATTGGAACTTCACCATATGAATTAGTATATGGCGCTGAGGCTATTTTTCCTACATCACTAAGGGTACCTGTTATGAAGCTGATTCAAGGGCTAGGAGAGGAACCAAATGCAATCCAGAGGAGAATCAATTAGCTGATAGCTCTACAAGAGAAAAGGAATGAAGTTTATGACAGCAATCAAAAATCTCAAAACATAATCAAGAGGACATTTGATAAGAAGATCAAGGAAGAAAGTTTTCAAATTCAAGATGAAGTGCTAAAATGGGAGGCCAGAATTGAAGAGAAAGGCAAACATGGTAAGTTTAAGAACTTATGGAAAGGTCCTTTCAAGATAGTTGCTTTTCATGGAAACAATACTTACATACTGTAGGAGATGGATGGAAGACCATATGCTAGAGGACCTGTCAATGGCAGGGTTTTGAAGCATTATTCTTCATAAAATATGATGGATTGTTCATGTAATTGTATACATTCCATTTTATAAGTTTTTTCTCCTAATAATGACAACCTAAATCAGCAAGCTTGAGCCCGAGGTGAACGCCATTAGATCTTAAGGAGAAGCTTGGCAATTTCAAAGTTTTTACTGTTTTAGTCAAGAAAATAGATAGCAACACTGGAACTACTAGTTCTTAGTGTACCACAGGGGCACACTATCCCAAGTGGATCCACTATTATCACCCAATTTTTTTTTTTAAACATTGTATGTCAACTCTGTTTTTTATCATGGTATTAAATAGGTCTGAAAGTCATTTTTAGTTTGGTTAAGGGTAGGTCATAGCTTTTAGAGGTTCAATGTTCATCATCTAAATTCAAATAAGGTATTTAGAGGTCCATTCCATGGTCAAATATTCACATTTTTCATTTAAGGGTCATTCAATTAAGTTTCAGGCTAAATTTATGCAATTAGCCAGGAATCCATCGTTTCGTAGTGCCGCTAGTTCAAAAAAGAGGAAATGTGCTATGAAAGCACCGTTACTTTCATAGCGCAAACTATGAAAATTACACTGTGAGCACTACAAAAGAATGGTTTCTTAGTTGTCGTGTAAAATAAATCAAAATCTATCAGATTCAGTTGGGGAATGATAGGATAGGGATATGGTGAGCCAGTTAGTTACCAGATTCGATGTACTTACCTGTCCTACAGTCATCATAATCATGATAGGAAATCAATGAATCATCATTTAGTCATGAGGTGACATCTCAAATTCGAATTTTTGCCTAATTGAGTCATCTTTGATTCATTTACCTTCACAAAACTGTCTGAGCTCTGAAGTAGTTAAGATAAGTCTGTGGTTGTTCTTTGTAAATGAAACCTTCATCATTCTCAAGCAAGGCTGTTCATTTAATCAAGCGAGGATGTTTCATATCTTAATAAAGCAAGGTTGTTTTACAGATTCTAGAGAAGCTAATAGGTTTTTCCAAGAAGCATGGCAGATGGGAAGAAAGTTCACAAAGGAGGAAATTGTCTAAGAAATGAACCTGAAAATGTGAAGGCTTTAGTTGAGGATCAAACAGTGATGGAGGCTTTCACCAAAGCAGGTTGTCTCTAGTTTTGTGAAAAACTACAGCGTGGTCACACTCAGGTGTCAAAAGAGTTTGCCTTATGCTTCAGTGGAACCACTACCAAAATTGGAATGTTAAGTGTGCCAGTCACACCTAAGATCATAGCTTCTGTGACAGAGATACCAAGAGGGCAGGAATATTGGTTTAAAGGTTTTAGGTTTGACATGGAACCATGCAAAATTTTTATGAAACCTGAATATGTAGATATGGACCTGACCAATCAAATACCTAGAAGCTGTATCAAGGACAACTATGCAAAGTTGCTATTTAATATTCAAAGATACTTTACATGTGAAGGTAGGTACCCATAAAGTTTACACTTATCATTTCAAGCTGCTGTTGCATTTCACAGGTATGATACCACTAGATTTTCCATTTTACTTGCATAGAAGCCTTGCCAAAATGGCTGACAAAGTCCAAGCCAAATCTGATGGCTGTGAAACATCTCTGTTTCACCATGGTTTGATAAAGTTATTGGTTTTGAATGAGATTTAGAAAATAAATAAGGATTGGTCTTCCTTTTTGTTTATGAATGGATTTGAAATGGAAACCCTAACCCCAGCTAGGAACCCTAGAATTAAAGGGAACCTTTCACCACCAGTAGTAGAATCCAGTTTGCTAGTGGTTACTAAAGCAAAGAGGTTTGTAAAGTTGAAACCAAGGAAACAGGTTGAAAATAGAACAGAGAAGACACCAGTACTTGTTGCAGAAAATACTTCACCTGAAAAACAAAGGTTTAAAAATGTTAGAGAGGCTAAACAAAAACAAGTGGCTAGCAAGCAGGAAATCTAGGGAGTGACAATAAGCCAAGCAATAGCATCAAAGGGAAAAATATTTGTTTTAGGTTCAGATGATAGCTCAGTGATGAAAGGGAACTTAGATGACATATTACATGCAATTGATATAGAAGAGTCACCTATTGTGCAAGCTAATTTTATTGGAACAGATGAACACAAACATAAAAAAGTGAAATCAACAAAGAAACTGGAATTTGAAGGTGAGAATGCAACCTTTGTCTTTCAATATAGGAAGCCTTTGACTAGGCATACTAAAAATCTCAAAGAAAATAGCAAGGAGTTCCAAGAAGCTACTGAAACAGTCAAAGTACCTAAAGAGGTGGTTAACCTCTCATCACCAGTAGTAGAGCATGCATCTAGCAGAATAATGAAGGAAAAAGAAGAATTGACAGAGTATAAAAGGCTTGAGGAGAAATTGACAGCAGCAAAACAAGAGATTGCTAAGATGAAGAAAAGGGCCATAAAGCACATCATTGAGAACTCTGATATGCCTTGAATTCCATGCTAGGTAGATTGTTTGATTTTGCTGAAGCTATTACGACTCCATAAGCCCAATGCACATTTGCTAATGTGATTTACAACCAGTTTATATCATTTATCTGCTTTTATCCCATATAGAGTTAGCCATCTACATATTTATCAAAAATCATAAACCCTTGAGAGAGCCCTCTCAGGTTGAGGAGGCTAAGCCTCAACCAAAAGATTGGTCTGAAACATTTACATGAGATTAACTTGATTGGAATCCTATCAGGTCTAATTTTGTGATAACAGGTTCAAACGGTCATTTAAGACTTGGAAACTCAAGGACAAATATTACTAAACAAAGAAGTTGGAAAAGTACCATTTACTCTTCAAGTTATTTCTTTATGCGTATTATTTCCAAATTTGACATCTCTATCCTATGTAGAATATCTTAAAGACAAAAGTGTTGTTATATACAAGTTGTGTGACATCAGTGTTGAAGGAAAATTTATGCTCAATCATGATGATCTAGTTATTAATACAGAAAAATCTCACTATATGAAAAACATTGTTGTAAGTATTATTTTCCTAAACATTGTTGTCTCATATTCCTCATGAATTTTTATATCATGTAAATATGCTAACAAGATAATCTGAATTGCAGAAATGATTCAAAAAATCATTGAAGACTTGGAAACTCAAGGACAAATATTACTAAACAAAGAAGTTGGAAAAGTACCATGTACTCTTCAAGATATTGCTTTAAGCAGATTATTTCTAGATCTGACATCTGTAGAATATCTAAAAGACAAAAGTATTGTTATATACAAGTTATGTGACATCAGCGTTGAAGGAAAATTTATACTCAATCATGATGATGTAATTATTAATACAGAAAAATTTCACTATATGAAAAACATTGTTATAAGTACAATTTTCCTAAACATTGTTGTCTCATATTCCTCATGATTTTTTATATCATGTAAATATGCTAAAAAGATAATCTAAATTGCAAAAATGGTTCAAACAATCATTCAAGACTTGGAAACTCAAGGACAGATACTACTAAACAAAGAAGTTGTAAAAGTAGCATGTACTCTTCAAGATATTGCTTTAAGCAGATTATTTCCAGATTTGACATCTCTATCTTATGTAAAATATCTAAAACAAAAAAGAGTTGTTATATATCAGTTGTGTGACTTCATTGTTGAAGGAAAATTTATACTCAATCATGATGATGTAATTATTAGTACAGAAAAAATTCACTATATGAAAAACATTGTTGTAAGTACTATTTTCCTAAACATTTTTGTCTCATATTCCTCGTGAGTTTTAATATCATGCAAATATGCTAACAAGATAACCTGAATTGCAGAAAATGGTTCAAACAGTCATTCAAGACTTGGAAACTCAAGGACATATACTAAAAGTACTAACCAACTAGACAAAATCATCATGCCACAATTTTTTTCTAAGAGTATCATTTTGATTATGTTTGTTGACAACAATTCTGTTTTGGTTCACGCTTTGATCTTTGAAAAAACAAGCATTGTACAATTTTCACAGTTTACATGAAGGTATCTTGAGCCTTGTTCAACAAGTGCTTTTAGCAGTATATGGTGTTTCTTATTATCGGATTGGAATATTAGCAATCCAAGGTCAAAGGAAGGAGCTCTTGCTAAACAGATCAACAAAAACACCCAGAATTGGCACTTAAACGCCTAACACTGAATCAAAATTTATCGTGAAATCATTGTGGTACACTAGGACACTTTGCTCGATATGAAAACATAAGAAGAATGAAGGAGGCTGAACTTACTACTACTTGAACTAAACATTATAATCTGTATTTAGGTCAACAAATGACGATCAATCAAAACAAAAGACAATCCACGACAAGGATATTGCATGTATACAAGAAAACGTATTCAATTTTTTTCGATCGATTTATTCAAGCATAATTGTTCTTGAAGCCAGGGTCAAGCATCCGAGTTACAAATATTTAATAGTTGAAGACCTTTTGTCCAATTCTGAATACCACAAGCACATCAAATAAATATAGGCCATTTACTATTATTCATTCAATATAGACATACACAACCAAGGATTGATTTTGAAGATTTCCATGTTTGTCAAAGGGCAGAGGCTCCTTTTTCATATAAAATAATATCACGTAATCTATAGAAGCTTGTACATGTACAAATCACTGTAATACAACCTTTTATACTTATATGTATAACTACTCTTTGTATTGAATACAAAAACTACATTACTACCTGTTAAACATGATATAATAGAAAGCTTCAACACATTTACGTTTTTGAATTGGTGAAACTGAATATGTACATTTGCACATGGTTCTTTGGTAAATTTTAAAAATCTGCAGCATAGACTTGATTACGTTACCGGGTTCTTTTCCCATTGTTTTATTCCCCTTATAGAGCTGGTTCTTAATATTTTATGACAGTATGCATGCTGGTTATAATTTCACAGTGTAAACTCACTAATATGAAACACTGTTTACACCTTATTAGGTCACCAAACGATATCTAGACCTCAAAGGTAAGGGGTCTTGTCTTTAAGGGATTCTAAATCTTAGACTCTAATTATCTAAACTAGAACTATCAGTAGCTTCCGGAACTAGAGAAAATAAAATATTCCAACAACCCTAATAACAAGATGCCTTAAACCTGAGCTCCATACCAAACCCTTCAGATAAGCTAAAACAAGAATTCTTACTAGTTCAAATACCGACATAGTAACTTCCATTTTAATAAGGGAAAACATTGAGAATCAGTCCGCAAATGCAGGTTACAATTTTTGGTTTCCTGGATAAGAGGTGTCTTCTCCTTATTTCAAAGGACATAACAAGAAGCTTTATTTTATAGAGCAGCTTGACAGATCGTTTGGGGTCTCGAAAAGACAAGTAAGAGAAACTGTGCAGAACCATGGAAATCGCTTTCCAACTTGTTTTCGATACACTTGTAAATGTTTGTTTCCCAAAAAAATTACTCGAAAGGGTGAGTGGGCTCTTAGTCATTAGTCATATGAATATATATATGTAATTTAATGGTCATGTTTCATATATGATTATAACCTAGTGTTTAAAGTGTAGTAGAAAGTACCACTATCACTGTTCATTATGTTAAATATGTCATATGCTCTTAGATCACTTACTAATGGGCACATAATAACTCATCAAGTTAATGGGATTAGATCATGGTATGCACCGCACTTCATTGTTTATGATCAACTTATCCATGTTTACATACTAGTGAATAGTAACAGTTGAACCAATGATATTCATATATTATGCACTCGTGGGCTACTCGGCCTTGATCCTGGGCTCATGAGCGGGCGGAGCTACTCAGCTTTAGCGGGGATCCTAAGAGGTGAGAAGGATATCAAAATGGCTGGTAGGCTAGATGCTGCTAGATTTTGAAATAGATCGATCAAGACAAGAAAAATAGTCGCTTTGATTAGATCACATAAAACATTCACATTTCACATTTTCATTTATAGGAATATATATTTTTGGGGGTCCGAGTTACGGGTACAATGAAAGGGTGTCGAAAAAAGGCTTTCCCGCTGCAATCCACCCCACCCAATCAGTCACTTAGGATAAAAGAGCATTTCTTTCCCACACCGTTTCTCTATATTTTGAAATAACAACCTTTACTATATGACGCCATCCATACGTTTAATTTTTCTATTCAAAATCAAATAGTCCCATTCCTTAGACATTAGAGGAAATTTCAGCATAAAAGTGCCCATGAAATTTTCATGTAATTTCCATGTCATAATATGTAAACCAATCAAAATGTTATAAATTTAAAAAGAGGTACATGTAAATATTTTGGAGGGAAAATAACAAAAATACTTTTATTAATTGTATTTTTGACTTATCTCCTCACAGGTTTAATCAAATTTCTAGTGTAGACACTCGTTGGATGCAAAATTAAATTATGCATCGAACGAGTACCCATTATACATACTTTTGAGAAGTCTCACCTTGATAAAAATTGCAGATACATTAATCAAGTGTGTTTCAACATGTTTTTTAATGTATCTGCAAATTTTATCAATGTGGGTCTTCTAAAAAATATGCATACTGGGTACTTGTTGGATGTGGAATTTAATTCTGCATCTAATGAGTGTCTAAACGTGAAATTTGTGTAAACCTATAAGGAGATAAGTCGAAAATAAATTAAAATAGTAGTTTTCTTCTTTTCCCTCCAAAATTCATAGCTCTTATTTTATTATTTTTCCTTAGGAGGCCACTTTTAGGTTGAAATTTCCTCTAATGCCAACATAGATAGCTTTCCTATCATCTGCTCAGAGACTATCCCTACAAGAAAAATAAGTCTAGCGGACTGCATAACATAGAAGAAGAAAAGAGACTACCCCTACAAGAAAGATAAGTCTAGAGGACTACATAACATAGAAGAAGCAAAGATAGTGGATGAATTCCCTAGACCAACATAGATAACTTGCCTATAATCTACTCAATGACTATCCCTACAGGAAAGATAAGTCTAGAGGACTGCATAACATAGAAGAAGTAGAGAAAGTGGATGATGTGGCTAGAGAAACTCCCAAAATTTACACAGCTTTCCCAAAAAAATTACTTGAAAGGATGAGTGGGGGAAACTATGAAGAACAATGGAAATCAAATAGTCCCATTCCTTAGACCAACATAGATAAATTTCCTATAATTTTCTTAGAGACTATCCCTACAATAAAGATAAGTCTAAAGGACTGCATAACATAGAAGAAGCAGAGACAGTGGATGATATGGCGAGAGAAACACCCAGAATTTACACAGCTTGCCCAAAAAAGTTACTCGAAAGGATGAGTGGGGGAAATTGTGTAGAACAATGGAAATAAAATAGTCCCATTCCTTAGACCAACATAGATATCTTGCCTATCATATGCTCAAATACTATCCTTACAAGAAAGATAATTCTAGAGGACTGCATAACATAAAAGAAGCAGATACAATGGATGATATGGCCAGATAAACTCCCAGAATTTACACAACTTGCCCAAAAAAATTACTCGAAAGGATGAGTAGGGGAAACTGTGCCGAACAGTGGAAATCATATAGTCCCATTTCTTAGACCAACATAGATAGGTTTCCTATTATCTTCTCAGAGACTATCCCTACAAGAAAGATGAGTCCAGAGGACTGCATAACATAGAAGAAGCAGAGACAACGGATGATATGGCGAGAGAAACTCCCATAATTTACACAGCTTGGCCAAAAAAATTACTCGAAAGGATGAGTGGGGGAAATTGTGCAGAACAGTGTATAAAATCAAATAGTCCCATTCCTTAGACCAACACAAATATCTTGCCTATCATATGCTCACAGACTATCCCTACAAGAAAGATAAGTCTATAGGACTGCATAACATAGAAGAAGCAGAGACAGTGGATGATATGGCTAGAGAAACTCCTAGAATTTACACAGCTTGACCAAAAAAATTACTCGAAGGGATGAGTGGGGGAAACTGTGCAGAATAGTGGAAATTTCTTTCTAACTTGTTTTTGTTTGCGTTCCTAGTATGCAATTGGTGAATTAAGAGTGATTAGACTCATAAATATTTTTTTATTCCAGGTGATAGAGAAGGTTTAGAGCGTGACCCAGAATGAATGGTTGAACTTGTGTAATGTAATCCCAAGAAAAACCAGATGAATGGAAAAGTTGAATGTAAAACCGCATTAGGTAAACATAAAACAAGATAATATCAAAAAGACTGATTATACACTTTGATTCCTTTTCACCATTGACAATCAAGGGAGCCTTTATACATCCTACCAAATCGAACATGTTTTGTTTTTCAAGGGTATTGTCTAATTTCTTCTACGTAGAAATCACTGGCATGCCCTCCTATCGAAGGCTATCTAGATATGGAGGGAGTACCATTATCTCTGAAGACAAAAATAGAGGTCGACTTACTCCATTAATAATTTCAAAATCTATTTGTCTCACCCATCGACTAAACCTTTCAAAACAATAATATCCGATAAACTGTATTTTTATCAAAATTTTTGTTTGCACATTCCCTGTCCAATGCACTACTTTACTACACATCATTCTACATTCACATAGTTTAATATGTTTAAATTTAAAATTTAGGATAAGCTATTAGTCTCTCTCGTGAATACATTTTAAAATAAAATAAATAAGGTGGCCGACAAAAGTCATTATTTGAATACAAGAGTCATGTTTACTGATCAATCTTTTTGTTATTCCAGATTTGGTTTAAAATGGAGTAATGAAAAATATATTGTAACCATTTGGTATTTTTTTTTTAAAATTTCAGATTTGGTTTTTGCATTATTTGTTATTTCAAATTTGGTTTTAAATGATTTGATTTGTTATTTAAAATCTAGTATGAAAGAGCTTGTTGGAAATAAGGGAAAGGTCGGGCCAAAAAATATAGAAGAATAATGTATCAGATCTCCACATGGAGAGTAGCTTTAAGCTTATAAACTAACACAATAATCTAACATGTTTTCCTCTTCAATTTTTTTTTCCTAAAAATTTGTACTCGGGGACCAACCTGGAAAAAGAAGGATGAGCACGCCGGGCCGAGGTCGAGGATGCCGAGCCGAGTTTTAGACAAATGCAGAGCCGAGGATGAGCAGATGAGGACACAAAGATGAGCCAAGGATGAGTACAAGGGTGCTGAGCCAAGTTGCAAACGAAAACGCGGGGCCGAGGACGAGAAGACGAGGAGAGAAGCCTGCAAAATCACTGCAAACATAACGAGGTTAGAAAACCTAAAATAAATAAAGAGAAACACAAAAAACCAAAAAAAATAACAGTTACCTCTCCAACAGTCGCATAACGGTTAGAAAACCTCAGAAAAACTTCTGCGGTTCTGATGGCCACTATATTTATAAGAAAAGGTTCAACCAAACTTTTAAACAAAGTTCAGCCAAACTAATAGTTCGACCAAACTAATAGTTTGGTCGAAATTTTATTGCCAGTTTTTCTATCTCCAAACAAAAATATGGTTACTGACCCTGTCAATGTTAATGGCAGAATAAGTTCGACGAACGACAAAAACAGTTCGGTCGAATTAATTTCAAAAGTTCCACCGAACTTTTGGGAGAGTGAAATTTTCGGGCGCGTTTCTCACGAAAGTGTAAACCAGCTTCACATTTTTACCCATAATTCAACTGAACATATGCAACAACCAACATTCCATAATAAAAAACCAAAAATATAATCACACCCTTGCCCCCTGCAACCCTTGATCCACCTCGTCCAACAAACAACCCAACATATTTAATCCAGAATACACCTATTTAGAAACTAAAGAAGACAAAAAACCCTAATGCTATAAGAAGAATACATACTTGAAGAAGAAGTAAGAAGATACAAGAAAAAATCCTAGAGTGTACACTGCCTTACAACTTGAAGAAGAATATTGCAAAACAAAAAATGTGATATTTGATCCAGTTGGTGCCTTTGATAACCAATATTGGACCTGTATAATGGGACTAACAAAAAATCTGTATTACAACGGAAAAAGTCTATGAAGGTTGGAGACATATTTTCAGCAAGAAAATACAAAGAAAAAAATACTTGGAAATAACACATAGACTTAGTTGAACCAAAGCATCACATTGACCCATCTAGTAAAAAAAATGTTTTCTTAACTCATTAAAACATATGGTATATTCGGTTGACCTAAAATTCCAATTTCATAAGGAAAATGAGAAATCACAATAGGAGAACATGTGACTCAAGGTTGAAAAAAAAACAACCATCCTGCGGACTAAGTACACAAAATATAAGGAAACAATACAAACTTTTAGAAGTAGTCATGTAACAAGCATCAACAATGAATATTGTTCTAAGTAATTGACCATCTTATTTTGCATCAACTGTAGTCAATTGAAGGTCCAACAAGTATTATTAAATTGTATTACATATACAAGGAATTCTAGAAATCAATCTCAAGAATTTAAGGAATTAATAACAAATATTGAGGAAGAGAAGAGAGTTGAGACATAACTAATACAAAAGGAGTGATAGAGGTTCATAGAGGAGAAACATGCAAAAATTGAAGTAGGGAATGCTAAAAATCATCTAAATCAAGTGAGATACCAAGTGGAGCACATGGGGAAAAAATTCAACCCCAACTTGGTAAAAGTACAAATCATATCCATCAAAGATAAACCTGACTAGTTGGCCCAAATGAAGTTGCTTAATGTGCAAACCTATTATACCATCAATGAATGGAAAAAATTTGAGTAGTATTTGCAAAAAATTTCACTACATATTCACCAAACTCCCTTTAGTTGACTCCAATATCAACCATCTCCATAGATGTAGTATGCATTTGTTTATACTCCAAGGCTACAATTTCAATTCTTCAGCCCAAGTTCATCCTAATCTAATTTCCCATCTCTTGGGACACAAGCATCAACACGAACAATAAAGGGGATCAAAATAGTCAGAAGGCCACCAACAAGAAAAAAGAATATGAATGGTTTGGGAAGAAGAACCTTTAAATCAATCAAACATCTAGCCAACAAGTAATCTTGAAGAACCTACTCATCAATCAATTCCAGGTGAAGCATAAGAGACTCAAATTACTTAGCAAAAAAAGAAAAATCAATAATGTTGTCATAAAAATACCACCAATAGAGGATCCAACCAATATTGATAAAGCATGTAGATCACTTCAACACTAAATTGTTTGACCTCTAGATTACTCAGAATATTTTTGTAATAAAATACTCTTATTTTTGTAATTATAAGTCCACATCTCCCTCTTTTTCAAGATGAAGAAGAGGGAGGTGTTGGAGGGGCTAGTCATCTTTTTCAACTATACCCGACAATTGACCACATAAACAGAATAATCAATTATGTAATTATGTAATTCAATCAACCATTAAGTCTAGTTAACCAACCAAGGTAATTAAGTAGTTATGACTACATTGTAACTAAAATATGGAGTATAAATATGAACATGAAAATCATGGAAAATAACTATTATTGTGGTGGTATTCACATAAGAAAGTGCTTTTTTTTTTTTGGGTCTCCCTCTTTTGTTCTCTTCCTTCTCTTTTTCTATATGTGCTTGTACATTCCTATATATTACTTGTATATTGGTTTGAAGAAATGATTACTAGTAACACCTAGATACAAACCCCAAGATTACAATGACATCCTATCTCTTCATAGGATAAAAATAATCATATAAAAATTTCCCTCCAATATACAACTGTACACATTCGCCCTACCATGCACTTAAAATGCACAATATGTGCATCACCATCCTTTACACACATCCTTCTCGTATACCAAAAATATTGGTGCGTGTTGAGTTATAACTTGGACACGGACTTCAGCACACATTCAATGTGACGTGTAAGAGTACTTTGAAGTATTTTCAAAATATAATTCTATTTCGTAATTCACTTTATTAAAAAAAAAAGTGTAACAATTAAATCTAGAATTGCATTTCATGGGATAATCTTAAAAGTAGATTCACTGCTAAAAGTATAAAGACGGGAAAGGTAAAGGTTTGGAAAATGCTTGAAAAATTATTAGACTCAGCGACAAGGAAGGAGAGAGAAAATTACCCAGAAAGAAATATTCATAGTAGCACACAGTCCCATACAATAGTCTTGTATAGTCATATATTTTTATATCTATGCAATAATTATTTCACTCAGTTTAAGGTGATTTTAGTATTTAGGTAATGTTTTTTTTGGGCAGTGTGTGGAGGTTTCTTTATAAGTTGTTGAAAGGAATGAAAATTTTATTTGAAGGAGTAGTTACATATGTATATGTGAAATTAATTTTTATGTTTTTATTATTTAATGGTTAGTAATTATGTGATTGATGATATTATCTAATATTTAATTTAGAATTAATTAAATTAAACAGTTTATTTGTTTGATTGATATTGTAAGGACATTAATCACCTAGGACTTGAAATTTTCTCATGATATTGAGCTTCATCTTTGATTGCTATTTTTAGATTTTTGCAACAATATATTTATTGTAATGAATTACCAACATTAAGAGAATTTTGAAGTTTTATTTTCTAATTTGAGAGTCTGTGCAATAGATCTTAGAGATAGCATCAACTAGCCTTATATTTGAGGACACATTAGATGGTGCCTCAAATTTCTTAACATGGAAGGTGATGATTACATTCTTACTAAAATATAATGATCTCTAGGATGTTGTCAAGTATGTTGTGACTTTGCCTATATATCTAAAATAGTTGGTAGCTATCAATAAGAAGGAGGTGAAGGCCAAGCATATGATCTTGGATGCTATAAAGGACCATCTAATCCCTCATGTATACAATAATGGGATGACAAAGGGTATGTTTGATGCCTTGGTTAATATTTCCCAGAGTTAGAATATAAATAGGAGGATATTATTGCAGAACAAAACTAGATCCATTGAGATGATCAGATCAAACACAATCACTAATTACCTTATTGAGATCACATAGGTTCAAGATAACTTGCAATAATTGGGAAGAAAGTTGCATATGAAAACTTTTGAACATGGAATTAAATGGTTTCCAAACTTCATAGGTGCCATTTATCAAATGTGTTTTCACTTGGGAAAATATTTCTAAGTTCATAGGATTTGGGATGATTGTATCTAGAAGTAGGTTGAGATGGAGTTAAAGGTTGGTAAGGAGGGAGGTGATGATAACCTAGCTCTATTTGGTTAGTAAAATAAGGGAAAAGGTAAAAGACCCAACAAGGGCAAGGGAAAGAGTTAAGAGTCAACCTTACAACTAGGAAATAAGGACTTGAGTAAAATTGATTGCTTCATCATTATGTAGCATAGAGTCTAGAGAAGATGAAGGGTAAAGTGAAGTATCAATAGAAGAAATCAACAATATTTAATAAACTCAAATGAATGAGATTTTTTCCATGTTTGAGAATAATTTATCAATGATATCTTTCATTTATACAAACTTGATGAGGAATGCATGGTATGTGGACAGTGGGGCATCTCAACATTCACATTAGCTCAAAATTCATTTTCTAGTCTAAAGAAGTAAGACTCAAGGGTATAGTTTGATATTTATGATTATGCCAAGTACGTAGGAGTTGGTGCTATTGAATTCCTTCCAACTCAGTTCAGGTAATTCTTTATATTTTGATGTTGTCTTGTTTGTTCTAGATTTTAGGAAGAATTTTCTTTCAGTTTTAGTCATGGAGGATAAGGGCTTTGCAGTGGAATTCAAGAGACATCAAGTCCTCATTAGGTGAAATGATTTGTAACAACCCCATATTGACCCTAAATTTAATTTGTAATTAGTTATGTTAATGATATTGTATTGATTGTGTCGGCATAAATGTGTCGTTATTGCGACAAAGATAAAATAGACAAATCTAGAAATAATGTATATGTAATCTAAATGATTTATTCATGACTATGTTGACATAGTTGGCTAGGAATATATGAGCACTCATATGAGCTATGATATCACAAGTGGGAAGTGATGAGGGTGTTGTAGGGAATTGTCTTACCAAATTCTTGCCATGAAATTTGGATTTAAATCTCAACCTTTTCCCTCCTACCCAAGAACCAAATGATTGTGAAGGACCAAATAGTTGGTATAGTCATGCTCATAAATGCGGAAGTTAGGGTGGTAGTCGAAATTGTGCTTCATAATTTCATGGAAGGAATGGGATGTGTATATTCCTTGGATTTTGAAGTTGACCCATGAATTTCCTAGGAGACAGATGTAAATGTGGGATTGTATAGTAGTAGAATACATTGAATATGGAAAATTTTGGAAGAGGGAAAAGACCCATGAATGGAAAATGGTGTGAGACATTCATGGGCGCACAAATTTAGACCATACCCAGAGAGATCAAAGGCGCAAAAAAGCCTTGAGCAATGATTTCATGAGTAGAGAGTAAACATTTTTGAGTGGAAATTTTCTTGGATTGTTCATAATGTTTATAAAGAGTTTTGGGTGCCCAAATATGCCCCATATTAGAACATATTTGGTGTGTTTTGGTCTCTATAAAAATTAAATTTGCATATACATTACTCACTAAATATGTCTAGAACTTAACTAAGTAATGGAGTCATAAATTCATTTGTTTTGGGATAGTATGATAAGTAATGGACACAAAATTTATTAATCGTAGAGTAGTGAGGATTTTCATATTTCTATGTTGGTTAGTTAAGAGGGATTTGAAATTTGTGGAGTCCTTATACTCAATAGATAAAAGAGTTATCTAATATTTTTGTTTTTATTAGGGACACTTTCCTTCACCCCCCTCAAATTTCTAAGTGGTGACAATTTCCTCTTCAAGTATCATATCCTAGCTAAGGGGTGGCTAAGGGGTGGCCAAGTTTAGAGAGAACTGGTGCAACTAAGGCAATGTTTAGTTGGAAATGGATTTTTTCCAAATTGGTTTCTAGTTTGAAATATACGTGTTGCCTCCAATTCCCATGATTATTGTTCATTTCTCATTTAATTTTTTGTTAACTTAGATATGAGAAAATGTATGCCTTTTCTTATATGGAATTTGAAATGTGGTACATATGTTAAAATATCATATATATCTAGTTATGAGTTTTGTTGTAATGCTCTAGAGGATTCCCATGTTGAATATTGTTTCATATATATATATGTGTGTGTGTGTGTGTGTGTGTGTGATGTCCATTTGTGCATGTCTACTAAAAGGTTGGCTTCTTGGCATGGAGTTGCATAGATGGTGTAATGGATATGTTCCATGAAATCTGAATATCATTCTGTTATCACTCAGTAATTTCTCAAGGTTAAAGAAAGAATTCACCGAGGTAACCACAAACCTACTTTTAAGCTTTAGGATCTAGCCTTCCTGAGGCTCAAAGAGGGCTCTCTCTATAAGATTTAACTTTGTTTTTTATGTTTGATTTTAGGCTAGTTATATGGGGAAAATTGGTTTTGGGGTTTTGATTTGGTTTGGTGGGAAAATCAATTAATGAGATGGATAGCTAAGGATCTGAAATCCATTAGGCAGATGGAGTCAATGTGTCAAGCAGAAAGATCAAGATCAAGGTCTAAAGTCAAAATTTTAAAGGGCAAGATAGTAGAGTCACTTAGGATCTTTCAAAGGCTGATAGTGAAATGGTTTTAATCGGGATAAAGAGCAATGAAGGATTCTTTAATCCGGATAAGGAGAGAAGAGGAAGAGGTCAATCGAAATTAGGGAGAAATTAAGGGTTCCCTAGTCTGGATATCAACATAAAACATTAAAATGAAAACCAGTCAACAACAAAGCGCTTTTAACAAATTCTGATATAACAATTCTTGATTTCACAATAAAATTTAGAACACATTTATGAATGGATGGAAAACATAAGAAAATAGACATATAACAGTAGAAAGTACTTCACTTCAATGGCCCAACACATGAATCCAGTAATATGATGGTTTATTCCTTGAAATCCAGTCTTCTGACTTGAGCTTGATACAAAAAACCCTTAGGTTCAGACTATAACAGCTATAGAAATCTTCAGAAATTATCCACACTCAATACTTCAAATGATGAAGTATTTATACAAATTCTAAACTATAATATCTTGAAAAAATATCAAGATTGGTTTACAAATATCTCAAACTGTTCTACATAAATAGAACTTAATAAAATGACACTCAAAACTAATGAGTCTATTTGGTACTATTTTTATGGATTTATGGTGACAAAGAAGAGAAATTCGAATTTGATATCAACTCTTACTTGATGATGAGGCTTCCAAGTCACTAACTGTCTCCTTCCTTTGTGCATTTTGCTCCAGAAATTCTGCAAAATTAGGGTCCAGTGATACCTTTGTATATCTCAATCCGAGATAGATATGTAAAACGTGAGAGACAATATTGTTGATAAATATGTTGTTGAGATAAACCTCTCTCAGTTTCCTGAAATTCCGCTCCAATTGTTCACAATAGGCTCTACAAAAAGATGTGTAAAACATAATTTTGCACAATCTGAAAAATAGGCTGTGAAGATGTACGTGTATCTCTCATTATTTAATACCCCTATAAAAAGTGAGATTGTTTTTGTATATTGGCCTCTTAGGAACATAAAACTCCTCCAGTTTTGTAAAATTGATCTTGGATTGGACACAATAGTTTCTGAAAAACTATGACTTAAACAGGAAATTTCTGGAAAATGTCCCTTCCTGCTTTGTTTTCATCTTTTAACCTTTTTGTTCTTTTAACTGTTTTTTCTTTTACTTTGGATAAAATTCATTGTTGTTGGTGAAAGTGCTTTCATCTCTTTTTAACCATTACTGCCTCTGTATTTACTTTTACTATTTTACCTTGACTGCTTTGTTTTTTCTGATTTGACTTTCACTCTAACTTTTATCTGATACACTTTAACTCTGATGCTCTTTGTCTGTTCTGTTTTCACTGTCACTGTGAATTCTTATTTCACTTTTACCATTCACTGTGCAAATTTATCTCTCTCTGCATAAATGAATTCTTTATGTTCTGCTGTCTGGAATCTTTTGTTAAGGAATATCATTTAAAATACATTTCTTTGTAAGTTTTTTAGGAGTAAACAACTTTAACTAGTATTAAACTATTTATCTCGATTCTCCTTTTGTTACTAACCTGCAAAACAAAACATTAATTAATGAGACAAAGGTTTGCAAGGAGGGATTATGGCTTTGATGATGGGAAAATATTGTAAAAAATGGTTTGAAATGCAGCGGGGTTTCTGGGTTAGCGGAAAGATTTCTGAGGCTATGCTGGTCCTTATAGTACTTCGGAGGTCTCCCTAAATATTCATAGCAGTCGAAATAGGTTGGTTCTATTCAATTAGGCTTAAATTGGAGTTGGAAACATTTTCTCAGGCTGAAAATGACGATTTTTGTGCGAAATTCTTGTTGGGTATGTGTTATATTCTTTCCACGACTAAGGAAAGAATTTTCGGTGGGTAGTCCACGTCCATGGTTTTGTGCATGGTTTTGCACATGGTTTTGGGGTACGATGGTTTTCGGCCCCTGGTATTTTTGTAGATCCGGTCAAGGGAACTACGGTTATGTTCTAATCCAGGGTTTATGGATTGGGGTTTATGTATATATATATATACATATGTGTTGTAACACTAAAAGGAATATAATGAAAAATCAAGCTGGTCGTCCCGATTTGGGATCCAGGGGAAAATCTCTGTGCTTATCTGTTTTATGTTTTATGCTCTCGCTATTGTTTATTTTTTGTTATAAGATTCGTGTGTAGATAATTTCTGTCCAGGGTTAAAACCTACAATTCTAACAAACAAGAGGAAAAACAGTGCAGTCGGGTCTTTTTATTGGTTTTTATTTAACATTAAAATTCATTAATGCACAGTCTTATCACATGGATGGAAGGTTTGGCGTGTAGGAGGGAAAACCGCCGGTGGTTTTCACAATAGGAAAAGGTGGTAAATTGTATTTCTTTCGGCAATGCGATCGAATGGGAAATGGCCACGTTGCAGAGGTGGGAAATACAAAACTGCGCTTTTCGCAAGGCTATGGGTCAGTTAATCATCGCAAAATGAAATTTGCGAAGGGTGATCTCCACCATTAGATATGGAGGATAGAGATCGACGGAGCGAGTTGTGTGATAGAGGTGTTGGGTCAAAAGGCGTGGGGCCCAAGATAACTTAATGTGGCGGGGGGTTGAAAATGCATTAAATCTAAGGTTTAATACATAGTTGGGTTATGATTTGCGGAGGGTTAATGCATTATTAACAAATGAGCTATGGGTATATGTGATTTTATAGCTGGCGGGGATAGTGGGACCAACATTTATCACATGTGCGGAATAGAACTTTAGTTTATAATTAAAAATATGAGTTGGGTATTAATTTAAAGGATTTAATTAATACGAGATGAGGGGTATATAGTGGAGATAATACATTAGGTTAGGAGTTAATATGAAATGAATTTGTGGAACATAAAAAATACACTAAGTAAAGTGTAACTTATGTCTTTGGGCAAGATTTTTATAGTGGTGGCCCCATATTTAACATTTCACACTTATACTTAGGATAACAACATTTTTGTGGGCTTTTAGGTATTTTTGTATGAAAAAGTGAATTAGTCAAGGGGGTTTTACTTTTCCTAGGTAAAATTTGTTTTAAACTTATGAAACGAGGATTTTGCAAAAGAAAAATGAATGATGTAAGGAGGAAAAGGGCTTTTTATGAAGGGAAAGGGTTTTTATTGGGAATTCTAATACCTTAGTGCCAATCAACCATTAAGCCGTGGGTCTCGTCCCAACAAAAGTCAGAGAAATTCTCTGAGCCTTTATGACTGAAGGATTTAGTACTGGAACACATTGTGGGGAGGGAAATTATTAATATGCCAAATGATGCTTATCTTATCCATGCCTTGTGAAACTGCTTTCTTCCTACCCATCATTTATTTTACCATTTTTTCCTTTATTTGAATGGGTGCATTTGAGCTTGCAAACCCTTATTCATTTTTCTTTTAAAACATGAAAATATCTAATTATAACCTTATTTCATCCAAGGGCTCAGATTAAACTATTGAGCTCCTTATTATTCTCTATATTAACTACTGATTTGCCAAGTTTAGACTGTTTGGATAGATCTTTATTTTCTATCTAACAACATGAAATTTAAAGCATGAAAGGTTAAGATTAAGCAGTTTGACCTTCATGGATTGTGGCATTTTGGACAAGCTACACAGTCTTATTTGCAAAAAGTAAACTAAAGTAGTGGAATTTGAATGTGAAACACTTTCATGATCTAATTTTTTGTGGGGTTCATATTTAATATTCTTTTTTTATCTTTGTTTCTTTTTGTCCTTTGATTGTTTTTTTTTTAGGACTTTTACCCTCTTTGATTTTTTATTTTGGGAATACATTTGCAGAAAGCAAAGGTATTTACAAAATTGTAAGATTTTAACAGAGTTAAATCAAAATTATGAATCCTATATTTGTAGGACCTGTTATAGCCTAAATCTACCTCAGGCTGAAGGAAGGCAGAGTTCAGGGTAACATCAAACCACGCTTAATCTGGTAGCTAGCCCTACCAGATCGGGAGAGGGCTCTCTCCTTGTCAATCTCAGCAAAAAAATGTTAAGTGAGGCTTGAGATGACTTAAATTAAAGGCTAATTTTAGGCTAGGTATATAGGTGAAAGGGTTTGATTTGATTTTGAGGGTTTTTGTTGGAATCAAAGGGAAAGGAAAATTTTGGGTGTGGGAAATGATCAGTTTTGCAGAGGGCTGAATGGGGCAAGAAAGGCAATTGTTTTGATGCTTCGAATTGAAGGAAATGGATAGATTAGACTGGTGAGGAGTTGAAGAGGGCAAGAGGCATTCAAGAATCCTCTTCAAACAGTTGAAAACATGGAAAATTAAACAAAAATTAAAGGCAGAGCATTGCAAATCTAATGGATTCCACCTTTATCACTCATTTGTTTAATTTGAGAAGAAAGAAGAAGGGAAATGATACACATAAAATGTAGTGTACCTAGAGGGGATAATATAGGGTACAGAGGGAGGTACCCAAGGGAATAATATGATGTATTAATATAAGAATGATAAATAAATGGGCCATAGTTAATAAATAAAGTGGTTAACCCACATTATGTAAGGGACCACATGTAGCTAGGGAATAAAGTGATAAGCCCATTGTATTGGATGTATGGTATTGAGAGACCCATGGTATTGCATGTATGAAACCTATATAGAGGCTAGAGACTCTCCATTGAGAGATGTCAAGGATTATTGTATTGGCAAGCATATGGCTTGTGGAGTGATCTCCTTCCTTAAGGAGTGAATGTATGGTGTTGCCCTACCTCAAGGGTTTTGATATTAATGAAGATCTGAAGTTTTATCTTCTATGGTGTTATTTCTTGGGCATATTTTCCATTTCTATACATTTTCTTATCAGATCTACTACAAGTGGTATCGGAGCACTTTCTTGGGCAGAGTTTGGAGATTTGTTTTTTCATTTTTTGCAGGAAATTTTTGGGCGGCGAGTTTGTAGAGCAGATCTGGAAAATTTGATGAAAAATTTTCAGAAATAAATATCAGATCTGGATTCCTTATCGAAAAATACCCAATTTCAAAAAAAAAAATCAGTCGAATCGGAGTTCGGATGAGGGTGATATCGCTGATTTAAATTCAGCTATGTTGCAGAAATGTTTCTGACGACAATTTGTGTACGGCGGATCTCCTGACGTTTTAGTAGATTCTGGTGCAAAATTTCAGACAAAAAATTATAGATCTGAACTCCCTTTGAAAAATCACCCGATTTCAAAAAAAAAATCGGTCAAATCGGAGTCCGAATGAGGGAGTTATCATTGATTTAAAATCAGTCATTTTTTCATAAATTTTGTGACGGCGGGACAGTTGTAGCGCAAATTTGTGTTTCCAAAGTGCCTAGATCGAGATTTCAATCACATGGTTAGATGAAGAATGGATTTTCCATTTTCAAAAACAGGTTATAATAAGGATTCTGAGTTATATTGACCGAGTAATGTCCATTTTAAATTTTTGCCAAAGTAAGTGATTTTCTTGAAAACCCTTACTTTATTTTATGGATTCTCGCAAGATGAAGTTTACAGGAAAAGATGATGGCCCTACTATTGAAGATTTTTTACAATATCACAAGGCTCACTACCGACAAGCTTGGATATGCTCCATAGGGCTTCATATGAAAGATGAGGCAAATAAATGGTGGACCTCACTTGACAGCTCAGTGAGGAAACTTCCCGAGAAAAAACTTGAAAAAGTCCTTTTGGACAAGTGGTCTCAAGCGGGAAAGAATGATAGTAAGAGCCATAAAGACTTATTTTCTACCAACATTTCCATATTACGGGTTCATGGAAGTATTCAAAAAGAGAACATCATTGTGTCTCTCATTCCTAGTTGCAAGCATAATTGTATCAATGTGAATTTGGCTAAAAAATTGCAAGTTCCAGCAAAGCATATTGAAAACACACAGGTTGATAATGAAGATGTTCAAATTTATAAAGATTTGATTATTTCTATGGATAAGTATGTGTTGCATTCTGATTTTTATGCTTCAGATATCGCTGTTGTGGATGTTGTTTTGGGACATCCTTGGATGGAATCCGTTGGTACTGTCAATTTTAATGTGCAAAAGAAATTCATGAAGCTCTGGTATAAAAAGAAGAAAATTACATTGCACGATATTTGCATTAGGAACCATGCAGAGATCGAGGAGGAAGAAGAAAAAATATCTAACGACACAGACACATCAGATGATGAACCTTTGATGGTAGACAACCAAACACAGACATCAAAGCAAGTACCAACAAAAGAACCAGACACCACTCCATCACCAATAATGGAGGAATTAAGGAAAGATATTACATCAGTTAAAGCTTCAACATATCACCACCCGCATCACCTAGCAAGACAACAACCAGCAAGGTGGCAACGAATTAGCAACAAGGACAACAACCCCTGGACGACACATAGAGAGGTGCGACGATCCACTAACAACACATCAACAATGAAGAACCACCAGAACCCGCTTCCATCTCAAGCGAGCAAGGCACCAACTAGATCAAGTGTTCACCTTTCCCTTGGATGGCTAGATGCACATGAATGGTACCAGTGGAATACTCTTTTGAGTAGATCTTATTATTTGTGTTCTTATCATGTTTCGGGGACGAAACATGTTTAAGGGGGGTGTAATGTAGTGTACCTAGAGGGGATAATATAGGGTACAGAGGGAGGTACCCAAGGGAATAATATGATGTATTAATATAAGAATGATAAATAAATGGGCCATAGTTATAAATAAAGTGGTTAACCCACATTATGTAAGGGACCACATGTATCTAGGGAATAAAGTGATAAGCCCATTGTATTGGATGTATGGTATTGAGAGACCCATGGTAAGTACCCATGGTATTGCATGTAAGAAACCTATATAGAGGTTAGAGACTCTCCATTGAGAGATGTCAAGGATTATTGTATGGGCAAGCATATGGCTTGTGGAGTGATCTCCTTCCTTAAGGAGTGAATGTATGGTGTTGCCCTACCTCAAGGGTTTGGATATAATGAAGATCTGATGTTTTATCTTATATGGTGTTATTTCTTGGGCATATTTTCTATTTCTATACATTTTCTTGTCAGATCTATTACAAGGGTAACTCAATACCATACATCCAATACAATGGGCTTATCACTTTATTACCTAGCTACATGTGGTCCCTTACATAATGTGGGTTAACCACTTTATTTATTAACTATGGCCCATTTATTTATCATTCTTATATTAATACATCATATTATTCCCTTGGGTACCTTCCTCTGTACCCTATATTATCCCCTCTAGGTACACTACATAAAACATCAGTGAACTTACAATCACAGAGATAAACACACCATCAAAACATAGAGCCACATGTATCCCAAAGAGTGCTGCAAACCCTGGTCTATTCCTTTGCCAAACTGCAGAGATGAAATGTACAATGAAGTGCCAAACAATCCCAAGTGTCCAACCCTGAAAATGACTGAGAAAATACAAGATATAGACAAGCCTAACTCATCCCCATGCCTCTA
Organism: Pinus albicaulis; assembly: GCA_034641835.2. Classification (NCBI taxonomy): domain Eukaryota; kingdom Viridiplantae; phylum Streptophyta; class Pinopsida; order Pinales; family Pinaceae; genus Pinus; species Pinus albicaulis. Next base: position 1,934,753,457 of record CM076575.1, read on the forward strand.
GGGGTCGAGCTCACCCTTTTAGGAGCTGTTTCAACAAGATACAAACTAAGAACTGGAAAATAGGCAATGAAACAGCTTGCCTCTATAAGATAGGAAACTGATTCATTCAGTTACATTTCACTTTTTGGTGAATGAATTTACTTGGATGAGTAAAAATGTGCTAAAATTACATCAAGTTACATCAGGAGTTTCACATTTGGAGATAAAAATTCAAACTGGCCAAAACTACGCGAAAATCTGAACTGCTGAGTGAAAATTAGGCCAAAATTCCCAATGCGCCGCGCCTGAAATCTCTATGCGTCGCGTCACTTTGAGGCTGATTTTGAGGGCCTTCCAAAAGTCCAAATTGAGCACAGGATAGCTCGTTGGAAAGCTCTACCTGTCTACTTTCCAACCCAAGTAGAATTTCTGAATTTTGTTTCCATTTTCCCCTCAAAAAATCAAATCTCCCAACACTGCTTCCTGTGTGTCCAAAAAGTGGCAGAAAGGCCATTTTTAGGGTGTTTTTGACCCTTCAAGCAACCCAAAACTTGTCAAAATACTTAGGTAATGGGTAGGCATGCATAAATTTTGATGAGAAATCCAGAAATGCAAAGTTTTCATCAAGAGGAGCTGCCAATTATAAGCGCGCGCCAAGTGGCACGACGCGTCGGGCAGGAAAATCTGTTTTAAGGCCAAAAAATTCAAAATTGACAAAATATTTCCCAAATTTCTTGAAATTTGGGCTGAAGGTCCACCATAAAGTGCTATGCTAAGCCAAAGAATCTTCGGCCAAAATTTGGAGTCTATCATGCCTTTTGCGACGCTTTAGTGCCCTCCTTAGCTTTGCCTTCAGGATCTTGATTCGCGCCTTGCAAACATGATTTCGCGCCCAATAATGGTTCTTCATGTTCCTGAGCATGTTATTTTCCTTGTTTTCCTTCTCTAATAGCTTCTCAAGATGAATATTGACCCTCTCAAACCAAGTCTCTCTATCAGCTTCAATCTCCCGCTCAATGGATGTCATCTCGGTTTGGCTTCTTTGGGCAGCTTGCTGGTTCTCACGGATGTTTTGAAACTCCATGATTGTTTGCTGATCTTCCAACTGTTTGTTTCACTGCTCCAGGTAGTTTATGATCCATTGGGCTCTTTTCAACTTGACGGTCAATGTGTCTATCTCTACCTTCTGCTCCTGAATAGCCTCTCTCAACTTTGAGCTTGGAGAGCTCAAATCCTCATCAATGAGTATGAAACCTGTGTCTTGGCCTCCTGAAGGGCCCTCATCCCGCATAGGCCTCTTAACTCTATCCTGTACCTGTACCTGTGCTGTTGATGATGGAAACGAGACCCCTTCCACCCCAGGTGGAGATAGTACTCGTCGGGCTGCTGCAAATAATCCTCTAGTGCCTCTCTGATAAGTGACATATGTCGGCACAGTAGTCTCTGTCTCCTGACCTCCATGCTGATATGAAGGTTCACCAGCATCATGGACAACCTCTGGAGTAACCTAAGGAGCTGTGAATAAATCATGGGAAATTAAATCCTCCCATGAAATACCCTGTAATCCAAGCTGATGCACAACCACGATCTTAATGAGTGCATAGTGATAAATACTGTTGTACTGCTGCTCGGGAGTTTTCCTCTGCACAAGAGTGGTCATTCTCTCGATATTCCAGCACATGAAATAAGGAATGTTCATCATCCTCACCCTGGTGAAATGCATCAATACCATGATATGGTAGGCATAGAGGCGTGAAAACCGGCCTTCACAACTGAAATATCTGATAATGAGTTTCATAAGAGGCGCATAGGACCCCTTTAGGAATCAGAATGGGAACACTCTGCTGAGTTGTCTCACAAAGCTAGGCCTGATATATGGTTCATAATGCACTCTGTCCACCTGTTGTCTTTTTTTCCACTGTTCACCCACATTCGGTATTCTGGTTGCTTGAGAGATAGTTTCTGGTGTCAAAGTGAAAGTTACACTAGCAAGGGTGACCTGAACATCATGTAAATGCAATACAAACAAACAAGCCAACTCCTAATGATAATGAATCCTAGCAATCGTTTCACAAAATTGATAGCATGACTGTTCTCAAAAACATGCCATGGCAAGTGGACAAGCCTGCAATTCAGCCAATGAGGTGGGCTCTTCTCTCACATGTCTGCCACTTTTATGAGGCCTTCTAGGTGCATGTAGCTCAGTGGTGGAATCACTATCTCGGTCATATGTTGTCTCAGTATCTGTCTCCATGATGTACAAGGTTTATGCAAGGTGTATGTTGGCTTGTATGAGATGAAAATGAGAATTTGGGTACCTTTGTTTTAATTGCCAAATATGGTAGTGTGGGAGGGACTGTGGGGAAATAGGGCAGTGGGGACAATGGACTTTAAACAAGTGGAATTTTCCTTTTGAAAACTTGTGATTTGATGAATTTAGGGACAAGGGACAGCCACTTGATTTTTTTGGGGTAACTTGGGATTTGGGGAAATTTTGGAAATGGGATAGGGATAATGGGAATGATATGGGTATGAGTGGCTTTAGGGATGTAGGGAGATAGGGGATGAACTGTAGTAATGAGATAACAGTGAGGGGGAAAAAAACAAGGTGGGGAATTGAGTATTTGGCACAAAATTTTTTTTTTTTTTAAATACCAACTTCAAAACCCTAAGGGAGAAACTCTCAACAAGATGATAGGGTTTGAGTTTTGCATTTAAACTCTCATAATCCAATTTCAAACATTTGTAAATGGAAATTAGAAGGTCATGTGAACTTACTTGGAGCAAGATTGACCGAACTGGTTCAAAAATTTGGAAGAGATGGCAATAACTTAGTTGTCTGCCCTGTGCGTCGTGCGCTAAACCCAGTGCGCCGCGCTAGTTTAATGCGTTGCGCAGGAACAATTTAACCCACAGTGGAGTGGCCCTATGCACCGCGCTCAGCCTATGCACCGCGACCACTGCCCAGTGCGTCGCACTTTGCAACTTACACACAGTCTTCGCTCCAAACTTGTTTCTTCACTTCCTCCACGATTTTTCTTGGCCTAATGCTATCTTTGGCATGCAAATGAATTGTTGAAACACAAAAATCATATTTGTACCAAAGAATTTGATTTTTGATTTGAAAAAAACCACTTTACAATGTTTGAAAACTTTGGCACTTTTTCAAAGAAACTCTGTTTTGCTTGCTTTTGATTCTTGGACTGCATGATGAGCTTCTTGTCTGTTTTGCAGGGATGGATGACATGGAATTTTGGAAAAGGCGACCAGGGTTGCGAATGGAGCACTATTACAACTAAAAAAACTTAAAAATTACATGGCATTTATTACATAAGGATAAAATAGACAATTCTTCTTCAAAACATAGTTTTGAAGAAAAATCATTATTAAGCATTATGATGATGAAATTTTTGCAGTGAAACCTTATTTGAAGCTTCCTCATGTGCTTGCTAGCCATTATTAGACATTTTGAGGCCCGATTAATAAAACCCTAGACCGAATGAGACTAAAAACCCTAAAATGACTCTTTGCCAACCAGGAGACCAAACATGACTGTAAATGATTTCGATGAACATAACTAGACCAGCAGATACATGAAATGAGGGATATGAGTGCCAAGACCCTACCGTCAGATGATCCATGCTCCTAATGGAATGCAGCTGATTGAACTGAGTGAGACACCTAAAATGAAATGCAACAAGAGAAATTTGATCTCTGACGGAGGGATGAAGATACCAACTCTAACATTGGCTCCAATGGGGATGGTAGCTCCATGGAGGTGCCAAGAACTACAGATTTTTGGGAGAGTAGGCAGTGCCTTCGTCCATTGGGCTATGGAATCAATAACTTCGACAAACCAACACAAGACTCTTGACTCAATTTTATTGACTGAAAATTGACTCAAACCGACTCAATTTTGAAACCAAAAATGATTGAAAGACCTGACTTGACAAACTCAAACCAAAGCTGAAATCAATCTCCAGAGTTATAGCCTTCACCTCGGGCCCCAAACTGAAGAAAAGATCACAGCACACACTTGCAATGAAACTGAAATAAACTGGTATGTACAGTGAGAATGTAAAACAACAGAAAACATTTCAGAAATGATACCGCTTGAGCAGCTGACCATTGATCGGCCCTCCTGGACAATCTTCCCCGTTCATTTCCTTAAGAAGAAAAGCATTCTGACCCCAATATGCAGCAATTTTAAAGGGTCCTTTCCAGAGATTTTCAAACTTACCATGCTTACCCTTTTCCTCGTTTCTTTCATCCCATTTCAGCACCACTTCTTCCAATTGAAAATTGTACGCTTTTGCTTTTATGTCATATATTTTCTTAATTCTCTCTTGCAGCTTGAACGTGTTTTGGAAAAATTCTTCTCTAGTCTGCTGCAAATGGATCATTTAGTTTATTCTCCTTTTCATATGATCATCTTCACTGTTAGCTTCCTGCAGAAGTTTGACTACTGGAACTGCGAGAGAGGTAGGAAATACTGTGTCAACTCCATATACTAACTCAAAGGGGGACATACCTATGGATTTCTTCTGACTCACTCGATCTGCCCAAAGTGCATTGACCAACTTCTTATGCCAACTTTTCTTGTTAATTTCCAGCAGCTTTTTGATAATGTTGACTAAATATTTGTTCGAAGACTCAACCAATCTGTTGCCTTGTGGATGATAAGTGGTTGAGTGTCCCAAAGTGATGTGATACTTGTTAGAAAACTCAACCATTCTTTTTGATTTGAAAGCTGCTACATTATCAGTAATTAACTTATTCGGGCAACCAAAGCGAGACAAAATATTATTCTCAAGGAACAAAATTATTACCGAATCCGTGGCTTGCCTGGTGGGAATTGCTTCAATCCATTTCGTGAAATAATTTGTCGCTGTGAGGATCCATTTATGCTGAGCTAAAGAAGCAGGATGGATTTCTCCAATGAAATCCAAACCCCATTGCTGAAAAGGAGCACTTACTTCAATGGGCTTAAGCGGAAAAGGCTGCAATTTCTTCCTCCCTTCAAAAATCTGACATTCATGACAGCTTTTGACAGTCTTATACACATCAGAAAAGAGTGTCGGCCAATAATATCCCGCTCTCAAAATTTTGTTTGCCGTTGTTTTCCAGAAAAGGTGACCTCCGCAATCTCCCTTATGAAAATCCTCCATAACCTGCTTCGCTTCTTCTTCCACCAAACAGTTTAGCAAAGCACCACCAGGATCTTTCCAATAGAGTGCATTGTTCAAAATACAAAAATTAGCAGCCTTCAATTTCAGAGTTCTACTTTTTTTTTTAGCCATGCTTGGCGGTGGTGACAAGTTTTGGAGCACATATACAATATCTAAATACCAAGGAGAATGAACAAAGATTTCTGATACCTGAATTAGCGAATTTTCTTCATTTACCTCGGACATAACAGCAATGAGATTAATGTCCAAGGCATGTAAATTTGACTCAGCCATTAGCTTAGCCAGCCCTTGTCCTTTGATAAGCTTTGTAGGCTTTATCTCCACATCATACTCCAACAAGGCAACAATCCATTTGCCTCGTCTCCCTTCTGGATCTATTTGCACTAAAACATCCTTAACAGCAACATTAGGAACATAAGCAAGAATATGAGAATGCAGAATATATACTTGAAAATCTTTCAATGCTTTCACTAAGGCAAGAGCTTGCTTCTCAATAATGTTATATTTTAAGGCTGCATCTCTTATGGTTCGGCTGAAAAAATAAATTGGTTTTTCATGCTGATCTCTTTTCTGCATCAATACTGCTGCCATAGTATGCTCCGAAGCAAATGAAAACAAAATAAAATCCTGAGTATAGTCTGGGATAATCAATACCAGAGCTGAATAAAGAGCCAACTTCACTAAATTGAAAGACTTTACAGCCTCCTCAGTCCACTTCACTATGCTATCTTTCTTAAGCATGTTTGTAATCTCCCTTAGATGTTCTGCTAGATTAGGCACAAAGCGGCGCAAGAAATTCATCTTACCATTAAATGATTGGATCTCCTTTTTGTTTCGAGGAAGATCAATTTTCTAAATAGCTTCTACTCGGGCTGGGTCAATGCGGATGCCATCTTTTGATATTATGTGACCAAGAAGTTTTCCCTCATCCATGGCAAACAAAATCTTCTTCAGATTGAGTGACACACCATACTTTCTACATTGCTGAAAAAAAATCTTCAAATGGTAAAGGTGCTCTTCATCTGAATTAGAAAAGATTGTCAAATCATCAAGATACACAACTAGAAAAACATCTTTCTCATTCGCAAATTCCATATCCATTGCTCGCTGAAAGGTCGCACTAGCATTCTTCAAACCGAAAGGCATTTTAGCATAATGGAAAGTTCCCCACGGAGTGGTGAACGCTGTTTTGTCTCTATCATCCTCATGAACCAGAATTTGGTTATAACCGGAATAACCATCGAGTAGCGACATACGAGATGCTCCAAATAATCGCTGAAGTATGTGATCCATTTTGGGCAATGGATAATTATCTTTCAAAGAAACCTTATTCAGATTCCTAAAATCAATGCACAAACAAATCTCACCTTTTTTCTTGCGGACGGGCACCAAATTAGAAATCCAATATGAAAATATTATAGGCACAATGATACCAGCCTTGTACAATCGATTCACTTCCTTCTCAATTGAGGGCAACAACTTCGGATTTATTCTTCTCAATTTCTGCTTGAAGGGCTTTTGATTTGGCTTGATCGGAATGGTGTGCTGAATTATGTTTGTATCATATGTCTTCAAATCTGAATAGTCCCAAGAAAATACGTCAGCAAAAGATGACAAAAAACTGATATACTTTGATTTTACCTCTGGTGGCAATGCTTTGGACAATTTCACCATCTTTGGATTTTTAGCTGATCCAATGTTCACATCTTCAACTCCCTTTTCGGTTGGCTGCAAGGTTGGTTTTCGGGCTACGTCATCTTGATCGAAAAGCTCCTCTAAAGGTATTATACCTTTAGGAATGCCATTATCCTTCAGTTGCAATACTTCCATCTGATTTACTTGCACATCAGCCCCATCATCATCATGCTCCACAACAATAGAAGTGTCTTTGAATTTGCCTTCATTTTGCAGAAATTCATCAATATCTTCGTCATCTTGAAACACTTGCCAATACCTTTGATTGTCCAGGACAGTCGGACGATGCTTAACATGAATTTCAAATTTGTTACTTGAGTTCATCGGAATTTTCAAATTACTTGCTGCCTTTGCAAGTGCATCTGCAATACCATTCTGAATACGAGGGACACAAGTCAAAGTATAGTCTGAAAACAATTTCAAGAAATCAAGAACTGCATTTCGGTAAGCCCGCATTCGAGGATGCTTAGCTTGGTATTCACCTTTCACTTGCTTGATAACCAACTCGGAGTCGCCATACACTGAAATCCTCTTAGCATTTAACTTTCTAAGAATTTCCAAACCAGCAATTAAAGCTTTGTATTCAGCCTCATTATTTGAACAATCAAAAGCCAATTTATAAGAACAGACCCTTACATTACTTGGTACCTTGTTTGGGGCAGAAAAAGGGCTGCGTACCCAAATGCCAATTCCAGCACCATCACTTCCTACTGCACCATCAAAATCCATGGTCCATAAACCATCTTCATCTTCTTCCAAGTGCTGAAATTCTATTTGCTCTGTTATTTCTGCTTGCCGTCCATTAACTTTTTGCTGCTGTCATAAGGTTGATTGCTTAGCGAAACTTTCAAGTTTTTGTCTCTCTTTTTTCAAAAGCTCTCTGAAATTCTCGGTGATTTCCGGAATGTCTTCTACTTCAACTAATTGGCTAAATACATCATTGAAACTATCTGAATACAAAACAAATGACTCTAAATATGTATGTACATAGTTGATTGGATGATTTACCATTTTCTCCTTGCTGGTGATCATATACTTCATTTTTTGCTCCCGATATAATTTCCTCACCTGACCAAACATAGGAATGGTAGCATAGGAGAAATAAAGCTGCAATGTCCCATTTAGTTTCGCTCCCCAAGATCTGGAAAGAAGCATGCCAAATCTAGGAGGAATATCCGCCACAACCACATCCATCAAAACATTTTTAGTAGGAATATGATCCAAACTGACCACCAAATCTTTGATAAGCCCAATGCATATTACTCTAATGGAATCAAAAGAGTAAAGATCATGATATTTTCTAGTGATATCCAATCCCAATTTCTTGATGATTTCCCTCAGCATGAGATTATGAGAGGCTCTGGAATCAAACATAGCATTGTGTAACACAAAATCATGCAATCTAAGGCTGATATAAAAAGGCGGCACATCACTATCTGGAGACTCACCATCCAATGCTGGACCAAAAATCAACTCAAGTTGATCATCTTCCACATTCACCATATCAGACAATGGATCTAAATTCAAAATTTTTGACACTTGACCCTTATAGCTGCTGTTCTTCATCAATTCAGTCAAAGGAATGGAAAATTTCAACTTAGAAATTTCATTTTCTAAGTTAAAAAATGAAATCTTCTCTACCTCTTTAGCTTGAATATCCTTCTTTTCAGTTTTCTCCTTTGATACAATTGGCTGATTGGATCTTTCATTTGTTGATGGGGATTTGCTAGTAGTGGGATCAGCTATCTCTTTTCCCGTCTTCTACGGCACGGGTGAATCATTCTTTGGTACTGAAACTTCCTTTCTCTTTTGAATTGGATTAATAGACACATCTCTATTTCTGAGTGAATATTGTCGCTGCTGGGCTATCAAGGCATTCATGTATCCCCTTTGATACTCATCAGATTCTTCTTCAAGAGCTGTCTCATTTGCCAAAATGAAATCCTCATCCTTTTGTACAGCTGAGTTTTCTGCATACTCTTCATCTTCAGTGATAAAAGTTGGCATATCATTAGGTGTAAAGAAATGATTCTCTTCTCCTATCACATTCTTTTCATCATCTGATTCCGGACCAACAAAATTCTGCTATAAAGGTGTCTTCACTTGTTGCTGTACTGTCGGCTCTTATGCTCGCTGCTCTCTTTGTTTAATTCTGAATTTCGGTTGCCGCTGACCACGGAAGTTAGGATTTCTAATCTGCGGTTCAGGCTTATCAAGTGTTAATCTTTCAAACATCTTTTCCATCTTCCAAAGCATTTGATCTGATGTGGAAACTTCTTCCTTTATTGCCACTTTCTTTTCAGCTCTCATTCTGGCTCTCCTGGCATTCAAATTAGCTTCAACACTGACTGCAATTTTCTGCATATCTTCTAAAGTAGCCGAACTTCTTTCTCTCAATTGATAAGCCATGTCAGGATCAAATCCATCCAGAAACTTAATTAAATCTGACCCCCTAGGTGGCTTTATATCATCAGGAATTGCATTGTAAACAGTATTAGATCTAATACAATAATCTTGAACTGACTCACCAACATTTCACTTGATATTATCATATTCGGAAAGGATTGAAAGAGGACATTTCTGCGCTTCCCATCAATCCAAGAATTGTCTATGAATATTAGACAATGTAGCAATACTTCTAGGCGGCAAAGCTCTGAACCACTTTCGCACTTCTCCTCCAAAGGTTTGTACAAACAATCTCATAGTCACATTTTCCGCATCAACCTCATGAAGGTCAAAGAAATCTGCCATTCTATCCACATGTTGCTGAGCAGTGACACTTTGAGGAGTGCCATCAAACAATGGAATTTTACTTTGATAATTTGTGGGCATGTCATCTAATTTTTGAGGCAACACGAGAGGTGCAAATCGGGCAACCATTGCTCTAGGTGGATTTACAACCAGTCTTGGAGATATAGGAGGAGTCGGAGCAGTTGATGTATGAGGTGTATGAGGAGTGGATGGAGGCGATACTATTGCAGATTGTTGATCAGAAATAGATGGTTGCACGGGAATGGTAGGAATGAAAGGAGGCTCGGTATGAACTTGTGAACCAGATGTAACTGCGGATGACCCAAGAGTTGCGGATGCAGACTCTATGAACTCAGGAATATTTGTTTTCACAATGGAATTTTGAATATTCAAAATGTATCTGTCAATGGATCTATTAGCTTGTTCAATTTCAAGGTACTTGATAAACTATGGATTTATGACAGTCGAATATGTTAGCCCCTCTATAAAATTTCTTGACAAGCAAGCAGGGGGCTAAATGGTTTTTGAGCCTTCAAGGAATGCATCTCCCCTGAAGACACATCATCCTTGAAGTCTCTTGTGCCTTTTCCTTTGATAAATTTCCCTCTGCTGACCCCCCCTTTATAAGGTCTCATTGATTACATAAATTCTGATCCAAAAGGCCTTATCTCGCCACTTGTATCTCTGCAGATTTCACCCATTTTATTCTTTTTTCCCTTTCCCCCCAAAAATCCCCTCTAAAACATCCCTACACCCTTTGGTTAGCCAATTCTACCCTTATTCCCTCCATCGTTACCCTTCCGCGGCTTCAAAATGTATTAAAATGGGCCAAAAACCATGTTTTCTCTATATGTGGGCCTTAGCCCCTTTCGGCCTAGCCCCGCCCCTTTTCCCTCCACATGACCGAATGCTAGAACTGGGTGCTAGGAGAAAGGCACTTATTCCTTGCGTTCATCGGGCGCGTTTACGACCATTGATCTTCACAAAATGAACGGCGATCGCCGCCCCGCAGCCTCCATCATCCAACCCATTCATAGCTCGTTCATCGCATCTCAGCCGTCCATCCGAAACTTCAAATCCGACGGTCTTTATCCCTCCATCCTCCTGTGGTCCCCGCACCCGCTCATTGTACAAACCCGCTAGTTTATATCGCACCGCCTTTGGGTGGGGGGGGGGGGGGGGGGGCGGTATTTCTTTTTTGAGAGCGATTGCATACAACAAATGACGCGTGGCACCTATACTATGAAAAAAACACGCTCCCATCGCACGTTAAAGTCAGTCCGTGGATGCAGAGCGATATGCATAATAGCCATCAGATCTGCCCTAGCCCATCCAGCGGTCGCCGTTATGCAAAGTTGCGCGGGGTTTAATACATGGTCACTGTACTCCTGGCCCACCGTTCGTCGCCCCTCACTGCATTTTCAACCGTCGATCTCCTTTGAGATCTGACGGTCTGGATCCGATCGCCTCCGTATCTGACCAGTCCCGCCATGTCATCACCCCACGTGTGCCCGTCGTATATTCACCCCCGTCCCATATATTTGTTCAAAGGTCGATTTGGTTAAGGTATTTCCATTTAATCTTCCTCTGCATCTTTCTGCCATTTCACCAGCCGCACGACCATTTTCATCACCTGCGCTGCATCCACCACCCCCCATTGTTTTCTTAACCTGTTTTCGTTTTTGCAGGGTTCCAAAGAAGCGGAAAACCACCATGGTTCATATGTACTACTCTAATGGCGGGTTGCATAGACAAAATTGAATCTGGAAGCTGGTACTACAGGGAAACGCCTGGAAAGGTAGCGGCGACATAAATGCTATCCAAGGACAGTCCAATCTCCGCGAAGAAGAAACCTATCCGGTGCCATTTAAAGCCCAGATCTTGCAGATCGAGACATTTATGAAGCGACAGAGAAATACCAGCGAAAAATACCAGCTGATAATCAACGAGCTCAATGTTCAGATTGAAGATTTTTGAGGCTTTCCAGGGATTTTAAAAGGCAAAGCATCAGTTTAGCGACATCATGAATCATAAAGAGGTACAACACGCTGAAAACCATACCATCGAGGTTTTCACATCAGCAGAATGTTTTTCCTGAGCAGAGACACGGTACAATTTGAAGTTTCAGTCCATATTGTGTCCAAGCGAAGATTTCCCCCCTGACAATGGTCCTATGTTATCAGAATCATGTGTTTCATAATATGGCGGACCTTCGCACCATTTATTCTCCTTTTGTTTGTTCACCAGAAGTACTACATGGTACTGCATCCAAAGTACATTAAGAGACATACCGAAGTAAATAAAGGCCTGAAGAAGACCACTCTTCCATCCAAAGAGTGACAGGAATTGAATGCTCAAAATTTAAACAGAATGGGCTTCGGCCCTTTTTCTTTTCAGAAGTTTTAATACTGCATTTGGTTCTTCACCTACCTCCTCTGTTTCCCTTCAGCTATAAATTCATGAAGAAACTCATTGTAAAGGTTGTTGATAAGTTATGAGAGAATTGCAAGTAGTTTCTTTTGAGACACAGTCTCTGTGTAAAGTGTTAGATAGGTTGAGGAATATGATTTCAGACTGAGTATTTAGCTATTGGAAATGTTGTGCTTGACTGGTATTGCTATTTAATATGACAAGCACATTTCTTTGGATCCTGATCTAAAGCAGCAGTGATGTTTTCCTATCTCTGTGTTTTAATTCATTTCATTTCGTTTCTACTGGCTTGCATCAGAATATTGGCATAGGATTTACCCTTGTTAGGTACCCTATGTTTCTGCTCTCCTTTCCATTAATGTTTTTCTTCTGAATGTGTTATCTAAGAATAAATTTCAGTTAATTTAACCAGTGTGGTGGATGTTATTGCCTGCTCTCTGATGTATGAGTTAAATGTATCTGTTCTTAGATATCTCTTGTTAAGGATTTAGTTGGAAGATTTGGGAACACTGTGGACTAGAGTTAGCCCTGTCCACTAGGATCCCTGTGCGACCAGCTGGTCTTTAACTTTGTGTTCTAAATCTGTGTTATCTCCTCCTCTCCTACCTTTCCATATCACACAATCATCTTTAAGATCCAATGTTTTAGATGACTAGCCCAATTGAAAGCTTGCACATTGTATAGTAAGCAAATCCTTTCTTGACTCCATTTCCCAATGGTCTTGAATGCTTCCTGGAATACTTCACCTCTGTCTTATCCCTCTTTTCTCAACCTGGTCTTACATTGAACCCTTCTTTCCTGATGACCAACAACCAAATAAACAATCAAACAAACAAACCCTGTGCCTATAACTAGCCTAACATCTAAACATTGAGCTTTAAATTCATACACCTTTGAAATTTCATAGAGAGATCCCTCTCTGGACCCAGGAGGGCTACATCCTGAGGTCTGAAAGTGGTTTTTATGTTGTCTCATCTTTTGGTATTTCCAACCTTGCCAAAACATGGGAACCCCAACATAATGGCGATTCCACTGGGGAATTTCTGAGTTTTCCTCATCTTACTATATCATAAGCCTCAGAAAACCTACAATCTCTAGTTAGGTTGGTATTTAAACATTCCTATTCTCACATCAACCTCTATACCATTGGTTGTGTTTCCCCCATACTCTTGGATAGATTTTGGAAAGGGCCAGGTAGCCTCCAGATCTCACACTCTTTCAGAGGTGACATATCTGGTAAATGCCCTCCCAGTCAATCTCTGGTTAGAGTTTGCTGTGTTTGGAAGATATCCTAGAAAGGGGACATCTCATAAGCACTGTGGTGGACAGTGTACCCTCCAGAAAACATCCTAAGCCTTTCCACCTGGCGACTCCATATCCCCTAAACGTTTTAAAGACTCCACTGGTGATCAGTAGGCCTGCTGATTGTCTTGGTTCACATTAGACTCCACTGGGAGACCATCCTCCATAACAACATCAACCACAATAGAAGTAACAGGTAGGGTTAAGCTGCTTGGTTAAAAACAACACTCTGGCTTACAGAACCATTCATACAAGAGATTACCCTAACCCAGACCCACCTGAAATAGTTGATAACCCCGAGAGCATCCTCAAGGGAGCTCCTACACCTAAAAGACCAACTATCTCCAGCCACATCCATAGAGCTATGTCTGCACCAAAATATTTTACAGGTCTATCACATTTTCACCTTGACCTAGACCTACCTAATAGGTTACCTAGAACTAGGTCCTTCAGTGATCTAGATCAGCCAGGCCTTGAGCTTCCTGGTTCACCATCTCATAGTGGTCAACACATTAGGGACAAAATAACCCCTCCATCTACACCTCCTGATATTCACTTCATCCAAAACTTGGGTCTCTCCCACCCTAAATCTGCTCAAAAAACCTTTGCTAGTCCCAGTGTCCCTGTCATCCATATACCAGTTGCTCAAGTCAACCCTTTACCTCATCAAAACATCAACATGGCAGCCTGGTATGCACCTTTGGTTTTACCCCAGCCTCTAGTGCCCTTACCAAATGATTATCAGTCAAAGATCCCACACTTCACTGCGAAAGAGTCCACCATAGCACAATATCATGTAGATAGGATGGAAGATTCCTTTGACTACATGGAAATAGATGATGATACAGTCAAAATGAGAATATTTTCCCAGAGCTTAGGAGGTGATGTGAAGAAATGGTTTAAGAGCTTGCCTCCTGGTAGCATAAATGACCTCCCAGCTCTATATCAGACCTTCATAAACAAATGGGAGGTTAAGGCCAATCCATGCCAACTCCTAGCATAATATATGAGTCTTAAAAGAAACGTAGGAGAGAGTGTCCATGATTACACAACGAGATTTAACAACATTTACAATGCTCTCCCTCCACATATGAAACCTCGCCAAGGAATGGCTCTAGCGAAATACCCCGAAGGCTTTGATGCTGACATGGCCTATCAGCTTAGGGATAAAGAGTACAACACATTGGAGGACATGCAGAAAGGAGCAGTGAATATAGAGGCAAATTTGATTGAGAAAAGAGCAAGATTAAGAGCTGAGAAAAGGGTAACATATAGAGATGACGATGTATCTTCCACATCTGATCCAAATTATGATAGATTATCTAAAAACGTGGAAATACTACAGCAAATGATGGAAAATATGGTTGTCACAGTTAGCAATCAGAACAAAAACCAGAACCAAAACTTTAGAAGAAATAACAACACTCCCAACAGACAAAGAGAGTCAGATCAGAAGGTTATTCCCCCATTTCAAGAAAACTTCCTAGATGAAGATGAGGGAATCATAGAAGAGTCTGAGGGAAAAACAATAAACATGTTTGAAACGGAATATTCACTCCATAAATGTTACTCAGAAGAAGATCAGCCATCACCCTCTGATTGGGATGAGGAAAGATCAGAATCTGAAGATTACAGACTTGGATTTGAAGATGCCATCATGCAGGTCAGACGATATGAAATTAGAAGCAAGAAGAGCCAAGAAACTCCCAAACCAAAAGCTTTTGAGGTCACCATCAAGAAAATACCTGAGAAAACTTCTAAAGCAACTGTTGAAAGTAACAAATCAGTAGCTGAGAGTTCTGGGAAGAACAAAGAAAAAGACAACCAAAACACTGATACACAAGGTAAACTAGCTAACAGCACTAGCACTGCAGTTAGTGCTCCTGATAATACTGTCACAAACACTGTACATAACGACAATCAGTACACTGATCCAGCCAGTAAGGCAGTGGCTAACAAAATAGAGTTAAACATTACAAAGAGTCAGTCCACTTTCAATTTGGAGAGTGTGATTGCAAAAATTAAAATCTCTGTCCCACTCTCTGAGTTGGCCACTCAGGATGTATATAAAGGCCAAATTTTGAAAGCATTAAATTTAGGTGAGAACAGTGACCCTGTAAATCTGAGTGATGATCAACCTACCCTTCTGTTTGGTCCAAAGATAGAAGGAAAGTTTCAGGAAGGGGTAGTGCCCCCTTTCTATATCAGTATTAATGTCCATGATAAGATTCTTCACAATGTAATGCATGATTCTGGGGCATCACACAACCTGATGCCTAAAGTAGTGATGGAAAGATTAGGCCTAGAGATAACCCGTCCCTATAAAGACCTATATTCATTCGACTCTAGTAGAGTAAAGTGTCTTGGCCTGATCAAAGATTTGTGTGTGAACCTTACTCAGATTATAGTCATGGATGTTGTTGTGGCAGATGTGCCACCCAAGTATGGCATGTTATTATCAAGATCATGGGGAGCCAAACTGCAAGGAACAATGCAGATGGATGGGGCTTATGCCACAATCCCAATCTTTGGTCAACTTAGAAGACTGTACAGGGAAGCACAAATGAAATTCCTGGTTAGTAGCCCTGAAAATCCTAAAAATTATCCTCTATACTCTGTACATACAGACCTGGATTCCTTTATCTTCTGCAATGATGAATCTTTGGGGGGACCAGAATCTGAAAACGTAGATACAAGCAAAGGTACACATGATGAAACAGAGCCGATGGACTTTAACATAATGGCTACCCTAGACTGGGAGGAGAATGATGTAGAAAACTTTAAACAACACACTGAAACAAGAACGCAAAATGAACCAGAAACAAAATGCAATCAGCCAACTAGTCACCACACCGACTTCCACACCCATAACGAAAAACTAAACAGCCCACAGCCTAGTACAGACCCTATAACGCAACATAACGACGAACCCAGCTGTAGGGAAAGAAATGATAACAAAAACGAGAGTGAACCCTTGTGGGAGATGAGTTTCGATGGGTCCTGCACAAGAAGAACTACCGGAGCTGGGGTTTGGCTACGTAACACAGAGAGCGACTATGCAGAAAGCCATGCCTGCAATCTGCTTTTCAAATGTACCAATAATATTGCAGAGTATGAGGCCCTTATCCTGGGTTTAAATCTGTTGAAAAAATTAGGAGCCCATAGAATAATCGTGCGTGGAGACTCTGAGCTGATTATTAAATAGGTGAATGGTGAATATACAACGAAACATCCTAGATTGAGAGCTTACAGGAAGGACACTATGGATTTATTGAAAACATTTGTTGAATATGAATTAGTGTTTGTTCCTAGGGGTCAAAATGTCATTGAAAATGGGTTAGCTTGCCTAACTAGCTCATATCCTAAGACTCCCAGCAATCAGCAAATCATCATTCAGACCAAATTCAGACCTGCAGTGCCGAACAATGAAAAATATTGGCAGGTTTTTGAAGGAGACAAACAGATTGAAGATTTCCTGGCAAGAAGAAATGAGTTTGAATTTTCTGATTCAGACTCTAAATCTGATAGTAGCTGCCTAGGTGAAGGATCCTCAGATGAGGAAGAAACACCTTGTAACATAGAAATAAACATTCTGAATGAACAGATTGGAAACCTAAATGAAAAATGTGAAAATGCTGATGGCGAAGAAGTAGAGGTGTTGCAGGCCAAAGATAAGAACATACCTCGAGGTCTGGCACCCTTAGAAGACCTTTTTGACTTTGATGATGTAGAAAAAAATCCCACTATAGAACATACAGACTCTGATGTTGAGGAATGCAACATAGGCACTGAAGAAATGCCCAAAATGATCAAACTGGATAAGTCCCTGCCTGCAAACATGAAAAAGAAATACATTGACCTGTTCAAGGAATTCATTGATGTGTTTGCGTGGAGTTACGAGGACTTGAGGGCCTATGACACAAATATCATACAACATAAGATACCCTTGAAAGAGAATTAGAAGCCCTTTAGACAAAAACTTCACAGAATAAACCAAAAACAATTTCCTGCAGTGGAAAAGGAGATTAAGAAGATGTATGAAGCAGGTATAATTGTTCCTGTGAGGTTCTCTGATTGGGTATCAAACCTAGTGGCTGTGAGAAAGAAAACAGGTGAGCTCAGATTATGCATAGAATTCAGAAATCTTAATAGAGCCTCACTCAAAGACAATTACCCTTTGCCAAAAACGGAACATATTCTTTACAGGGTAGTAGGCTCTAAAAGGATCTCCCTGCTAGATGGTTTTTCAGGTTACAACCAAGTCTTATTAATCCTAGAAGATCAACTCAAGACAGCCTTTACCACTCCATGGGGCACCTTTATGTATGTAAAAATTCCTTTCGGACTGATGAACGCTGGTGCAACCTTCCAAAGAGCAATGGATATAGTTTTTTTGGATGAAATAGGACACTTCATTGTTATCTATCTGGATGACATAACAGTCTACTCCAACACTGAAGAAGAACACCTAAAACATCTGAGAAGAGTGTTTGAAAAATGTAGAAGGTTTGGTCTGTCACTGAATCCTAAAAAGACTATATTTGGGCTACGAGAAGGAAAGATTCTGGGCCATATCATATCTGAAAAGGGAACCAAAATAGAACCACAAAGGGTTGAGGGAATACTACAGATCACAACCCAAGAAACATCAAGGAATTACAGTCCTTCATTGGGAAGATTAACTTCCTTAGGAGGTTTATTCCCAATCTAGCTGAACACCTTAGGAAGATGACTAACATGCTGAAGAAAGGTGTAGGAGTTAAATGGAATGTTGAAGCTAATAAATATTTTGAATCAGTAAAACTTGCCCTCACCCAAGCTTCTGTTCTAATCAGCCCAGATTTCTCAAAGGATTTCCTGATTTTTTCATTTGCCTCCAAGCATACAATAGCTGCAGTTCTACTGCAGAAAAATCCAGAGGGAAGGGAACAACCCATTTCTTTCTTCAACAAAGCACTCAGAGATGCACCCTTGAAATAAAACATAATGGAGAAACATGCCCATGCTCTGATTAAGGCCTTGAAAGACTTTAGGGTGTACATACTGCATTCCCACACCATAGCCTATGTGCCAAATATAGTGGTTAAAGATATTTTGTCCGAGGACCCAGATGGGAAAAGGGGAAAATGGATTGCTGTGATCTTAGAATACGAACTTGAGATAAAACCCACCAAACTGATTAAAGGTCAAGGCTTAGCTCGACTAATGGCTGAATCAAACTTACAAGCCCTATACATTAACATGGTAAATACCTTGGATGAGCAACAAGAATTTCCTGATCCCACTGTTGAGGAAAAGTTTCAGAGCTCTCCTTGGTATTCTGACATTTTGTATGTGCTTATACACCTCAATGCCCCTCCCGAACTATCAAAGACCAAGGCTAGATTCTTAAAGCTGAAGGCTAGAAGCTATTGCATATTAAACAACCGCTTATACTAGAAGAACCCAAATGGCCTATTGCTTAAATGTTTGCTTGAGTTTGAAGCCGAAAAGATTAAACAAGAATTCCATGCAGGAGAGTGTGGAGGCCACTTGAGTTGGAAAGCCACTGCAAACAAAATACTCAGAGCTGGCTACTATTGGCCTACACTCTTCAAAGATGTCCATAGAATGATCATTGCCTGTCACAAATGCCAGATCTTTGAAGACAAAAGAAAACTCCTCCCTTTACCCCTACAACCCATCACTGTTGAAGGTCCCTTTCTGCAATGGGGCCTAGATTTCATAGGGGAAATTCACCCTGCTTCTTCTGCACAACACAAATGGATCCTAACAGCCACAGACTACTTCACTAAGTGGATAGAGGCCATACCCACTAGGAATGCCACAGATTCAGTCATCATTAGTTTCCTAGAAGGTCATATCCTATCTCGGTTTGGCTGCCCAAGGAAAATAATCACTGATAATGCTGTTGCTTTCAGGTCCAAGAAAATGGTTGATTTTTGTCACAGGTATCAAATTGCACTCGGTCATTCAATTGCCTATTACCCTCAGGGTAATGGATTAGCTGAATCATCAAACAAGAGCCTGGTGATCATCATCAAAAAGCTGTTGGAAGAGAACAAAATGTCATGGCATGACAAGCTAGTACATGCTTTTGGGCTGACAGGCTTACAACAAAGAAATCTATTGGCATGTCACCTTATCAGCTTGTCTATGGAACAGAAGCAGTGTTTCCCACCAGCCTTGGAATACTAGTGATCAAACTTATCCAAGAGATCCAGACAGAAGAAGACAGTATGGTGAGGAGGATTAATCAAACAATTAATCTCCAGAAAAAAAGAGAAGAGGTCTACAACAGAGCAGTAAAAGTTTAGGAAAATATAAAGAAATTATTTGACAAAAGAACCAAAGCTGCTGATTTCAAAATTGGGGATAAAGTGCTGAAGTGGGACTCAAGGAGAGAGGATAAAAGAAAGTACGACAAGTTTTACAGTCTGTGGCAAGGTCCATACATCATCCAGGCCACTGTGGGTCCAAATGCCTTCTTCCTACAGGAATTAGATGGTACAGAGCTGTTTGGGGGTCTTGTCAATGGCAGGATGCTCAAACACTACTTCTGCTGATTTTTAATGTCCAGTTTTCATTTCCATTGTACATACCATTGCAACGTTTTATTTTCAAGAAAAGGAAAATGTTTCAAAAAATAGAGGAAAAGAGAGGTTCAAACATGCTTAAAACATGAACCCCTGATGTGCAAAAGATTGGCTCTAATAAGCTCAAAACCTGAGCCAAAGAAGGTAAAACAGCTGGTCCTAACATGCCCAAAATCTGGACCAGCAAAGAAGAAATAAGAATCAGCTCTAACATGCCCAAAACTAGAGCTGAAATGAAGAAAATAAGTGACTCTAACATGCTCAAAACTTGAGTCACAAAGGGAAGAAGGATACTTCAAGTTTAGATTTCAAGCCTTCACAGTTTTGTTTTGAGTTTTCTGCAAATTTTGTCCATGTGCAACTGTCTTTATGCCTTGGATCCACAGCAAGTCAAACAGTCTAATCCTGGCTTGACTGTTTTTAAATTTCTATTGTAGAATGTAGAGAAAAAATTCGTGGGACAGTTTAATCCCAACAAATATTAGATTAGGTAGAGAAACATGTGAGACCAACAGTTTATACTGGTCTCATGGAGTAATAAGGGTAGAAATAGAATAGTTTTACTTTCTGTTTGTAAGAAATAAAATGATGTAAAGGGTTTGCTAGCTCAAATGCACCCTAGAAGAAGAAAAAATGCTAGGATTGTAGTGTGGGTAGGTAGCTTTGTTGGGAAAAGTGTTTCTACTGATGTAATGTCTTCATATTGTGGCAGCTAATCTAAAGAAAGAAAGGGATGTGCCAAGCAACAGGCATCTGGCCTACACCAAAGATTCATCCACTGAATTCTTGACCCCTTCAAGAAGAAGTCATTGCCATGTGGAGCCACAGTTAGCCCCCCTATAAAATTTCTTGACAAGCAAGCAGGGGGCTAAATGGTTTTTGAGCCTTCAAGGAATGCATCTCCCCTGAAGACGCATCATCCTTGAAGTCTCCTGTGCCTTTTCCTTTGATAAATTTCCCTCTGCTGACCCCCCCTTTATAAGGTCTCATTGATTACATAAATTCTGCTCCAAAAGGCCTTATCTCGCCCCTTGTATCTCTGCAGATTTCACCCATTTTATTCTTTTTTCTCTTTCCCCCCAAAAATCCCCTCTAAAACATCCCTACACCCTTTGGTTAGCCAATTCTCCCCTTATTCCCTCCATCGTTACCCTTCCGCGGCTTCAAAATGTATTAAAATGGGCCAAAAACCATGTTTTCTCTATATGCGGGCCTTAGCCCCTTTCGGCCTAGCCCCGCGCCTTTTCCCTCCACATGACCGAATGCTAGAACTGGGTGCTAAGCGAAAGGCACTTATTCCTTGCGTTCATCGGGAGCGTTTACGACCATTGATCTTCACAAAATGAACGACGATTGCCGCCCCGCAGCCTCCATCGTCCAACCCGTTCATAACTCGTTCTTCGCATCTCAGCCGTCCATCCGAAACTTCAAATCCGACGGTCTTTATCCCTCTGTCCTCCTATGGTCCCCGCACCCGCTCGTTGTACAAACCCGCTGGTTTATATTGCACCGCCTTTGGGCGGGGGGCGGTATTTCTTTTTTGAGAGCGATTCCATACAAAAAATGACGCGTGGCACCTGTACGACAGAAAAACCACCCTCCCATCGTGCGTTAAAGTCAGTCCGTGGATGCAGAGCGATATGCATAATAGCCGTCAAATCTGCCCTGGCCCATCCAGCGGTCGCCGTTCCGCAAAGTTGCGCGGGGTTTAATACATGGTCACTATACTCCTAGCCCACCGTTTGTCGCCCCTCACTGCATTTTCAACCGTCGATCTCCTTTGAGATCTGACGGTTCGGATCCGATCGCCTCCATCTCTGACCAGTCCCGCCACGTCATCACCCCACGTGTGCCTGTCGTATATTCACCCCCATCCCATATATTTGTTCAAAGGTTGAGTTGGTTAAGGTTTTTCCATTTAATCTTCCTCTGCATCTTTCCACCATTTCACCAGCCGCACGACCATTTTCATCACCCGCGCTGCATCCACCAACCCCCATTGTTTTCTTAACTTGTTTTCATTTTTGCAAGGTTCCAAAGAAGCAGAAAACTGCCATGGTTCATATGTACTACTCTAATGGCGGGTTGCGCAGACAGAATTGAATCTGGAAGCTAGTATTACAAGGAAACGCCTGGAAAGGTAGCGGCGACATAAATACTATCCAAGGACAGTCCAATCTCCGCGAAGAAGAAACCTATCCAGCGCCATTTAAAGCCCAGATCTTGCAGATCGAGACATTTATGAAGCGACAGAGAAATACCAGTGAAAAATACCAGCTGATAATCAACGCGCTCAACATTCAGATTGAAGATTTTTGAGGCTTTCCAGGGATTTTAAAAGGCAAAGCATCAGTTTAGCGACATGATGAATCATAAAGAGGTACAACACACTGAAAACCATACCATTGAGGTTTTCACATCAACAGAATGTTTTTCTTGAGCAGAGACACGGTACAATTTGAAGTTTCAGTCCATATTGTGTCCAAGCGAAGATTTTCCCCCTGACAACGGTCCTATGTTATCAGAAGCATGTGTTTCATAGTATGGCAGACCTTCGCACCATTTATTCTCCTTTTGTTTGTTCACCAGAAGTACTACATGGTACTGCAGCCAAAGTACATTAAGAGACATACTGAAGTAAATAAAGGCCTGAAGAAGACCACTCTTCCATCCAAAGAGTGACAGGAATTGAATGCTCAGAATTTAAACATAATGGGCTTTGGCCCTCTTTCTTTTCAGAAGTTTTAATACTGCATTTAGTTCTTCACCTACCTCCTCTGTTTCCCTTCAGCTATAAATTCATGAAGAAACTCATTGTAAAGGTTGTTGATAAGTTATGAGAGAATTGCAAGTAGTTTCTTTTGAGACACAGTCTCTGTGTAAAGTGTTAGATAGGCTGAGGAATATGATTTCAGACTGAGTATTCAGCTATTGGCAATGTTGTGCTTGACTGGTATTGCTATTTAATATGACAATCACATTTCTTTGGATCCTGATCTAAAGCAGTCATGATGTTTTCCTATCTCTGTGTTTTAATTCATTTCATTTCGTTTCTACTGGCTTGCATCAGAATATTGGCATAGGATTTACCCTTGTTAGGTACCCTATGTTTCTGCTCTCCTTTCCATTAATGTTTTTCTTCTGAATGTGTTATCTAAGAATCGATTTTAGTTAATTTAACCAGTGTGGTGGATGTTATTGCCTTCTCTCTGATGTATGAGTTAAATGTATCTGTTCTTAGATATCTCTTGTTAGGGATTTAGTTGGAAGATTTGGGAACACCGCGGACTAGAGTTAGCCCTGTCCACTAGGATCCCTGTGCGACCAGCTGGTCTTTAACTTTGTGTTATGAATCTTTGTTATCTCCTCCTCTCCTACCTTTCCATATCACACAATCATCTTTAAGATCCAATGTTTTAGATGACTAGCCCAATTGAAGGCTTGCACATTGGATAGTAAGCAAATCCTTTCTTGACTCCATTTCCCAATGGTCTTGAATGCTTCCTGGAATACTTCACCTCTATCTTATCCCTCTTTGCTCAACCTGGTCTTACATTGACCCTTCTTTCCTGATGACCAGCAACCAAACAAAAAATCAAACAAACAAACCCTGTGCCTATAACTAGCCTAACATCTAAACACTAAGCTTTAAAGTCATACACCTTTGACATTTCATAGAGAGATCCCTCTCTGGACCCAGGAGGGCTAGATCCTGAGGTCTGAAAGTGGTTTTGATGCTGTCTCATCTTTTGGTATTTCCAACCTTCCAAAACATGGGAACCCCAACAAAATCAATAGCACCTTCAGACTTAGTCTCAAACAACGACAACTCAAATTGTTCGTCAAACTCAAGATCTTCAATATACTCAAAAACAATGGGGCATGAATGATATTTAAACAGAGGAATCACAGGACTTTCTTGACAAAGGATTCTCGAAATAAGATTGGGATTTTCATACACAGGAGGTGGATCGGGATCCAGATTTTCTCTGGTATGTCATCTGCAAGCCAATGTGTTGAATTATTTTCAAAAATGAAAGGGACAAAACGAACTTGTTCAGCCTATCAAATTCTAAACTCATCATCCAAAGTCTAGAACGACCTGATGTACTGGGGGCAATTTACGAGTCAAGTGTCACGTTTACAAACTAGACCAGAGATTGACTGAAGCAGCGTTTATCTACTTTCACTAATGCAAAGCAAGAGCGTTTCGAAGGCTACCTGGCATAACTTCAGGCTCCGTCTGTAGCTTATAAAATAAATAACACTAACAAGAAAACCATTTTTTCCCCAGTATGGTCGCCACTATGTTATTGCCTAAATCTACCTCAGGTTGAAGGAAGGCAGAGTTCAGGGTAACATCAAACCACACTTAATTTGGTAGCTAGCCCTACCAGATCGGGAGAGGGATCTCTCCTTGTCAATCTCAACAAAAAAATGTTCAGTGAGGCTTGAGATGACTTAAATTAAAGGATAATTTTAGGCTAGGTATATAGGTGAAAGGGTTTGATTTTATTTTGGGGGTTTTTGTTGGAATCAAAGGGAAAGGAAAATTTTGGGTGCGGGAAATGATCAGTTTTGCAGAGGGCTGAATGGGGCAAGAAAGGCAATTGTTTTGATGCTTCGAATTGAAGGAAATGGATAGATCAGACCGGTGAGGAGTTGAAGAGGGCAAGAGGCATTCAAGAATCCTCTTCAGACAGTTGAAAACATGGAAAATTAAACAAAAATTCAAGGCAGATCACTGCAAATCTAATGGATTCCACCTGATCCAGGTGGATATTGGTTGTCACCCGCCTATTCCACTTGGGGCTCCACCATTGTCTATTTCAGTTTTTCAGTTTCGGCACAGTTTACTATTTTTAGCAGTTTTTCGGGTCCTAAACTTCCGGAGCCGTTTTGAGGCCCTAAACGACGTTTTTTGGGAAAACGGAGGGCAACATGGGTTCATGGACCGATGTTGCCCGTTCCAAATTTGTAGTCCTCGGATAGATCTTTCTAACGAGGTATGGTACGCGTCAAACGGAGATCGTATGCCAAAGTTACGCCCCTGGGAAGTTGAAACACCAATTTACCAAAACGGGGCCCATAGTTTTGGCGCTTCATCTCCTAGGGTTAGGGTTTTGGCTGTTTAGGATTTCCCATTGTTTCTAAATGATAAATAGGCCCTCGAGCCTCATTGTAACACAGTTCAGAGGCCTGTAGCCGCCACATCTCTTCTCAGAGATAGCTACCAGCGCCCTAGCCAGTTTTATTTCCATTATGTCTGTAAGCAAATTTAAGTTCTTTGATATTAATGAAATGAAGTGTTATTTCCACTGCATCTCTATATTTATGTTTATATGTTTATTCTCATATGCTCGGGAGAATTGATCACTACCTTTATTACCATTTGCGTAATTTGAGAAGAAAGAAGGGAAATGATACACATAAAACATCAGTGAACTTACAATCACAGAGAGAAACACACCATCAAAACATAGAGCCACATGGATCCCAAAGAGTGCTGCAAACCCTGATCTATTCCTTTGCCAAAATGCAGAGATGAAATGTACAATGAAGTGCCAAACAATCCCAAGTGTCCAACCCTGAAAATGACTGAGAAAATACAAGATATAGACAAGCCTAACTCATCCCCATGCCTCTAGGGGTCAAGCTCACCCTTCTAGGATTTGTTTCAACAAGATCTAAACTAAGAACTAGAACATAGGCAATGAAACATCTTGCCTCTATAAGATAGGAAACTGATTCATTCAGTTACATTTCGCTTTTTGGTGAATGAATCTACTTGGATGAGTAAAAATGTGCCAAAATTACATCAAAGTCATGAAATTACATCAAGTTACATCATGAGTTTCACATTTGGAGATAAAAAGTCAAACTGGCCAAAACTAGGCGAAAATCTGAACTGCTGAGTGAAAATTAGGCCAAAATTCCCAATGCGACGCGCCTGAAATCTCTATGCGTCGTGCCACTTTGAGGCTGATTTTGAGGGTCTTCCCAAAGTCCAAATTGAGTGCAGGATATCTCATTGGAAAGATCTGCCTGTCTACTTTCCAACCCAAGTGGAATTTCTGAATTGGGTTTCCATTTGTCCCTCCAAAAATCAAATATCCCAACATTGCTTCCTGTGTGTCCAAAAAGTGGCAGAAATGTCGTTTTTAGGGTGTTTTTGACCCTTCAAGCAACCCAAAACCTGTCAAAATACTTAGGTAATGAGTAGGCATGCATAAATTTTGATGAGAAATCTAGAAATGCAAATTTTTCTTCAAGAGGAGTTGCCAATTATAAGCGCGCGTCAAGTGGCGCGACGCGTCGGGCAGGAAAATCTGTTTTAAGGCCAAAAAATTCAAAATTGACAAAACATTTCCTAAATTTCTTGAAATTTGGGCTGAAGGTCCACCATCAAGTGCTATGCTGAGCCAAAGAAGCTTCAGCCAAAATTTGGAGTCTATCATGCCTTTTGCGACGCTTTAGTGCCCTCCTAAGCTTTGCCTTCAGGATCTTGATTCGCGCCTTGCAAACATGATTTTTGCGCCCAATAATGGTTCTTCATGTGCCTGAGCATGTTATTTTCCTTTTTTTCCTTCTCCAACAGCTTCTCAAGATGAATATTGACCCTCTCAAGCCAAGTCTCTCTATCAGCCTCAATCTCCCGCTCAATGGATGTCATCTCGATTTGGCTTCTTTGGGCAGCTTGCTGGTTCTCACGGATGTTTTGCAAATCCATGATTGTTTGCTGATCTTCCAACTGTTTGTTTCACTGCTCCAGGTAGTTTATGATCCATTGGGCTCTTTGCAACTTGACGGTCAATGTGTCTATCTCTGCCTTCTGCTCCTGAACAATCTCTCTCAACTTTGAGCTTGGAGAGCTCAAATCCTCATCAATGAGTATGAAACCTGTGTCTTGGCCTCCTAAAGGGCCCTCATCCCACATAGGCCTCTTACCTTTGTCCTGTACCTGTACCTGTGCTGCTAATGACGGAAATGAGACCCCTTCCACCCCTGGTGGAGATAGTACTCGTCGGGCCGCTGCAAATAATCCTTTAGTGCCTCTCTGATAAGTGACATATGTCGACACAGTAGTCTCTGTCTCCTGACCTCCATGCTGACATGAAGGTTCACCTGCATCATGGACAACCTCCAGAGGAACCTGAGGTGATGTGAAGAAATCATGGGAAATGAAATCCTCCCATGAAATACCCTGTAATCCAAGCTGATGCACAACCATGATCTTAATGGGTGCATAGTGATAAATACTGTTGTACTGTTGCTCGGGAGTTTTCCTCTGCACAAGAGTGGTCATTCTCTTGATATTCCGGCACATGAAATAAGGAATGTTCATCATCCTCACCTTGGTGAAATGCATCAATAACCTGATATGGTAGGCATAGAGGCGTGACAACCGGCCCTCACAACTGAAATATCTGATAATGAGTTTCATCAGAGGCGCATAGGACTCCTTTAGGAATCGGAATGGGAACACTCTGCTGAGTTGTCTCACAAAGCTAGGCCTGATATATGGTTCATAATGCACTCTGTCCACTTGCTGTCTTTTGTTCCACTGTTCACCCACATTCGGTATTCCGGTTGCTTGAGAGATAGTTTCTGGTGTCAAAGTGAAAGTTACACCAGCAAGGGTGACCTGACCATCATGTAAATGCAATACAAACAAACGAGCCAACTCCTGATGATAATGAATCCTAGCAATCATTTCACAAAACTGATAGCATGACTGTTCTTGAAAACGTGCCATGGCAAGTGGACAAGCCTGCATTTCAGCCAATGAGGTGGGCTTTTCTCTCACATGTCTGCCACTTTTATGAGGCCTTCTAGGTGCATTTAGCTCAATGGTGGAATCACTATCTCGGTCATATGTTGTCTCAGTATCTATCTCCATGATGTACAAGGTTTATGCAAGGTGTATGTTGGGTGTGGAGCCTGATTATCTTGTTTACTTTGTATCACAGCATTGGACCCCTGTACCTTAAAAGGGGCGGCAACGTCGCCCGTAATTAATCGCTGCCGTGGGGGGTCCAGGGGGGGGGGCGGCAGTGCTTTTCGGGGGCAGCGCCCCTGAAGCTAAAAACAGATGTAAAATTGCCTTGTAAAATTATAGTAATTTCTAGTCAATCTGGGCCGTTCATTAGGCAAATGATCTAACGGTAGAAGTTATGTTTAGATTAGTGTTTTTTGCCCTAGAAGGCAACCCCTCGCTTTTATGAGGGAATGGTATTGCGGCTGTGCATTGTATGTGTATTCTCAGAGAGAGAAACATAGAGGGAGACTGTGAGAGAGAACAAAGGATATTACAACGGATCTGCTGTAGGTTTTGTCTCTTCATTTTTGCTGGATAATAGAAAGGAAGGACTGGCTGTTCAGGGTGGACGTAGCCCAAACTGGGTGAACCACGTATATCTGTGTCTCTCTAGTTTTATGTGTTTTGTGTGCCTTCATTTTCCGCATATTTTATGTGTTGCGTTGCTCTGTAATATTAATTTTATAACAAATGGTATCAGAGCCGAAGGTATATTTGGCTGATAAACTCGCAGGAAAGAAGGGTTCCTGGTTCGAGAGGGAGCAATGGCGGACGATGGTAAGTTTAGGGTCGAGAAATTTAACGGCGAAAACTTCCCGCTTTGGAAGATGCAGATGGAAGATTATCTGTATCAGAAAGATCTATACCTACCATTGAGCGGAAAAAAGAAGAAGCCGGTGGCCATGACAGATGCGGAATGGAACATTAGAAAGGCACTCGGAATAGTACGATTGTGTCTTGCGGCGTCAATCGCCTTCAATATTTCGAAGGAAACAACAACAGAGGGTTTGATGCAGACGTTGGCGAAAATATATGAAAAACCCTCGACCTCAAACAAGGTATTTCTTATGAAATGACTATTTAATATGAAGATGTCAGAAGGTGGATCTGTTGCAGACCATTTAAATGAATTTAATACAGTTACCAGTCAGTTAAGTTCTGTAGGGGTAAACTTTGATGATGAAGTTAGAGCTCTGTTATTCTTGTGCTCATTGCCAGAGAGTTGGAATGGTTTAGTACTGGCCATTAGTAACTCTGTCTCTGGATCTAGTACTTTAAAGTTTGATGATGTTGTTGGTGCTATCCTTAGCGAGGAAATGCGACGGAAAAGCTCTGGTGAGACATCAGGTAATGCTTTGAGTGCAGAGTCTAGGGGAAGAAGAATGGAAAGAGGAAAGAGCTCTGGATATCGCAGTAAATCAAGGAAAGGCAGATCCAAGTCTAGATCGGGGATAGTGTGCTGGAATTGCGGAAAGAAAGGACACCTAAAGAAAGACTGTAGATCTCGGAAGGGAAAAGAAGGAGACACACAGCAAGAAAACAATCATGAAGCAAATGTGACAGATGATGTGTTACAAGATGCTTTGATTCTTTCTTTCGAAAATGTTACTGATTCTTGGGTTGTAGATTCAGGGGCTTCATTCCATGCCACACCCGATAAGAAATATTTTCATGACTATGTTCAAGGAGATTTTGGACAAGTTCGTTTGGGTGATGATAAACCTTGTAAAATTGTTGGAATGGGTAAAGTTCTTGTAAAAAAACAGAATGGAAACCAATGGCTACTAAAGGAGGTAAGGCATGTTCCAGATCTGAAGAAAAATTTGATTTCAACAAGGCAGTTAGGTAGTGAAGGTTGTGTGACAACTTTCACAGATAAAACTTGGAAGGTCACCAAAGGAGCGCTGGTAATAGCAAAAGGTGAAAAGGTTGGTACATTGTATTTATGCAATGGTATTTCTAACTCTGTTAATGCTTTAACTTCAAAAGGAGCAGATGCAGCATTATGGCATCATAGGCTCGGACACATGAGTGAGAAGGGAATGAAGATTCTTCACTCAAGAAATTTGTTGCCAGGTTTGAAGAATGTTGATTTGGATTTATGTGAGAATTGCATTTATGGAAAACAAAAGAGAGTCATATTTCTCAGAGTTGGGAAAGAAAAGAAGAGCGAAAAATTGGAGCTTGTGCATACAGATGTATGGGGACCTGGTCAGGTATCATCTCTCGGTGGCTCTCGTTATTATGTTACTTTTAGTGATGATGCAACTAGAAAAACATGGATTTATTGTATTCAGAATAAATTTGATGTATTTGATACTTTCAAGAAATGGAAAGCTTTGGTTGAGATTGAGACAGGAAAGAAGTTGAAGTGTCTCAGATCATACAATGGAGGTGAATATTGTAGTAAAGAGTTTGATAGGTACTGTTTAGAGCATGGAATTCGTAGAGAGAGGACAGTTCCAAGAACACCACAAGAAAATGGTGTGTCAGAAAGGATGAACAGAAAAATCATGGAGTGTGCGAGGTGCATGAGATTGCATGCAGGATTGCCTTTACAATTTTGGGCAGATGCTGTAGATACTGATGTTTATCTAATAAACAGAGGGCCTTCAAGTTCCTTGGATGGTGGTATTCCAGAGGAAGCATGGACAGGTAAAAAGGTAAACTACTCTTTTTTAAAGCCTTTTGGTTGTGAGGCCTTTGTCCATATTAATAAAGAAAATAGAACAAAGCTTGAGGAAAAATCAAAGAAATGTACCTTATTGGATATGGTGTTAATGATTTTGGTTATCGCTTATATGATTATGAAAATCACAAAATCATTAGGAGCAGAGATGTAATATTCAATGAAAAGGTCTTGTATAAGAATCAGTTGCAGGAAAAGAAACAGGAAAAAGAAAGTAAGGAATACACAGTTCTTGATGAGATAACTGAAAAAGTAAAGGTGCCTGAAAATAATAATAATCAACAACCACAGCAGCAACAACCACCACAACAACAACAGGCACCTCAAACACCTGAAAGTGGTGTTAGAAGATCTACTAGGATAAGTAGACCCCCTGAACGATACTCTCCTTCATTATATTATTTGTTGTTGACTGATTCTGGTGAACCTGAATGTTATGAAGAAGCAATGCAGGTTGAAATCAGGAAGAAGTGGGAGCTAGCCATGGAAGAAGAGATGGACTCATTAATGCATAACCAGACTTGGGACTTAGTCAGGTTGCCTGCAGGTAAAACTACATTGCAGAATAAATGGGTTTACAGGCTGAAGGAAGAAGATGGAGGAAAACAAAGGTACAAAGCTAGACTTGTGGTGAAGGGGTTTGCACAAAAGAAAGGAATTGATTTTGATGAAATATTTTCTCCTGTTGTTAAGATGAATTCAATCAGAACTATCTTAAGTCTTGTAGTAGCGGAAGATTTACATCTTGAACAGTTAGATGTAAAGACAGCATTTCTCCATGGAGATTTGGAGGAAGAGATATACATGCAGCAACCAGAAGGATATGAGGTAAAAGGGAAAGAAAAATTGGTGTGCAGGTTAAAGAAGAGCTTGTATGGCTTAAAACAGGCTCCAAGGCAGTGGTATCTAAAATTTGACAAGTTTATGTCTAAACAAGGTTATACTAGATGTCACTCTGATCATTGAGTTTATCTAAAAAGGAAAAATGATGGCAGCTATATTATATTGTTATTGTATTTAGATGACATGCTTGTTGCAGGATCTAACATGCAGGAAATAAATGTGCTCAAAAGAAAATTGGCAAATTCATTTGCAATGAAGGATTTGGGAGCTGCAAAACAAATCCTTGGTATGAGGATAACTAGAGACAGGAAAAATCGCAAATTAACACTGTCTCATAATGAGTACATAGAGAAGGTGTTGAAAAGATTTAATATGCAGAATGAAAAACCAGTTAGTACACCTTTTGCTAGCCATTTCAAACTTAGTAAGGAGATGTGCCCAAAGACCCAAGAAGACATGGATTATATGTCTAAAGTTCCATATGCATCAGCAGTTGGAAGCTTAATGTATGCAATAGTTTGCACAAGGCCTGATATTGCACATGCAGTGGGAGTTGTAAGCAGGTACATGAACAATCCAGGAAAAGAACATTGGATGGCAGTAAAATGGATTCTTAAATATTTGAGAGGTACCAAAAATCAAGCATTATGCTTTGGTGGTTCAAACATTGCTCTACAGGGATATGTTGATGCAGATATGGCAGGTGACAGAGATAACAGGAGGAGCACTACAGGATATGTATTTACTGTAGGTGGAACAACTGTCAGTTGGGTTTCAAAAATCCAAAGTGTTGTTGCACGTTCAACAATAGAAGCAGAGTATGTTGCTGCTACAGAGGCTAGTAAAGAAATGATTTGGTTACAAAGGCTTATGGATGAATTGGGTAAGAAGCATGATATGGGCACACTATACAGTGATAGCCAAAGTGCTATTCATCTTGCAAAGAACTCAGCATTTCATTCCAGGACTAAACACATACATCTCAAGTACCATTTCATACGGTCAGTATTGGAAGATGGAGAATTGAAGCTGGAAAAGATACACACTAGCCAGAATCCTGCAGATATGCTAACAAAAGTTGTAACCAGGGAGAAACTGAGAACATGCTCAGTTTCAATTGGTCTTCAAGGATGACGATGAATATGAGAAACAGCCAGGTCCAAAGAGGAGTCATTGTCCAGCAAATGAAGCAGCGGTGGAGTTGCTACAATCAGTCTCCAAGTGGGAGATTGTTGGGTGTGGAGCCTGATTATCTTGTTTACTTTGTATCACAGCATTGGACCCCTATACCTTAAAAGGGGTGGCAACACCGCCCGTAATTAATCGCTGCCATGGGGGGTCTAGGGGGGGCGGCAGTGCTTTTCGGAGCCCCCCCTGGCGGGGGTTTTCGGGGGCAACGCCCCCGAAGCTAAAAACATATGTAAAATTGCCTTGTAAAAGTATAGTAATTTCATTGATCTTGGGGGCCTTTTCCATTATAAATGATCTCATGATATAAGTGGTATTGATTTAGGTTTTTTGCCCTAGGTGCAACCCCCATGGATGGTGAGGCACTCTATTGCGGTCAGACAGTGTGTAATTTTTTCAAAGCTGTAAATGAGAGGTAGACTGCAGAGAGGGAAATGAAGATGTTATAATGACTGGATCAGAGCTGTCTCTTCATTTTTGCTGGATAATAGAAAGGAAGGACTGGCTGTTTGGGGTGGACGTAGCCCAAACTGGGTGAACCACGTATATCTTTGTCTCTCTAGTTTTATGTGTTTTGTGTGCTTTTATTTTCCACATATTTTATGTGTTGCATTGCTCTGTAATATTTAATTTTCTAACAGTGTATGTTGGCTTGTATGAGATGAAAATGAGAATTTGGGTACCTTTGTTTTAATTTCCAAATATGGTAGTGTGGGAGGGACTGTGGGGAAATAGGGTAGTGGGGACAATGGACTTTAACCAAGTGGGATTTGCCTTTTGAAAACTTGTGATTTGATAAATTTAGGGACAAGGGACAACCACTTGATTTTTTGAGGGTAACTTGGGATTTGGGGAAATTTTGCAAATGGGATAGGGATAATGGGATTGAGATGGGTATGAGTGGCTTTAGGGATGTAGGGAGATAGGGGATGAACTGTAGTAATGAGATAACAATGAGGGGGAAAAAACAAGGTGGGGAATTGAGTATTTGGCACAATTTTTTTTTTTTTTTAAATACCAACTTCAAAACCCTAAGGGAGCAACTCTCAACAAGATGACAGGGTTTGAGTTTTGCATTTAAACTCTCATAATCCAATTTCAAACATGTGTAAATGGAAATTAGAAGGTCACATTAACTTACTTGGAGCAAGATTGACCGAACCGGTTCAAAAATTTGGAAGAGATGGCAATAACTTAGTTGTTTGCCCTATGCGTCGCGCGCTAAACCAGTGCGTCGTGCTGGTTTAATGCGTCGCGCAGGAAAAATTTAACCCACAGTGGAGCGGCCCTATGCGCCACGCTCAGACTATGCGCCGCGACCACTACCCAGTGCGTCGCGCTCTTCAACTTACACACAGTCTTTGCTCCAAACTTGTTTCTTCACTTCCTCCACGATTTTTCTTGGCTCAATGCTATCTTTGGCAGCAAATGAATTGTTGAAACACAAAAATCATATTTGTACCAAAGACTTTGATTTTTGATTTGAAAAAACCCACTTTACAATGTTTGAAAAATTTGGCACTTTTTCAAAGAAACTCTGTTTTGCTTGCTTTTGATTCTTGGACTGTATGATGAGCTTCTTGTCTGTTTTGCAAGGATGGATGACATGGAATTTTGGAAAAGGCGACCAGGGCTGCGAATGGAGCACTATTACAACTAAAAAAACTTAAAAATTACATGGCATTTATTACATAAGGATAAAATAGACAATTCTTCTTCAAAACAAAGTTTTGAAGAAAAATCATTATCAAGCATTATGATGATGAAATTTTTGTAGTGAAACCTTATTTGAAGCTTCCTCATGTGCCTGCTAGCCACTATTAGACATTTTGAGGCTTGATTAATAAAACCCTAGACCTAATGAGACTAAAAACCCTAAAATGACTCTTTTCAAACCAGGAGACCAAACATGACTATAAATGATTTCGATGAATAGAACTAGACCAGCAGATACATGACATGAGGGATATGAGTGACAAGACCCTACCGTCAGATGATCCATGCTCCTAATGGAATGCAGCTGACTGAACTGAGTGAGACACCTAAAATGAAATGCAACAAGAGAAATTTGATCTCTAACGGAGGGATGAAGATACCGACTCTAATAGGACCCTAACACATTCTAATTGTGATTTCGATGGTTGTAACACCCCCAGTGAAAAGTGAATAGTTAATTTACTTTTACTAAAGTTTTTCAATGAACTGAAGAAATTTAATATTTAAAGTTATTATGATTTCATTTCTTTTATAAATATATATTAACTAAGATTATATTGTCATGGTTGACATACATAAGTTATATGAATTATAATTAAGAAGACATGGGAAGGAAACTCAAGAGAGGAGACCTGATAGTAGTTACCTAACTACCAAACAGTTAGACAATTGTGTTTCTCGGTCCTTTCTCCCCAGAGATAAAAAGAATCTCAAGTGGGAGGAGAGGGGGTTCCACCCTATAAAGGAGATCAAAAATGGAAAAGCGAAATGAAGCACACTGAGAACTACAATATGGATATTGCGAAGGAGGTTATTCTAGAGTTGGGCTTGAAACTAGTGGGATTTCCTCCAGACCCTGCAAGACTGAACCTGGAGGTTTTTAGGTCTGCAAGGTGGTCCAACATAAAGTGTCATAGACTTTACTGGTAGTAAGGGGCCTTGGGGGGAGAATCAGACGTGGTTTCCAATCTCATTGAAAGGGCGACAATATCTTTTAGATGAGTTTTCAAGTCAAGATTGTTGGAAATACTGAGAGGGGGGGGGGTGGGTGAATCAATATTCCTTTCAATTAGAGAATTAGTTAATATTCAATTATTATTAGTGTTTGTAAAATGGTAGTAGCAAACAAGAGGAACACAAATGCACACAATTTTTAAGGTGGAAACCCACTCCGGGACAAAAACCACCTAATGCTTTTCTAATAATTCTTTAATATTCAACTCCAATTGAAAATGAAGCTCCAACTTCCTAGAATATAGAAAAGCATTCTTCTCCAGCTCCCATTGGATGGACACTCCAACGCCCAAGATTCTTCAGTAGTCAACTGATCGGATGCCCCAACACCCAATGAGCTACAACTCACCCTAGCACCACCCTACCACCCTATAGAAGAATAAAATAAGAATGGACTCTCGTACCAGGTAAAATGGTCCACTTTACAATCATATAGAATGATGTAGAAGAAGAATATATACTAGACCATAACCCAAACTTTGACACAACCACCTAATGACGATCCTAGACCTCCCAACACTGCCTCTTCAACCCTTGGCAGCTAGACACTAGTACAATTTTTACAATAATGTATTTACAATGACTTAGTACAAAGATACCTTTACAATGATTGTATGCAGTGTTACCCACTTGAAGACTTCATATGATGAACTTCTTGCTGCTGTTATGCACCTTGGTTGATGCTCTGTTCATGCTACCCTCTGCTGCACCTTGCTTTGCTTTACTGCCCTAGAAAGTCTGGTCCTTTGCAACCCTTGACAACACATGATCTATCTTTTTCTTTGCCTTCTAAGAGGTCGATATTGAATCTGGTGTATCTATGTTATTTCAGATCCTCAATATTTGATTTTTAGTCCTATAGTATTCCTCTAAGTCGTCTTTCCAATGCCACAGGTCTAATCCAATTTGGATTCTTCAAGAGAGAGTTATACCCAATCTCTCACAATGCCCTAATTATGGACTGTTTCAGCAAAGTGCACTTGTACGGCATGCTACGTGTCACTGTTTCTCTATTTGGCTCTAAAATTGATAGAGAGAAAACTAAATATTGTGCACTATCTGCCACTTTTTACAGAATTTCAATCTGATATTCAGAGAGAGAGAGTTATGACGATTTTACCAAGGTCACTTCTTTGAGATGAATTTCAGGAGCCTGCAAAAACCTTGACTTCCACAGATCATATCTCCAAAAATATTGCGCACCTTGACCTGAAACTTTTACAGCAGCTTCCTAAGGATTTCAGCTTCACCTCATAAAAGTTGCAGCTTCTGAACCTTCTTAGAAAACAAGTTAGAGCACAAATTCCACGATGACCTGTTTCAGATGGCCGAATCCCTTGCGTAAGGAGGAAATGAGGATCACAATTTATATAAATGCTTAAGTTGAGAAGGGATTCAACAAGTGAATGTGGGAGGGATTTTAGGAGCTTAAAAAATATTAATTATGACTTTTCAATGACCCATGCCCCAACCCCATGGTGTTTTAGCCTAGTAATTGGGGGTACAAACTTCAAACATGAATAACTCTCAAACCATGAATAATTACATGGTGTGCCATATATCAACGGAAACATATCGACAAGTAGAAACCATAAAAAGCATTAACGACCTAGAGTATATTAATTTGGTAGGTCAAAATTCCCATGCAATATTGGGTCAGCCCCTAGTGCTACTTGGGTTGACATCACAACCGCTGATCAACAATATCCCCCTTTGGCATTGATGGGAACACAAGTAATCCCCCTGCGATCATGACACCTCTTCCTACAACATTCTCTCCCCCTTTGACATCAATGGCAAAGGGTAACTCCCCCTGAAACACAACCATCCTACGGACCTATACACACTTCCACTCCCCTTGACACACAACCTTCCTGTAGACCTGTAATCTACTTCCACTCCCCCTTTATATTCTAAAAAAGGAAAATCTAATGAGAACTTGGGAGAATCCCAAGCTTCTGGCGAAGATATTCCAATGCCGGTGAATAGTTAATATGTGATTATTTTGGTGCTGCTTGGAATCTTGCTACTTGTCCAACTTCTTGCATAACATCTAGTCGAGAGGCTATTACATATAGAAGACTACTAATCATAGATCTGTACAACCTTTGATCCACATCCTTAGATGAGTCATCTATGCTCAATTTGCAACCTGTTACCATTGGAGTAAGGATGAGTTTTCAATATTCCATTTTAAATTTCTTGAGCATTTCCTTGATGTACTTGGCTTGACATATAAATATTCCTTTCTCTTGCTAAGATATTTGAAGCCCTAAGAAGTATGTCAGCTCACCAAGTAAAGACATCTCAAAATCACTTTGCACCTTTGTAGCAAACTTCTTACTTAGTCGATCATCATTGCTACCAATTATTGTATCATCCTCTTTAGCTATTAGACATGCTTTGGTTGCTTCATCTAGAACATATATGTCATTTGGAGCTCGACTTGCTGTAGCCACAATTTCACCATACACGCCTTTCCTGATTTCACATTTCGTGGAGTTGAATAGTATTGTGTGTCCTTGATCACACATTTGTCCAACACTGAGCAGATTGTGATTCATGTTTTCAACCAATAGAACATTCTTGGCTAGAGCATATTTGCTTCCGAGAGTGATAGTACCTGATCCTATAACATTTGAAGATCCATCATTTCCAAAGGACACAGTTCCATCCTTCTTCTCTTTCAGTGATGAAAATTTATTTCTATCTCCTGGAGTCATATGTGTTGAGAAACCGCTATCAAAATACTACACATCTTTGTTCTTTTGAGTCTTGAAAGCTAGAGCACAATTATCATTCTTCTGCTTCTTCCATGTTCGTTCGTTCTGTGGCTTCGAAGATTCTTCTGGAGGATTTTCAAGTCTACAGTTTTTGGCTATGTGTCCAAAGTTTCGACATTTGTAACATTCAATATTATTTCTTAAATGTTCAAATATATTGATGTTTCGCTGAGCCCTGGGAGGTTCATATTTGACAGATCTCCTAGAATTTTATTCATTCCTAGGGTATGTGCGACATTCTACAGCTTTATGACCAAATTTTCCACATGAATAATAGTAGCCATAAAAAATATGTTGGTACCTGGATGGAAATTTTCGTCGAGGAATTGTCTTCCAAGGCTATTCTTGCGAATCTTGTCCAATGAAGTCTACATGCATGTCAGATCTCATAGGTTCATTTTATTTTGTTGTAGAAGGTCCCACTTCTTCTTCTTTGTAACCGATGCCAGTTTTGTCGTTGTAAGATCGTTGATTGTTGATGAGTTCTTCCAATGCCCTTGAGTTGTTGGCATAGTTTTGGATAGTTTTTCCTTTCTTCACTTCCTCACGCAACAAGACTACTTTGGCTTCTAATTCTTCCCTTTCTTGGTTGCTTTCTTCCAATTTATTTTGAAGTGACTCTTCAATGCATTTGTGTTCTTCAACTTCAATTTTGAGACCTTGAACTTGTTCTTCAAGAGTATTGGAACAGATCTTCTCCACCTTGAGATCTTTTATAAGCTTGATTGCTTCCTCATAAAATTCTTCTATGGTCCATCCTTCTTCTTCGTTGTTTGATACCTCTTGTTTATTGTGCTTGGACATAAACAATACTCTCTCATTGGCTTCTTCTTCACTATGATTGTCTTCATCGGATGATGAGTTATCTTCTTTAGAGAGAAAGTTCCTTTTGGATCCTTCCTTGTTGAATTCCTTAAAGCCTTTATTTCCTTTTGAGTTGCCATTACTTCTATTTGGACATTTTGCTGCAAAATGCCCAACCTCATTATAGCTGAAACATATCAATGGAAGTTTACCTTTGAATTGTCCTTTACCAATTTTTAGTTTTCTCGTGAAGTAAGCATATTCTTCATCTGAAAGACCTTCTTCATCATCTCCCTTTTCTTCACACTTGCAAGTGCATGTCTTTTCAATTGAAGGTTGTTTATCTTTATTGGTTTTCTTAGATGCAAATAAATGCAGCTTTAAATGCGAGTACCCTCTTCTTCATCAAGTCTCATTTCATATATTATGAGAACTCCATGTAATTCCTCTTTGCCGATTTTATCCAGATAATGCACTCTAAGACCGATACCTGGGTTGAATTTCCCCGCTCGGTAACGTTCTAAGAATCTTCCGTATAA
Source organism: Pinus albicaulis (assembly GCA_034641835.2). NCBI lineage: Eukaryota > Viridiplantae > Streptophyta > Pinopsida > Pinales > Pinaceae > Pinus > Pinus albicaulis. The sequence continues at coordinate 1,934,792,794 of CM076575.1, forward strand.
TAGTACTCCCGTCAATCGTCTCCCAATCCTTCCGTATATTGGTTATTTCATCAACGATTGGAAGTATGCAAGAATGCTGTACCTTCTTTTCATTCTATGTTGCTCAATTTTTTCTCTATAGATTTGAAGCTTTTCTTCTTTGACATTTGAGTCACCCGCATATATATTCTCAAGCTTGTCCCATACATTTTTGGCAGTTTTAGAAACCAACACCTTATGATAAGCAGATTCAATAATTCCACTAATAATAATATTATTTTCTTTTGCATCATTTACCAAATTCTTCTTACATGTTCATCCGCGGTTGATGTAAATCCATTTTGAACAATGTCCCATACTTTGTAAACTTGCACCAAGAGATATACCTCCATTCTTCCTTTCCAAAGTGCATAATTATTTTCATTGAATAGAGCTACACCATTCTTGGTATGCTCCACACCATTTTCCACTGCTAAATGCTATTGAAGGAACCAAGCTCGATACCAATTGTTGAAAGACGACTGAGAGGGTAGGAGGGGCAGAACCATATCTTTCAATTAGAGCATTATTTAATCTTCAATTATTATCAATGTTTTTACAATGATAGTAGCAAACAAGAGGAACACAAATGCACATAGTTTTTAAGGTGGAAACCCACTCCTGACAATAACCACCTAATGCTGCACACTCTTTAATATTCTACTCCAATTGAAAATAAAGCTCCAACTTCCTAGAATCTAGAAAAGCATTCTTCTCCAGCTCCCACTGGATGGACGCTCCAACGCCTGATATTCTTCAGTAGTCAACTGAATGGATACCCCAACACCCAATGAGTTACAACTCACCCTAGCACCACCCTACCACCCTGTAGAAGAATAAAATAAGAATGGACTCCCGTACCAGGGAAAATGGCCCACTTTACAATGATATAGAATGATGTAGAAGAAGAAGACACACTAGAACATAACCCAAACTATGACACAACCACCTAATGATGATCCTAGACCACCCGACACTGCCTCTTCAAATCTTGGCAGATAGATACTAGTCCAATTTGTACAAGAATGTATTTACAATGACTAAGTACAATGATACCTTTACAATGATTGTATGTAGTGCTGCCCACTGGAAGAATTCATAGGATGAACTTCTCACTGCTGTTATGCACCTTGGTTGATGCTCTTTTCATGCTACTCTCTGCTACACCTTTCTTTGCTTTGCTGCCCTAGAAAGTCTGGTCCTTTGCAACCCTTGACAACACATGATCTAGTTTTTTCTTTGCCTTCTAGGAGCTCGATATTGAATCTGGTGAGCTCCTCGTTATTTCGCATCTTTAATATCTGATTTTGGTCTTGTATTAGTCCCTTCCAGTCTTTTTTCCAATGCCATAGGTCTGACCCAATTTGGATTCTTCAAGAGAGAGTTGAGCACACTTGTATGGCATGCCACATGTCACGGTTTCTTCATTTGGCTCTAAAATTGATAGAGAGAAAACCACAAACTATGCAATATCTGCCACTTTTTACGGAATTTCAATCCAATACTCAAAGAGAGAGTTATGATGATTTTACCAAGGTCACTTCTTTGAGATGAATTTCAAGAGACCTAAAGACCCCTGGCCTACGTATCATATCCTAAAAAGGAGTTGCGCACCTTGACCTAAAATTTTTATAGCAGCTTTCTCAAGATTTCGGCTTCGCCTCATAAAAATTTAAACTTCTGAACCTTCTTATAAAACAAGTTAGAGTGCAAATTCCACGATGACTTGTTTCAGATGGCCGAATCCCTTACCTAAGGAGGAAATGAAGATCACAATTTATATAAATGCTTAAGTTGAGAGGGGCTTCAACAAGTGAACGTGGGAGGGATTTTAGGAGCTTAAAAAATATTAATTATGATTTTTCAATGACCCATGCCCCAACCCCATGGGGTTTTAGCCCACTAACTGGGGTACAAACTTCAAACATGAATATCTCTCAAACCGTGAAGAATTACATGGCGTGCCATATATCAACGGAAACATCTTGACAAGTAGAAACCATCAAAAGCATTATTGACCCAGAATATATTAATTTGGTAGGTCAAAATTCCCATGCAATATTGGGTTAGCCCCTGGTGCTGCTTGGGTTGACATCAATGACAACCACTGATCAACAATCTCCCCTTTTGGCATTGATGGCAACACAAGTACTCCCCCTGCGATCATGACACCTCTTCCTACAACATTATCTCCCCCTTTGACATCAATGGCAAAGGGTAACTCCCCCTGAAACACAACCATCCTACGGACTTGTACACACTTCCACCCCCGACACAACCGTCCGTGCACTGCAATCTACTTCCACTCCCCTTTATATTTTAAAAAGGAAAATCTAATGAGAATCAGAATCCCAAGCTTCAAGATATTCCAATGCCGGTGAATATTTAATATGTGATTCTTTTGGTGCTGCTTGGAATCTTGCTACTTGTCCAATTGCTTGCATAACATTTGGTCGGGAGGCTGTTACATATAGAAGACTACTAATCATAGATCTGCACAACCTTTGATCCACATCCTTAGATGAGTCGTCTATGCTCAATTTGCAACCTGTTACCATTGGAGTAAGGATGGGTTTGCAATCTTCCATTTTAAATTTCTTGAGCATTTCCTTGATGTACTTGGCTTGACATATAAATATTCTTTTCTCTTGCTGAGATATTTGAAGCCCTAAGAAGTATGTCAGCTCACCAAGTAAAGACATATCGAAATCACTTTGCACCTTTGTAGCAAACTTCTTACTTAGTCGATCATCATTGCTACCAATTATTGTATCATCCTCTTTAGCTATTAGACATGCTTTAGTTGCTTCATCCAGAACATATATGTCGTTTGGAGCTCGACTTGCTATAGCCACAATTTCACCATACACACCTTTCCTGATTTCACATTTAGTGGAGTTGAATAGTATTGTGTGTCCATGATCACACATTTGTCCAACATTGAGAAGATTGTGATTCATCTTTTCAACCAATAGAACATTCTTGGCTAGATAATCTTTTCTTTCGAGAGTGACAGTACCTGATCATAACATTTGAAGATCCATCATTTCCAAAGGACACGGTTCCATCCTTCTTCTCTTTCAAAGATAAAAATTTATTTCTATCTCCAGTCATATGCGTTGAGAAACCGCTATCAACATACCACACATCTTTGTTCTTTTGATCCTTGAAAGCTAGAGCACAATTATCATTCTTCTTCTTCTTCCATGTTCGTTTGTTCTGTGGCTTCGAAGATTATTCTGGAGGATTTTCAAGTCTGCAGTCTTTGGCTATGTGTCCAAAGTTTCGACATTTATAACATTCAATATTATTTCTTAAATGTTCAAATCTATTGATGTTTCGCTGAGCCCTGGGAGGTTCATATTTGACAGATCTCCTGGAATTGTATTTGTTCCTAGGGTACGTGCGACATTCTACAGATATATGACCAAATTTTCCACATGAATAACAATAGCCATAAAAAATATATTGGTACTTGGATGGAAATTTTCGTCGAGGAATTTTCTTCCAAGGCCGTGCTTGCGAATCTTGTCCAATGATGTCTACATGCATGTCAGATCTCATAGTTTTGGATAGTTTTTCCTTTCTTCACTTCCTCACGCATCGAGACTACTTCGCCTTCTAATTATTCCCTTTCTTGGTTGCTTTCTTCCAACTTCTTTTGAAGTGACTCTTCAATGCATTTGTGTTCTTCAACTTCAATTTTGAGACCTTGAACTTGTTCTTCAAGAGTATTGGAATGGATCTTATCTGCCTTGAGATCTTTTATAAGCTTGATTGCTTCCTCATAAAATTCTTCTATGGTCCATCCTTCTTCTTCATTGTTTGATACCTCTTGTTTATTGTGCTTGGGTTTATTGTGATTGGCCATAAACAATACTCTCTCATTGGCTTCTTCTTCACTGTCATTGTCTTCAGCGGATGATAAGCTATCTTCTTTAGAGAGAAAATTCCTTTTGGATCCTTTCTTGTTGAATTTCTTAAAGCCTTTCTTTCCTTTTGAGTTACCATTACTTCTATTTGGACATTTTGCTGCAAAATTCCCAACCTCATTACAGCTGAAACATATCAATGGAAGTTTACCTTTGAATTGTCCCTTACCAATTTTTAGTTTTCTCGTGAAGTAAGCATATTCTTCATCTGAAAGACCCTCTTCATCATCTCTCTTTTCTTCACACTTTCAGGTGCATGTCTTTTCAATTGAAGGTTGTTTATCCTTATTGGTTTTCTTAGATGCAACAAACGCAATTTCTAGATGCGAAGTACCCTCTTCTTCATCAAGTCTCATTTCATATGCTATGCGAACTCCATGTAATTCCTCTTTGCTGATTTTGTTTAGATTTGCATTGTATTCTAAGACTGATACCTTTGGGTTGAATCTCCCTGGTAACGTTCTAAGAATCTTTCGTATAATAGTCTTCTCATCAAATGGCTCTCCCTATCCTTCCAGAATATTGGTTATTTCATCGACATATTGGAAGTATGCAGCAATGTTGCAATCTTCTTTCATTCTCAAGCTTGTCCCATACATTTTTGGCAGTTTTACAACCCAACACCTTATGATAAGCAGATTCAATAAGTCCACTGATAATAATATTCTTTGCTTTTGCATAATTTACCAAATTCTTCTTACCTTGTTCATCCGTAGTTGATGTAAATCCATTTTGAACAGTGTCCCATACTTCGTAACCTTGCGCCAAGAGATATACCTCCATTCTTCCTTTCCAAAGTGCATAATTATTTTCATTGAATAGAGGTACACCATTCTTGGTATGCTCCATGACCTCCTTCCAGCTATTAAACTGCTATTGAAGGAACCAAGCTCCGATACCAATTGTTGGAAATACTGAGAGGGGGGGTGAATCAGTATTCCTTTCAATTAGAGCATTAGTTAATCTTCAATTATTATCAGTGTTTGTACAATGATAGCAACAAACAAGAGGAACAAAAATGCACATAGTTTTTAAGGTGGAAACCCACTTCGGGACAAAAACCACCTAATGCTCTTCTAATAATTCTTTAATATTCAACTCCAATTGAAAATAAAGCTCCAACTTCCTAGAATCTAGAAAAGCATTCTTCTCCAGCTCCCACTGGATGGACACTCCAACGCCCGTGATTCTTCAGTAGTCAACTAAACGGATGCCCCAACACCCAATGAGCTACAACTCACCCTAGCACCACCCTACCACCCTATAGAAGAATAAAAGAAGAATGGACTCCCGTACCAGGGAAAATGGTCCACTTTACAATGATATAGAATGATGTAGAAGAATAATATATACTAGACCATAACCCCAAATTTGACACAACCACCTAATGATGATCCTAGACCTCCCAACACTGCCTCTTCAATCCTTGGCAGATAGACACTAGTACAATTTTTACAATAATGTATTTACAATGACTTGGTACCAAGATACCTTGACAATGATTGTATGCAGTGCTGCCCACTTGAAGACTTCATATGATGAACTTCTTGCTGCTGTTATGCACCTTGGTTGATGCTCTTTTCATGCTACCCTCTGCTGCACCTTGCTTTGCTTTACTGCCCTAGAAATCCTGGTCCTTTGCAACCCTTGACAACACATGATCTAGCTTTTTCTTTGCCTTCTAAGAGCTCAATATTGAATCTGGTGTATCTCTGTTATTTTAGATCCTCAATATCTGATTTTCCATCCTGTAGTAGTCCTCTGAGTCTTCTTTCCAATGCCACAGGTTTGGCCCAATTTAGATTCTTCAATAGAGAGTTATACCCAATCTCTCACAATGCTCTAATTATGGACTATTTCAGCAGAGCACACTTGTACGACATGCCACGTGTCACTGTTTCTTCATTTGGCTCTAAAATTAATAGAGAAAAAAATTCATACTGTGCACAATCTGCCACTTTTTATGGAATTTCAATCTGATACTTAGAGAGAGAGTTATGACGATTTTACCAAGGTCACTTCTTTGAGATGAATTTCAGGAGCCTACAAAAACCTTGACTTCCACAGATCATATCTCCAAAAATATTCTGTACCTTGACCTGAAATTTTTACAGCAGCTTCCTCAGGATTTTGGTTTTTCCTCATAAAAATTTCAGCTTCTGAACCTTCGTATAAAAAAATTTAGAGCGCAAATGCCACGATGACCTGTTTCAGATGGCCGAATCCCTTGCATAAGGAGGAAATGAGGATCACAATTTATATAAATGATTAAGTTGAGAGGGGCTTCAACAAGTGAACGTGGGAGGGATTTTAGGAGCTTAAAAAATATTAATTATGACTTTTCAATGACCCATGCCCCAACCCGATGGGGTTTTAGCCGAGTAACTAGGGGTACAAACTTCAAACATGAAGAACTCTCAAACCGTGAAGAATTACATGGCATGCCATATATCAACATAAACATCTTGACAAGTAGAAACCATAAAAAGCATTAATGACCCAGAGTATATCAATTTGGTAGGTCAAAATTCCCATGCAATATTGGATCAGCCCTTGGTGCTGCTTAGGTTGACATCAATGACTACCGCTGATCAACAAAGATTGCTAGTAAATAGACCATTATTTGTGAAAGTACAAGAATTGTGATTTTATATTAGTTTAAGCATTGTGACTCTTTTTTTTTCGAAGGTCGTATTGTATAATTCAGTAATTTTTTAGCTACTAAGATAGTAAGACTGTAGATGATATGTCAATAAAACTGTAAACGTGAATAAAAAATGTGTGATGACTTAATAGCATAAATTGTTGTATCCGTTAAATAGAATTAAGTTGAGTTAGTGCCTTTCAATTAACACCCATACTCCTTGTGTATATATATATATATATATATATATATATATATATATATATATATATATATATATATTATGGAAGCTTGGGTTCAGGTCTAAAACGTAAAAATATTATGTAATTGACCTTGCTAGAATTTTAAGAACATACGGGTAAAAGAGTTGGAAAAAGATAGTGTCATAGTGGTGGTAATGGATGGTTAGTCCACTTCAGTTAGGGTCCCAGAGCGGACAATCCATAAAAGAGTAGGTAAAATTTACAAGTACTGAAATAAAATTCTTGAGGGGTGGTCGGGTCACCCTTAGTTCAAATACCAGCAAAAATGTGAGAGACCAATTGATGAAAATAGCTCTCTAAATTTAGTAGAATCCATCATACCGTACATTTCATACATTGTATTTAAATATTGAAGATATTTCGAGAACGGTGAATTAAATAGCAAGTAAACATGATAGACCTGAAAGGTAAATATGCACTGTACAAACCATATATAATACAAAGAATTATCTATAGAGAGCTATTATGAATACAACCAGAGAGCGACAAGGATCATATTCTGGAAAAAATGAAAGATACAGGATACGATAAAGTCTTTGTGCATAAGAAAATATATATACTTAAGTTAAGTAAGATTTGCCACTTGTATAACCATTATAAAGCGTCATATTCCTGTACCGAGTATATATGAGAAAAAAATACAAATAACTGTACAATAAAATGGAACTTGAAATATACAGAGCTATTACATTATTCTAGCACCAAGCCATAATCATGTCTTTACTTATGAAAAGAAGATTGGGGTTACACAACATGGGTACCCTCTGTAATCTAATAGTAGAGAAATCCATAGCTGGGGTTACTTCTGTAACAACCTTACTAATAAAATTATGTATTTCAGAAAATGTAGAATGATCCTACAACTCAATGGCAATCGAATATAACCTGGTATCCTATTCATGAACCAGAAGACAATAAGCAGTGAAACTATTGTCTACATGCGACACTCAAGAAGAGAGCTGGCTAGAGAGATTGGTGAATGATGGAATCGTATAAATACCTATCAGAGAAGTAGGTATTAAACCCCTGCAAAGAGATAGAATAACCATTATGCGTGTCTGGATAGAGGGTAGCACCTGTGCAGATCAGGAAGAAAAAAGGATAAGCTTATGTATGATTTACAAAAATAAAGTAGTTCTGTAAAGTTGGCAAACCTTTAAATGCAAAGAAGGGTTACCTGTCGGAGTAGGGTTACCTTCGAATCCCAAATCCCATACCTGCAACCGGTAGAAGGAAGTCAAACCACTGGAATGCCTTAACCAATCAAACAAGGAATTAAACCTCAGAAGAGAATCTACCTGTGCGTTGCTACTGCCACCTGAGCGTCGAGATAACAAAGATGTGGAATGTGGTGGGGAGCCCAGTCCAATTATGTGGGATCTATGTGAATGTGATCAACATATGAAATTGAACAACTCATGCAGCACTCAACAACCCCTAGAATAAATGAAATGCTGAAAGGAAAGGGAACTTGCAAAGATGAAACGATGCAGCCGCAGAGAAAAATGATGAACATGTCGAGGGTTTGGGTAGGGGTAATACCCTAGCCACCATTCGAGCCATCTCAACCATGGGATCATATTTGAATCTACAATTAGATGACTGCCCAAGTGTCTCAAGATCAAAGCACAGTAAACCCCTTCTCGAAAATCTGAATTTGGCTACCAGGTGTTAGCGTAAATTCTTAATGGTGTACGAGAAGAGGTCACTTTAGATGTACGTGAAAAACAACCATAAAAAAAAATATGGCTGCTTAAATTCTTTAGATCTGCAATCGATAGTTAAAAGAAATGCTGCAAAAAACCCGATCTATGCAGTAAAAGCAGTTAAACAATGAAAAGAAATAAGAATTTCTCCATGCATCCAATGTACAAGACAAGATATAAATAATTTTATATGTATTATAACACCTGTAAAGGGAATGAATAATAATGTTACTAGTCCTCCTCAATGGGTTGGGTTGTTGGTTTCCCTTAATGCTTTAGATCCAGAACTCTCTCTCAATGGTGTAGAAAACCCAAAATGAATTGAACTCTATGGGAGGTCAAAAATAAAAGAAAGCAGTAGCAGCAATGAGAATGATCAAAGTGTGACAATGAAAGTGATAAAAGTGAAGAATGAATGGAAAACCCTCCTATTTATAACACAATATTGAGTTATCCTCGATAATGGCGAATAATAAAATATTATTAACCAAGATCTAGATCTAACAACTTGAAATATTTTATTATATTTTATTGGAGGGAAAATGTATTTAAATTGGTTAAATAACTTTATTTAGAAATAATAAACAAAAAAATGATTTATTGATTATTTCAAGAATGTGGCTAAGGAATAATTAACAAATAATGATTTGTTTAATTATTTCTAGGTGTTTAGTCAAATTTAATAAGGAATAATAACTAAATAATGATTTAATTAATTATTCCTAAAGAAAAATAAGAAAAATAATGATTTATCTAATTATTTCTCATAATTGGGTTAAATATGACCAGGAATATTATTTAAATAGTGGTTTAATTAATTATTCCTAAAGGAAAATCAAATAAATAAGGATTTGTTCAATTATTCCTCATGGGGTTTCTTGTTTTAGCCAAAAATATCTTAATAAAATATAGTTTATTAAATTATTTCTTATAGTGAAAGCAATTTTACTATGGTAAAATTGGTCTTACATGGTGTACTTCGATCTATCTAATTGTAAATGGTTATATGACCAAAATTTGATGTAACACTAGGGGTTAAGTCATAAATAAATTGTAATAAAGCATAGTACTAATCATAGGATAATCACAACATATTATATTTAATATGATTGTAATATCATCAATGTAATGGATGCAAGGTGTCAAGCCCGTGGAATTCCACTATCACAGGATGGCATAACTTGGATAACGGTCTCCTATAGTACAAGCATAATAAATTACAAATGGTGTGAGGTTGCCACATAGTTGAAAGAAAACGCCTTGTAATGTACCCAAAATAATTTGGCATGTATATTTTGAAATTATAGCTGGAGGGTAATAGAGTTAGCATTATTATCGAGCTATGTGTAATTATAATTATTGCATGTTGTTGTAGTCTGTGCAAAGTAAATGAAAGTAATTAATTAAATTTTTGGTAATGGATGTTACAAGTGGTACCAAAGAAAAAGGATTTAGCGCTGGGACCTATGAGCCTGACTATGATCAAGAAGATCATCTCCCAAAGTGAATAAGATTGTATAGAAGAACCTTGCAAGAGGAAATTTGCTGTAAGTAAACGAGAATGAATTTCGTTAATTAATGAAGTTCTTGTTGGTATGTCCTTACCTATAAGAGGTGATATGTTAGGCACTTAGGTGAACCAAAAATTGTGCGAAATATTTTTTTTCCAAGGAAAAAAGTCATAATTTTATTAATGAAAACAAAATTACATGTTACATGTGCTGGTAATTGTCAATCAAGACAAACTATGAAATTGCAAATAAGAACCTATAATACATGGGGAGAAAATTAATTTTTTCTCCCTTTATTCTTTTCAACCTTGCGCCAAGCACCTTGTGTTGGCGTGGTGAAGATAATGGCGAGCTAGGTTTCTTCTATGTTTGCTCCATTGTCCTTATCTGAATCTGAGGTGTCTGAGTTGTGTTGTCTTTTGTTTCCTCCATTGTTCAGTGCCCCAGGGTCCTTTGCCTGCTGAACCGTGGAGGTGAGGTCAAAAGAATCTTGCATCTCTTGTTCTTGTGTCTCAGGATCAGTGGACATCTGGTTATTCTCATTTGGGATGTGGACATCCTCTTCTTCTTTTGTCTCCTGTTCTAGTTCACCTGAAGGAAATTTCCATCGTTTGGGTGTTTTCCATGTATTTTCCATTTTTATGTTATCTCTTTTTTCTTTCGATTACGTATTTTGAAAATGACCGGTGTTCCTACATATTCTGCATCTGAATGTCATGTTTTCATAGTCTAGATGTTGTGTCCATTTATGCTATTTATGATTCAATTGTATGCTTTCTGGTAGCCCTTTACTGAGGTCCACTTCCACATAGATTCGTGCGAAGGTGTAGATCCTCTCCTCCAAGCGTTGAGTGTATGTTTTTATGTATCTCCCAATGATGTTCCCTATGCCTTCTAAAACATATTCATTCCAAAAATGAAGAGGAAGGTTGTATAGCTGAATCCAGACCGACATTCTGGTTACTTCCATAGTGTTTGCATCAAATTCTGGGAGCCAGGGTGTGATGAAAAGCCCGGTGGATCCCAAGAACCATGGTCCCTCCCTAAGGATGATGTCTCTGGCTTCCGAGGATGGAAACTTGACAATGAAAAACCCCTTTGAACAAAGGTGGATTTCACAGTCCATGGTCCATTTGGTGAATATCCAGTGCAAGAGCTCCATTGTTTTGGGCCAAAAGCGGTTAACTTTGCAGATTATTGCTTGAGATTCAAATGTGGTTCGATGTTCATCAATCTATGGAATATTTATTTTCATTTCTGGTAAACAATTTAGTTGCTCCACAATGTATTGTTTAGGAGAATTCTCGACTGGTTCGGCTGGTGTTGCTGCTTTGTTTTTCCCCTGTAAAATGTTCCTGTATGAGGGACCTTTTGGGATGTCTATTTTTAAAGTGTTGGTTCCCCTTATGGGTCCTTGAGTTCTGTGTTGTTCTGTTGTGCCTCCTCTCAATCCAAGGTTGAGGTAAAAGGTGGATCCTGGACCAATGAAGTAATCTTTTATGGAGCAAGAGTCTTGTAGGGACCTCCCATTGTATATCAAAGATTGCAGATGACATGGGTAACCAGAGGATAGACTGATATTTTGTTTCAGTTTTACAACCCCGTCAGTATCTTGAGCCCATATTAAAAAAATCTGAAAGTGAACAGAGCATACCTCATTGTCTATGATTCTTGTGTAATCTCCTATGGGGTTCTGATCTAACATCATAGACAGGGTTCGATGGGTTCAAGGTAACTTTGCGCAATAGTGATCGGCGGAGAGAAGTAGGACATTATAGACTGGAAAATAACACAGGAAAATGTGGACTCTGCCGCCACGATGCTGCTGAGCACACAGAGTACCCAGTGGTAGCATATAATCCCAGCCCCGCCTTGTATCTGCCAGTGCTCTCCTTGGTTTGATCTTCAGGGATATGTGGCCACTCCTTTGATGTGCGCCCCTGCCCCCGAGTGTAGGCATCTGACTGAAGTTTTGAAGCCCGTGCGTAGTAGTCAGGTGTGAAAAAGCGGAATTTGACCATGGCTCAAGGCAGAAGAGAGCACAAGGGATTTAGGGGGCGACAACCAAGGGGTCTATGGAGCCGCAAAAATCGTCTTCGAGCCAGTCCAGAGAAACTGCAAGGTGAGGGCGCTTCCAAGTCCTCATTCCATATGTTGCACAACCAAGAGCGGCCGTCGACAAGCGTTCCTGGTATCCAGTGCTGAAATCCATAGCCGCCATGGTTTCTCCCTGTGCGAAAGATTTATTTATTAACACATTTTATTTAGTTAGTCATAAAAATGTGATTAGTAGATAGTGTGTCACGAGAGAAATTTATGATTGGGATGATAATAAATTATTTATATGTATTTTCTGTTACAAAACGATAGCAAAAATTATCCCTCCAAAATGCAGGTATGCTAGCTTGTTTTTTCTCAAGGAATCTTAGGCCAATCCTTGAGAATCAAAAAATTGTCTTGCTAAAACTATGTGCATGAGTTTACAGTCATGGATATTAATATGACTTTCTAGAGTATGTATCACAGTACAATCAAGTATTTGAGATCTATGGAAATTTTTCTATGAAGTTGAGTCATGAGACTATCACTTAGAGGGCTTATAACTGTGACATTTTCCAATCAGTTTGCAATACTTAGGGTTGCAATGAAATTTGACTTTTCTCCACTCATTGTTTGTATTTTTAACAGTATTGGTCATTTTCTTTTACCGACTGAGTAATCAGTGAGTTGGATGTATAACAAAATGCCAGGATCTATTTTGCATATTTTCAATTACCATCAAGGAATTCCTTAAATAGATGTCATACATCATTGTGTTGACTTCTTAGATAAGACAATGATCGGGGACCCTGTTATTTGGCGTTGATTCAACATCTTAATGCAACATGCATTCTTAGTATTTGAAGAAATTATTTGAAAACACCCAACATGTTGGTAAAAATATTCGGGCATAGATGCATTCCTTTGGGTTGTCTTGTGTATGTTGTATTTTATTTTACCAACCAAATTTGAGTAGAAATTTATCAAAAGGATGAATCAAAATTACTCTCTAGGCATGAAACTAATTTCTATGTTTCATGTTGAATATGCCTATCATCTCATTATACAAATCATTGCATGGGAAATATGCACATGTTTGTAGGGAAAAATTATAGCTCACGATGGTTACACTATGCAGTTGGTATTGAGCTCAAGGGAATCCCTTTTTCTTGGTTTTAAGATGGAAAATGTTTCTGTTGGCATCCTTGTTGATATGAATCCTTGTTTTTAGGGATTTCATACCAAATTTTGGTTTGCATGACATTGTTGTGGGTATAATTGAAGTCGTAACACTTACCTCTTCCATGGATAAGAAAGATGGTAGAGAAATTAACTGTTTTTACTCTATGGGAAAATTGAGTTGTGGAACACATGAATAACCAAATTACTATTATTTAGTAGGTTTGATTGTGTAGGTTGACATGGATTGGAAGAGAATATTATCACACTATTGAATTTATTCTTACAGTCATAGCATATTATAAAAAAGGAGAGGAATAAACCTTTGTGTGGATATAAAAGAAGTTTCACTGGAAGTTTAAATGGTGGCATTGTTACTTTGTGGATAGTTATTTTGAACACGTGTTCATATTACTAGTATTTTAAAAGTTGGAAAAAAATTATTTGGTTGTTTGGATGAGAAAATATGTATAGAAAAAATTGTTGAAAATGCAGCAAGATGATGGAGCTTAGTGAAATGAAGTCGCCTTCACTAAGTGGGCCCGCAGGAAAATCTTGGCGCAAAGTCTATTTTTACACTATGTCTATTTTTAGACATATGGAGCATGGTCCAGGGGTTGCAGTATGTTATTCTTGGAGTATTGGTCATGTTGGTAAAAATAGATGGACCTCTATTTTTAGACCTATAGGTCGAAGTCTATTTTTAGACTACCTATCCTAAAAATAGGGAAGTCAAATATTATTTACCCTTATTAATATTTGGACTCTAAACTTCAGTTTACTCTATACTTACTAGCATATGGACATATATGATGAGGAATTATGCTATTCCTAGGGGCTCGTGTGAGTCTATGCATGGTTGACTCAGCTTAGACTTCAGTAAGGTGTTTGGTGGAGTTGATACATTACTTGGGAAAGTTGTGTTCGGTTTAACTTAGTTGAACTAGTTGAGATTAGTTTAACTAGCTAATCAACTAGTAATGAGTGGAGCAATTGAATATTATTGAATTCACTTAATTAGTAACTATTATCTAAATCAAGAACACACTACTACTACATATAATGATAATTCAAAGAGATCAGCAGAGGTAGATGAAAGGGTGGAGTTAGCTATCAGTGGTGACATCAGTTGTGCATGAGATTTGCACCACACTTGGAGGAATTTCCCATGATGATTGCGCCGTCAAGCCAAGGAGATTCAAACCTTGGATCTCTATATAGACAGGCCTGGATTGCGCAATAGAGGCAAGGCAATTGGTGGTGAGTTTTGAACCAGTAACCTGTTCAAAACTGAGCTAGATTGTGTGTAACATTATGAGAAAGTGCTGAGTACTTGTGAGGAGTATTGTACTGATTTTGTTACATGATTACTCCATTATAATATACACAATAGTTGCGGGGTTTTCAGCTATAAGCTTTCCCCATACATACTGTGTTAATGTGTATGATGATTTGATGTGTTATCGCTTGATTTTATTTCCGCATGTGTGATGATCTGAGTTGAGTTGAGTGGAAGAGATTATGTGTTGTATATGAAGTTCAAATAGTATGTGACCAGGATAGTCTCGGTGGATAATTAATCATTATTCAGCAAATTTCTACATGGTATCGGAGCTATTGAAGCAGAGATTGATCATCACAGTGATTACAAACTTATTTCAGTAGACAGAGTCTGCATGCGGGCCAGGTAGCCTCCGGATTCATCTTTCTTCGGAAAGTGAAAGGTCTGGTAAATGCCCCTTGCAGTCAATCTCTGTGCTAGAAATAATTTGTTCTCACAGATCTAGAGCGGTTGAGCTTTGAGTTGGAATTCGAATTTTGCAGCAGTTTTGTTTTCTTGGTGCCGGTGTTGAAAATGTCTTTCAACGGTTTGCGACTCGAATATGCTCTTGAAGGCAGTTCGAATTATGTTGCATGGAAGGATCGCATGGAGGCAGTATTAGAAGATAATGGACTGAAGGAGTTCGTGGATATGGATGTCCAAAAGCCCACCGATCCTGCTGAAGTCGAAGCATGGCAAAAGAAGATGGCGAAATGTCGAAGGATCCTGTTGGAGGGCGTCAAGGATCATATTGTATCCAGCCTGCATGGAAAGGCTTCTCCATATTTAATGTGGAAAGCTTTGACGGATCTATTCCAGAGTAAGATCGACCAAAGGAAGCTGGCGCTCAAAGATAAGCTCAGGAACATCAAGATGGAGAAGGGCGACAGTATCGCCAAATACCTCACGAAGTTCACTCAGTGCAGAGATGAGCTGGGAAGTGTGGGGGTGACTGTCAAAGATGAGGACATGGTCAACCTGGCTCTCCTTGGTCTTCCGAAGGCTTGGCACTCATATCAATATAGTGTCAATGGTCGGGAGAAGCTGCCGGGATGGGAGCGCCTTTGGGCGGATCTCATGCAGGAGGAGATAAGGAGGACTACTCGAGATGGATCTTCATCAAAGGGAGCTGATGAAGAAAACTGCGCTTTGGTGGCCAAAGCAAAGAAGGGGAAGGGTAAGAAAACTTCTCATTCCGGTGCAAAGGGCAAGAAGCAAGATATGGCGAAAGTGAAGTGTTTTCACTGCCATGATCACGGACATTATGCTACCAATTGTCCAAAGAAGAAGAAAAACAAGCAAGCGGGAAGATCTGCAGATGGAGAGGCTTTGGCTTCACAGTTCGAGCTTGACTTTTCACTGATCGCATGCTTTGTTTCAAGTGTGATGGGATCGGTGTGGTTCTTGGACAGCGGTGCGTCATTTCATATGACGGGAGATCGGGATTTGTTCTCAGATCTGGAGGACAAAGATCTGGGTGTGCACATCGAGATGGGCGATGATGGTAGATACAGTGCGACTGGTATCGGTACCATATCCTTTCAGAGGGAGTCTGGTAAACCCTTCGTGTTGAAGGATTTCATGCATGTACCTGGATTGAAGAAGAACTTGATCTCTGTGGCGATGTTGGAAGATAAGGGGTATGATTTGGTCTTCAGCGAAGGAAAAGCCTTCCTGCGCAGTAAGACTACTGGAGAGACCCGGAAGATAGGGGTTCGAACCAAGAACCTTTATCAGTTGCAGGTAGATGGCTGCGCAGCTATGGCATGCAAGGCGGGAGAAGTGGTGAGTCGGGATGATGAGGGCGAATTGTGGCACAGGAGATTGGGCCACCTTCACCATGGAGCTTTGAAGATTCTGCAGCAGATTTCTACTGGGCTTCCTAAGGGCACCCTTGCGCAGTCAGATCAGTGCAAGGGGTGTACTTTAGGGAAGTATGAGAAAGCCACCTTTCACGAGAAGGATAGTCGCGCCACGACGATCCTTGAGAGAGTTCACACAGACGTGTGTGGTCCTTTCTCAGTTGCTTCGACAGCAAAGCACAGGTATTATGTGATCTTTGTTGATGATTTCTCTCAAAAGTGCTGGATCTTCTTCATGCAGAAGAAGAGCGATACATTCGCGAAGTTCTGTGAGTTTAAAGCACTGGTCGAGAAGGAGTCTGGGAAGAAGGTGATTGCTCTAAGGAGTGATAATGGTGGTGAATTCATCTCGGCTGAATTCAAGGAGTTCTGCAGCGCAGAAGGGATTCGGAGAGAGCTCATCGCACCCCATAACCCACAGCAGAACGGGGTGGCTGAGCGGAAGAACAGACCGATCGTGGGTGCTGCACGGGCGATGTTGCATGATCATGGCCTACCCCTTCACTTGTGGGCTGAGGCATGCAATACAGCAGTGTATGTGCAGAACCGTTGTCCTCACAAGGTTCTTGGCATGAGTACACCAGAGGAGGCTTATTCTGGCAAGAGGCCTGATATTTCCCATTTGCGGATTTTCGGATCTCCTGTCTACATGCATGTGACGAAGGATGCGAGAAGGAAGCTGGATCCAACTGCTGAAGTTGGAATATTTGTGGGGTACACTGATACACCTCACAAATATCGGGTGTATGTGCCAGACAGTCGCAAGACTGTTGTGCGACGGGATATAAAATTTCAGGAGGAGAAAGCCATGCAGTGTTCGCTTGAGAGGGAGCTACACTTGCATGCAGATGAGGAGCCGTTAGTTCCTAAGGAGGAGCTTCCGGATGTGGATCAGCCACAAGAGGAGGTTCAGGAGGTGGAAGAAACCACCCAGGCAGCGCCAACCATCGGAGGGCGCATGCGCACTACAGAAGCTGAGCGACTGGCTTGGGATGCAGAGAAGGTTGTAGGACCACCTACAGCACAGCGCAGATAGAGACAGTCACCGGATCGGTACACTGGATACATGGCTCTTGTGAGTCAATGTGTTGTGACAGAGCCATCCTCTTTTGAGGAAGCCGTGGAGGAACCCGCATGGGTTGATGCCATGATCGAAGAATATGATTCGATCATCAGGAACAGTGCATGGGAGATTGTCCCAAGACCGGTTGGGAAATCAGTTGTAGGTTCGCGATGGATCTACAAAGTGAAGCAGCCGGCTGACGGGAGTGTGGAGAAGTACAAGGCGAGATTTGTCGCCCGTGGCTTCTCACAGATCGAGGGGATTGATTATGAGAGGAGACTTTGCACCGTCGCAAGGTACTCTCCATACGATGATCCTCGCTTCTCACGTTAGCATCTATGTACATCCATCGTATGGATGTGAAGACCGTGCTCCTCAATGGAGTCATTGAGGAGGAGGTGTGAAGAGCAGAGCACCGAACGTTTTGAGATCTTCAGCAGTGAGTCGCATGTCTGCCGACTCAAAAGAGCACTGTACGGGGTGAAGCAAGCACCTCGTGCTTGGTACACTCGCATAGACAACTACTTCACCGGGCTTGGATTCTCCAAGAGTGAGGCGGATCCAAACCTGTACCAGATTGTGGTGGAGGGGAAGCTGTTGATCATCGTACTGTATGTAGATGATCTGATTTTGACTGGCGATGAGCAGTTGATACTTTCATGCAAGGAGGATCCTGCACGAGAGTTTGAGATGAAGGACTTGGGCATCCTTCATTATTTCCCGGGATTGGAGATTTGGCAGCGCAGCGGAGGATTGTTTGTTTCTCAGGGCAAGTATGCCTGGGAGATTCTGGAGAGGTTCAACATGCAAGGCTGCAAGCCTGTTGACACTCCTCTTCCTGGTGGTTGGAGGAAGGAGGATGCTACTTCAATGGAGGTAGTGGATGCCACTGTCTATCGACAGTTGGTGGGGTCGCTTATGTATCTGGTCAATACATGACCCGATATATGCTATGCAGTTAACCAGCTTTCGCAAGCTATGGTTAAGCCTACCAAGCTCTTTTGGAAGGCAGGCAAGCATGTATTATGCTATATTAGAGGCACATCGGGATATGGTCTATGGTACAGACAGGAGGATGGAGCGAAGCTTTCTGGCTTCACTGATGCAGATTGGGCAGGGAGTCCAACGGACCGGAAGAGCACATCTGGAGGAGTTTTCAGCATTGGGTTGACAGTAGTTTCGGTACAGCAGTAAGCAGAGATCCACTCTGGGCCCAAGAGGTCGATACATGCAGCGAAGCTGGTCGATGCCAGGCTATTTGGATGAGGAAGATCCTCGTTGGATTGTTCCGGTTGCATTTGGAGCCTACAATGATCTACTATGATAACCAGAGTTGCATTAAACTCTCGGATAATCCAGTATTTCATGATAGGTCCAAACACATCGACATCAGGTACCATCATATCAGAGATTGTGTTCAACGGAGAATCATGATGCTTTCATATGTTCCCACGGAGGATCAGGATGCCGACATCCTGACGAAGGCGCTCACCAGGAGCAAGTTCGAATTCCACAGAGGCAGGATAGGGGTTGCAGATAATCCATATCTTGCTGAGAGGGAGTGTTGAAAATGCAGCAAGATGATGGAGCTTTGTGAAATGAATTCGCCTTCACTAAGTGGGCCCACAGGCAAATTCTGGCGCAAAGTCTATTTTTAGACTATGTCTATTTTTAGACATATGGAGCATGGTCCAGGGGTTGCAGTATGTTATTCTTGGAGTATTGTTCATGTTGGTAAAAATAGATGGACCTCTATTTTTTGGACCTATAGGTCGAAGTCTATTTTTAGACTGCCTATCCTAAAAATAGGGAAGTCAAATATTATTTAACCTTAATAATATTTGGACTCTAAACTTCAGTTTACTCTCTTGGAGCACTTCAGTTCGAGCTACAGAAGTGGCTCATGCATCTGACAGAGGAATTACGCTATTCCTAAGGGTTTGGTGAGCTCATGTATGGTTGACTTCAGTTAGGACTTCAGTGGCAGAAGTTTGGTGGAGTTAATGAGACAACTAGTGGAGTTGTGTTCGGTTTAACTTAGTTGAACTAGTTGAGATTAGTTTAACTAGCTAATCAACTAGTAATGAGTGGAGTGAATTAAATATTATTTAATTCATTAATTAGTAACTCATTATTTAACTCAAGAACACATCAGTTCACTACAGTGCATGGACAGTTAAGTGGAGACCAGTGAAAGAGGTAGATGAAAGGGTGGAGTTAGCTATCAGTGGCGACATCAGTTGTGCATGAGATTTGCACCACACTTGGAGGAATTGCCCATGATGATTGCGCTGTCAAGCCAAGGAGATTCGAACCTTTGATCTCTATATAGACAGGCCATGATTGCGCAATAGAGGCAAGGCAATTGGCGGTGAGTTTTGAACCAGTAACCTGTTCAAAACCAAGCTAGTTTGTGTGTAACTTCATGAGAAAGTACTGAGTACTTGTGAGGAGTATTGTACTGAGTTTGTTACATGATTTCTCCATTATAATATACACAATAGCTACGAGGTTTTCAGCTATAAGCTTTCCCCATACATACTGTGTTAATGTGTATGATGAATTGATGTGCTATCGCTTGTTTTATTTCCGCATGTGTGATGATCTGAGTGGAAGAGATTATGTGTTGCATATGAATTCGAATTGATATGTGATCAGGATAATCTCGGTGGATAATTAATCATTATTCAGCAAATTTCTACAAAAATAAATAATACACTTTTTACACATTCTTGACATGAGGCATGGGAAGGCTTGTTTGTAAAAAGTTATGTATTTCTTTGAAAGAAATAAATCTTATCCAAAACCAACATCATTAAAACTATGAAGTATGAGTTTGTACCTTTGCTTCTCTAATGGGTGCTGACTCATGTTGATACCTTCAGAATTGAACATTGATGATTGATGGTTGTACTTCAAATAATGGAATTTTAACTGCGCAAGGAAACCTCATATGGCTAATGGTAAACACTTATATCCAAGACCAAGGTTGTTGACCGTTGAAATTTGTATCTTTATTGTTGTCCTGAGAAAACATAAATACTCTTGTTTTGATCTTTTGAGTTCTTGTTGGCCAAAGAAGAATGTACATTCTACGTTTCAATGAATGAGCAATGAACAAGAGAGAGTTCACTCTCTTGGTTGATAATGTTGTTGATTGCATAATGAAATGGTTTTGATGGCATTGTAATTGATGGCTTGTTTTTGTATTCTTGATGATGAGATATGTCACTGATTGTGTCATTGAAGGAAAATATCGAGTTAGATGAGAATTATGCTCTTGTTTGTATCTAGATATATATAAGATACAATCAACTATTGTTTAGTGTTGATAATGTAACAAGGAATCTCTGACATGAACTATTATCTAGTCAATTGTGATGTTTGACTAGAGTACTCAGTGATGATTATCTTGGACAGAGATATACTCGGGTTAATGGGAATGGCTCAGAGTCTAAATAGAGATTCCATATTTTTTCCATCATAGTTGGAAGTTAAGGCCAATCATGCACCATGGCTTGCAAGTCCAGGGGGCAGTCTTGTGTATCAAACAGGTCGCTGGCACTAAATAACTGTGGAATTATATAGAAACATATGAGATGTAAAGGAGCATGCAAGCTAACGCAGGGTCAGATCAACCATTAGAAGAGAATGATAATGCCCAATATATCTGATATTGTGGGCATGGATGTTTCCATACAGAATGGCGTCCCTGTTGATGTATGTAATTGTTTTTTTTGTGGCCTTTTGTTCAACGTCGTGGGGCATGCATGTTTTGAAAAATTAATCTATTTGTCTTGTGATGGTCCCCATCCACATACCTGCAGGCTTAGTCCATGTGAATATCTTACTAATTTATTGTAATTTGTTTTTAGGAAGCATCCAAAATTATTCTACCGATTAGTTCCATCCTACTAGAAGACTAGGAAAATGAATAAAGTTGGATTTGAGATCCTTGATAATATTTGAGGGATGTATCCTCGATATATTTCCAATTTTATGGTTAAATATATATACTTATTCATGAATCACTAGATATCGTAATTCCATCACAGTGACAACTTTTCTGATGCTACATCTGGTGAGTTGAATTTGAAAGTAAAATGTATATTCATGAATTTGTAGAATGCATGATGTTTAAATTGGGTTGTGGAATATGTATGAATTTTGAGACATATGATGTTTCAATATTTTAAGATGAGTTACTAGACAACGATGTGGAACTGTCAATAAATCATGTAAATAACATTTTAGATGTAGTATTGGTGTATTTCAAATAGAGTCGGATTGTTGAAGATTGCAACAAGAAACAGTGAAGGAGGCATCCTGAAACATCTTTCCTGATCCTAGTTGGAAAGTGATCACCTAAACTAGGTGGGGGCCACACAAGTGATTTTTGTCGCAACATCTATTTTTAGACTATGTCTATTTTTAGACATATGGATCATGGTCTATGAGTTGCAGGATGCTATTTATGGATGATTGGTCAAGTTGGTAAAAATAGATGGACCTCTATTTTTAGACATTGGGCGGAATCTATTTTTAGACTACCGAGCTAAAAATAGAACAGTCAAATATTATTAACCCTTAATAATATTTAGACTATAAACATTATCTTATCCTCTTGGAGCACTTCAGTTTGATGCTTGGATGTGGCACATGTAGCTGACAGAAGGAATTACGCTATTCCTAGGGTTAGTTGAGCTATTGCATGGTTGACTTCAGTTAGAACTCATGTGGCAGAGTTTGGTGGAGTTGATGAGACAGTTGGTGGAGTTGTGTTCGGTTTAACTTAGTTGAACTAGTTGTATTTAGTCTAACTAAAAAATACACTAGTGATGAGTGGTGTGAATTAATTATTAATTAATTCACTAATTATTAACTCATAAATCAACTAAAGAATACATCAGTTAACTGCAATGCATGGACAGTTCAGTGGAGACCAGTGTTAGAGGTGGGTGAAAGGGTTGAGTCTACTATCAGTTGTGACTATGGCTGTGCATGAGATTTGCACACACATTGATTGAGATTTCCAATGAGGATTTCGCAGTACAAGCCAAGGGAATTCGAACTGGGATCCAATTCATTTCTCATCTTGGATTGCGCAGTAGAGGCAGGCAAACAGTGGAGGAGATTTGAACCTGTGACTTGTTCAAATATGAGCTAGTTTGTGTGTAGCATGTGAGATAGTGTTGAGAGCTGTGAGGAGCTTTGTGCTATGTATTGTTACATGTTCTCTATCATTATAATATACAAATATTTGGGGGTTTTCAGCTGTAAGCTTTCCCCATTACATACTCTGTTCTATGTGTGCTTGATTATGTTTTAATGTGCGCATGCGACTGCTTCTATTTCCGCAAATTGATGATCAATTGTAGAAGAGGTTATGTATTATGCATGAAGCTTAAAGAGTGTGTAATTAGGATAATCTCGGTGAATAATTCAGCTATTATTCAAATTTCTACATGGTATTAGAGCGAAATTGATCATCGGATCTATTACAGTGATTACAATTTATTTCTTTTGAGATTAGTCTCAACAGAAGGCTGTAGCATCTGATCCATCCTTTCTTTGAAAGGTGATATAGTCCAAGAATGCCCTTTACGCCGATCTATGTGCTAGAAATACCTTTGTTAGTTTCGTCAGCATTATGTTGCTGAGTTTTGAGCTGGTGGAATTTGAATTTGCAGAAGTGTTTTCTTGGTGTCGAAGTCAAAATGTCTTATCAAGGATTGCGATTGGAGTATGCTCTTGAAGGCAGCTCGAATTATATTTCATGGAGAGATAGGATGGAGGCGGTGCTCGATCACAATGGGCTGAAGGAGTTCATAGATGCTGAAGTTCCAAAGCCTAGCGATGCAGCCTTGGTTGAGGCTTGGCAAAAGAAGACAACGGTGTCGAAGGATTCTGTTGGAGGGCGTGAAGGATCACATAGTATCCAGCATGCATGGAAAAGCTTCTCCATATTTGATGTGGAAAGCGTTGACAGATCTATTCCAAAGCAAGAGCGACCAGAGGAAGTTGGCGCTCAAGGATAAACTCAGACATATAAAGATGGAGAAGAATACACTATTACTGCATACTTGACAAAGTTTGTCCACTGCAGGATGAGCTTGGGAGGTAAGAGTTAGTGGATGAAGAAGACTTAGTGAGCTTGGCTTTGGGCTCAACAGCTGGTATAGCTACGAGGATCACAATGGCCTGGAGAAACTGGCTAGGATGGGAGCGATTGGCCTGATCTTGTGCAAGAGGAGAGGAGATACTGTGGAGTACCAGGGATTGGATTTTTGGACAAGGCATCTCGATGAAGAAGATTGCGTTTGGTCGCAAACAAGGAAGGGGAAGGGCAAGAAGAATTCTCAATCCGGTGCGGATGGTGGCGGAGCGTGACATGTCCAAAGTGAAGTGTTTTCAACGTCACGATCATGGACATTACGCCGCCTAATTGTCCACGTGTAATAGCCAAAGAACAAGCAGCTTCGCCGAGCTTCACTGTGAGGCTCTTGCCTCGCAATTTGAGCTGAACTTCTCATTGATCGCATGCATGGTGTCTAGTGCATTGGGATCGGGGTGGTATTTTGATAGTGGCGCTTCCTTTCACATGACGGGGGATGTGAATCTTTTTAGTGACTTGGTGGAGAAAAATCTTCGGTTGCATATTGAGTTGGGCGAAAATGGACGATACAATGTGACCGACATTGGTACCATTACCTTTCAGAGGGAGTTAGGTAAACTCATTCTTTTACAAGATGTAGTGCATGTTCCAGGTTTAAAGAAGAATTTAATCTCAGTCGCAATGTTAGAGGATAAAGGGTATGGTGTTGTCTTTAGTGAAGGAAAACTTTTCTCTCGCACAAGGAAACCAGACAAGTCAAAGAAGGTTGGTATCTGGCAAAGAATTCCTCACAGACGAAGTAGAGTGGATGTTCTGGCTGAGTTCTTTTATCATGGTACAGAAAGACACATGCAATTTATGCTTGAGAGGAGCAAGTTTCGCATGTATTAGTGAACCCTGGATTTGGAGCAATGAAGGGAAGATGAGGATCATGGAGGGGGAGCAACCACTCATGCAAAGAAATTTTGTGCCAGATGGGCAAAGGTAGTGCATGCAGCTATACCACCAGGTGAGAGGTGGGACGACATGCATGAGTAATCCCAAGAGGATATTTCTGGGCAGGATTCATTGAGATGGTGTGGATCTCATGAATTAAATTGAACTCCGCTACAAGGTGCCCACAGCCGTAGCAAATAGCACATGACTGGCTTGATTGATGCAGGCAGATCAAAGTGACAGTGTCAGATACTGGAGCGTGGATCAGAGTTGACAGCAAGTGCAAGAGTGCATGGGTGCAAGAGTTCAACAGCGCAGTGGTTCCTAATGACATGTGTAGTTGGTACCAGCAGAAGTCGAAGACTTTGATGATAGATGCATGGAGTTGCATGGCGCATCAGACTGATTGAGTTGTTTGGAGCCTATTCAGTTTCGGAAGAGTTGCAGAGCAGATGCATGGAGTTGCATGGCGCTAGTGAAGGTTGCAGGGCGAATGCATGGAGTTGCATGTCGCATGCAAAGACAGTCCTTTCTTGTTGAGAGGGAGTGTTGAAGATTGCAACAAGAAACAATGAAGGAGGCATCCCAACATCTTTCCGATCCTAGTTGGAAAGTGATCACCTAAACTAGTGGGGCCACACAAGTGATTTTTGTCAAAGTCTATTTTTAGACATGGATCATGCACGGTGAGTTGCAGATGTTATTACATTGATTATTGTTATAAAAGAGATGGACTCATTTTAAGACATTAGCTTGAATCTATATTAGACTACCGAGCTAAAAAACAGTAGAAATATTCAAATATTATTAACCCTAATAATATTTAGACTATAAACATTATCTTATCCTCTTGGAGCACTTCGCTTTGATGCTTGGATGTGGCACATGCACTTTCTACGTGCTGAAATTCATGTTATCTTAGTTAGCTGAGCTATTGCATGGTTGACTTCAGTTAGAACTCATGTGGTAGAGTTTGGTGGAGTTGATGAGACAGTTGGTGGAGTTGTGTTCGGTTTAACTTAGTTGAACTAGTTGTATTTAGTCTAATTGATAAATACACTAGTGATGAGTGGTGTGAATTAATTATTAATTAATTCACTAATTATTAACTCATAAATCAACTAAAGAATACATCAGTTAACTGCAATGCATGGACATTTCAGTGGAGACCAGTGTTAGAGGTGGGTGAAAGGGTTGAATCTACTATCAGTTGTGACTATGGCTGTGCATGAGATTTCCACACACATTGATTGAGATTGCCAATGAGGATTGCGTAGTACAAGCCAAGGGAATTAGAACTGGGATCCAATTCATTTCTCATCTTGGATTGCGCAGTAGAGGCAGGCAAACAGTGGAGGAGATTTGAACCCGTGACTTGTTCAAATCTGAGCTAGTTTGTGTGTAGCATGTGAGATAGTGCTGAGAGCTGTGAGGAGCTTTGTGCTATGTATTGTTACATGTTCTCTATCATTATAATATACATATAGTTGGGGGTTTTCAGCTGTAAGCTTTCCCCATTACATATTGTGTTCTATGTGTGCTTGATTATGTTTTAATGTGCGCATGCGTCTGCTTCTATTTCCGCAAATTGATGATCAATTGTAGAAGAGGTTATGTATTATGCATGAAGCTTAAATAATGTGTAATCAGGATAATCTCGGTGAATAATTCAGCTATTATTCAAATTTCTACACGAATTACTTTGTTAATCCATTAACTCACTAAAGCGAGTAACGTGCTAAAGAGTTGATATAAGTGTGATAATAAATCCATGAATATAAAAAATTTATCCATTACCTGCAATGCAAGTAAAAGAAGCTATTGAAGGCTGGGTAGGACGCTTCCCGAATAATTCTCCTGAGTTGGGTGTAATAAACCAGTGGAGACCCTTGGGATGAATCCCGAAAAGGACAAAAAAATTGAACTGGACTAGGAGCCTTGATGTTAAGATTTGCTAACCTGTAAGGTTAACTGCCACTGTCTGGAGGAGAAGAGCTTGGGGGAGAGACTAGACATCATAGCCAGTCTCAAGGTTGAATCCATCCTAAACTTTACTAGTGTAAAAATAGTATACATAAACAGGTGAATAGACATAAAGGTATAATGGTGCCAATGTACGATCTCTCATAAGAGACAAAAATTATTGAACTCTGAATATATCATTATTTATTGATTAACAAGCAGAGAAAATAAAGCTAATACCATGGTGGATTGAAAATTGTAATAGTGATACTTGGAGCGGTCCTTATCGATTGGCGAAATCGTTGGGAAAATAAAGGAATTTATAATGATGTATATATGATCGGATAATACAAAATCAAATTGGTGCAAATTATTAACCCTTGATGGGTTATGATGAATGCTAATTATACACACACACACACACACACATTGATGATAAACTAATAACCACAAGGATGGTGAATGTAGGTCAAACTGGAAAGGAAGGCCATAATCAAACCTCTGAGTATTATCACTTAGAGGAAATGGTGTTACAGAAAACAAACAGTTACCGCATTAAGTGCAGCAAAGGTAATTCAACCAGGAAGAATCACCCGTGAAAATTGAAATAAATATTTTATGCGTAAGCATATTCCGGCCTTTGTTCAAAGTTAGAAACACCGAGGGTGATGTTTTTCTCATGGGGGGGGGAAGATGTAACACCCCCAGTGAAAAGTAAATAGTTAATTTACTTTTAATACAACATTTCAACGAACTGGAGAAATTTAATATTTAAATTTATTTTGATTTTATTTCATTTATAAATATACATTAACTAAGATTATATTTTCATGGTTGACATACATAATTTATATGAATTATAATTAAGAAGACATGATAAGGAAACTTAGTTGAAGAGGCCCGATAGTAGTTACCTAACTACCTAACAACTAGATAGTTGTGTTTCTTGGTCCTTTCTCCCAAGAGATAAAAATAATCTCAGGTGGGAGGAGAGGGGGTTCCACCCTCTGAAGGATATCAAAAAGGACAAAAAGAAAGGAAGCACACTATGAACTGCAATCTGGAGATTACAAAGGAGGTTATTCTATAGTTGGTCTTGAAACTACTGGGATTTCCTCCAGACAAGACTGAACCTAGAGGTTTTGAGGTCTGCAAGGTGGTCAAACAGAAAGTGTCACAGACTGTACTGGTAGTAAGGGGTTCGAGGGGAGAATCCAACATGATTATCGATCTCATAGGAAGGGCGGAAAGCTCTTCTGGCTAAGTTTCCTAGTCAAGCTTTCTAGTAAATAGACCATTATTTGTGAAAGTTTAGGTACTGTGATTTTATATTAGTTTAAGCATTGTGACTGTTTGTTTTCTGAAGATTTTATTATATTAATTCAGTAAGTCTGTAGCTTCTAAGGCAGTAAGACTGTATATGATATGTCAATAAAACTGTAAATGTGAATCGACAAAGCTGTGACAACTTAATAATAGAAATTGTTGTATCTGTTAAATAGAATTAAGTTGAATTAGGGCCTTTCAATTAAGACCCATACTCCTTGTACCCTATATATATATATATATATATATATATATATATATATATGAAGTACTTGGAAGCCTGGGTTCAGGTCTAAAACATAAAAATGGTATGTAACTGACCCTACTATAATTTTAAGAACAGACAGGTAAACTATTTGGCAAAAGATAGTGTCGTAGTGATGGTAATGGACGGTTAGTCCACTCCGGGTAGGGTCCCAGAACGAAGATTCCGTAAAATAGTAGGTAAAATTTACACGAAATAAAATAAAATTCTTGAGGGGTGGTCTGGTCACCCTTAGTTCAAATATCAACAGATATATGAGAGACCAATTGATGAAAATAACTCTCTAAATTGAGCAGAATCCATCATACCATACATTGCATAAATTGTAGTTGAATATTGAAGATATTCTGATAATGATTGTTAGGTCCCTATATCACTAGTATAGTCCCTTATTGTTGTAAGTGTAACCCCCTTATTGTTATTATTGTACCCTTGTAACCCCCATTTTGTTATTATTGTGCCCTTAAATTATTATTGTTAGGTCGGCTAGGATTACATTGTGGCCCACTAGGATTACATTATGGCCACATGGACTCCTATATATAGAAAGGAGTTTTTGTAAATTGTATCATCCAAGAATTGTTCATTTATGTAATGTATTGGAGGTTGCCCCCTCGAAGTGGCTTATTTCTAAAGTGTTTATATCTCTTTTCTTCTATTTTTGGAGCTGGTTACACAACATTTGGTATCAGAGCTTTGGATTCTAGGGTTTCGCTGCTCCAAACAGGTCATCGTGGCATTTTCGCTATAACTTTTTTTCTACGAAGTTTCAGAAGCTGAAATTTTTAGGGTGGTGCGAAGCCAAATCCCGAGGAACATCGTCAGTAAATTTTAGAGCTTGCTGGGCAATATTTTTGGAGATATGATCTATGGAAGTTAGGTATTTTTTCAGGCTCCTAAATAGGTCATCGTGGAATTTGCGCTATAACTTTTTTTCTATGAAGTTTCAGAAGCTGATATTTTTAGGGTGCGAAGCTGAAATCCTAAGGAAAATCTTCAAAAACTTTTAGAGCTTGGTTTGCAACATTTTCGGAGATATGATCTATGGAAGGTAGTTCTTTTTCAGGCTCTTGAAGTTCATCTCAAAGAGGTGATCATGGGAAAATCTTCATAACTCTCTCTCTGAGCATCGAATTCAAGTGCTGTAAAAAGTGGTCGCAATTACACGGACTTTGGTTTCTTTTCTATAAATTTTAGAGCCAAAGGACAAAACAACACATGTGGAAAGTCGTACAAGTTCGCTCTACTAAACTAGTCCAAATTGGGTCATTGTGGGAGATTGGACATAACTTTGTCTTGAAGAATCCAAATCAGGTTAGACCTGTGGCATTTGAAATAAGCTTCAGAGGGCTACTATAGGGCTAAATTTCAGATATTGAGGATCTTCAATTATAGATATAATGCAATTTCAATATCGAGCTCCTCAAAAGTAAGTAAAAGGTGTGTATTTTTTTTCCAAATTGCATAAGTCTTGTTTGAAGAATCAAGTTGAATTGATTCCAAGGGCATATTGTAGAATAGATATCAGTATTGGATTCTAAAATGGCCCCTAAAAATAATTCAACACCCATTAAGCCTTTATAAGGCTCTAATATGACTCATGAAGACGAAGAATTGCAACATGACCTATCAAAATTACAAGAGCAAGTGCAACAAATTTCGCTCTCGCAAAGAGCAACAAAAAATGACATGGAAGTTTTGAAGAAAGACGTGGAAACTAAGATGGATGGTTTGAAGAAAGGCGTGGAATATAAGATGGATGGCATGGAGGATGGCATGGAATCTAAGATGGATGACATGGAAGCTAAGATCGATGAGACAATGGAAAACATGAAGAATGAACTAAAAGCAGACATGCAAGGTTTGACAAAGTTGATACAAGAAGTGTTTCCTAATGGTGAAAATATAGTAGATGAAACTCATGATCAGAACAAAATAAATGTTAATCAGGATTTCATAAACTCTAATGTTGGAAGGAAGAACCACCATATTCCAAAAATAGATATGAGGAAGTTTGATGGAAAGGATCCTGCAACATGGATACTACAGATGGAGCGATATTTTGATCTCCATAATGTGCAAAACACACAAAAGGTACGCATTTCAACCTTACATTTAGAACAAAATACATTTGTATGGTATCGATGGCTTTGATCTCATAAAAAAATTGTCACTTGGTCAATTTTTATGGAGGAAATGATAGCACATTACGAGGATACAAAGAGCAACACCTTCTTTAGCCAATTGATAAATCTCAAACAAAAGGGTTTAGTGGGGAAGCACATTGAGGACTTCCAAAAATTGAATATAAGGGTAATTGATATTCCAGAGGAACACAGGATTGATCTCTTCATAGGTACTTTAAAGGATAACATCGAACATGAAGTTCACGTTTTCGAACCTGATTCATTGGAGAAGGCATTCAGGTTGGCAAGAAAAATTGAATGTAAGCCTACCACTCACTTTTATAAAGAAGGAAGTGTTGGTATGCCTATATTTCCACAACCTACAAGGTTGACACCACAAAAATTGGAAGAAAAAAGAGAAAAAAGGCTTTTCTACAGTTGTGATAGCAAATACCCTAAAGGTCATAAGTGTGCTGAGAAGAAATTATTTTACATAGATTGTGAAGAGGAAGAAAAAAATGAACAAGAAGAGAGGATATACACCAGGAACTGTTCTCAGAAGAGAAAGAAATGAATCCGACCATATCGTGTAATGCCTGCAGGAATTACCACTTCAAAATCTCAAGATAGAAGGACATATCAAGAAAAAGGTAATAGTGTTGATTGATTCAGGTAGCACCCATAATTGTATTCATTGTAAGGTAGCCAAGGAATTAAATTGTTTCCTATACCCAACACTAGAATGTCAAGTGATGGTTGCAAATGGAGGAACTATAAATTGATCTAGAAAATGCCATAATATCAAGCTAACCATGGGGGAATATGTATTGACTAGTCCAATGCTTTCCATTCCTATGGGAGGTGTTGATGTTGTACTAGAGTACAATGGTTACAATCTTTGGGGACGGTAGCTTTTAATTTTCAAGAACTTTTCTTGAAATTTTTTTCAGAAGGAAAGGAAGTCGAATTATGGGGTATTGCAGGGAAGCCGGGAAAGATAATAAGCTCTAATGTCATGACAAAGCTTCTAAAGAAAGAAAAACGAGGCGTAATTGCACAACTATGCTCACTAGAAGTTCCAACATCAAAATCATCTATTTCTGTAGATCTCCAAAATGTCTTGGACAATCATTCCAAGGTGTTTGAAACTCCCAAAGGACTCCCACCTATTCGTGATCATGATCACGTTGTTCATTTGATTCCAGGAAGTGTTCCTCCAAACATCAAGCCTTATAGATATCCTTATGTCCAAAAGAGCGAAATTGAACGTATGATTGCGGAAATGTTAGAGGTGTATACCAACCTAGTCAAAGTTCTTTCTCTGCTCCCGTCGTATTGGTACACAAGAAGGATGGATCATGGCGAATGTGTCCGGATTATAGGGAGCTAAATAAGCTCACCATTAAGATAAATTTCCCATTCCTGTGATTGATGAATTATTGGATGAATTACATGAAGCAATTTATTTTACCAAGTTGGATCTTCGTCAGATATCATCAAATTAGAATGAAGACTGAAGATATTCCGAAAACAACATTTCAAACTCATGAGGGTCATTATGAATTTTTGGTCATGCCTTTTGGCCCTACCAATGCACCTTCTAAATTTCAAGGGTCGATGAATTCTATTTTCAAACCCTTCCTTAGAAAATTTGTGCTAGTATTTTTTGATGATATACTAATCTGCAGAAAGTCTTGGAAGGATCATGTTCAACATGTTGACAGGGTGCTAAAACTATTGCAGGAGAAACAATTATATGCAAAAACATCCAAATGTTTCTTTGGGGTACAAATGGTGGAATATCTGGGTCATATTGTATCTCACGAGGGTGTTAAGGTAGACCCTAACAAAATTAAAGCCATTAAGGAATGGAAAGTCCCCACAACCATAAAGCAATTGCGAGGATTTCTCAAGTTAACAGGGTATTATCGCAAGTTTGTTAAGACTTATTGGAGAATAACAGCACCTCTAACAACATTATTTAAGAAAGATGCATTTTAATGGACTCCTAAAGCAACTAAGGCCCTTGAACATCTTAAAGAGGAAATGTGCCTAGCACTAGTCTTAACTACGCTAGACTTCACAAAAACCTTTTTGTGGAATGTG
This sequence comes from Pinus albicaulis, assembly GCA_034641835.2. Lineage (NCBI taxonomy): Eukaryota > Viridiplantae > Streptophyta > Pinopsida > Pinales > Pinaceae > Pinus > Pinus albicaulis. The sequence continues at coordinate 1,934,825,169 of CM076575.1, forward strand.
ATGCCTTAGGAAATGGAATTGGTGTGGTTTAATGCAAGAAGGAAGACTCATTCCTTTTGAAAGTCTTCCAATCAAAGGAAAGTATTTACAGAAACCTATTTATGAGAAGGAAATGTTAGCAATATCGCATGCACTAAAGAAATGGTGAACTTACCTAATGGGAAGACACTTCAAGGTAAAAACTGATCATGATAGTCTTAAACACTTTTTGGAACAAAGAATATCTTCAGAAAAGCAACAAAAGTGGGTCACAAAGATTTCGGGTTATGACTTTGAAATCATCTACAAAAAAGGGAAGCTAAATGTTGTTGCAGATTCACTCTCAAGAAAGGATGAATAGGTGGACACATTGCTTTGTGCCATTTCTATTATCCAATCAAATTGGATAACTAAAGCAAGGGATGAATGGAAGAAGGATGAAGAAGTGTGGACACTCATTCAAAAGTTGCAGCAAGATCCTAGTACATCTGATACATTTATTTGGAAAAATGATTCCTTATGGTATAAAGATCGCTTATATCTTTGTAGGAATTCCCAACTAGAAAAAAATATTCTTTTGGAATTGCACATTTATCCTTTAGGAGGACACTCGTGATTTTTAAAAACTTACCACAGGGTGAAGAAAGAATTTTTTTGGATGGCCTTAAATCTGATATTCAAAAGTTTGTGACGAAATGTTTGGTTTTGCCAGAAAAATAAAGTTGAGACAATTAAGACCCCGAGTCTTCTATAACCTTTATCCATTCCATTTCAACATTGGGAGGAGATTTCAATGGATTTTATCACACGTTTACCTAAGTTTGAGGGAAAGAGTGTAATCATGGTGGTAGTTGATACACTTACCAAGTATGCACACTTTTGTGCATTATCTCATCCATTTAAAGAAAGTGCAGCTGCTACTACATTTATGGACACAACTAAAAAGCTACATGGAAACCCAAATGTTTATGTGAGTGACAGAGATCCCATTTTTACTTGAAATTTTTGGACGGAGTTATTTTCTTGTTTTGGTACTCAATTAGCTCATAGCTCATCTTATCATCCTCAATCATTTTGCATAATGTAGGATAAGTAAATAAATGTTTGGAAGGATATCTTCATTGTTTTGTATCCGATAAACAAACACAATGGTCAAGCTGGGCACTTCTCGCCGAATGGTGGTATAACACTTCCTTGCATACTACAAAGAAGAATGACCCCATTTATGGCACAATATGGATATCATCCACCATCCATCACATCATCTTTAAGAGAAAATTCGAAGGTTCACGCAGTGGAAGATCACATCGAGCATCAACAAGAAGCTCTCCAACTCTTAAAGGACAACCCGAATTTGGCACAAAATCGAATGAAACAACAAGCAGATCAACATCGCAGCAAGAGAAGTTTTGATGTAGGAGACTGGGTATTTTTACGGCTACAACCATACAAACAAATGTCCCTCAAGCAATCTAAGAAGGATAATAAATTATCGCCAAAGTACTATGGTCCTTACAAGGTGTTGCAAAATATTGGTACTATGGCACACAAATTGGAGCTTCCTGCTTCTTCACGAGTGCATCCAATTTTCCATGTTTCATGCTTAAAGAAGGTTATAGGTGAAAATATTCCAGTTCAAACAATATTGCCTGAACTTGATGAGGAAGGAAAAATCATATTGGAACCTGAAGCGGTCATGGAAACAAGAACTCGACAGCTACAAAATCGATCAATTTCAGAGTATCTCATCAAGTGGAAGAACTTACCCACTGAAGATTCAACATGGGAGGATGAGAATTTTATACAGAAGCACCCAAAGCTACTCAAGCGTTGATGACAACATTTTTTTGAAGGAGAGAGGCATGTTAGGTCCCTATATCACTAGTATAGTCCCTTATTGTTGTTAGTGTAACCCCATTATTGTTATTATTGTACCCTTGTAACCCCCATTTTGTTATTTGTGCCCTTAAATTATTATTGTTAGGTCGGGTAGGATTACATTGTAGCCCACTAGGATTACATTATGGCCCCATGGACTCCTATATATAGAAAGGAGGTTTTGTAAAGTGTATCATCCAAGAATTGTTCATTTATGTAATGTATTAGAGGTTTCCCCCTCGAAGTGGCTTATTTCTAAGGCGTTGATATCTCTTTTCTTCTATTTTTGGAGCTGGTTACATAACAACGGTGAATTAAATTAGAAAGTAAACATGATAGACCTGAAGGGTAAATATGCACTGTACAAACCATAGATAATACAAATAATTATCTACAGAGAGTTATTATGAGTACAACGAGAGAGCCACAAGGTTCATATTCTGGAAAAACTGAAAGATACAGGATACGATAGAAGTATTTATGCATAAGAAAATATATATACTCAATTTAAGTAAGAATGGAAATGGGTGTAATCGTTATAAAGCATCATCTGCATGTATCGAGTATATATGAGAACAAAATACAAATAACTGTACAATAAAATGGAACTTGAAATATACAAAGAAGACTGGGGTTACACGACATGTGTACCCTCTGTAATATAATAGCAGATAAATCCATAGCTGGGGTTACTTCTGTGACCACCTTTATAAGAAAATTATGTATTTCAGAAAATGTAGAATGACCTACAACTCAATGGCAATCGAATATAAGCCGATATCCTATTCATGAACCAGAAGACAATAAGCATCGAACATATTGTCTGCATGTGACACTCAAGTAGAGAGCGGGCTGGAGAGACTGGTGAACGATAGAATCATATAAATAATTGTCATAGAAGTAGGTATTAAACCCTTCCGAAGATCTAGAATAACCATTACGCAAATCAGGGTGGAGGGTAGTACCTATGCAAACCAAGAAGCAAAAAGGATAAGATTATGTATGATTTACAAAATAAAGTAGTTCTGGAATGTTAGAAAACCTTTAAATTCAAATAGGGGTTACATGTCGAAGTAGGGTTACCTTCGAATCCCAAATCTTGCACCTGCAACTAGTAGATGGAAGTCAAACCACTGAAATGCCTTAACCAATCAAGCAGGGAATTAAACATCTGAAGAGAATCTACCTGTGCATTGCTACTACCACTTGAGCACCGAGATAACGAAGACACAGACTGTGGTGGAGATCCCAGTCCAAGTATGTGGGTTTTCTGTGAATGTGAGTATCATATGAAATTGAACAACTCAAGTAGAACTCGTCAACCCTCAGAATAAATGAAATGCCAAAAAGGTAAGGGAATTGAAAACGATGCGGTGACATAGACAAATGATGAACATGCCGAGGATTTGGGTGGGGGTAGTACCCTAACCACCCCTTGAGCCATCTCAACCATGGGATTTGATTTGAATCTATGGTCGGATGACTACACAAGTGTCTAAAGATCAAAACACAGTAAAACCCTTCTCGAAAATCTAAATTTGGCTGCCATGGGTTAAGTCATAAATCAATTGTAATAAAGCATAATACTAATCATAGGGTAACCACCACATATTATATTTAATATGATTGTAATGTCATCAATGTAATGGATGCAAGGTGTCAATCCCGCGGAATTCCACCGTCACAGGATGGTATAGCCCGGGTAGCACTATCTCCTATGGTAGAAGCAGAATAAATTACAAATAGTGTGAGGCTGCCACATAGTTAAAATAAAATGCCTTGTAACGTACCCATAAGAATTTGGCATGTATATTTTGAAATTACAGCTGGAGGGGAATAAAGTTAGCATTATTCTTGAACTATGTGTAATTATAATTATTGCATGATGTTGTAGTATGTGCAAAGTAAATGAAAGTAATTAATTAAATTTTTCGTAATGGATGTTACATGTGGTAATGGATATTACAATGGTTGTATGCAATTCTCTTACATAAGGCTTCTTTTCTTCAAACCATAGCTGTTACCCTAATTGAATCCTTGAACTTATGAGAATAATGAATTTTTTTGAGGTTTCACAATGCATCAAAAGATAAGAGATTGCAATTTTCATTAACCAATGTTTGTTCCTAAAATGTTAATATGTGTAGGTCAACTTAGGACCCTTAGCTAATCTAATTTTTAGGCAATATTTTGAGGCCTTCATGACTATAAATGCAAAGTTTTTGCACACTACTATAATCCTAGTCATTTTGTCTCAAGGCCTTCTAAGTCTGTCTCCTAAAGACTATTTTGGCCAAGATATGGCCTTTGATGTTTGATTTGGGAAGTCTTAAGTTGTTCAATTTGAGCTAGAATAATGAATCTCGTTTATACTGTATTAACTAAGAATAAAGTGATATTATACCTTAACTAAATTCACTCACTACAAATTTTCTATGGTGATCCTATGGTGTACAAGTCTTTCACCTAGTGTCTTCTCAGTTTCCATGAGGGCCTGGTATAGTGTGAACCATTGATCTTGTATGAGGAGTAAGCCTCACTTCCAATCATTCTCAATAAAATCCCTATGTGTAAATACATTTTTAGAGCAAAGATATATTAATACATGACCAAAATATATACTTATATACCAAGAGTTAATATGATTAATGGAGGTATGGTAAATCTAGTAAAATTTTGGTTATTAAAAGGAGAGACTGAAAGTTTGTAGTGTTTCTTTTTTTTGATAATGACACTTTGGGAAGTAATTTGACGTATGAAGTGGAAAATTAATTAGATAGTGCTCTTCCCTATTCATGGGCAAATAAATGCATAAACAATGGTAGGAAATAACTCCTCATAAATATGCTTAATTACATATGAAAAATAATAACAATAACTCTTGGTAAGTATGCATAATTAACTCTTGGTAATTATATTCATAAATTATGGCTGAAAATAACTCTACATAATTATTTTTATTTACATGAGTATAAAAAATGTTATTTTTAATCAAAGTTCATATAAATTTTAGGGTTAGTAAATATTGGTAAGAAGTTTTGTTTACTTAATGAAATATAAATTTTTTAATAATCTATTCCATTAAGATTGAGCTCAATGGTTAACAGCATGTGTTTCCTCCTAAGAAATCACAAGTTCAAAGCCAAATAAGAGTAGAGTATGTATGACTTGCAGTCAAATAGGTGAGCTGAAATTGCTTGGATATTCATTGACCATAAACTTCATTTGGAGGTCGATAGCTTGAATATTCACGGACATCTTGGAAATTTGCACTTTCTAATGACACATGGGAAATGCTTGGATATTCACCTACCATAAAAATTTTGGAATTTATTGACTATTAATGATTGATAGTTGAGTTATAGGTTTCATGCATTTACTTTTCCGATTTCATGGATCATCTGATTGATAGTTGAGTTATAGGTTTCATGCATTTACTTTTCCGATTTCATGGATCGAGTTATAGGTTTCATGCATTTACTTTTCCGATTTCATGGATCATCCGCCAACTTTTTGGAATGTACTGACTATCAACAAGGCAGTTGACCTGCAATAACCACAATATTTCTAGAATGTATTGAATATCAATAATGAATGATTGACTTAAATGTTTTCTGCACTTATTTTTTCAATTTCAACCATAGACACTTTGGAAATTTGCACTTTTCACTGATATATGAGAAATTCTTTGAAATTCACTTACCACAAAATTTTTGGAATGATTGGTAGTTGAGTTAAAGGTTTCATGCATTTCTTTTGATGGGTCATTGATGGTTGACTCAAAGGTTCTATGATTGGAAGTTGAGTTAAAGGTTTCATGCATTTACTTTTCCAAATTTATCTACGGGCTATTTATGGTGCCTTAGTCTAAAATATAGGTTATAGCTATCAAATTTCAATATTTTGGGTGCCTTAGAGGTTTTGATGCCGCTTAATCCATTTCCATCATAAAAAACATGATTCAAACACTGCAAGATTTCTTAAATTTTTTTTGCCCAAATTTCGATCACTTTTGGCACTTCGATCAATTCCTCCACCTCCGTAGACAACTCCATTTATGGTTGACTCACAAATTCCATGATTGAATAGCTTAATGAATTTCAGATGCACTTACTTTTCCAAATTTTCCAACCATAAACCATGAGTGGGATTTGCCCATTAATGATTGACTCAAAATTTTCATGATTGAGTAATTTATAAATTTAAGTGATACACTTACTTTCCCAATTTCCCAAACTACATGTGGTTTACTCAAAGATTTCATAATTTGGGTAATTGTCAATTTCATCAACGCACTTACTTTCCCATCCACTATAAGTCGTTGAATCAAAGAGTTCATAATTGGGTAACTTATGAATTTCAACAATACATTTTTTTTCTCCATTTCAGTGGTTGACTCAAAGGTTTCATGATTAGGTAACTTCTAAATTTTATCATATGGGAACAATTGACTATCCACTCCAAGGATAAGGGTTTTCTAATTTCAAATTTTTTTACTTTTGCACTCTTTTTATTTATGAATGTAAACTATTTATGCACATAGAATTTAATTATTATAATAACGGTGAATTACACACTTATAGCATAATCTAGTTTACAACTAGTCAGGAAAGAAGATCATAATCTTACAATGAGACTTCAAAGACTTTCAAGGTTTACATTCTTAAGTAGGAAAACAATAATAAGATAAAATGTAAATTTTCAGAAATATTTAGCACCTAGGAGGTCCTATGAGCCTATTCTAATAATAGAGGATGAGAAGTAACAAGCTTCGAAAGTCAAACAAGGGTCACTAATGATTTAATGAAATAAAACAACTTTTAGGTGAAGAGGGTGAGATAAGAGCTCCTTCTATTTTTTCAGGAGACCTTGATGGTTCATTTAGACATTGAGAGATGTTCGAGAGCATGTTGAGACTCCCAGGAGCACTTTAAAATAAAACAAACTTTTGAATAAGTTTCCATACTATATGGCATTGATGAGAGACATTGTAAATTATAAGCCTTCAAGTTTTCAAGAGTCGACAAACTAGAAAGGATAATGAGATGCCATAGTGGAGAGTGCACCTTTAATATGAATAAAGATATTTTGGATATAGTGCCAAGATTGGATGGGAAGTTAGTTGTGAGTTCGAGGTGGATTTACAGGATTAAGCATCATACAAATGGCAGCATTGAGAAGTTCAAACTGAGGTTTGTAGTAAGAGGGTTCTCCTAGAGAGAGGGAGTGGACTATGAAAAAATATTTGGTCCAATCACCATGTACACTTCTATTAAAGCTATTATGTCATTGATTTATTTTATGGGATGGAAAACACATTAAATGGATCTGAAGACAACTTTCATTAATGGGATCATTGAGGAAGAAGTACATAGATCAACTTTAGAGCTTTGAGGTAAATGGGAAGAAGTCCCATGTGCGCAAGCTTATGAAATCCTTGTATGGACACAAGCGGAAATCTAAAGCATGGTATTCCAAGATTGATGGATATCTACATAGTATGGATTTCGCCGAAAGAAAACTATGTTCTAACTTATATTATATATTTTTTGATATGAATTGACTTTATTTGGTGTTGTTTGTAGATGACTTGTTTTTGATAGGTGGAGAGAAGCTCATTGTAGGGTGCAAAGCAATCATGGTAGCTACACTCAAGATGAAGGATGTTGAAAAGATGCATTACTTCATAGTGTTGGTGGTTAGCAGAGACCATGGGAGATTTTCCGTAGGCACTATAAGTGTGTAGTTTAGATCAAAAAGAGGTTTTGAATGGGGCATTACAAACCTATGGCCATAACCATGGCCACCAATTTGAAGAAGATGAGAGTGTCATATTCAAAGTTGGTGGATCCCAAGATGTATAGGTAGCTGATAAGTTCCTTATGTATTTGGTCACCTCCAGGTCAAATATATGTTTTGTAGTGAAGACCTTGAGTCAATTTATGTTGGAGACAAGGAAATAACATTAGGTAGCAGTAAAACATGCACTTAAGTATTTGAGGGGCATGGTGGAATATGGTATAAGATATCTTGCAAATGGGGAAGTGAAGTTGCAAGGTTATTCAAACTTAAATTGGCAGCATGTAGTGCAACAAACGAAATAACACCTTAGGGCATTTCTTTAACTTGGGATCATCAATAATATTTTGGTTTAATAAGAAGTAGAATTTCATGGAACTTAAGTCAATAGAGGCATACTAGATGGTAGTTAGTTAGGAGCTGGAGCCTACAATCATTTATTGTGATAATCAAAGTTATAAACTCTTTGAGAATCCAATGTGTCATGATAGGTTCAAGCATTTAGAGATTATACATCACTTCATATGAAAAAAGGTTCAAAGGGAGAGATGGAGCTCTAACATAGCTCTAACATATTCCCACAAATTAACATGTCATTGATATTCTGACCAAGACCTTGCTAAAAGGGAAGTTTGAGGCATTTAGAGACAAACTTGGACTAGTGCATAATTTCTTCATCACTGAGAGTAAGCGTTGAGAATTATAGATTAGACAACAATGTCTACAAAATTTCAGTGTGAATGTGAAAAGCAATTCAATATGTTTTCAAAAAGTAATTTTATCTTGTAATTTGGTTAAAAGTCTTATATTTAGCATTTAAGTCTAAAATTGTATCTCATGCATAACTTAGACTATAAGTAATCTTAAAAATAGATTCTATGCCAAAAGTATAAAAATACAACAAGGTAGAAGCTTTAAACATGCTTCAACAATTAAGCAAGTTGAGTGATAGGGAGGGAAAGAGAGCATACAACTAGGAAATAGATGTTCTAGCTAAAGAGTCCCATATAACAATTTCCTATAATCCTATAGAGATCACCATATGGATCCAGACAATAGTACATATGTCTATATAGTTTGTATGGATAAGGCATACATTCATGCAATGGTCACTTCACTTTGTTCAAGGTGTTTTTGGTATCTTGCAGTGTTGTTTTTGGGCAATGTGAAAGGTTTCCCTGTAAGTTGTTAGAATGAATGAAAAACTAATTGGAAAGAGCAATTACTTGTGTATGTGTGAAATTTACTTTTATGCTTTCACTATATAATAATAATAATAATAATAATAATTATTATTATTATTATTTTAAGGTCATGATCCAGTCAAACAGCAAATTGACCCATCTCTAAACAAGGATTTGACTACTTCTAAAGCCTGCAAAAATATACTCACTTTGGATTTGAATTGTAAAAAAGTTACATACTCTACTACCTTCTATATTTGGACCTATAACATTGTAAAAAAAAACACATATAAGTTAACCATTAAATCCACCCAAACTACATAATTGATGTTGTACCATATAATTTAAAATTTAATTTTGATATTAATTAAAATCCATTTTCACCATTAATTAGATTCATTAACCCATTTTTATTTTCATTGAAATCATAATGACATTACTCAATTAGGGCTTGAGATTTCCACGTGGAGGGTTTTAAAGCAAAGATGGGGTCAAGGGTTTAGTACACATTTACTCCCCACCATGATAAGTGGAGGCCAAACACAAGAAACGCATTGGGGACATTGGAAATCGATGCAGAATTTGGGGAATCATTGAAATGGTTTCAAAGTTTTGAGATGATTCAAAGTTCAGTCAATCATGGAAATGTTCAGACAATAAAGGGATCCTTATCTTCCACGATAAGGAGGTGATCCTGCGACCCAAGAATTCCTGGAAATTATAATAAGCAGAGAAAAGTTGTGCATTAATGACAGTGATATTTAACGCATAACGAACGAGATCGAGTTCCCCAAGTGTAAACAGAAACAGATACTCCCGCGCCCGAGGTCCACAACAGATTCTTCGCTTTTCACAATTGACTTTGAACAACTAATCTCCATGGGATAATTTAAAATTCCCTAAAACCTTTACCAACTGCCAGGAAGCCCATGGTAAATGGAAATACACGTACACTGCCCCTGTTTTGCCCCTGGTTTTCCCCCCTGCTCTCCCCAAAACCACGGAACCATTACTTTTTTTCATACGCAATATCTAGGTTGCCGGAGCCATTAATTTATAAGTAGAATGTTTTCGCTCTTGCTGGTCGTTCCCAATTTCCATGTTCCTGCAGCTGCACTCCATGTTTTCAGATTCCCTTGTAAAGTTTGTTTTTGGTGCGGTGACACTACTGGGATTGATTTTAAAACAAACCAACGAGCAAACGCGACAAAAGTTGCAGCTCTGCCTGCTGGTCTTGTTGCTTGCATTTCATGAGGATTTCAAAAATATTTGGAAGCGGAGAAGCTTTGAAAGACCAGCAGCAGTGCAGATGAGCAGTAATAATGTAGTGCAGATGCTTTACGAGCTTTGCAAAGAAACTTTCTCTCCTGGGGAAGCTGATGAACTGCCTTCACAGGAGGCCATTCAGAGATTGAGGGCTCTTTTGGGTAATTCCTGCTCCTTGATTTTTCTGGCTTAATTTGTATTTGTTCGTTTCAGATCAGAACTAGAATGGTATTTATTATGCACCATAGCTTGGGAGAAGCCAGGTGTTGTGTAGGTGTAAGTTGTAACTATCTTGTGATGTAAGGAATTGTTTTCAGACAGCAGAAAATCTCCTATTTTAAATGGGGTTTCACCTTAATTCAAGGGGAAGTAAATCAGATCTATGCTAATTTATTATTATTCTCTTTGAACTATTCAAATTTAAATTGGGTAAGCACAGGGTTTTAACTATGTGATGTATTTGAAAGTGTTTTTACTATATAGAAAATATCTTTCTGTGCACATATATTTAGAACAAGAGAAATTAGATGCTCTTATAGCTACTATGTTGAAGATCTCTGTATATTTGAACCTGAAGAAGTTGAATGTTCTTATATAGTTTGGGAGAGATTTCTGCGTATATGCAGGTCAGTGATGCTCATAAACTCTGAATTCATGAACTCAGAAACTAAATTAGCATCTATGAATTTGCATTTGGGCTTGTTCTGATTGTTCTCATAAGTGAAATTAGCATTCAAAAGTTTTCGTTTGGATTTGATTTGATTCTGAACTCATGAACTTCGAAGGTAAATTAGCATCAATGAATTTGCATTTGGGTTTGTTGTGATTGTTCTCATAAGCGAAATTAGCTTTCAGAAGTTCACGTTTGGATTTGATTTGGTTTTGAACTTAGAAACTAAATTAGCACCAATGAATTTGCATTTGGGTTTGTTCTGATTATTCTCACAAGCGAAATTAGCATTCAGAAGTTTGCATGTCGATTCAGTGTGATTCTGAACTTATAGACTGAATTAGTATCAATGGATTTTCATTTGGGTTTGTTTTGATTCTAAACTCATGAACTCAGACTAAATTAACATCATTGAATTTGTACTTGGGTTTGTTTGGATTCTAAACTCGTGAACTCAGACTAAATTAGCTTCAACGAATTTGCATTTGAGTTTGTTTCGTTTCTAAACTCATGAATTCAGAAACTAAATTAGCATTAATGAATTTGCATTGGGGTTTGCATGGATTCTAAATTCATGAATACAGAAGGTAAATTAGGATCAACGGATATGCATCTGGGTTTGTTTCGATTCTAAACTCGTAACTCTGGAACTAAATTAGCATCGATGAATTTGCATTTGGGTTTGTTTTGAATGTTCTGATAAACGAAATTAGCATTCAGAAGTTCGCATTTGGAATTGATGTGATTCTGAAATCATAAACTAAATTATTATCAGTGAATTTCCATTTGGGTTTGTTTTGATTCTTCTGATAACGGAACTAGCATCAATGAATTTGCATTTGGGCTTGTTTTGGCTCTCCTCATCACTAAATTAGCATCAATGAGTTTCATTTGGATTCGTTTTGATTCGGAACTCATAAACTGAATTAGCATCAATAAGGTTCCAATTTGGGTTCGTTTCACTTCTTCTCATAAACTAAATTAGCATCAAGAAGTTTGCATTTGCATTTGTTTTAATTCTCATGAGACACTAAATTAGGACCACTGAGTTTGTATTAGGGTTTGTTTTGATTCCTGTCCAGGGTTAAGTTGGATTCATGAGGCCATACTGAAACCATATGCCTCTGTAGTTATTTCCGGATGAAAAGGCAATGGTTATTTTATATATTATACTGAAATCACATGCCAAATTATTTGAGGATGAAAAGGAAATAATTTCTATATATTTCTTACAAGTAACTATAGGATTAACTTGAATGAGCTATACGATGAACATGAATTAACGCCTGATTTGAATGTAAAAAACTTTCTGTAGTGAACTTTCATGGGAAGGTAGAAGTTCGCAACCTAAAGAGGACTGGGATGCTTTCTTGGTTGGCTATAGCCAATAGGGTACTGCAATGTTTTGCTTCGGGGATAAATATAGTATCATTTGATTATTTGTGACTGAGAAAATTGGAATGAGATTGAAGGAATAAAATCTTCTAATGTTGGGACTATGCATTGAAATTGTATTGCAGATACAGTAAAACCCATAGACCTGGGACTTGATGAGGCTGCTATAGACGAAATAGAGCAGCATGCCAGTAGGTCCTTTTCCAGACGAGTGATAAGGCGTAGAGTACCCAGGCGTTCAGGAACAGGGGATCGATGGGCTACGTCTGTCGCATATGTCCACACTCCGCCTGTCACATACTTCCACATTTATCAATGTGACAGCTTTTCTGTGAATATTTCAACCCTATCATGTTGTTTTTCAATTTTAGTTAGTCATATTTTTGTATTGAGAACAGTGGAATGTACTATTCCTTTATAAATTTTTTACTATCCTTCTCAGCTTTAAATATATTTTAAGAATTTATCTGCTTGAGCAGATGGGGATATTTTGTCTGCCAAAATCAGCCGTGATTCCACTCCACGATCACCGTGGCATGACTGTTCTCAGTAAACTTCTGTATGGCTCGATGCACGTCACGGCCTATGATTGGCTTGATCCCGTGACAGACAGGGACCTGATTTCTGAGCATGAAAATTCTCGCTCACCAGGCCGACCAGGATGTAAGTTGGACCGTGATTTAAGTACTGATTCTTCACATTTATGTACTGGCAGCATTGTTGTACTAACTATGCATTTCTGTCTGTACAGTGAGACTAGCAGAGTTGAGGTCAGAAGCTGTTTTAGAAGCTCCATGTGAGACCTCTGTATTATATCCAACAACAGGGGGCAACATACATTCATTCACAGCAGTAACGTCCTGTGCAGTGTTGGATATACTGACTCCGCCTTACAAAGATGATCCATCATACTACCGTTCTTACAATGGTAAGTTGTATTGATTTTTTAATCTGAAAATTAATTTCATTTGCCCCATTTTGAAATATTTTTTTACTTTTGTTTTTCATGGTAGATTTTGAAATATTCCCTAAATCTAATGGACAAGAGGGAAGTCAACCATTTAACTTTTAGTGCATATCAGATCAGATTTTAAAATATTCCTCAAATCTGAAAAAATGACCCTCATTTTGTTTCCTCTTCTAAGATAAGGATAGCCCTGATTTTTTGCTAATGACCCTCATTTTGTTTCCTCTTCTAAGATAAGGATAGCCCTGATTTTTTTGCTAATGACCCTCATTTTGTTTCCTCTTCTAAGATAAGGATAGCCCTGATTTTTTTGCTAATGACCCTCATTTTGTTTCCTCTTCTAAGATAAGGATAGCCCTGATTTTTTTGCTAATGACCCTCATTTTGTTTCCTCTTCTAAGATAAGGATAGCCCTGATTTTTTTGCTTGTTTTCTATGCTTGAAATTACTGTAGAAACTGGTTTATCTGAGTGTATTTTTTCCTGGACATTTGATTTGACAGGGAGAGAAAACAAAAGAGATGTTGATGATGAAAGCACTGTGTGGTTGGAAGAGGTGGAAAAGCCAGACAACTTCATCCTTAGACCTCGACCATATCCAGGCCCTGTAATTGATGATACTTAACGATGTTATGCTCTGTGGTTATATTTTTCCAAGTTTAGATATAGTGGTCACGCCCAATTTTGCCCAGGTGCTCTGTAAATCAATTTTGATCATTAGTGAATTGCTTCTGGGCTTTGGTAGTTCGTCCCTTTCGTTTCAGTCTGACTGCTGCTGGGATTGAGCTCGTGCTTGGGCTTGACCTCTGCAAGATTGTTGGTCGATTCTATACAAACAAACAAAATTTTTCATTGATCCTTTTCTTTTTTTATTGTTTCTTCGGATTCGAGGGATAAAATGCAATTCAATACAAGTTTTTTTTTTCTGGATTGTTCACTGGAATTTCTGACCAAGGATTGGGAATGTGTAACCTTCTGTGCTCATCAGACAGGTTGATCTCCATGAGGGGGCAGGAATTTCCTAAATTAAAATGTCAATTGAGATGAACAAAATTGGGAAATAACATGGGGTTCATTTCATCGAAAATTTTAATATGGAACTTGTGTGACATGTATGGGAATGAAATTGAGATTTTAGTATTTTTTAATAAAATAAAATAAAAATAAATTTATTATTTAGCTAAAATTTAAACTTGTAAAATTATTTAAAGTTTATGATTGTATGAGTGCATTAAGATTATATGTTTTTAAGTAAATAATTCCATTAAAGGTAGTATTTGGAATGGTGACCACGGAAATTGGCTTGATTGGTTTCATTGTATATAGTATGTAATTTAACAGTCTATATAGGTGTGTTATATTTTAAATGGTATAGTTTGTTTTGAATAACGTTAATGCATGAATTTTCCCTTGCAAATTAAAGATTATATGTTTATAAAAAGTAAATAATTCCATTAAGGTAGTATTTGGAATTTTAATTGAAATGGTCACAAGGGAAATTGGTTTAATTGGTTTCATTGCATATAGTTTGTATTTGGAACTTTAATTGGAATGGTTAGAAGGGAAATTGGTTTAATTGGTTTCATTGCATATAGTTTGTATTTGGAACTTTAATTGGAATGGTTAGAAGGGAAATTGGTTTAATTGGTTTCATTACATTTAGTATGTAATTTAACACTATCATGGAGTTATATTTTAGAGTGTTTATGTTTGGGTGTGTGTTATATTTTAAAAGGTGTAGTTTTTTTTCAATAATGTTAATGTATGAATTTTTATTTGCATGGATGTATTTCTGTTTGCAAATATTAGTTAATGATGATTATTATGGAGTAATATTTAAAAGTATTTTTGGTTAAGTGTGTTGTATTTTAAATTTTGTGATTTTTTTTTTTAATAATGAATGAGCTCACATTTGCAAATAACACACAGTGGTGATGATTATTCTCATTGTCATTTAATAAGTGGAGTTATGATGGATTTTACCATCTTGGATGTGTGTTAGTTTAGATGGTGTGTTTTTCATTGATTAGTGTTCATGAGTGAATTCACATTTGCAAATAACAATAGTGATGCTTTTCTTCATTGCCAAGTGATAAAGAGTTATGATGGATTTTGCAATGTTTAATTTTTTTATTAAATCATTAAAAAATTATATTAAAAAATTTAAGCAAAACTTATAAAGCACTCTTATTATGAGGTCTTATTGTTCATCTTAGGGGTAGGTGTGGTGCACCTAGTGGTTATGGTGAATAAACCCTTGTCACATTTGTTTTTTTTTAATATATGGATTTAGCTTTCATATTTTAAATGTAAAACATTTTAGACCTTTACCAATTTAGTTTTTTTATCTTAAAAATATAAAACTTTTTAATAATGATAATGATGGTTATACTTGGTTTGTTTTAGTATTTTGTTTATGTACTTAAACAAATTCAGGGAAGGGTTTTTTTTTCCAAGGAAAAAATCAAACTCTTTATATTTATAAAAATTTAACTGTGTACATACATTTAAGCATTTCTTGGGAGTAGTCTGTACTCTCCCAAATTGCGGCCGAAAGATCTGCCCATCTTCAAAACCCCATCCAAAAGTAGGATGAGTTTGTTCAAAATCTTCCGTTATTGTAGGGAAAACCAACCAATTGATTGTCGACTCTGTAAACAAAAATACACGGAGCATGTGGTCTCAGGTGTCCTCTTAAGAAGAAAACAACCTAAACAGGAAAAAAACGACGCTGTGTGTAGCGATGATCGTCGACCCTGTATCAAAATGCATGAACAGCGTGTTCCCGGGCCTCCTCTTAAGACGAAAACAACCCAAACAGGAAAGACAACGATGTGTGTAGTGTTTATAAAAATTAACAACAAAGTATTTAGTCCTCATCCAAGTTTTTTGTAATACATAGAGTATGTAAGTTTTTTGCATAAATGAAAGAGCAGTTCCAAAGATGTTGAACATATATAGAGAAGAAGACATAAGGAGATATGTTAAGCAAAAGGAGGATGATCCAAAGCCACAGAGCCTTCTGGCCCTATTTCTCGTGTCCTCCAGCTGCCCGAAACTTGTTGTAAACCCTCCTTAGAAAGGAGGTCTAGAGCGGCATTCCTTTCCTTGTAAATATGACATAAATCAATGTAAGTAAAATGGGTCTTAAATAACCAGCATTCTTCAAGGATAGGTCTTAAAACATAATTTGAGCAAACAAAATCCTTATTGAACCATTTGATGATATTAAGCGAGTCCCCAAAAATCTGAACTGAGGTAAATTCTAGGTGGGAGAGCCAACATAGGAGGAGGTGTAAAGCTTTGATCTCAGCATAGTTGTTTGAACCCTGTCCAAGTCCGATAGAGGCTTTCAGTCTCTGAGTCTGATTTAAATGAATAACAATTCCAGCACCACACATATTTGTTGGGTCAGACGCTCCGTCAAAATATGCCTGAGGGATATCACCCCTGGATCGTCTAAGGGATAATGACTCTTTTCTTTGAAGAAGTTTCTTGATCGGGAAAAAGGGCATAGATAGCTGCCCCATTCTGAGCAACAATGTGAAAGGGGGTGTCTTCTTTCCTGAATATAGCATGATTTATGGCAAGCCAGATTCCCCAGGCCATTAACAAGGGAATTGATTTTTGTTTCTTAGTCGAGCAACCATTCCACCATGTCTGTCAGGCTTCCTTAATCGAGTGGCCTGCCCATTGTTGAGTGCAACTAGCCAGTGTTCAGAACCCGTCCCATGCCTTTAGACTGTAGGAGAAATTCAAAAACAAATGGGCCACGGATTTAGAATCCTCTTTACATAAGGGGCACCTTCCCTGACCCTCCTTCCTTTTTTGTAAATTGTACTAGGAGGGAATCTTGTTTTCCAACAGACACCAAAAGAAGAGACGACCTTTTGCAGGGATTTTCAGCTTCCAGAGGGGTTTATGCCACCATTCGGCCTCTGCCCAACCTTTCTTCCCCATTAGATGGGAGTAACCTATCTTAGGAGAGTATATGCCCGATAGGGCAAAGCCCCATCTGAGAGTGTCAACCTCATCTCGGATACACATATTTGTTCTGAGTAGTTCATTTGTGTATAGGTTCCATGATTCAGCCCAAATTGGGTCTAATTGAAGATCAGCCCCAGATTTCCATCCTTGTGCCCACATGGAAGAGGTTTCAGGATTTTCAACTTGGTTAAGGAACAGGAGGCCTTTCTCATCAAGGTAGGCTCTGCATGCCTCTGGAAGTGAATAGGCACCGCTGCAGTCGACCCACCAGTCTAGTCCCAATTTGATCTGGTTCTCGTTTCCTACCTTCCAAACCAGACCTTCGTCGATCAGATCCATGGCTCCAAGGGTGGCCCTCCATACCACCAACCCTCCCTTAAATGACTTGTCAGGGCTGCGGACCCAGTCTATAATAGCTCCAGGATCAATGTAGTTCCTTCTCATAACTAAAGACCATAGGGAGTCCTCGGTCAGCAGAGACCATCCCAATTTGGCCACTAGGGATCTGACAAAGGATGGTAACTCCTTGATGCCCCATCCTCCCCACTCTTTAGGTCTAGATATTTTTTCCCAAGCTACCCAAGACAAAGAGTGGTCCTCCCTAGAACCTGCCCACAAAAATTTATGACAGATTTTGCGAATGTGCTCCAAGATACCTTGCGGCACCTAAGAGAGCAGTGTCCAAAAAATTGGAATGGCCATAAGAACAAATTTGATGACGGTTAGCCTCTTAGCACTGGACAACCACTTGAAACACTAACACTTGACTTTTTTTTTCAATTTTGGCCACCATCCACATCCAATCAACGATGCGGTATGAATCAGGCTTTAGGTGTAACCCAAGGTATCAGAAACTATTCGAGAGCTGCTTGGCCTCAAAAGGGAGGATTTCAGTAGCTTTTTTGAAGTCTTCCTCCGAGAGACCTGCAACCATGATGGAAGATTTGTGGAAATTTATGCTCATGCGTGTGGCTTTGAGAAACAAGTCCAGAGAAGCTTTGAGATGGGAGATATCTCTGCTACTACCATTATTGAAGAGGAGAATATCATCAACGAACAGGTGGGTGATACTGAGGTTTGTAGCGACCTCCACACCCTATATGTCCCCTTTTCTTTTTGCCTCTAATATCAGTTGACTTAATCCTCTAGTTGCTAGCAAAAAGAGAAGGGGGGAGAGGGGGCATCCATGGCGAATGCCTCTTTCTTTTTTAAAGAAAGAGGAAGCAACTCCATTTATCAAAACGGAAAAACTTATATCAGTAATGCATCCCATCACCCAACGATTAAAGTCATAGTGAAAGCCCAGGTGGGTGAGTAGGAGTCTGATGTACATCCAACTGATTTTGTCATATTCCTTTGATAGATCGATTTTGATGATCATCCCTTTCCGTATGAATCTTTTCATGCTATGAAGAACTTCTTGGGACACACCAATGGCTTCATGAATCTGTCTCCCTTCCAGAAATCCAAATTGTTCCTTTGATATATGCTTATAAAGGATTGGCTTGATTCTTTCGATAATGACTTTTGCAATGATTTTATATAGACAGTTACAGAGAGAAATGGGCCTAAAATCGTTAAAAGAGGCCGGTGAGTCCAAATTTGGGATGAGGGCGATGAAAGTGGAATTCAAGAACTCCGGGATGACACCATTGACTCTGGATGCTTCAACCGCTGCAATAAGGTCGTCCCCCAAAGTTTCAAAGAAATATTGGAAAAATTCCACGGTCCACCCATCCAGGCTTGGACTTTTGTCCCTCTGCATGGCCTTTAAGATTCCCTCTTCTTCTTTAGTGACCCAACTGGAAATAATTTCGTGTCGTTCTTCGTACAGGTAGCCCGGGAAGAGCTGAGCCACCTTAACAACTTCAGCAATAGTAATATCTCTGGGGGCCTTATAGAGATTTCTAAAGTGATTCTTCCCTATCGAGGTAAGGCCATCAAATGAGTTTACTATATTGCCATCTTCAGCTCTCATTTCCCAAA
The DNA here is from genome assembly GCA_034641835.2 of Pinus albicaulis. NCBI lineage: Eukaryota > Viridiplantae > Streptophyta > Pinopsida > Pinales > Pinaceae > Pinus > Pinus albicaulis. The sequence continues at coordinate 1,934,844,279 of CM076575.1, forward strand.
TGGTATTTGAGATTTTCCACCCCTTAGCATAGTTGTGGAAGAACTTAGTATTTTCGTCTCCAAATGATAATCAGATTGCCCTGCTCTTTAGCCTCCATTCTTCCTCCCTCACTAAAATAATTTTCCTTCGATCGACTTCTAGTCCTTTGATAACCTCTCTTTTCTCTGAGGTCTCGTATCTGTCTTCTTCTGGTCCTTCCAATTCCTTCCCAATCCTAGATAGTTGGGCTTCCTCATCGGATTTATTTTTATTTGCGCAATCTAAGGTGGCCTTCTTCATTCTTTTGAGGTTGTTCAGGAATGAATCAGTAACATTGAGAGGGTTTTCAGAGGCGTGAGGGATCCAGGACTCTTTGAAAAGGGAATTGTAAGACTCCTCCTGCAGCCATCCAGGATTGAATTTGAAAGGGGAGCCCTGTTTGGACGTTCTTCCTCTGAGCTCAAGGAGAATGGGATGGTGATCCGAATGCCCTCCTTCCCCTATCCATTGCCTGAGCATCAGAACACTGTCCATTAGATCTTCTTCGAGCAAGAAGCGATCTAGTCTCTTTGTGACCCTGTCATCCCCTATCCTCCAGTTCCTCTAAGAAGGTTTCATTTTTAAAGGATCTAGATCTAGGAGGTTAGCTCCACTGCTCCAGGAGGTGAAAAAATCCGACAGGGGGTCGGGGCAGGCATTTGGGTCCCAATATTCAGTCAGTCCGATGGAGAAATTCAGATCCCCTCCAAGAATGAGGTTTGGGGACAACATGAAGGGTTTGGATCGAAGGGCATTCCAGAAAGCCTCCCTATCCTGACAAGGACCATAAATGTTTAGAAGGGTGAAATTTTGACCGAGGTATGGAGAAAAAAACTCAATGGATAGTACAAGATCGAGGCCCCAGGAATTTAAAAGTTTCAATTTCCCGGACCTGAAGTCGATGGCTAAGCCCTTGGATCTCCCTTTTGCATCAAGGCATAGAAAAGTCCAACCATGACATAGTGTTTCCAAAGAATTTTGTACGTCTTCTCCAACCCCCAGAGTCTCTTGGAGCATGATGACATCGAGCCTATAGGTATCAAACATAGCCCTGAGTGCTAGTTTTTTGGGTTCAATAGCCAACCCACAATAATTGAAGGACAATATAATAATTTATTAACAAGACCTAGGGTTTGCGCTGCTCTAAGCACCCCTATCAAAATATGTAGTTTACCATCTACGATATCCAACTTGGCTCTCAATTGAGCTTTTGAAAGATTAGATTTCCTCCCCCTTTGTTTTTGCCCAGGAGGGGGATCACCCAAAATCCCCAGACCCGCAAACACCGCCAAAAGGTTGTCCTTACGATCTCGGGGCCTGAGGTTATAGGGGCTTCGTTCACTTATAAGGGGGGGGGGGGGGGGGAGGGGAGGAATCATAGAAGGGCTTGAGAAAGGGAAGGAAACGACCCAGGAATGGAGATGATGGTGATGTCTGAGGGAAAACAAGGGCGGGTCTCAACACATTGGGAAAGAGCCATATAAGGAGGCTTGGAGGGACCAGGCCCTGTGTCAAATGATAAAATTTCAGAGACATAAACTAAAAACGAAAGAGGAGGTTGAGAAGAGGAACCCTCGGGTCCTTCGGCAGGCACTGTATCCGGGGCTAGCTGGGGCTGAGCCTGACCTTAGTCTGCCTCCATCTCTACCTCCATGAAATTCCTCGTCTCCTGTTGTGATGGCTGTAGGTCATCCTTTTGAAGTTGGGCAGGGGCATTCTCCTTGGTCCATCCCTTCGAAGCCTGAGCTGTGTTTTCCTTTTTACGATTCCCCTCTGCTTTTGTAGAACGGATATCCTTATTCTTCTTTTTATTAGGCCTTTTGTGGATGTGAAGGGGGCAGTCCTTGGCCATGTGCCCAAACATATGACATTTTGGCACCGAAAAGGCAGTTGTTCATAATCCAAGGCTTGGATGAAATACCAGTTCCTATAATGGCGCTGAATGGCTTCAAATAGTCCTTCACGCGGATTGAGCTGAGCTAAAATTCTAGCCACACCGTACTCCCCTGTATGCTTAAAGGACATTTCTGCCTCTAGAAATACCCCCAACTCGTTCCTACTGTATCTGAAGATGTTCTGTGTCCATAACTGGTGGGGTAGACGAAGGCATCTGAACCAGATGGGGAGGTCCACCACCTTCTCCCTCTAAGCATCAAAAAGAGGGGTCTAATGTTTGAAGACGATTGGGGTGCGACCGAAGCACTAGTTCTGCTCTAGGACCCAATTCTCCATTTCCACAGCTTTGAACTTCACCATGAACCACCCATTTGTGAGGTTGAGAACCTCGAAACGAGGGTCTGATGCCATTTTCCAGGCTTTTTAGGCCCATTCCGTGATATAGCCAGCAGAGAGTTTTTTCCTGTTTTCTCTGCCCACCAGTGTTAATTCCATTGTCTACATAAATTTGTCGACCATAATTTCAACCCCCAATCTCAGATTTGCAATTTTATCTTTCTGCCTAACTCCTTTAGTATTTTTCCTAGAGCCGCGAGAAATCTCTGAATCCCCGAAACTGTCTGACGAGAGGGGCACGAGATAGGGAGGAAGGAGCCCCTTGGGATCTTAAAGGTCCGTCTGAGGTTCCTCTCTAGAGACAGGCCCCTCTGACCTACCAACCAGCGAAGGAGGAGTGAGACCCAAAGAGCCTTCCGGTTGTTCGCACTGGCCGCCTGAAAATAACAGAGGGGGCTTAGAACCTCCACTCAAAGGTTTTTTAGATCTTTCTGCATTATGCCGACTGTCCTGCAGGATATCTGATGGCTTCTAGCTCCTGCCTTCAGTGATGGCCTCGACATTACTAACCCAACCAGACCCCCAGAGGAATTGTTGAAGACGACTCTCCCCCACGCTCAAAGGAACCAGAGTAGGGTTTGGGCCTCGTTCGATTTTCCCATCCAAACTGAGCGACGATTGACCAAAGCTCTCATGCCTCGAATGAATTTTTTTTGAAGATTTCCCAAGTAAATTTCTGCTAGAGTAGCTAAAAACTATGTCCTCCAGGCCTCCTGTTCTGTAGAAAGAATGACGCAGATCTTGGTTCCTCAGGAGACCCCTGTTTTCCCGGGGCCAATCCTTAAACCTTAGAGGATCACCTTGAAATTTCGCTGAGTCTACTGACAGCTGCTTCTCAACCTTCACCGCCTCAGAGGGAAGCCCTTCGCATCTAGACAACAATTCCTCTACTCCCCAATCCATCCCCGAGCCTCCAGGCATGTAGGAATTCTTCCCTGTTGGGCCAATGAAATCCAAAATGTTCTGGTCGGTTACCTTCATCCCCCACATGGCCAACATATCCCTAGGCTTAGGATCCACCTCCACACTTTTTGAGCCATTGACCATGGCTCCCTCCTTCAGCTAATGACAACAACAACAACAAGGCCCAACCCTACACTGTCAAGCACATGCCCCTTCAGAGGAGAAACGGTTAAACATCATTTTTTTACTTGACCTCCTTCTGCGAACGACAGCAACCAACAGTCTCGATCCCTTCGAAAGCGAAAAAACCTAACTCCTTCAGAGGATGCAGGTTAAACCCCGTTTTTGGCGGAGAGAGCAGTGTGTCTGTAGTAAAAAAAGTAAAAAGGCAGTAAACCCTAACCAGGACGAGGTTAAGGCTAAAAAAATCAAAAAACAAAAATGTGGGGCGCCGTCGGTAAACTAAGTCCTTTCGCCGCAATCCCAATGAAGACAATGGCGACGTCCACCTGTCGAGTCGCATCGAAATTTCAAAGTGGTCCACGCCATTACCATGTGTCTTCCTCCATGATCAACGTGTCCCAAGTTGTCAGAGAGGCCCTCGTACATGCAGACTAGGTCGATATTATCCTAAGTGGACTCCATAGTTGCAAGTTGAAACTTGTTATTGAAAAAACCCTAGCTCATGCTTTAGAGCCGAGTTCATGTCAAAGCCAACCTTGTACCCCAACTTTATGTGAAATTCAAAGAAGGGTTATTATAATGAGTTAAAAGATTAGAAAAGTTGATATTGTAATAAATATTTTGAATTGTGATTTAATGTGGGTGTAAAATGCTTTTTATTTTCAACCCTTTTAGTGCCACTCAGATGATAAATTCTTCCTATCCACAACGTTTTAGGAATTGTCCATTAGTTATTTTGTTATAAAATTGGTGGGGAAATTTTTTTCATTTTAACAATGTTGATTTTGTTATTTAAGGTTAGTCAAAACAAAAATATACTTTCATTATTCTAAATTGATGTTAATCCCTACCTAAAGAATTAAAAAATTAAAAGAATAACAAAGAATATAATGCTAACTTCTACATTTTTACTTCTACTTAAATTTGGGCAAATAATAGTATAAATAATGTTGGGGAGTAACTCTTAGTAAATATGTTTATTTATTCAATAATAAAAGAATACTTCAATTCAGGACAAGGATACTTCAAACATTCTTTCTATTAATGTAATTAAATATATTTACCAAGACTTACTACCCACCATAATTTATGCTATTCTTTGCACAAATTTAGGTAAGGAGTAAAAATATAAATATGTAGATTTACTAAAGGTTATTTTCCACCAAAATTTCTCAAAATCATGATGTTAGGCAATGAGAAAAATGATCACTAATTATTATTTCAGAAACAATAGAAATTATGGCATGATTTTGAGAAAATCAAGACTTTGGATGCATCATATCCTTGATGGTGCTAATTCCATTTTTGTCATACAAATTTGCCATACAAAAACAGTTTAAACATTACCATAGTAAGATTTCTTAAAAAAAAACTGGCCAAATTCTTGCCAAAATTTGGCAATATGTAACATACATGACAGTAAATAAAAATAAAATATTTACCTTTACAACTTTTAACCATACATTCTATATAATTATTGTGAACTTAGCAATGTAAATCTATATGCACTTTATCAACTTGGCTCTCATCATATATTTATTATATTGTGGATATCCAGGTGATTAGTTGTTGATATTCAAACTCATAAAACTTATTATTAATGTTCTGAATGACAGTTCGATAATATCATATCTTTTGACCTTATCATTTGAGTTTATTCGTTGTTAATTGATTCCCATCGATGATTTAAGAGTTATTAAGAAGGTTCGTTACTTCACATGGAGGTTCTACTACTCGGTTGACACCTGCCCTTGTGATCGCCATTGGATATAGGGTTTTTGAGATCCACAGTGGAGCTTTTTACGGTACCTATTTAGGGTATCAACCACCACGTAACTCTAACCAACTCTCATTTTGTGTTTGTGAGCTCTGCCGACGTTTCTCCTCTGCAACTCTGCCGCGACCTAAGCTTTATCAAACCAATTGCCATTCCTCCAGCTCAAACCTTGCTTGCCATGGCGTGTTCGAACCAGGGAAATTCCTATTTGGGGTCTAGCCCTTTACGACAATATTAACTAGTGTTTGAGTTGTGTAAGTTTTTTTTTGTTTTGTTTCACAGGGAGATAGTAGTGGCTTTACACCGCTTGCTATGCGCTTAGGCTTGCATGAAAAATCCAGTGGAATGTGTAACGATTTTTCTAGATTCGGGAATTTCCTTCTCAGCTATGCGTACTCCATTTCTCTTGTCGTTCCTTCCTCCATGACAGGTAAGCCTTCCAAAGTAATGTAGTTTTTCGACTTAGTTATTTCTTACATTGGATACCTGGTCATTCAACTCTTTTTAAATCCTTTATGATTATCTTGGTGCAGGGTTTCAGCCGATCTGTTGAGTTTCTAGACCAAGTATTATAGCTTTGATTTTACACAAGTTTTTCATCGATTTTACCCTTTGTTATTCTTTTAGACAATATGACTTCTAAATTTTCATGAATTTTTTTGTTGTGAAGCAGGTACTCGCTTCTCTGCTCCCTTGGAAAGATTCTAGGAATTAAATTTTTCGTTTTTCCGAACTTCTCCAACAATTATGATCGACCTTATCGTTCTCTTCACAGGTACTTGATTTTTACCGATGGGGTTTTAAACTTTCAGAGCAGAGTCCTTCCTATTTTAGCTTCTCGGTACCTTGCGACTTAAGAATTATCGTATTGAGTTTTATGGCTTCAATTTTCATTTACTTTGTTACTTTAATATTTTTAAGGGCTTCAACCGTAAGAACAGTTTATCATGCAAATAGATTCTAATATAATTACTCTACTTTTTTAAGGGCCTTGCCCTGATGAATAGTTTGACATGCAATGGATTTTGCTGTATAATTCTTGTTCTTCTGATTGTTGGTCGAACTCTCGGCCCACCCTAAGAGGAAAATCCCTCATTCGTCAGGGTTTGATATTATATACACTTTTGCGATGGATGGTTATTAAACCCCTGGACTTTTATATAGTCATATATTTCGGTCTTTTCTTGAATAAAATTTTACTTCTTTGTTTAGAATTTACAATTCAGTGGTTTCAAAGATTATGCAACAACGTTATAATGGATTTTATTTTCTTGAGCATTTTCATTAGTCTGTCCTAATTTTTCAAGAGCTCACTCCTCTTCTTACCCATAATACAGTTTTTTCTGCAATATTTACACTAGGAAAGCTTGGGTGTTTTCATAATTAGATTTTTACATTGACAGATATTTTCCTGGGTTACTACTGCGTAAACTTTCTTTATAATTTCACATGGGACCAATTAACAACCAATTTGGGTCCAGGTTTTTTACTATGGACCTAGACTAACAGTTTCTCTGGTATTTAATCCCAGTAGAGGTTTTATGTTTTTCTTTACCTAATAATATAAACACTATTTCTTAAAAACAAGAAATAACTTCAAGAAATGTATTTTCGCATAGCCAACATATTATTAACAGTTCTACTATAATTTCTTGATCACTTAAGAAAAGTACAAATAATTATATCTATAATACTTATCTGTATAAAATTATGCATTTCATAATTTTAAGAAACATTTTCCATATTAAAAGAATTCTATATAAACAACATTTCTAGTTCTTACTACCTCTGCAGTCTGTATACTTATCCAGTTTCAGAACTTGCTGATGATATCCTCCCTGCCATGAGAGAGGCGATTACATCCTCATCTCCCTCGTGCTCCACACCTGAGATGAGTAGGGTGACATAAATTCCAGAAGAGACCCCAAGACCCCTAGTCTAGTACTATTCTTTTCCTTGATTCAAGAACGCTAAGTGTTTCCACTGGTCACCACCAACTCGGGAAATTTCACTCTCTTCCTACCTCTCCTTTCTCTGTTCATTCACAGAACCCCTTTTACTCCCTGAGATGTAATTTTTATCTTCAAAGGAAAGGTAATTTTTTTTAACTGTTTTTTGTTCAACCACTCTCAGTTCTTGGAATACTTTTATCATCAGTCTTCTTTTAATTTTATGGAACCACAATTCTATAATTAAATTTTATTTCAAAAAAACATAATTAATTTATGTTAATCATTCGCAATCCTTTTTCTAAAAAAAATGAATGTTTAGTCTCTTTTAAAATAAATAACATAACAATTAGTTTTCACTTAAGCAAGCTATCACAACTTCCCCCTCAAGTAGTAAACATCGTCCTCAGTGTTTCATTCCACCTCAAAAAACAATTCTGGGTAAGCCTCACGCAAAAATCCTTTGTCTTCCCAGGTAGCCTCATCCAAGATGAAGTGCTTCAACTGCACTTTAACCTGGGTGATGGCTCGCCTTCAGAGCATGATTTCTCTCCGATTGAGGATACGTTTAGGTTCGACCATAAATTTGCCATCCGGTTTGACCAGAAATTCGTCATCCGGTTCGACCTGCATTCAGAAATACCTTGAATTAAAATTTCATAAAACTTAGTATTTTAAGATAGTATTTTTTTTAATCTCACCCCACCTGAATGATTTTCCAGTGGATTACATGCTTTGGGTCATGCACGTATCCTTTTAGTAAGGATACATGAAACACATTGTGCACCCAGATAAGGCTGGGTAAAGCCAACTGGTAAGCCACAGGTCCCACCCTCTCCAATATTTGGAAAGGTCCACAAAACCTGGGAGCCAATTGGCACAGGAGGTCCACCTTAGTGTGTTTTTCTTAGGTTTAATCCTTACATAAACATGATTGCCCACTTCAAATTCTAGGTAATTTCTCTTTTTATTTGCATATACTTTCTGTCGATCTTGAGCCGCTTTCATATTTTTTCTTATCTTTCTCACTTCCAATTCCATCTCAGCCAACATTTCTGGTCCAAGCATCAACTTGTTTCAGGACTGCTCTAGTTAATGGGAGTACGACATTGTCACCCATACAAAGCTTCAAAGAGGCTCATCTTAAGAGACCATTGGTAACCATTATTGTATGAAAATTCTACCAAATGTAGATACTCTTCCCATTTTGTTGGGTGTTGCATCACATACATACACAACATATCTTCCAAGATTCGATTCGCCCGCTCAGTTTGTCCATCCGTCTGGGGATGGTAAGTGGTGCTGAAGTTTATTTGGGTTCCCAAACCTGTAAATAGAGCCTTCCAGAATGCTGAAGTAAACTTCACATCCATATCTAATATAACAGTGTTTGGAATGCCATGCAGTCTAAAAATCTCTCTCATGAAGATATCTGCTATTTTCACAGTTTTGTAGGTAGACTGTACATGTATGAAGTGTGCTGCCTTACTCAATCTATAAACTACCATGATAATGGAATCATTGTGCCTTTTTTATCTTGGTAAACCAGTAATAAAAGTTAGGGATATAACTTCCCACTTCCATTCAAACACTGGTATAGGCTGCAATAATTCGGCTCGTTGTTGATGTTCCACCTTAACTTGTTGACACTCCAGAAATTTCCTTAAGTACTCCACAATATTTATTCGCATACCATGCCAGAAATAGACCTTTCTAATAGTTGTTAACATTTTCTGGTTTCCTGGGTGTCTTGAATAATTACTGCGGTGATACTCATTCATGATCAGATCTTTTAAATTCATTCGATTTGGAACTTTCCTTTGAAGGTTAACAATTGATCGTTGTTGATTCCATAATCAAAAGGTTTTTCCTGTTTTCTAGCTTCCTCTACCTACTGCAATAAAAATCAATATTCAAGATCCTTCTCGACTTCTTCTTTTATTTGATCTAAGAATTTACATTCGATTTGGTTATAACAAAGTTCATATACACAATGCATTTTTCTGCTTAAGGCATCGCCACATGATTTCTTTTCCTTTTACATGTTGTATATCAAAATAAAATAAAATTAAGAAGGCATTCCATCTTGCCTGATGAGCGTTTAAATCGGCTTGCTTAAAGTAGCTGGTTAGGCTACTGTGATCGGTCTTTAACAAAAATCTCTTTCCCAAAAAGTAGTGCCTCCATACTCGAAGTGCATGCACTACTGATGTCAGTTCTAAGTCCTAGGCTGAATATTGATGTTCATGTTCCTTTAATTTTCTTGATTCATAGGCAACCACTCTTCCTTCTTGCGATAAAATTTCCCCAACTCCTTCCTTACAAGCATCAGTAGAGACCTAAAATTCTTTGTTGGGGTCAGCTACCCTCAACACCGGAGCAATGGTCAACAAGTGTTTTAACCTTTTGAAACTATTCTGACAGTCACTAGTCCATTTAAATACTATTCCCTTTCTCTGCAAAGATGTATTTGGAAAATAAATTTTTGAGAATCCTTCTATGAACCGCTGATAATATCCAGCTAACCCCATAAAGGAACGGATATCTGCCACGTTTTGGAGTACTCGCCATTCCATAATAGTCTTAATTTTCTCTGGATCAACCGTTATTCTTTCAGGGAAATGACATGGACTAGATATTGTATCTGTTCTTTGAAAAAGTCACAATTGTTGAAATTGACGTACAAATGATGTCTTCTTAACATCTCCAATACTATCCTCAAGTGCTCCTTATGTTATTCCATGCTTTTTGAATAAATCAATATATCGTCAATGAATATCAGAAAAAATCTATCCAAAAAGGGGTGAAATAGGCCATGCATCAACCTCATAAATGTTTTTGGTGCATTATTTAAACCAAATGGTAATACCACAAACTCATAATGCCCATATCAGGTATAGAAGCAGTCTTGTAGATATCCTCGTCTTTAATTCGAATTTGGTGATATCCAAATCTTAAGTCTATTTTCGAGAATATAGTTTCCCCCTTCACCTGATCAAACAAACCATCTATTTGTGGTAATGGATACTTATTTTTTACTGTCAATTTATTGAGTTGTCTATAGTCCATGCACATTCGCATGGTTCCATCATTTTTCTTTATAAACAACATCGGTGCTCCCCAAGGGGACACACTCGGTCGAATGTACCCTTTATCTAACAACTCTTGCAGTTGCATTTTCTGTTCCGTTAGTTTTGGTACACTCATCCGATAAGGTGCTCTTGAAATTGGTGATATCCCTGGCATCAGTTCAATAGTGAAAATGATATCCCTTCTTGGAGGTAAACCTGGTACATTTTCTGGAAACACGTCCATGAAATCTTGTACTACTGGTATGCTTTCCAGCATAGGGGTATTCTCCTTAGAATTAACAAAACCCACTTGAATAACATATATTTGACATATTTTTATAATACACTTACTCAATTAGGAGGTTTTTATAGGACGCAACTGTAAGGGCGTCTTAATTCCTTTTAATTCTTGACGAGTTCGATCTGGTATTCTGTAATATATAATCTTCTCTTTACAATCTACCAGAGACCAATGTCTCTCCAACCAACCCATGCCCAATAGTACATCGTAGGATCCCAAAGGAAATACATTTAGTTCCACATTTAACACTCGGTTCCCAATTTCCAGTTTACAGTTTGGAACTTTGGCACAAACCTTTCTCTTTGCCCTAGTGGCTAGCTATACCAGCCATGGATTTTTGAATTTTTGACTTTGTAATTTACATATTTCTACTATTCTAGGTTTTACATAACTTAAATTGGCACTTGGGTCAACCAAAATAGAAACAATTTGTGAAATTAACTTACCTTCCAGTTCTATCATCATTGGTTGATAATCTGCATGTCGATCCTCCAATGCTACATTAATCTCGGGTATGTTCCGGGCTACATCTCCCACTGTAGAGGCTTCTTGTAAATTGGCTACTGTTTTATTTCTTCCCCACTATGGGAAATTTTTATAATAGTGAGCCTCACCACACCCCTAGCTTTGTAGAGGTGGTTCCTGGTTTGGTCCATGTTCTGGCTTGCTAGAAGCCTCTGTAAGCTTTTCTTCCATAGGCCACTGGGTTCTTTGATTTTTTCTTCCGAACCGTTTACTCACTGATTTCCTTGCGAAATTCTTAAATTTATTGGTCCTAGCATTTTTGTAATTTGAACTGCTTTTCTGCCATTTTCTTGGCTGCCAATTTTTGCCTATTTCTCCTTTTGCCTTGGACTGCTAATAACACATTATCGCTTTTCGAATTGCTTTGTCCATGGTCCTTCGATTCACGAACTCAATTCATTCTTTCATGTGGGTTGGAAAACTACACAAGAACCGCTGAACCTTAGCCTTTTCATCCCTTAAATAAGGAACGTATCTTAATAAGGAAGTGAATTTGGTTATGTATTCATCCATTGTCATTTGACCCAACCTCAAATCATGGAATTCTCTGGACTTTTCTTCATAGAAACGTTCTGTTAAATATTTGTCCTTAAAGTATTGTTGAAATTCATCCCATGTCACGTCCTGGTCTTCAATACTATGGATATTCTTGACTTCCCCCTACCATAGGGTAGCTTTTTCTCTCAATTGATAAATGACCAATCTTGATTTAAGGTTGCTTCTATACTCATAAACTTGAAAATATTTTTTCATATTAATCAACCAAGCTTCTGCCACCTCCTCTGCTTCTCCATCAAACGTAGGTGGCTTAATCTTTCGAAACTCACCTTGTAATTCCACCCTTTGTTTCTTAATTTCTTTTTGTTCTGACATGTTACCAGACTTAGTCTCATTATAGTTTCTATTCTTATTACTTCGTTGTAAATGGATTCTTTCCACTCTATCATTATTTTGGTCCTTAGCTTGTCGTTCATTTTCTTCTTGCGTATCTCTTTCAGGATTGGGTTGTAACATTCCTTGATTTTGTTTATCAGAAAGGCTTTTGAGTATCCTTTCCTGCTCTTGCATCAAGTGCTCATTGTCACTCCTAACCTAGACCATTTCTTCCTATAACTTTTTCATAATGCTTAGTAGTATACTAGTTTGATATTGTTGTTCTTCCATCAGTCTACTGGTCTGTTGGTGCTGATATACACTCAGCTGAATCCAAATTTCCGGATGTGATTGAGATGTAGGTTCCCCTATATTCCAAGGTGTTTGCGGTGTCGATCCCCTCCTCATTTTGTATCCCTCTATGTTATTTATTTTTTGTGCACTATTTACATACAACAGTTTATCATGTTAGGTGACCCATTGGGTCCCAACTTATGAACACTGCTCTGATACCACTTATAACATACATGACAGCAAATAAATATAAAAAAATTACCTTTACAACTTTTTTTTCACAAAGGAAAAATTCGTAACTTTTCATTGATAAATAAGTTACATGTTACATTTGCTTGTAGTGTTCTACAAAATCAAGTTTTCAGAAAACCATAAACTGCCATACAGGCATCCAGATGATCCATGTCATAAAAATAATAAACATAGTAGCTGATGCATAATAATATGCTTGTAACATCACATGTAAGTTCGGTGCATAAATTATAGGAAACAGAAACAGAAACAGAAAATAAATACAAATATGTAAATGCCGATAATAAGTCAATGGGAAGATAGAGTAACATAGAAAAAAATATCTCCCTAACGAGGCTATTCATCAAAAAACCCTTTGATCTGGCGCCTCATCAATAAAAGGTCGATGGAAAAATCTGTAAAACTGGTCATCAATCTGCTCAGAAATGTGCCATGTCCCCCATGTCAACTCTGTGGCTTCTTTAGACAATTGATCAGCCACATAGTTCCGAGACCTGTAAATATGAACCTTTACAACTTTTAACCATACATTCTATATAATTATTGCGAACTTAGCAATGTAAATCTATATACACTTTGTCAACTTGTCTCTCATCATATATTTATTATATTGTGGATATCCACGTGCCATATGTTTTGTTGCAAGTTCAACAACTATGTTATAATCATATCATAGTATGATATATTTATGAGCTCTCGGTGATTAGTTGTTGATATTCAAACTCATAACACTTATTATTAATGTTCTGAAGGACATTTTGATAATATCATATCCTTTAACCTTATCATTTTATTGTATTCGTTGTTAATTGATTCGAATCGATGATTTAAGAGTTATTAAGAAGGTTTGTTGTACTGTACTTCACATGGGGGATGTACTGCTTGGTTGACACCTGCCCTTATGATCGCCATCAGATCTAGGGTTTTTGAGATCCACGTTGGAGCTTTTTACGGTACTCATTTAGGGTATCGACCACTGCATAACCCTAACCAACTCTCATTTTGCGTTTGTGAGCAATGTCGGCGTTTCTCCACTGCAACTCTGCCACGAGCTGAGCTTTATCAAACCAACCGCCATTCCTCCAGCTCAAGCCTTGATTTTCATGGCATGTTCGAACTAGGTAAATTCCTATTTCATTTTCAGTTTGGGATCTAGCCCTTTACAACAGTATTAACCAACCTTTGAGTTGTGTAAGTTTTTTGTTGCTTGGTTTTGCAGGGAGATAACAATGGCTTTACACCGCTTGCTATGCACTCAGGCTTGCATGAAAAATCCAGTGGAATGTGTAATGAGTTTTCCAGATTCAGGAATTTTCTTCTCGGCTATGTGTACTCCAGTTCTCTTGTCGTTACTTCCTCCATGGCAGGTAAGCCTTCTAGAGTAGCGTAGTTTTCCGACTTAGTTATTTCTTACATTGGATACTTGATCATTCAACTCCTTTTAACTCCTTTATGATTATCTTGGTGCAGGGTTTCAGGCAGTCTGCTGAGTTTTTAGACTAGGTATTATAGCTTTGACTTTACACAAATTTTTCATCGATTTTACCCTTCATAATTCTTTTAAACAATATGACTTCTAAATTTTCATGAATTGTTTTGTTGTGAAGCAGGTACTCGCTTCTTTGCTCCCCTGGCAAGATTCTAGGAATTGTATTTGTCATTTTTCCGAACATCTTTGGCTATTATGATCGACCCTAAACACTGTTACCGATGAAATAGGTAACCGCATTGTTACCTACTTTTTTTTTGTAGCATAAAAAGCACCCGATTTTGAAAATTGGTGATGCAGAATCACTTTTTATTTTTTTTGAGCACATTTTTGACACTCTAATATTTTTATTTATGAAGTATGAATATTTGTTTTAAATGGTTAGTGATTTTCATGCTAATTTTGAAACGTATTGATGCAGCATCAACTTTTTTTTTAGAGCGGTGATTTTTATGCTAATTTTGAAACGTATTGATGCAGCATCAACCTTTTTTTTAGAGTGGTGATTTTCATGTTGGTAATAAAACAAAAAACTTAGATAAAAAATATATATATATAAAAACAATAAAAAAAAACCAATAAAAATGTAAAAAAAAACAAAATTAACTCGTAAAAATAAAAAATTTAAACAAAATAAATAAATAAATAAATAAATCGAAAATTATATGACAAAATTAAAAAAAAAACACATAATTTAAAGAAAAAAAAAAAAAAAACGAAAATTAACCAAAAAAATTATTAAAAAAAAAACATCAAAACATTTTTTTCTAAGTTATTAAAAAAAACCATATAATTAAAAAAAAAATGGAAAATTTAAAAATAATTTAAATTACAAAATTAAAATTTAGAATTAAAAAAAAAAATTACAAAATAAAATAAAATAATAATAATAATAAGAAAACAAAAATACAAATTTTAAAATTAACAAACAAACAAATTTAAAAAAAAAAAAAAAAACAAAATTGAAAAACAAAAAAAAAAAAACAAAAAAACCCCAAAAAAATGAAAAAATACCACATGCAAATAATTAAAAAACAAATATCCATAAATTTAATGTTCTTTTTTAAATGAAACAATTTATAAATTTTAAAAATGAAAAACTAAATAAACTAAAAGATTAAAAAAAAATTAAATTAAATTAAAATTTAATAAATAAATTTAAAATTTTAAAAAATAATTAATCTTAAATATTAAATTGAAAAAAAGAAAAAAAGAAAAAAAAAAGGAGAAATTTAAAATAAAAATTTTGAATTAAAAAAATAATAATTTTAAATTTTTTGAATTAAAAAAAAAAATCAAATTAAAAAAAAAATATTAAAAAAAGAAGAAAAAAAAAGAAGAATTTTTCGATTGTGGTGGCGTCGCCAATTGGCCTCCTGCCCAAGTGGCGGCGGAGGCCGGCCTACGCCGCTACCTGGGCAGGAGACCAATTCCGGGAATCGCCCTCCTGACGCGGGAGGCCGGTTCTGGGAATCGCCCTCCTGCAGTGGGAGTCTGATTCCGGGAATCGCCCTCCTGTAGCGGGAGTCCGATTCCGGGAATCACCCTAAGGCCGATTCTGGGAATCGCCCTCCCGCGACAGGAGGTCGATTCCGGGAATCACCCTCCCGCCGCGAGAGGCCGATTCCGAGAATCGCCCTCCCGCCGCGGAAGGCCGATTCCTGGAGTCGCCCTCCTGTGGCGGGAGGCTGATTCCAGGAATCACCCTTCCGCGACGGGAGGCCGATTCCGAGAATCGCCCCCTGCCACGGGAGGCCAATTCTCGGAATCGGCCTCTCGCTGCGGGAGGGCGATTCTCGGAATCGGTCTCTCGCCGCGGGAGGCCGATTCTCGGAATTGACCTCTCACCCAGCGGCCAGCCTTCGTCGCCACCTGGGCGGGAGGCCGATTGGCGGCGCCACCACGATCAAAAAATCCTTTTTTTTTTTTTTTTTTAATTTAATTTTTATATTTGAAATTTAATTTGTCTTAATTTTTTTTGTTTTTTTGTTTTTTTTTTTAAAATTTATTTATTTATTTTTTTTCTAAATTTTGTTAATAATTTTTATTAAATTTTCTATTTTTTTTTTTTTAATTTATTTGAATTTAATAATTTTTTAAAATTTTTTATTTTTTTATTATTATTTTTTTAATTACTTTACATTATATATATATATATATATATATATATATATATATATATATATATTTCAATTAAAATTGCGTATTTAAAATTATATATATATATATATATATTAATTAAACTTAGTATTTTCAAATTAATTTGTTTTTTATTTTATTTTTTATTTAGTATATTTTTTTTAATTTATTTTTTTCAATTTTTCAATTTGAATTGATTTTTAAAGTTTTTTAACTTTTTATTTTAACAACTTTTATTTTAAATTTATTTTTTATTTCAAAATTTATTTGTTTATTCATTTATTTATTAAAATTATATATATATATATATATATATATATTAATAATTTAAATTTAATTTACTTATTAAAATCTATTTGTTTTTTTAATATATATTTTTTTAAATTTAATATTTTTATTGTATTTTATTAATATTTTTTATTTTTAATTAATTTTTCATTTTTCTACTTTTAATTTCAATAATGTTTTACTTTTAATTTTTTTTTTAAAATTTTAAAGTTTTAAATTTATTAAAATTTAATATATTTCTTTAAATTTAATTTTTTATTTTAAATTTTAAATTTTTTATTTTTAAATTTAATAAATATTTTCTTTTTCTTTTTTAAATGTAATTTCTATATTTTATTTTTATAATTTCTTTATTTTTTAACTTGTTTTTCTTTTTAATTTAATATTTTTATTTTATTTTTATTTTTATTTTTATTTTTCAATATATTTTGAAATTTTAATCTTTAATTTTTTTTTTTCCTTAAATTTTAGGTTTTTTTAAATGTTTGAATTAAAATTTTTATTTAGTTTTTATTTTTATTTTTTTATTCCTATATATTTTAAAATTTTAAACTTTAAAGTGTTTCTATTTTTTAAATTTATTTTTTTTCTTAAATTTTAGGTTTTTTTACTGTTTGAATTTTAAAAATTAAAAAATGTTATTTCTATTTTTAAAAATGTCAAAAATATGAGACAATTTTTTTTTTTGGTTATTCCAGCATGAACTGGTTTTGTTTTGAGGGTGTTTTTTCAATCCTTTTTTCAAAGAACAATTTTGTTTTTAGCATAATTTTATAAAATGTTGAAATTTGACCTTAAAAAAAAACCAAGTGTGTTGTGGAATACACTTTTTTTTGTTTTTGGGGTGTTTTCTCATGTTTTTTTGAGTCTTTTTAGGCTAGAGTTCCTCTTTTGAAGTCAGTTACCTATTTCATTGGTAACAGTGTTCCTATCGTTCTCTTCATAAGTACTTGATTTTTACCGACGGGGTTTTAAACTTCCGGAACAGAGTCCTTCCTCTTTTAGCTCCCCGATACCTTGTGACTTAAGAATTCTTGTATTGAGTTTTATGGCTTCAACTGTCGTTTACCTTATTATTGTAATATTTTTAAGGGCTTCCCTCGGAAGAACAGTTTATCATGAAAATAGATTCTGATGTAATTACTTTACTTTTTTAGAGGCCTTGCCTTGATGAATAGTTTGACATGCAATGGACTTTGTTGTATAATTCTTGTTCTTTTGATTGTTGGTCGAACTCTCGGCCTAGCCTAAGAGGAAAATCCCTCATTGCGTTAGGGTTTGATATTATATACACTTTTTCGATGGATGGTTATTAAACCCCTTGACTTTTATATAGTCATATCTTTCGGTCTTTTCTTGAATACAGATTTCCTTCTTTGTTTAGAATTTAAAATTCAATGGTTTCAAAGATTATGCAACAAAGTTATAATGGATTTTCTTTTCTTGAGCATTTTCATTAGTTTGTCCTAATTTTTCAAGAGCTCATTTCTCTTCTTACCCGTAATAGAGTTTTTTTGCAATATTTACAATAGGAAAGCTAGGGTGTTTGCATAATTAGATTTTTACATTGACAGATATTTCCTGGGTTACTAGTGCATAATCTTTCTTTATAATTTGTCCTAATTTTTCAAGAGCTCATTTCTCTTCTTACCGGTAATAGAGTTTTTTCTGCAATATTTACAGTAGGAAAGCTAGGGTGTTTGCATAATTAGATTTTTACATTGACATATATTTTCCTGGGTTACTAGTGCATAATCTTTCTTTATAATTTCACATGGGACCAGTCTGGTCAAGACAAGGGTTTTATCCCTTTTGTTCTTTTGGTAATTTTATCTGTTTTATGTCCAAGTATATCATAGATTAAAGAGATTAACGACCAGTTTGGGTCTAGATTTTTAACTATGGGCCTAGACTAAGAGTTTCTCTGGTATGTACTCCCAGTAGAGGTTTTATGTTTTTATTTACCTAATAATATAAACACTACTCTTTCTTAAAAACAAGCAATAACTTCAAGAAATGTATTTTCACACAACCATCATATTATTAACATTTCTAAAAAGTACAAATAATTATATCTACAATACTTTTCTCTATAAAATTTTGCATGAAACATTTTCCATATTAAAATAATTATGTCTAAACAAAATTCAACCATCATATTATTAACATTTCTAAAAAGTACAAATAATTATATCTACAATACTTTTCTCTATAAAATTTTGCATGAAACATTTTCCATATTAAAATAATTATGTCTAAACAAAATTTCTAGTTTTGACTTCCTCTGGAGTCTGTATACTTATCTTCCATGAGAGAGGTGATTATGTCTTTATATCCCCCCGTGCTCCACAACTGAGATAAGTATGTTGACATAAATTCCAGAAGAGACCTCGGGACCCCTAGTCGATACTCTTCTTTTCCAGGATTCAGGAACATTGAGTGTTTGCACTAGTCACCAACTTTCACTCTCTTCTTACCTCTCATTTCTTTGTTCAGTCACAAAACCCCTTTTCCTCCCTGAGATGTATTTTTATCCTAAAAAAGAAAGGTAATTGTTTTTAACTGTTTTCTGTTCAACCACTCTCAGTTCTTGGAATATTTTTATCATCAGTCTTCTTTTAATTTTATGGAACCATAATTCCATAATTAAATTTTATTTCAAAAAATATAATTAATTTATCTTTATCATTCGTAATCCTTTTTCCCAAAAAAAAATTTGTAATCTTTTTTTCTAAAAAAAAAAATGAACTTTTAGTCTCCTTTAAAATAAATAACATAAAAATTAGTTTACACTTAACCTAGCTATCATACCATATGAGAAAATTTGTGGCATCTTTAGACAACACCATTAATAAATGTTCTTAATAAAATATATTAAATTCAAACATAACTTTAAATCTTTGCATGCATATCTATATATATTATAATCATATAACAAATTTCAATTATCAAAATATAAACCCTACAAAATTTTAAAATGTTTTTAAATTATCTAATAACATAATAAAGGCGGGCTTGATATTTCATGTCATGATTATTTGAGATAAAAGTGGTTTTAATTAAAATTTAAAGCCATTTTATAACACTATTGTATTCCATGTTATTTATTTTGTTCAGGTACATTATGTATTTATAACCCTGCTTTCAATAAATAAAAAAACTTTTGTTTATGAAAAAGATAAGGTATGATGTAGTGTTTTTAATTTTAATATTGTATTTTTTTAATATTATAAATTACAAAATGCGTTTAAATTTATTTTATCAATTTTTTTATTAATGATATTTTAAAAATGTTGTAAAATCAAAATTTAAAATTATATAAAATAATAGAAATGAATAGAATTTAAAAAAAAATTATATATATTTTTTAATTTATGATAAATTAATGTGTAAATATTTGTGTAAATTTGGGTGGAAAATAATATTTAGTAAATTTGTGTATTTATATTTTAATTTGTGGAAAGAATAGCATAAATTTTGGTGGGAATAATGTTTGGCAAATATGTATATTTATATGAGTATACAAAATACTTGAAATTGCATTAACCTCAAAATTCAAATTTGAAGACAAGGAAAATTCAGAAATTCTTTATATTCATGTAAATAAATGTATTTACTAAGAGTTATGGCCCACCATAATTTATGTTGCTATTTGCATAAATTTAAGAGGGGTAAAAATATAAAAATGCAGATTTAGATAAAATTATTGCTTGCCAAAATTTACGCAAGTCCATGTGCGTGAATATGTAAGAGGACAATGTATTTCATCTCCATTTCAAATATCATATATTCCCAAAAAAAAAATCTTGTAACTTTCTATTAATTAGTATGTATTTTCGTTGAGATATATTAAACTCAAATATAACTTTATATCTTTGCTTGAATATGTATTTATGCTATAATCACATAACAAATTTTAATTATAAAAAATTAAACACCATAAACTTTTTAAAATAGTTTTAAATTTTCTAATGACAATTAAGATTTAAAATAAAATAATAATAGAAATTATATAAAATAATAGAAATGACGAGAATTAAAAAAAAAAAAAAAATCTTTTTATTTTATTATAAAAAATCTAATAATTTATTAATTTATTAATGACGCATTTGGGAAGACAGCTTGTGCTGTTAGGTCGGCAAGGAAATATTACAGCGAAGACAAGGTATATGAATTGTAAATTTAGTTATGACATGCATTGTTCAACTGGAGTGGAAACTGTAGAAATTTGCTGAATAATGAAGATTTATCCACCGAGATTATCCTGATCACATACTAATTCGAATTCATATGCAACACATAACCTCTTCTACACTCAATCATCAATTTGCGGAAATGGAAACAGTCGCATGCACACATAAACACAATATGTAATGGGGAAAGCTTATAGCTGAAAACCCCCAGCTATTTGTATATTATAATAGAAGAGAACATGTAACAATCTCAGTACAATACTCCTCACAAGTACTCAGTACTGTCTCCAAAAGTTACACACAAACTAGCTCGGTTTTGAACAAGTCACAGGTTCAAAACTCATCCACTAATTGTCTGCCTCTATTGCACAATCAAGGCTAGTCTAATGAGAGATCCAAGTTCGAATCTCACTGGCTCCAACTGCACAATCATCATTGGCAATCTCCTCCAATGCTTGTGCAAATCTCATGCACAACTGTTGTAGCAACTAATAGCAAACTCACCCTTTCATCTACCTCTTCCACTGGTCTCCACTGAACTGTCCATGCACTGTAGTGAACTGATGTGTTCTTGAGTTGAATAATGAGTTAATAATTAGTGAATTAAATAATATTTAATTCACTCCACTCATTACTAGTTGATTAGCTAGTTAAACTAATCACAACTAGTTCAACTAAGTTAATCCGAACACAACTCCACCAACTGTCTCATCAACTCCACCAAACTCTGCCACTGAAGTCCTAACTGAAGTCAACCATGCATGAGCTCACCAAACCCCAAGGAATAGCGTAATTCCTTCTGTCAAATGCATGAGCCACATCCGTAGCTCCAGCTAAAGTGCTGTAAGAGAATAAACTAAAGTTTAGAGTCCAAATATTATTAAGGGCTAATAATATTTGACTGACCTATTTTTAGACAGGCAGTCTAAAAATAGACTTCGACCTGTATGTCTAAAAATAGAGGTCCATCTATTTTTACCAACTCGACCAATCATCCAAGAATAGCATACTGCAACTCCTAGACCATGCTCCATATTTCTAAAAATAGACATAGTCTAAAAATAGACTTTGCGCCAAAAATAGCCTGCGGGCCCACTTAGTGAAGGCGACTTCATTTCACTAAGCTCCATAATATTGTTGCATTTTCAACACTCCCTCTCTACAAGATATGGATTATCTGCAACCCCTATCCTACCTCTGTGGAATTCGAACTTGCTCCTGGTGAGCGCTTTCGTCAAGATGTCAGCATCCTGATCCTCCGTGGGAACATATGAAAGTAACATGATTCTCCGCTGAACACAATCTCTGATATGATGGTACCTGATGTCGATGTGTTTGGATCTATCATGAAATATTGGATTAGCCGAGAGTTTAATGCAACTCTGGTTATCACAGTAAATCACTGTAGGCTCCAAATGCAACCTGAAAAATCCAACGAGGATCTTCCTCATCCAAATAGCCTCTCATGCAGCCAAGCTTGCTGCCATGTACTCGGCCTCTGCTGAACTGAGTGCCACGGATCTCTGCTTCCTGCTGTACCAGGAAATTTCTGTCGACCCAATGCTGAAAACTCCTCAGATCTGCTCTTTCGGTCGTTGGGCTCACGCCCCAATATTGCATCGAGTGAAGGCGGAAAGCTTCGCTCCATCCTCTATCTTATTACCATAGACCATATCCCAATGTGCCACTAAGATAATGAAATACATGCTTGCCTGCCTTCCAGAAGAGCTTGGTAGGCTTAACCATAGCTTGCGAAAGTTGGTTAACAGCATAGCATATATCGGGTCGTGTATTGACCAGATACATAAGCGACCCCACCAACTGTCGATAGACAGTGGCATCCACTACCTCCGCTGAAGTAGAATCCTCCTTCCTCCAACCACCAGGAAGAGGAGTGTCAACAGGCTTGCAGCCATGCATGTTGAACCTCTCCAGAATCTCCCGGGCATACTTACCCTGAGAAACAAACAGTCCTCCACTACGCTACCAAATCTCCAATCCCAGAAAATAATGAAGGAGGCCCAAGTCCTTCATCTCGAACTCTCTAGCAAGGTCCTCCTTGCATGAAAGTATCAACAGCTCATCACCCGTCAAAATCAGATCATCTACATACGATCTGACTGATGGTGACTTCCCTCACACAATGCAGTGCAGTTAGGGTCCGCCTCCCTCTTGGAGTCAGCCAGTGAAATGTCTCCGTGTGTGCCAAACACCCAGTGCTTGCTTCAACCCGTCTGATTGCTCTCTCACCCGGTGTGACATCGACTCACTTCTTTGAGAATCTCAAAGCCTTGAACATCTATCTACACCTCATCCTCAATGACTCAGTTGAGAGCACGATCTGTCACATCCATCGATGGATGTGCCATCCCCTAGTGAGAGAGCAAGGATCGTCCGTGTGGAAGAGTACCTTGCGACAGGTGCAAAGGTCTCCTCATAGTCAATCCCCTCGATCTGTGAAAAGCCACGGGTGACAAATCTTGCCTTGTACTTTTCCACACTCCCGTCAGCCGCATGCTTCACTTTGTAGATCCATCGCGAACCCACCATTGATTTCCCCTCCGGTCGCGGGACAATCTCCCATGCACTTTTTCTGACAATAGAATCATATTCTTCCACCATGGCATCTACCCATGCAGGGTCCTCCACAGTTTCCTCGAAAGAGGATGGCTCTGTCACGACACATTTGCTCACAAGAGCCCTGTATCCAGTGTACCGATCCGGTGACTGCCTCTGTCTGCGCTGTGTTGTAGGTGGTCCTACAACCTTCTCTGCATCTCGAGCCAGTCGCTCAGCTTCTGTAGTGCACTTGTGCCCTCTAATGGTTGGCGCTGCATGGGTGGTCTCTTCCACCTCCTGAAATTCCTCTTGTGGCTGATCCACATCCGGAAGCTCCTCCTTAGGAACTAATAGCTCCTCATCTGCATGCAAGTGTGGCTCCCTCTCAAGCGAACACTGCATGGCTTTTTCCTCCTGAAACTTGATATCCCGTCACACAACAGTCTTGCGACTGTCTGGCAAATACACCCGATAGTTGTGAGGTGTATCAGTGTACCCCACAAATATTCCACCCTCTGCGGTCGGATCCAGCTTCTTTCTGGCGTCCTTCGTCACATGCATGTAGACAGGTGAGCCAAAAATTCTCAGATGAGAAATATCAGGCCTCTTGCCAGAAAACGCCTCCTCCGGTGTACTCATGCCAAGAATATTGTGAGGACAACGGTTCTGCACATACACTGCTGTATTGCATGCCTCAGCCCACAAGTGAAGGGGTAGGCCCTGATCATGCAACATCGCCCGTGCATCACCCACGATCGTTCTGTTCTTCCGCTCAGCCACCCCGTTCTGCTGTGGGTTATGGGGTGCGATGAGCTCTCTCCGAATCCCTTCTGCGTTGCAAAAGTCCTTGAATTCAGCCGAGATGAATTCACCACCATTGTCGCTCCTAAGAGCCTTCACATGCTTCCCCAATTCCTTCTCAACCAGCGCCTTGAACTCACAGAACTTTGAGTATGTCTCGCTCTTCTTCTGCATGAAGAAGATCCAGCACTTCCGAGAGAAATCATCAACAAAGATCACATAGTACTTGTGCTTTGCTGTCGAAGCTACTGAGAAAGGACCACACACGTCTGTGTGAACTCTCTCAAGGATCGTCGTGGCGCGACTATCCTTCTCGTGAAAAGTGGCTTTCACATACTTTCCTAAAGTACACCCCTTGCACTGATCTGACTGCGCAAGGGTGCCCTTAGGAAGCCCAGTAGAAATCTGCTGCAGAATCTTCAAAGCTCCATGGTGAAGGTGGCCCAATCTCCTGTGCCACAGTTCGCCCTCATCATCCCGGCTCACCACTTCTCCCGCCTTACATGCCATTGCTGCACAGCCATCTACTTGCAACTAATAAAGGTTCTTGACTCGAACCCCTATCTTCCGGGTCTCACCAGTAGTCTTACTGCGCAGGAAGGCTTTTCCTTCGCTGAAGACCACATCATACCCCTTGTCTTCCAACATCGCCACAGAGATCAGGTTCTTCATCAATCCTGGAAGATGAAAAAATTCCTTCAATATGAAAGGTTTACCAGACTCCCTCTCAAAGGAAATGGTACTGATACCAGTCGCACTGTATCTACCATCATTGCCCATCTCGATGTGCACTCCAAGATCTTTTCCTCCAGATTTGAAAACAGATCTCGATCTCCGGTCATGTGAAATGACGCACCACTGTCCAAGAACCAAACTGATCCCATTACACTTGAAACCAAGCATGCGATCAGTGAAAAATCCAGTTCGAATTGAGAAGCCAATGCCTCTCCCGCTGCAGATCCAGCAGCCTTCTTATTTTTCTTCTTCTGCGGACAATTTGTGGCATAGTGTCCGTGCTGTTGACAATGAAAACACTTCACCTTGGACATGTCTTGCTTCTTGCCTTTCGCACCAGATTGAGAAACTTTCTTGCTCTTCCCCTTCTTTGCTTTGGCAGCCAAAGCACAATTTTCTTCATCAGGTACCTTTGATGAAGATCCGTCCCTGGTAGTCCTCCTTATCTCCTCTTGCATGAGATCCGCCCAAAGTCGCTCCCATCCCGGCAACTTCTCCCGACCATTGACACTATCTTGATATGCATGCCAACTTTTTGGAAGACCAAGGAGAGCCAGGTCTACCATATCCTCTTCTTCGACAGTCACCCCCACACTTCCCAGCTCATCTCTGCATTGAGTGAACTTCGTGAGGTATTTGGCGATACTGTCGCCTTTCTCCATCTTAATGTTTCTGAGCTTATCCTTGAGCGCCAGCTTCCTTTGGTCGCTCTTACTCTGGAATAGATCTGTCAATTCTTTCCACATCAAATATGGAGAAGCTTTTCCATGCAGGCTAGATACAATGTGATCCTTCACGCCCTCCAACAGAATCCTTCGACATTTCGCCATCTTCTTTTGCCAAGCTTCGACTTCAGCAGGATCAGTAGGCTTTTGGACATCCATATCTACGAACTCCTTCAGCCCGTTATCTTCTAATACCGCCTCCATCCGATCTTTCCATGCAACATAATTCGAACTGCCTTCAAGGGCATATTCGAGTCGCAAACCGTTGAAAGACATTTCAGCTCCGGCACCAAGAACACAATCTGCTGCAAAATTCGAATTCCAAACTCAAAAACTCAACTGCTTCTGGATCTGTGAGAACAAATTATTTCTAGCACAGAGATCGACTGTAAGGGCATTTACTGGATATATCACCTTTCAGAGAAAGGATGGATCCAGAGGCTACCTGGCCCGTTACAGACTCTGTCTACTGAAATAATATTGTAATCACTGCAATAGATCCCGATGATTGATTCGCTCTGATACCATGTATAAATTTGCTGAATAATGAAGATTTATCCACCGATATTATCCTGATCACATATTAATTCGAATTCATATGCAACACATAATCTCTTCTACAATCAATCATCAATTTGCGGAAATGGAAACAGTCGCATGCGCACATAAACACAATATGTAATGGGGAAAGCTTATAGCTGAAAACCCCTCAGCTATTTTGTATATTATATGGAGAGAACATGTAACAATACATAGCACAATACTCTTCACAAGTACTCAGTACTATCTCATAAAGTTACACACAAACTAGCTCAGTTTTGAACAAGTCACAGGTTCAAAACTCATCCACTAATTGCCTGCCTCTATTGCGCAATCAAGGCTGGTCTAATGAGAGATC
The DNA here is from genome assembly GCA_034641835.2 of Pinus albicaulis. Taxonomy (NCBI): domain Eukaryota; kingdom Viridiplantae; phylum Streptophyta; class Pinopsida; order Pinales; family Pinaceae; genus Pinus; species Pinus albicaulis. Next base: position 1,934,870,545 of record CM076575.1, read on the forward strand.
CAAGTTTGAATCTCACTGGCTCCAACTGCGCAATCATCATTGGCAATCTCCTCCAATGCTTGTGCAAATCTCATGCACAACTGCTATCGCAACTAATAGCAAACTCACCCTTTCATCTACCTCTTCCACTGGTCTCCACTGAACTGTCCATGCACTGTAGTGAACTGATGTGTTCTTGAGTTGAATAATGAGTTAATAATTAGTGAACTAAATAATATTTAATTCACTCCACTCATTACTAGTTGATTAGCTAGTTAAAATAATCGCAACTAGTTCAACTAAGTTAAACCGAACACAACTCCACCAACTGTCTCATCAACTCCACCAAACTCTGCCACTGAAGTCCTAACTGAAGTCAACCATGCATAGGCTCACGAACCCCAAAGAATAGCATAATTCATACATCGGATACGCAAGGCCACATCAGTGCTCCAAGTTTGAAGTCTTTGTAAGAGAATAAGCTGAAGTTTAGAGTCCAAATATTATTGAGGTTAATAATATTTGAGCGACCTATTTTTCGACGAACGAGTCTAAAAATAGACTTAAACACAACATGTCTAAAAATAGAGTCCATCTATTTTACCAACTCGACCAATCATCCAAGAATAGCATGCGCAACTCTAGACCATGCTCCATATGTCTAAAAATAGACAGTCTAAAAATAGACTTTGCGCCAAAAATAGCCTGCGGGCCCACTTAGTGAAGGCGACTTCATTTCACTAAGCTCCATCATCTTGTTGCATTTTCAACAGAAACTCTGAAGAGGTGAAGGAGGACGAAGACAGACATACCCTGCATCAGACACGCTGCTTTGCTGGGGTATGTATTTATCAATCTTCTGTCCATGCTCGTTGATATATTCTGGGCTATGCATTTCTCTGGGATAGTTTCATTTACTTGGTTTAAACTAGGAGGTTATGGGTTTTTATTTCCCCTTTTAAGCCCTGTAGACCCCTATTTCCGCGACTCTTGTCACATTCAGTGTAATCCTATTGTTTTGGATAAGGTTCAGTCCAGGGATTACCATGTTAGGAATTCTAGAGTTGGGTGGGTAGAAATTACAAGTTCCATCTTCACTGGGAGCTGCTGGGTTATTCTGTCCACAGTTTATTTTGCCGTCGTTTCGCAACTCTGGTTTGTGTGTTTCTTTCATACTATCATCGGTAGCTGGTGGAAGGATATGTATGTCAAGCACCATGTTGTTATAATCTGGGGCCTTGGTTATAAGGTGTGGATTTTGCGCCCTCCAAGTAAGTTGGCTTGTATTCTGGCCCGCTATCGTCTCTTTGTAATGCTAACTCATAAACTCTAGTTATCTTTGTCTGTTTGCTGTCTCATAGCGTCCTTCATTTATTTCTAGGTCGTCTGTCTTTTCTGGGAATGGATTAACTGTTTTCACTTGGCTCCTTTTCGGGGACGAAACATGTCTTCTACAATCAAAGGAAATATGATAGACCCAAATGATAATTTTGCTGTTAAAGTCAAAACTTTAATGGTTTGTTATTTCTTGTCTCTGTTCAGTCTTAGGCCAGAGCTCACTTATTTAAGTCCGTTCTTCATCATGGTCAAGAGACAGAATCGTAATCCCATAGCCTTTAATCATGAAAAAGGCAAATAGAAGCAGATCCAGCCTGAAGTTAGCCCCAGGAAGAGAGGAAAAAAGAAAATACAAGAGGTTTTAAAAAACCTCTCTGAAAATTATGATATTGGCAACTCTTCCAATGTCAGACAAGAAATTCGAGGTTGGGAACGAGAAATTCAAACTTATGAGGAAAATAACGTCGCAGAAGCAGAAATCATGGATTTCATCACAGATCTAGGCAATACCCGTGGCCATTTATCATTGTTTCATCAAATAGTTCATACTTACTGGATTGTTAAATGTCTCTTGGCTAAAGCTATGTAGAGCTTTCCCCCTCATCAAGAGAAGATAGAACCAAAAGTAGTGGATTTGTTACAAGATATTGACAATCAGCTGAACCAGATCAAAGTCACACAGTATCAGGTTACTGATCGTATCAGTAGAATTGATGATCATATAGGAAGAATTGAGAAACAACTCCAACAACAAGTGGATATGTCGGGATCCATAGCAAAAGATCCAGCACCAATTGAATCCTCTAATGGATAACAGTTTTAGTAGTCTGGTTATGTTTATAATATGCATTTTTGTTTTTTGCAAGGACATATATCACTCAATAGAGTTGTAGATGCAGGTTGAGGCCATAGACTAAATAGTATTTTTTGTGATCTGCTTTCAAAATATAAATAGAAAATAGCGAGGCACTACCAAATTGACAAAAAAAAAAAAAAATCTATTAATTTATGTATAGTTTTTATTTTATGATATATTTGTGTGCAAATATTTGCGTAAATTTTGATGGGAAATAACGTTTTGTAAATTTGTGTATTTACATTTTTAGTCCTAATTAAATTTTTGTGGAAAGAATAGCATAAATTTTGGTGGACAATAATGCTTGGCAAGTATGTATATTTACACGAGTATACAGAATGCTTGAAATTGCATTGACCTCAAAATTCAACTTTGAAGACAAAGCAAACTCAAAAATTCTTTATACTCGTGTAAATAAATGTATTTACCAAGAGTTATGGCCCACCATTTTTTATGTTGTTATTTGCACAAATTTAAGAAGGGTAAAAATAAAAAAATACAAATTTACATAAGGTTATTGCTTGTCAAAATTTACACAATGCGTGAATATGTAAGAGGACAATGAATTTCATTTCTCCATTTCAAAAATCAAATATTCCAAAAAAAACTTCTTGTAACTTTCCATTAATAAGGTTATTGCTTGCCAAAATTTACACAAGTCCATGTGCATCAATATGTAAAAGGACAGTGAATTTCATTTCTCCATTTCAAAAATCAGATATTCCTAAAAACAACTTCTTGTAACTTTCCATTAATTAATATGTATTTTCGTTGAGATATATTAAACTAAAATATAATTTTATATCTTTACATGAATATTTATTTATGCTATAATCATATAGAAAATTTTAATTTTAAAAATTAAACACCATAAACTTTTTAAAATAATTTTAAATTTTCTAATGACAATTAAGATTTGGCATCTTAATGCCTTCCTCATTAAATGAATTACAAGTGGTTTTGATTTGAATTTAAAGTAATAAGTCTTTGTAACATATCCCACTTTTTTCCCTCTTAACACTTACATTACTATACTTATCATCTCACTTAGTGTATTTTATTTTTTTGATTCACAAGTTGAGCATATGACACCATGCATAAAAAATTTAAAGAATTTATAATTTAAATCCTCCAAGTCCATATCATAGTATATTGGATGAGACTTATATGTGATATATTTATTGCAACGGTATAGAAATTATAATGAATTTGAAACCATGGGTTTTCCCCTCTTGGGTGAAAAATTGTGAATTTGTATTTTCGGCATATTGTTGTATAATTTAAAAGCATACTTGGAAAAATTGTGATCTTATCCTTCCTGTAATTACACATTCTGCATTATGATGATAATTTATTTTACTGTGAAAGGGATTCATGGTGTCTTGTCTTGTCATTCGTTTAAAATATTTAATGATGTAATTTACATTATGTTGCAATGTTGGTTACTTGCCGTCGTTACATAGATTAAAACTGCTCATTAGCGTTGATGTTTTCCGCCGCAAGCATTTTTTGTAGTTGGTTGGAAAAACTAATTTTTTCTTCTTGGTTGTATCTGCTTCTATATATAGTCGTGTTTAAGTTACAGACACTTGGAATTAGTTTGATTCCTTCGCATGTTCTCTATAGAAATTATTTATACAAAGTTCCTTTGTTATTCCATAATTATTTCCTTGTTTATTACTAGTTATTACTCACAGTTTTCATGTTCTAGTGCTCGTAATTTTTTTAAAGAGTTAGAATCCTATAGAGTGGCGGGGCCATTTCGGGGCTGTTGGTTTCCCATCTTGGACCCAGGGACTAACCCGACCTCTTAAATGGCTATAAATAGATTTCCCCATAATCATGTCCAATAATGTAACAGTCTACAATCATCTACTTTTAACCCTATACATATAATGGGGTTGTAAATTATAGGTTAATGTTTATTCCTATTTGCATTATCAAAAAATAGGGACTACTCCAAGGTTGTGGATTTTGTTGACTTGGCCTGGAAACTAACCCTAGTCCCCAGCTGAGTAAAATCAAATGTTATCAATTCTTTTCAAGATATGCTCTGTAAATTCAATCATTAGTCATTAAGGGTTTCATTTACCAACACACAGACTTAGTCATTCCATAAACTAGTTCACATAAAACAAGTCACACAGTTCTTCCAAAAAAATTTCATAATTAAATAACAAGTGATCACCATCCTATTACAATAATCAACATAGAGAGTAGATTAAGCAACACTTATATGTTCATTTTCTTCTTTAATTATTTAAAGTACCACAAAGTCACATGGAAGGGAATGCTCCTCCCCACCTATGAGACCAATCATGTCATTTTGTCTCCCCCCAAGCTAACTTCACACCCAGGGTAGTTTTTGGAAAAATGACCCACACAAAATTTATCTAATGGAAATAGATCCAAACTAGATTTACCGTAGGATTAAAATAGAACTAATCCCACAAGCTTCAGTTGGATTCCACTAGGCAACCATCTCAATAATCTTAACATTGACAAGGTTATGTCAAATATTTGCAATCTCTTTGATCTGAGCTTAAACATGAACGCAAAATTATTTAGATATAACCATAAATACATAGATGCAATAGAAATAACACTTCATTTCATTAATATCAAAGAACTTAAATATGCTTATAAACATAATGGAAATAAACTAGCTCGGGCGATTGTAGCTTATCTCTGAGAAGAGATGTGGTGGCTAGATGCCTCTGAACTGTGTTACAATGAGGCTCAAAGGCATTTTTATTATTGAAAGAATAAGATAAAACCCCAACCCCAGGAGATGGAACGCCAAGAGTTTGTGGGCCCTTTTGGTGTTAGTTGGGCAACCAACTTCCTGGAGTCATAACTTGGTCATATTATCTATGTTTACACACACGATACCTCGTTGGAAATATCTTTGCGAGTAATATAGGATTTGTAGCAGGCCTACTACAGACCTTAAAAAAATTCCGTTTAGGGGGTCAAAGCTGCTCCAGAAGTTAAGGACATGAAAAACTGCTAAAAATAGTAAATGCTGCTATAAACAAGGAAACTAATGAAACCAATTGGAGGTCTAGGTGGAATATGTGGGTGGCCACCAATATCCACCTATATCAATCCTCCCTGCTTAGGAAGCAATGGTCCCCATTGCGTGAAGAGCTTCCATGAGGTGAGGAATTTTTTGTTGAACCTGGTCTCTGGTGAACCACCTGTGCTGGTGAAGGAGTTGCCCTTCTTTGACAAATCGATATAGTTGGATCCTCTATTGGCGAGTTTTATTGTTCTTCCTGTTCATGATTCGATTAGTTGTAGCATGTTCCATGTAGTATGGGCTTAACTCTATTGGTTTGAGTTATTCTGCGATGTTGGATGTGTCGAGTAATGGTGGAAAGTATGGTCGAAGGCAGTCCACATTAAACACTTAGTGCAGGCCAAGGAATGGTGGAATGCTGAGCTTGAAGGAATTTTTCCATACAACCTTGGTTATGGTGTACGACCGATACCATAGCGAGTGAAGCTTGCGGTGGGGCACAGTGAGGTGCTCCTTCTGCAAATGTAGCCAAACTTTGTCGCCCACCTAGAACTTGTGTGGTACCCGGTGTTGATCATGTCATTGCTTGTACTTAGCACTGGCATCGTCCAATATGTCATGGACCTACTGGATGATGTATTGAATGCGCCCAATGAAGTTGTTAGCCCTGTCTACTTCAAAATGGACATGAGTTGAATCTTCCCCAGTAGATGGAAATGGTATGGCCACATCAATATAACATAGTGGCTAGAATCCCAAACCCACATGAAAGAGGTTGTGGAAAGTTAAGCTATGTAGAGCTTTTTTGTAGCTATGATGGACATAGGAGAGGATTTAATACCACGTGTGTGGATGATTTAAGTTATACATGTGAAAAATGTGTACGATTAACCTGTTGACGACCTCTGTTTGGCCATTAGTTTGGGTGTGGAAATCCATGGAATTAGTGAGCTTGGTATTGAACATTGACCAGAGACTTGACCAAAATGTACTTAGGAATCAGTTGTCCTGATATGAGGTAATGGACTGTGGGATCCCAAATTGTACTCTCACTCGGTCAAAGAAGAGCTTAACAGTGGCTTTTGCTGTGATACTCTTCTTGTAGGCCGCCAAAATGGCCATCTTAGAGAATTTTTCGGCGGCAATGAAAACACAGTCGTTTCCATGCTTAGTAGAAGGAATTCCTGACATGTAATCCATGGAGATGGATTCCCAAGGTCGAATAGGAGTAGGAAGAGGAGTATATAGGCCTTGTTTCTTGATGTTCAGTTTGGGGATAAGATAGGAAATGTAGGATCTGATGTAATTCCCAACATCCTATCAAAGGTTCGACCAATAAAAATATTTTTTCAATACTGCCACTATTTTCTCTACCCTGAAATGTCCAACGACCCGACTATAGGTCACCTCCAAAATCATCTTGGCATGCTCACTTGAAGGAACATAGAGGTGTACCAGGTGGCATAAACGTGCATCTTGGAGGTGATAATTTGGAACTTTCTTGCCTCCAGGAGTGTCTGGTATATGTTGCTAAATTCTGGATCGCTCTTATAAAAAGTCGTCCACCCTGATGTCTCGTGTCCACAAGAGTCAAGAAAAGTAGTTAGCGCCATGACCGGTGGTCGGATGAGGTATTCTGTAACATTGTTAGTGTTTTCCTTCTTGTACTTAATGTTAAAATAGAACTGTTGCGGGTATGTGGACCATTAATGATGTTGATCATTCTGCAACTTCCCTTGTGTCTGTATGAACTACAGGGGTCGGTGGTCTGTGTGGCTGACAGTTTCCTTCCCCATAATATAATGCTTCCATGTTTGGTAGGCCTGCACAATGGAATACATATCCTTGTCATAAGTGGGATAATTTTGGATTGTATTTGAAATTGTCTCACTATGATATGCCATTGGATGCCCTTACTGAGTAAGAACTTCACCAATCGCATAGTCAGAGGCATCTGCCTTAATCTCAAATGGTTATTGTAGGTTTGGTAGTGTGAACATTGGTTCAGAGTAGAGGCGATACCTCAACTTGACAAATGAATTATGTTTGGGTTCAGTACAAAATAACTTTGCTTTCGCTCCTCCCTTGGTGACTTGACTCAAAAGCCATGTGATATGAGAGAATCCCAACACGAACCTGTGGTAGAGGTTGGAAAGACCCAGAAAGTTGCAAAGCTCTATTAGAGTGGTTGGGGTTGGACAATCTCAAATGACGTGTACCTTGGTTGGGTCCACATGCACACTATTTTCTGGATAAGTCTCTCTTACGGGAAAGAGAAATCCCCCTAGTATTCCAACAAATAACTAGAAACAAACAACCATTTGAATATCTCTTTCCCTAAACTATTAGCATTCTGATTATCAAAACTTAGAAACGAGGAGGTAATGCTCCTACCTTTCAATGAGATGTTTGATTTAGAGCTTTTCTTTCATCCCAAAGAAATCCTTCAATGTTGAGAAGAACCTGCAATCATATAAACATGAAAATAATCAAAGGCACCTCTAGAATATAATAATTCAAAACACCAGTTTAACTTAATGATCAAGGAGATTAAGAATTGGCATTGTTTTAACGAATATAAAAACAACACAATAAGAAAAAAGGATCGATATGTATTATCAAGAATATAAATAGCAATATTACAACCTGAGCCTTGATGTTGTACATATTTCTCTCGTATACCTTCACAATCGTGCTCCTTGGTTTGACAAGCTTTCCTCTCTAGAATTACCAACATAGGTTTATCTTCAATGAACTCTTTATGTGTAGAGTACAATCTCCAATGTACATTCTACAATCTACCCCTAACTGTGAAGCTTCATCTCAATTTATAGGAGAAATTGAGGAGGTTTCAGATCCATCAATAGAGAGATGAGATCCTCTAATGAAGGGATTAGGGTTCCTTCATCCAAGGGGATAAGTTCTATGAGTGGAAGGATATAGCTCGAACTGGCGTGACTCAAGAGGCTTTTAATTGGAATAATATGCACTCAACTATGCTTCTAGAAGTTACTTTTTTTGTTTAATTTATTTTACACAGGGTGCACAGGTTTTAAGGGCTAACATAGTGTATATGTCCGCAGATAAAGGAGAGAATATTAGTGCATGCATAGGAAGTGACCACAAAAAACACGCAGACAAATTTTAAGAGTTTTTAAGAGATTTTCCCAGTTCCCAAGACTTGGTTCAGGAATATAAATGTTTTGAGTTCTAAGGAAGCATAAGTATGGATTGTGATAGATCCATATTGAGAGTCAAATGTCATGGTGACAAAATGACGTGTAACATATTTCTCCCTAAAGTGTGAAGTCTAAGAAAGTATTTCAAGAGAGTGAAGAGATTTATCATTCCAAGGATTGGATCAGAGACATCGGTTGAAAACCTATAAGAAACATTCAATTCAAATATATAATCACTGAGGTAGGCATTCCCATACTCAAAGAAAAACTAACTACATGTTCTGGTACAAATATGACTTTAGAATTACATCAAAAGTAGACACAGTATGGGTGCAGCTATCTGTTATGAATAAGTATACCGTATCATGAATACATAACTCCTCGTAGCCTATATGGTTGAACTACATACAAGGTCTTGATCTTCGCTTCTCAAACTAGTACGAATCTATCCATGCGATTGATTGTTTTGGAGTTGAACATGGTAGAAACCACTTCATTACCAGTCAATGATGAAAATCGTTAACAAGTGTGAGAGAAACCATCAGTAATGACAATGGCTCTTAAATTACTTCAGTGCAATCCATGAAATGTGAATGAATGCTTAGTAGTCGAACACTCATAGAGTCATTTTATCAAAGGCCAATGATGAAAACATGTCGTCGAAGGTGAGAAACATACCATTAGGGCATGCAGATTCCAAAGTATTGATAGGATTTCTAGATCAACTTCTTGGATGATGAGCTGAAGTTGATAGGAAGTGATCTGTCGCAGGAGGACCTACAACATAGAACCATTATGTCAAGTTTTGAAGAATTTTTTTGCAAGGATTAACTCAGGGATGTTCAATGCAAATGGAGACAAATATTTGTAATGAATGGTGAATTTGAAGTTGAAATTTCTCTTGAACACATAATGACACTGTAAATGGCTTGGAAAATTTTGACTTAAATATAATACCCAAAACTAGCTGAAGACTTTCAATGAGGTTTGACTAACTGTAAGACAAAAGGATTACCCAACCCAAACATGAGTGCGACAAACTGTCGTGTTCAAGAGAGACATGTTGCTTTTAAAAACAAGTATTAAAGATGGATTCTTTCTCTCACTTTTTCCCTCACCATTACTAGCAAGTACCTCTTTATTTTTGTCAATATTGAGGAGGATAAAATTTTCTTGTTGTGTAAGCTCATCCTTTGGATGAGTCCATCTCAGTAATTTTAACAAACCCTTAGAAGGAGTGGTTCTGTCATGTTGTAATCGACAAGTCCTATATTGTTTGATTTTAATGAGTCCAACATAGTATTAACTCAATGTTTTTCAGTTTTAAGGAGTCACAAGAAAAACATAAGTAAACTATTTAATGTTCTTTTTCATAAGTTAAGTCTCTCAAACCCGAAAAAGGATAAAATTATGTAGTAGAGAGCTCTACTGACCATGATTAGTCAATGTATAACTTTTTCATAATTAATCTAGTTCAGTCCAGAAAAGGGGTAAACTTATACTGAGTAGATGGCTATTCATTTATTTTAACGAGTTTGAATAGTCAAGTGCTCGAAGATATTTTCATGTTTAGAGATTCTGAAAAGGGCTTAAAAGAGGACTCCATGGTTTCACTTTTTCGTATTTTTTGAGAGCCCAAAAAAGCGATAAAAGTTTACTTTGTCGTCAAAATGATTCGTTTTTAGACACAACCTGTTCTTTGCATAAAAACTCGAAAATTATAATACTCTGCTCTCAATCATGGAAATAATATTCAAAATTTAAACTTCTGAAGGTAAAAATAAACAAAATAATATTATTTTGTTCATGAAAACTTAAATAAAAAGTGGTCAAATCAAGTCATTTTTACCTTTTGATTTCAAGAGAAATAAAAAGGAGTTTTTACCATAGATCTTCTGAAGTTGATATCAGGAGAAATAAACAACAATTTCATGAACCGTCAGTTACAAGTATTTAATCTATTCATTGCATTGCATTCTACCTGTTTACCTTTTCATTTTAAGTTTTTAGATTGTTTTTGGAGGAAAAATGGTTTTAGAATCCACCCTCGGGGGTGCGCAGGTTTTCCTAGCAGAACCCATGCACCCCAATGATTTTTTAATATAAAAAATCACCATGCCACCACGGTTTTTATACATAGATCATGCGCAAAAATAATTTTTTTATGAACAAACACTACGCAAGCGCCGTGGGGTTTTCAAAAATTTATTTTATTTCCATAAAAATTACTCCTAATTCTCTCAAAAGTTTTAGAATGTTTCTAAATGATTATTTGCAGGCATCAATCATGCTTGAGTGGAGAGAATGCGAGCATGAATCCCATGAAAATGAAGCCATTGATAGTCTAGCAACACTTGGTGTCTTAAATAATTTTGATTTATACAAATTTTGGTCAATACAAGGAATGAAGGCCCTAACGTGGTTGGTTAATGCCTGGGATTTCCAAGAATAATGTTTCATCATCGGGGATCATAGGATTGTGATTGAGATAGAGGATATTTATTTCCTCACTAGTTTTCACCAAAGAGGAAGAGACATTTCCTTATTCGACACACGACCAGGAGGATTGCCTATTGCTTCCTATATGGTACAATACTACACACAGGATTTGCAATGGAAGGATGGTCGTATTGAAATAAAGAATATCGAACGACTAGACCTTAAAATAATTACTTTTATAGTTACTCGATTGTGTGGTAGTGCAGATCCTCATGTGGCTACCAAAGCACAGATGTAGACTGTTATTGAGTGTTTCGAGGGAATAATATTTAACTGGTGTGAAGGAGTGTTGGTCAATATGAAAGGATAGCTCACGTGAGAAAAGAATGGTAAGCTGAAGAAATTTAGCTATGGTTCCATTCTCATATCTTTCGCTTTAGAGAGAATCCCACTCCTTATACCTCATCAGTTATTAGTGGATCCAACGGGACCGAGGGAACCACACATGTGTGATGGGTTTCGTTGAAGGATCGCCATGGTGGCGATGGTGGTCCTGTGGTTCGATATACACCTTAGTTTTTTGTATCACTCACGAGCCAAATATTCATGATTGAGGACTCTCCATATGCATGGGCTGATTTCATGGGTGAACCCGACATAGCAATCCCACCGGGAACACAATTGGATGCGTCAGGTAAAAATTATCATTTTGAGTTTTTCTATTATCTAATTTTTATTTGATTTTTTATCATCCAATACTGATGAAAAACATTTAAATTTAGATTTTGGTCCAACAATACCAGTGGTGCTTCTTCAGTTTGATAGATGAGAAACACAACCTATAGCGGCAGATCCACCACTGACTAATGTAGTAGAGGCCCTCATAGAGTCGGAACACAACCTGGATGGATTCGTACTAGTTTGAGAAGTGGTTCGGTACGGTATGCAAAAAATGCAGAAAAAATATTGGTGTGCCAATTCGAATTATGACTTCCTACAATCCATTTAATCATATTGGTTAAAACTTTGTTAACATCCTCAACTTGGCCATTGGCATATGGGTAATACGGTGTGTAATTATCATGGCGTAGGCAAAGATGAGCGAAGATTTCAGTCATCATAATGTTTCGAAAGTGGATGCCATTGTCTATAATGATAGCTTGAGGGACACCGAACCTAGTAATCACATGATTGAATATGAAAATAGCTGCAATTTTTCCATCAGCCTTGAATATAGGCATCTCCTCGGCCCATTTGGTAAAGTAATATACAACGAGAATAATATACCCATGCCCCCTGGCTGAGTGATCATTACACATAACGAAATTGATGCCCCATCTTGCAAATGGACCGACAACTATGATTGGGTGAAGAGGAGCGGGAGGTGCACGTATCTTTTGATAAAAAATATGGAAATTGTGACATTTTCTAACCACAAGGATGCAATATTTGAAGAGTGACGACCAGAAATAGCCAACGCACAATATATTTTGGGTTGTGACAAACCCAGACATATGACCATTACATGCTCCAGAATGGAAGCCATTTAAAACACTTTTAGCTTCTTCATGATTTATACAACATCGAAAAATAGAATCGGCACCACGACAATAAAGAGTGTCGCCAACAATATTGTATTGTTGAGACTAGTATCGAATTATACATCGATCAGATCGTGAAATTTCAGGCCGAAATGTTTGGGTTTGAAGATATATAATGATATCTCCATACTAAAGGTCTAATGTGTTGATTAGAAACAAATATTATTCAATAATATGGTCTTTTGCCATAGTTTCCAATTCAATGTAGGGAAAGTGATCCAGGTGGATATTGGTGGCCACCTGCCTATTCCACTTGGGCCCCCACCATTGTCTCTTTCAGTTTTTTATTTTCGGCATAACTTACTATTTTTAGCAGTTTTTCGAGTCCTGAACTTCCGGAGCCGTTTTGAGGCCCTAAACGACGTTTTTTGGGCATCGCGTCTTCAGCAAATATCATTCTGTTCCAAAATTATATTCATGGCGAAAGTTGTAGTCCTCGGATAGAGCTTTCTAATGTTGTATTATGTGCATCAAACAGAGATAGTATGCCAAAGTTACGTCCCTGGGAAGTTGAAACACCAATTTACCCAAACGGGGCCCATAGTTTTGGCGCTTCATCTCCTAGGGTTAGGTTTTTGGATGTTTAGGGTTCTCCATTGTTTATCAATAATAAATAGGCCCTCGAGCCTCATTATAACTCAGTTCAGAGGCCTGTAGCCGCCACATCTCTTCTCAGAGATAGCTACCAGCGCCCTAGCTAGTTTTATTTCCATTTTGTCTGTAAGCAAATTTCAGTTCTTTGATATTAATGAAATGAAGTGTTATTTTCGCTGCATCTCTGTATTTATGGTTATATGTTTATTATGTTGCGTTCCTGCATAAATCCGGATCAGTGGTATCAGAGCGGTCTGCTTTTTCTCGATCCTTCTTTGCATGTCCCCAACGAGGTCGGGGTATAAGGAGCTAGGGCTCGATCTGGTGGAACCTTTGCAAGATCAGCCTCGCAAACCTCAACGGACGCCCATGGGGGATGAAAAGAAAGATGAGGGAGCAGGAGATCCTATCAAAATATTGCTTGAGGAGGCCCTTGAAAGACAAAGGAACGTGATGATGGATAACTTTGCTCAGATCCTTCAACGGCTACCCACCGGCGGCGCATCTGCATCCAGCAGCCACTCTGGAGGCGCGACTTCTTTTAAGGTACAAGTAAATTTTGACATTCCCATATTTGAGGGTCAAATAGACGCAGATGCCGTAGATAGATGGTTGAATCTATTAGAAGGATATTTCTTGGTTCATGACTTTTCAGACCGGGAGAAGATTATTTTTGCACTCCTCGAAGCTACCCCCCATGTTAAGGACTGGTGGGAAACCCTCTTGTGAAGCAATGTTGAGATTACAGCAAGATGATGAGCTTAGTGGAAAGAAGTAGCCTTCACTAAGTGGGCCCGCAGGCTATTTTTGGCGCAAAGTCTATTTTTAGACTATGTCTATTTTTAGACATATGGATCATGTTCTATGAGTTGCAAGATGCTGTTTGTGGATGGTTGGTCGAGTCGGAAAAAATAGATGGACTTCTATTTTTAGACATATTGGGCGGAATCTATTTTTAGATTGCCAGTCTAAAAATAGATATGTCGAATATTATTAGCTCTTAATAATATTTGGACTATAAACATTATCTTATTCTCTTGGAGCACTTGAGTTAAGTGCACAGATGTGGCACAGGAGCTGACAGAAGGAATTACGCTATTCCTAAGGGTTAAGTGGAGCTATTGCATGGATACTTCAGTTAGAACTCATGTGACAGAGTTTGGTGGAGTTGATTGAGGAAGTTAGTGGAGTTGTATTCAGTTTAACTAATATAAACATAGTTGAGCTATTTGTATTCAGTTTAACTGATTGATACAATTAGTGAGAGTGGTGTGAATTAATTATTAATTAATTCACTAATTATAAACTCATTAATAAACTAAAGAATACATCAGTTAACTTCAGTGCATGGACAGTTTCAGTGGAGACCAGTGCAGAAATAGGTGAAAGAGCAGGTTAACTATCAGTTGTGACTATACTGTTGCTATTTTCAACACATAGATAGGTGGAGAAGCCCATGAGGATTGCGCAGTACAAGCCAGGTGGTTTATCTATTTAATGAAGCCATCCCATAGCATTGAAAACGCAATAGAGGCTGGCTATCAAGTGGCAAAATATTGGAGCATGTGTTTTGCTAGATCTAGCTTGATAGTGTGTAACAATTGAGGGTGTGCATGAGAGCTTGTGAGGAGCTTTTGTACTATGATTGTTACATGATCTCCATGACATATAATATACAGATAGTTGGGGTTTTCAGCTTTAAGCTTTCCCATTAAATACTGTGTTCATATGTGTGATTGTTTGTGGTTTTAATGTGTGCATGCAATTGATTTTATTTTCCGCATGTGATGATCAATGGTAGAAGAGATTATGTATTATGCATGAAGCTAAAATAGTGTGTGATCAGGAGAATCTCGGTGAATAATATATCAGTTATTCAAATTTCTACAAACCGAGACCGAGACGAACTTTCCCTGTGGTCCTGCCGTACCAACTTGGAATTCTTTCTGAGGCGCCGTCAAGGAACAATACTATCCTGTGGGGAGCTATGAGGACAAGTACATACAATGGACCACGCTGCGACAACAAAGGGATCAAGATGTGCATGAGCTAACGAATCTGTTCCATACCTTGCGCACAAAGTTGGGTATCAAAGATTCAGAGAAACATCTGGTGCTAAAGTATCGCAGCTGTCTGCATAGATACATTCAGGAGGAAATTGAGTTCTTCGACATCTCCTCGCTTGGTATGACATACCGGTATGCTGCCAAGATTGAGCAGAAGTTCAAACAGAAGAAGCAGGACTTTGGACCTGCGAATCAGAAGCAAGGGAAAGGTTCTTCCAAACCGCAGAACAAAGGATAGAGCCAAGGCATGACGGCTAAAGACAACTCATCGAAGCCACAAGAAAAGAACAGCACCACAAAGCCAAAGAAGGACACGGGAAAGTGGTGTGAGTTCCATAAGAGCTCCACTCACAACACAAGTGAGTGTCGGGCCAAACAGTCGCTAGTGGCCGAGATGAAGGCTTCTGAGTCAGATGCGTGCTCCGACTCCGAATCAGAACCTAAAAGGGGGAATGAAAAAGGGAAACAGATTATTGATGCGGAGCCCAACGCCACTGTTACCACTACAAAGATCCAAAAGGAGGAACCAGAAGATCCAAAGGAGGAGGAACGTCTCTTCCACTCCCAAATGTGGGTAAAGGTCTCCCCTATACAGTTCATTGTCGACAATGGGAGCCAAAAGAACCTCATTTCAGCAGACACCGTGAACCGTTTGGGCTTGCCGACCACAACTCACCTACATCCATACACCATCAGGTGGCTTCACCAAGGACGAGATCTTCGCGTCAGCCAGTAGTGCCGCCTTCCCTGTAGCATCAAGCCCTTCATGGATGAGGTATTATGTGACATTGCTCCTATTGATGTTTCTGATGTATTATTAGGACAACCATACTTGTGGAAGCATCATGCTGTGTATGAGTCTCGACCTCATGCTGTTATTGTTACTTTGGGAAATAAGTTGTACAGGATACCAGAGGTACCACCTCCTGCCGCTATCTCTTTGGTTACTGCAAAACAATGCAATAAGCTCATTTCCCAAACCAGGAAATTCGTTTTCCTGATGATCCGCCCCCAGGGCAAGAAGAAGACTGTGGCCACGACCTCCAGACAGGGCCCCTCTACACGACAACAACAAATGGATAAGGTCGTGGAGGAGTACGGGGACATCTTCACCTCACCCACAGGGGTTCCTCTGCACTGCCAGGTCAAGCACCCGATTGATCTGACCCCAAGTGCGCCGCTACCCAATGGACCGATCTATCGACGCTCTGTTCTGGAAAATGATGAAATCAAGAGGCAGATTCAGGAGCTGTTGCAGAAAGGTCACATCAGACCAAGTTCATTGCCCTGTGGGAGCCCGATCGTGTTGGTACAGAAGAAGGATGGAACGTGGAGACTCTGTATTGACTATCGGGCGCTGAACAAGATCACTGTCCGGAATAGGTACCCAATCCCACGGATTTATGACCTTCTGGACCAACTCCAAGGTGCAAAATATTTCAGTAAGATCGACCTGAAGTCTGGGTATCACCAGGTACCAATTGAACCCTCTCATGTGTGGAAGACTGCCTTCAAAGCTAAGGAAGGCCTTTTTGAATGGCTGGTCATGCCTTTCGGGTTGACGAATGCTCCCACAACCTTCATGAGGATGATGGACGACATCTTGCGGCCATTCACCAACTCATTTGTAGTGGTGTACTTGGATGACATTCTGATCTTCAACCAAACTTGGGAAGAGCACCTTCACCACATCCGACAAGTCCTCCAAACACTGCGGCAACACAAGTTGTGTGCCAATTTGGAGAAGTGCACTTTTGGCATGACCCGGGTTCAATATCTGGGATACATTATTGATGAAAGGGGGGTGCATGTGGATCCAGCCAAGATCCAAGTCATTCAGGATTGGCCAGCCCCAACCACTATAACAGAGCTTCGCAGCTTTCTGGGTCTTGCTAATTTCTATCGGAGGTTCGTGTTGAGATTCTCTCATATCACTTGGCCCTTGAGTCAAGTCACCAAGGGAGGAGCGAGAGAAAAAAAAATTTGGTCGGAACCTCAACAGAAGGCGTTCACAGAACTGAAAAACCGCCTCTGTTCTGCCCCAGTGCTCACTTTACTAGACTTGCAACAGCCATTTGAGATCGAGACAGATGCCTCTGACTATGCTATTGGGGCAGTTCTTACTCAACAGGGACATCCAGTGGCATTTCACAGTGAGACATTGTCTGACACAGTTCGCAAGTATCCCACTTATGACAAAGAAATGTATTCCATTGTGCAAGCTTGTCGACAATAGAAGCATTACATTTTGGGGAAGGAAACAATCATCCACACAGACCACCGGCCCCTGCAGTTCATACAGACACAAGGGAAGTTGCAGAATGATCGCCATCAGAAGTGGTCCACATATCTGCAACAGTTTCATTTGAACATCAAGTACAAAAAGGGTAGCACCAATAATGTTGCAGACTGCCTCAGCCGACCACCGATCGTGGCGCTCACCACCGTGCTCAACTCTTGTGGGCACGAGACTTCTGATTGGCCGCTTCTCTATGAGAGTGACCCGGAATTCGGCCACACTTACAAGGCACTCTTGGGGGGTACACAAGTTCCAAATTTTCACCTCCAAGATGCATTTTTATGTCACCTGGGACACCTTTGCGTTCCTTCAAGCGAGCGTGCCAAGATGATATGGGAAGCACACTACGGTCGAGTCGCTGGGCATTTCGGGGTCGAGAAAACAGTAGCAATACTACAGAAGTATTTCTATTGGCCAAACCTTCGAAAGGATGTCGAGAAGCACATCAGATCCTGCACTGCTTGTGCCATTTCCAAGCCGACCATCAAGAAGCAAGGCCTATATACTCCTCTACCTACCCCTAGTCGACCTTGGGAATCCATCTCCATGGATTACATGTCGGGCCTGCCTTCTACTAAGCAGGGAAATGACTGTGTTTTCGTGGTCGTCGACAAATTCTCGAAGATGGCCATTATGGCGGCCTGCAAGAAGAATATCACAGCAGAAGCCACTGCTAAACTCTTCTTTGAACGAGTGTGGGTGCACTTTGGGATCCCACAGTCTATCATATCAGATCGAGATAGCAGGTTCCTCAGCACATTTTGGTCCAGCCTCTGGTCAATGTTGGATACCAAGCTCACCAAGTCCACAAATTTCCATCCCCAAACAGATGGCCAGACAGAGGTCGTCAACAAAATGATTGTACACATTCTGCGCATGTACAATTCAAAGCATCCACGCACATGGGACGAGAGCCTCCCATATGTACAACATAGTTATAATCGGTCTCTCCACAGTTCAATCGGCCATAGCCCCTTTCAGGTGGGCTTGGGATTCCAACCACTATGTTCTATTGACGTAGCCATACCATTTGCAGCTGTTCAGGCCGATTCAACTCATGTCCAGTCTGAAGTTGACAAAGCAAGTAGCTTCATCAAGTGCATTCAACACATCCGCCAATAGGTTCATGATATATTGGACCGAGCCAATGCCAAGTACAAGCAATGCCATGATCAACACTGGGTGCCACACAACTTCCAGGTGGGTGATAAAGTATGGCTACATTTGTAGAAGGAGCGCCTCACTGGACCCCACCGCAAGCTTCGCCCGCTCCGATATGGGCCGTACACCATCACCAAGGCTGTAGGGAACAATGCCTTCGAGCTCAGTATTCCACCATTCCTTGGTTTGCACCTAGTCTTCAATGTGGATCGCCTTTGTCCTTACTTCCCACCTCTACTGGACACCTCAAACATTGCAAAACAAATCACATCAAAAGAGTTAAACCCAAACTGCATGGAACAGGCCACCACAGATTGTATCATGGACATGAAAACAAAGAGCACTTGCTAATAGAATATCCAACTGTATCGGGTTGTCAAAGCTGGCCAACTCCTGCACCAAGGCAAGTGGTTCACCAGGGAACAAGTTCAGCAGAAGTTTCCTCATCTCATGGAGGAACTCAACACAATGGGGACCATTACTTCCTAAGGGGGGAGGAATGATCCAAGTGGATATTGGTGGCCACCCGCCTATTCCACTTGGGCCCCCACCATTGTCTCTTTCAGTTTTTTAGTTTCGGCATAACTTACTATTTTTAGCAGTTTTTTGGGTCCTGAACTTCCGGAGCCATTTTGAGGCCCTAAATGACGTTTTTTGGGCTTTGCGCCTCCAAAAAATATCATTCTGTTCCAAAATGATATTCGTGGCAAAAGTTGTAGTCATCGGATAGAGCTTTCTAATGATGTATCATGTGCGTCAAACAGAGATAGTATGCCAAAGTTACGTCCCTAGGGTTAGGTTTTTGGAGGTTTAGGTTTTTGGATGTTTAGGGTTCTCCATTGTTTCTCAATAATAAATAGGCCCTCGAGCCTCATTGTAACTCAGTTCAGAGGCCTATAGCCGCCACATCTCTTCTCAGAGATAACTACCAGCGCCCTGGCTAGTTTTATTTCCATTCTGTCTGTAAGAAAATTTCAGTTATTTGATATTAATGAAATGAAGTGTTATTTCTGCTGCATCTCTGTATTTATGGTTATATGTTTATTCTATTGCGTTCCTGCATAAATCCAGATCAGAAAGTCACACATAAGTTCAGCAAAAACGAATGATTTCTTGGATTTGGAATTTTCAAATTCCAAATCAAACTCTTGTAGGATAACTATCCATTTAGAGTATTTTCCCCCAAGCAATTTTTTTTTTCAAAATGTAAATCATAGGGTTGTAGTTAGATATCACTATTGTTTTACGTAACAATATGTAGTGACAAAATCTTTGGACAGCTTGAACGGCTACCAAGGCCAATTTCTTCACATGTGAATACTTGATTTTTTTCGGTGTGAGGTTTCAACTTAAGTAATAAATCACATGTTCATTTTTGGAGTCATCCTCTTGAACTAAAACCATTCCAATGGTGGAATCAGATGCATCTAAATACAAAAATTAATCTCAGTGATAATCGGGTGGATGCAACAATGGTGCATGGGTTAATGCATGTTTGAGTGCATCAAAATCTTTATCGGGAAGCTCGTCCCAAATAAAATGAACATCCTGTTTTAATAAACGAGTGAAACCTTTATTTAAATCTGCATAGTTCGATATCAAACGACATATAAATTTTTCTTTCCCTTGCAAACTCTGGAGTTGGCGAAGAGTAGAAAGAGGAGGTAAATTCATAATGGCCTCAACCTTCAAAGGGTCAACACAAATGCCTTCTTTAAAAATAATCAAACCAAGAAATTGTCCTGATTGTACAAACAATACACATTTATGTGGATTCAAACGAATATTTTAATTCCTACATTGCATAAAGATAACACGTAAATGTGTAGGATGATCTTGCCTGCGCAAAGAATGAGTAGGTAAGTCATCCAAGAAGGCTTGAACAATGTGTTTGATATCGTGAAATGCGTAAGACATAGCTCTTTGAAAATTTGCGCCAATGTTTTTCAGTCCAAAAGGTAATTTACAATATGAAAATATCCCCCATGGAGATATAAATGTCATCTTGGGCTGATTGGCAGGGAGTATGTTTATTTGATTGTAACCAAAAAATCCATCCATAAATGAAAGTATTTCGTTTCTAGCACAATCATCAACAATTTGGTCGATATAAGGGGTGGGATAATTTTCTTTGGGACAAGCCTTATTGATATCTATGTAATAGACACATACTCTGATAGTCCCTTGTTTCTTGGTCACTGGAACTATGTTAGATACCCAATCCGTCAATAGAATAGGATAAATAAATATTGCACGAAGTAGTTTTTCAACTTCAGCTTTAATAGCAGTAGCTTTTCGCGATGTATTGGACGTAATGTTTGTCTAATAGGTTTAGCATCTGGGGATGTCTTAATTTCTTGAATCACAATCTTAGGATCAATTCCTAGCATTTCTTTGTAAGACCAGAAAGAAATGTCTTAGAATTCTTGAAATATGGATTTGTACATATTTATTTCTTCAATGGAGCATGAATCACCTATATGAATTTTTTTAGTTACTCCTGGTTTGATCGATATGTCAATGGGAATTTTCGTGGAAATATTTCCTAAGTTTGTCTCAGAATCCGAATGAAGGATTGACATATGATTTTGAGGTTCCTCGACATAATCAATCGGAATTGGATGAAAAGCCATTTTCAACTCTTGCAAGGTCTGGTATAAAAGAGGATCAATGATGAAGATCGTCCCATGGTAATTCATCCAATGAAAACATTTCCCGAATATTTTCATTGCATGAAAACATATGTTGAAAAGGATCAGAAAAAGATGTCGTGGTTGATGTTGGTGGAGAAGAATACTCATTATTGACCACCTTCACTTGATCAATATCAGTGGATGAAATTTCAAAAAGCGATTGTACCACTACATATGCCGATTCATATGGACTTAAAGGCATTTAATTTCCATAATAGTCCAATTCAGATTCTGAAGGCATGTTCCATGGGTCATCAAATGGAATTGTGCTTTATGTAATCATGTTGATATTGGAAATAATTTTAGGTACGTTAGGAGGAGGTATATAAAAAGTTCCCATAAGAGTGGAATCTTTAACTAGTCTCACCCCAACATCTTCATAATGGATAACCATCTTTCCGACATGTTGGATACTATCTATAGAGGTAGGATCAGAAGCGAAGAAAGACAATTGATCAATTTTAACAATCTTTCCTTTATGAGGGAACATGATTAATAGAAAGACTGATGAAATGAAATTGTTCATAGCATAAGACCAACTCCGACCTAACAAAAGGTTGTAGTCAAGAGGGGCATCAACAACTTCCACCTCAAACATAATAAATTTTCCTTCTACCTCTATAGGTAAATCCTGGAGTATTCCAAATGGACTAAAACCTCTTCCATCAAAGACTTTAAGAATCGTGGGTGAGTGATTGACCAGTGGAGAACCAAGAGTTTTCCAATATGCTAATGACATAATACACGTATATGCTCCCTCATCAATCACTGTGCAAAAAACTCCCCTATATTTGACTAAAACATGAATTTGAAAAGTCATTTGGTGCGGAGTCTAGGTACAAATTTCTCAAGATCAAAGAAAATAATATTATAATCCTGAGGATCAATCGCTCTAATAGCCGATAATAGAAACTTCTTGTGAGATGGACAAGATTGTAGCACTTCGAGGGCTGACATTGCTGAAGGGTACATGGCCAGATCTTCAAAAATATTGTAATTCTAAGGGGCTCTGGCATGTGGATTGAAATCCGATTTTTGAAGTACACCTTTGGCAGCTGGTTTAATTACTAAATCAGGACTAGGTTTCTTGTTGTGTAATGGTTCAAAAATAGGAGGAGTTGATAGTGTAGGTTACTTGGATGATTCAGTTTCTTTTCCAGTTATAGGACTCTTAAATCCATAGTCTTGAGATCGTGTTTCAACCATGACCTAGGACATCATCAGGATATCCGATGATGAATTGGAATAAGATCCAATCATTTTGTTGTCTTGTGATGGGAAAGGATCTTTAAGAACATTGGGTGTGGGTGAAAATTTGAAAAATTTAGATACCTTGGCCCGGTGTGGGCACTCTTGTGTGTTGTGATCCTTGTCATAGATAAGACAAGGATAACGAGGTTTCCTTTTTTCGTTAGATGGTTTAGTTTTTTCTGCTTTCTCTTTTGGATAATTTTTTTTAATTTATTTTTACCCTTCCCTTTCTTCTTATTGCTGAATGATTTATTTTTAGTATTAGATGAGTAGACAACATGGATTTCAGTAGAAGTTTCTAGAGAAGAGTCTCACTTGGGTGAATCAGGTAAAGTTGTGATTGGAGTAGTAGATTTAGATTGTTTCTTCATACTCGTTGATGTATTAACTATGATGATTACACTGTCTGCGGCATGAGAACAAGAAGGAGTTGTAGTAAGTTGACTTGGATGAGGTAAATCAGAATTTTTTTCATACAAAGTGCCAGACTGTGTGTAAACAAGGTCTAGATATTGGGCTTGAGCGATAACCTGCTCTTCTATTACAATGCCTCCTTTAGCTACATCTTCGATAATCTTAGGGAGTAATGATTTGATGAACCATTCAGCCAGAATTTGATTCGGGATGAAAACTTTGACTAAACGACGTGTACATCGCCATTTGTGGATGTGATTTGACATGTACATAGACGTTCTTTGTTTAAGTGAAGTGAAAAGTTCTGTGCTATTATCATAACGGACTAGTAACTGAAAATGAGTAAGGAAATCAATTGCTAAGGCATTGAAATTGTTGAATGGGCCGCGTGGTAACTCAATGAACCACTTTGCGGCTAAGCCAATCAAAGTTCTTTGAAAAAGTTTTAAATGGACAAAATCATCGATCAAAGAATTGGATGCACACCACAAATGATATGTCATAATATGGTTCGAGGGATCTTCTCCTGGTTTTCCTTCAAACTTTGGAATGTCATTGGGAAACTTAGTAGGCATATCTAGCCAAAATGGAAGATAGTAAATTGCATCATTCATTATGTTGTGTAACTAGCTCCAAAAATAGAAGAAAAAAGATATAAACGCCTTAGAAATAAGCCACTTCGAGGGGGAAACCTCAAATACATTACATAAATGAACAATTCTTGGATGGATACAAGTTACAAAACCTCCTTTCTATATATAGGAGTCCATGGGGCCATAATGTAATCCTAGTGGGCCACAATGTAATCCTAGCCGACCTAACAATAATAATTTAAGGGTACAATAATAACAAAATGGGGGTTACAAGGGTACAATAATAACAATAAGGGGGTTACACTAACAACAATAAGGGACTATACTAGTAATATAGGGACCTAACATGCCCCTCTCCTTCAAAAAAGTGTTGTCCTCAACACTTGAGTAGCTCTGGGTGCTTCTGTATAAAATTCTCATCCTCCCATGTAGAATCTTCGGTGGGTAAGTTCTTCCACTTGATGAGATACTCTAAAATTGATCGATTTCGTAGCTATAGAGTTCTTGTTTCCGTGACCGCTTCAGGTTCCAATATGATTTTTCCTTCCTCATCAAGTTCTGGAAATATTGTTTGAACTGGAAGATTTTCACCTATAACCTTCTTTAAGCATGAAACATGGAAAACTGGATGTACTCGCGAAGAAGCGGGAAGCTCCAATTTGTATGCCATAGTACCAATATTTTGCAACACCTTGTAAGGACCATAGTACTTTGGCGATAATTTATTATCCTTCTTAGCTTGCTTGAGGGACATTTGTTTGTATGGTTGTAGCCATAAAAATACCCAGTCTCCTACATAAAAAATTCTCTTGCTGTGATGTTGATCTGCCTGTTGTTTCATTCGATTTTGTACCAAATTTAGGTTATCCTTTAAGAGTTGGAGAACTTCTTTTTGATGCTCAATGTGATCTTCCACTGCTTGAACCTTAGAATTTTCTCTTAAATATGATGTGATGGATGGTGGATGATATCCATAAAGTGCCATAAATGGGGTCATTTTTGCTGCAGTATGGAAGGAAGTGTTATACCACCATTCGGCAAGAGGTAACCACTTGACCCATTGTGTTTGTTTATCAGATACAAAACAACAAAGATATCCTTCCAAACATTTATTTACTATCTCAGTTTGACCATCAGGTTGAGGATGATAAGATGAGCTATGAGCTAATTGAGTACCCAAACAAGAAAATAACTCCGTCCAAAAATTTCCAGTAAAAATGGGATCTCTGTCACTCACAATAACCCTTAGGCTTCCATGTAGCTTTTGAATTCTGTCCATAAATGTAGTAGCAACCGTACTTGCTTTAAATGGATGAGATAATGCACAAAAGTGTGCATACTTGGTAAGTCTATCAACTACCACCATGATGACACTCTTTCCTTAGGACTTAGGTAAACCTGTGATAAAATCCATTGAAATCTCCTCCCAACGTTGACTTGGAATGGATAAAGGTTGTAGAAGTCTCGGGGTCTTAATTGTTTCCACTTTATTCTGCTGGCAAACCAAACATTCCGCCACAAACTTTCGAATATCAGATTTAAGGCCATCCCAAAAAAATTCTTTCTTCACCCTGTGGTAAGTTTTTAAAAATCCTGAGTGTCCTCCTAAAGGAGAAGTGTGCAATTCCGGAAGAATATTTTGTTTTAGTTGGGAATTCTTACAAAGATATAAGCGATCTTTGTACCATAAGGAATCATTTTTCCAACTAAATGTATCGGATGTACTAGGATCTTGCTGCAACTTTTGAATGAGTGTCCATACATCTTTGTCCTTCTTCCATTCATCTCTTGCTTCGGTTATCCAATCTGGTTGGATAATAGAAATGGCACAAAGCAATGCTTCCACCTCTTCATTCTTTCTTGAGAGTGCATCCGCAACAACATTAAGCTTTCTTTTTTTGTAGATTATTTCAAAGTCATAACCCAACATCTTTGTGACCCATTTTTGCTGCTCTTCTGACGATAGTCTTTGTTCCAAAAAGTGTTTAAGAATATCATGATCGGTTTTTACCTTGAAGTGTCTTCCCATTAGGTAAGTTCGCCATTTCTTTAGTGCATGCAGTATTGCTAACATTTCCTTCTCATAAATAGGTTTCTGTAAATACTTTCTTTTGATTGGACGACTTTCAAAAGCAATGGGTCTTCCTTCCTGCATTAAAACTGCACCAATTCCATTTCCTGAGGCATCACATTCCACAATAAAGGTTTTTGTGAAGTCTGGTGTAGCTAAGACCGGTGCTAGGCACATTGCCTCTTTAAGACGTTCAAAGGCCTTAGTTGCTTCGGGAGTCCATGAAAATGCATCTTTCTTCAATAATGTTGTTAGAGGTGCTGCTATTCTCCCATAATTCTTAACAAACTTGCGATAATACCCTATTAACTTGAGAAATCCTCGCAACTGCTTTATGGTTGTGGGGACTTTCCATTCCTTAATGGCTTTAATTTTTTTAGGGTCTACTTTAACACCCTCGTGAGATACAATATGACCCAGATATTCCACGTCTTGTACTCCAAAGAAACATTTGGATGTTTTTGCATATAATTGTTTCTCCTGCAATAGTTTGAGCACCCTGTCAACATGTTCAACATGATCCTTCCAAGACCTGCTATAGATTAGTATATCATCCAAAAATACTAGCACAAATTTTCTAAGGAAGGGTTTGAAAATGGAATTCATCAACCCTTGAAATGTAGAAGGTGCATTGGTAAGGCCAAAAGTCATGACCAAAAATTCATAATGACCCTCATGAGTTCGAAATGCTGTTTTTGGAATATCTTCGGTCTTCATTCTAATTTGATGATATCCTGAACGAAGATCCAACTTGGTAAAATAAATTGCTCCATGTAATTCATCCAATAATTCATCAATCACAGGAATGGGAAATTTATCTTTAATGGTGAGCTTATTGAGCTCCCTATAATCCGAACACATTCGCCATGATCCATCCTTCTTGTGTACCAATACTACGGGAGCAGAGAAAGAACTTTGACTAGGTTGAATTATACCTGCCTCTAACATTTCTGCAATCATACGTTCAATTTCGCTCTTTTGGACATAAGGATATCTATAAGGCCTGATGTTTGGAGGAACAATTCTTGGAATCAAATGAATAGCATGATCATGATCACGAATAGGTGGGAGTCCTTTGGGAGTTTCAAACACCTTGGAATGATTGTCCAAGACTTGTTGGAGATATGCAGAAATAGATGATTTTGATGTCGGAACTTCTAGTGAGCATAATTGTGCAATTACGCCTCATTGTTCTTTCTTTAGAAGCTTTGTCATGACATTAGAGCTTATTATCCTTCCTGGCTTCCCTTCAATACCCCGTAATTCGCCTTCCTTTCCTTCTGAAAAAAATTTCAAGAAAAGTTCTTGAAAATTAAAAGCTACCGTCCCCAAAGATTGTAACCATTGTACTCCTAGTACAACATCAGCACCTCCCATAGGAATGGAAAGCATTGGACTAGTCAATACATATTCCCCCATGGTTAGCTTGATATTATGGCATTTTCCAGAGCAATTTATGGTTCCTCCATTTGCAACCATCACTTGACATTCTGGTGCTGGGTATAGGAAACAATTCAATTCCTTGGCTACCTTACAATGAATAAAATTATGGGTACTACCTGAATCAATCAACACTATTAACTTTTTCTTCTTGATATGTCATTCTATCTTGAGAGTTTGAGGAGTGGTAATTCTGGAAAATTCATTACATGATATGGTCGGACTCATTTCTTCCTCTTATTGGGTTGGTTCTTGGTGTATATCCTCTTCTTGTTCATTTTCTTCTTCCTCTTCACAATCTATGTAAAATAATTTCTTTTGAGCACACTTATGACCTTTAGTGTATTTTCTATCACAACTGTAGCAAATCCCTTTTGCTCTTTTTTCTTCCAATTGTTGTGGTGTCAACCTTGTAGGTTGTGGAAATCTAGGCATAACAACACTTCCTTCTTTATAGAATTGAGTGGTAGGCTTCCTTGTCGCCATAATTTTACATTCAACTTTTCTTGCCAACCTGAATGCCTTCTCTAATGAATCAAGTTCCAACACACGAACTTCATGTTGGATGTTATCCTTTAGAGTACCTATGAAGAGATCAATCCTGTGTTCCTCTGGAATATCAGTTACCCTTATATTCAATTTTTGGAAGTCCTCAATGTGTTGCCCCACTAAAACCTTTTGTTTGAGATTTATCAATTGGCTAAAGAAGGTGTTGCTCTTTGTATCCTCATAATGTGCTATCATTTCCTCCGTAAAAATTGACCAAATGACAATTTTTTTACGGGAGCAAAGCCATCGATACCATACAAATGTATTTTGTTCTAAATGTAAAGTTGCAATGCGTACCTTTTGTGTGTTTTGCACATTATGGAGATCAAAATATTGCTCCATCTGTATTATCCATGTTACAGGATCCTTTCCATCAAACTTCCTCATATCCATTTTTGGAATATGGTGGTTCTTCCCGCCAACATTAAAGTTTATGAAATCACAATTAACATTTATTTTGTTCTCATCATGAGGTTCTTCTACTATCTTTTCACCATTAGGAAACCTTTCTTGTATCAACTTTGTCAAACCTTCCATGTCTGATTTTAGAAAATTCTTCATGTTTTCCATTTTCTCATCGATCTTAGCTTCCATGTCATCCATCTTAGATTCCATGCCAGCCTCCATGCCATCCATCTTAGCTTCCACGCATTTCTTCAAACCGTCCATCTTCACTTCCACGCCATCCATCTTAGCTTCCATGCCTTTCTTTAAACCGTCCATCTTCACTTCCACGCCTTTCTTTAAAACTTCCATTTCATTTTTTGTTGCTTTTTGCGAGAGTGAAATTTGTTGCACTTGCTCTTGTAATTTTGATAGATCATGTTGCAATTATTCATCTTCATGAGTCATGGTAGAGCCTTCTGAAGGCTTAATGGGTGTTGAATTCTTTTTAGGCACCATTTTAGAATCCAATATTGATACCTATTCTACAATATTCCCTTGGAATCAATTCAACTTGATTCTTCAAACAAGACTTATGCAATTCGGAAAAAGAATACACACCTTTTACTTGCTTTGAGGAGCTCGATATTGAAATTGAATTATCTCTGTAATTGAAAATCTTAAATATCTGAAATTCAGCCCTATAGTAGCCCTATGAATCTTCTTTCAAATTCCACAGGTCTGGTCTAATTTGGATTCTCCAAGACAAAGTTGTGTCCAATCTCCCACAATGACCTAATTCTGGACTGGTTCAGTAGAGCAAACTTGTAGGACTTGCCACGTGTCACTGTTTCGTCCTTTGTCTCTGAAATTGATAGCCAAAAAACTACAGTCCGTGTACTTGCGACCAATTTTTACGGCACTCAAATCCACTGCCCAGAGAGAGAGTTATTGAACTTTTCCCACGA
This sequence comes from Pinus albicaulis, assembly GCA_034641835.2. Lineage (NCBI taxonomy): Eukaryota > Viridiplantae > Streptophyta > Pinopsida > Pinales > Pinaceae > Pinus > Pinus albicaulis. The sequence goes on from CM076575.1 coordinate 1,934,899,442, forward strand.
TCACCTCTTTGAGATGCAATTCAGGAGCCTGAAAAAGCACTACCTTCCACAGATCATATCTCCAAAAATATTGCGAACCAAGCTAACGAATTTCCTCAGGATTTCAGCTTCGCACCATATGAATTTCAGATTATGAACCTTCGTAGACAAAAATTTATAGCGAAAATGCCACGATGACTTGTTTAGGAGCTTGAAAAAAGACCTAACTTCCACAGATGATATCTCCGAAAATATTGCGAACCAAGCTCTGAAATTTTTAGACAATCTTCCTCAGGATTTCAGCTTCGCACCCTAAAAATTTCAGCTTCTGAAACTTCGTAGAAAAAAAAGTTATAGCGAAAATGCCACGATGACCTGTTTGGAGCAGCGAAACCCTAGAATCCAAAGCTCTGATACCAAATGTTGTGTAACCAGCTCCAAAAATAGAAGAAAAAAGATATAAACGCCTTATAAATAAGCCACTTCGAGGGGGAAACCTCCAATACATTACATAAATGAACAATTCTTGGATGATACAATTTACAAAACCTCCTTTCTATATATAGGAGTCCATGGAGCCATAATGTAATCCTAGTGGGCCACAATGTAATCCTAGCCGACCTAACAATAATAATTTAAGGGCACAATAATAACAAAATGGGGGTTACAAGGGTACAATAATAACAATAAGGGGGTTACACTAACAATAATAAGGGACTATACTAGTGATATAGGGACCAACACATTAGCTGAGACAAGTCTGGAAAATCTAAAGTTGTAATGAAAGGTAACTACATGTTACGGTCTTGCTGAGCGAATTGATAACCCTAAGGGATGATACCAGTACTTGGAGGAGGATATCCAGGAAAACCTGGGATAGCTTGATCAGTTGGAATCGGCACACCTATAGGGTATACAAGGGTAGCCATATCGAGTTGAGGTTGAGCTGGTTTTTGATATGTATAACCAGGGTATGGTTGGCTCTATAAAGCTTGATTTTGTCCCAATTTTCCATATTGTAATTGGCCTTGAAATAGCTGGCTTTGAGAAAATTGACCTTGAAAAGGTGACCTACTGAGGGTTGTCCCTGAATATTTTGACCTGTAAAAGGTTTCCCTTGAACAGGTCTACGTACAAAGGGTTTTCCTTGAATAATTTGACCTGTAAAAGGTTGACTTGTTTGCATAGTTTTTGTAATAGGTTGTCCCACAGAAGCTTGAGGAATCTACTGGATTGTAGATCTAGTTTGATGGGTAGTAGTTCGAGGAATAACCTGTTGGAGAGGTTTTTTCCCTTAGAGAGGCTGCTATCCTTGGAGAGGTTGCTGATCCCCAGGTGCTATATAGTCACCTTGTGATATAGCTTGAGGGATATTCCCGGAAAACATATATACATGTTTCTTTGTCAAAGGTTGGGTGGTAGACTCAAATAGACCAGTTGACATAGTAGAAGTTTTAGAGAAAGGAGATTCTTCTGAAAAATTCCTAGAAAGTGATTGGTACCGAGTAGGAATAGAAGGAACACCATATAAAAATATTTATGGGGAAGAAGAGAACAAGGATGACTCAGTCGACATGCTCGTAGAAGCCATGTTACTATACCTGGGTAAAGAGTAGAATGGGATTTGGCGTTGTGGATGACCATAACAAGATTTATGTTAAAAATCGATGAATTGGAGATACCAAGGATCTGGGCGAAAGGGATTGAAAGGTAAATCCAAAGGGTATATTGGTTTACTAAACCTCAAATCTAAAGATTCTTGACGAGAGGGAAGTGCAATCTCTTCTTCTTCGTCAAAGATTTCTTCAATGCTAATAAGGCTAGGAGGAAGATCCTCAGTGATGAGAAGCTTTACTCGAGGTGAACGAGGATGACCAGGAGTCGGGGATATAATATTCGAAGGTGACTCAGATGAAGTGGAATCAGACTCAGGCTCAGATATTTCAGGTTCAGTGAGTTGTGTATCCACAAACTCACCAGTGACAGATTCAATTGTAATTACTTCAGAAATTTCTAGTTGATCTTGTTCTATTACAGTTATTTGAGGTTTATTAACTTCAAAAATAGGATGTATTATGATGGATGATTCTCCTTGTTCATTAGACCCGGTTCCTGATGATTGAACCCTTTCAGTTTGATTTTTTCCAATTGGCTGGGTGTATATTCAGGAGGTTTCCCCTGCATTCTACGTGAATGTCTCAGTAATTCAGCCATAGTTAATTTCTTTAACACACGAAATAAAAAATATTCAAAATAATCACACCTAAGGCCTTTAAAAAATAAAACAAAATAATACGTGCTATAACATATAAGAAACAATCCACACAAAAACAATATGTTTCCACAATAAAAACACTAGTTGGTGATGAAATCCAACCTCCCAGAGATTAATGTGGAAAATTAGTGGTTGGAACAGTTACCCTGACAATCTGCTTAATGAAACAGTCTGGTGAAAGTAACTCCACTATGCCATCTCGAAGTGAAGATTACCCTCCAGAAAGTCCAAGTGAGTCTAGTCAACGTTTGCTCCAGGTACCTTGTGACCTTCCCTCCACTGTCACCTTGGGAAAAATCCTAAATATAATGGCCACTAAGGTTACCAACTGAGACAATTTAACCTGGGGGGAATAGTATGTGGCCCGATCTAAACATAAGGGCATAGTATCAAAGCTCAATCCCCTTGAAATCTCCTCCATGTGGTAACTACGAGGTTTACCAACAAGTGATACTAGGCTCCTCGACAATGGTTAATATGAGGTTTAGCGTTTGTATTACGTGCACATATTCTATCTTCTTAAATGAAGTAGGTACGATTACCCGACTGGGTCCGACATGACATAGTGCTTGACTCTTTTAAGAAGAGCTTCCTAGAGAAAAATTGCAACAATTGGATTTTCCCTACCGCAAGATGCTACTAGTTTGTTTTATCTGCTTTGGAAAGTTAATTACTCCCTATTCCAAATCACTAATCCTAAGCTAGATTGGTGGAATGAGCCCTAGAAAATGTAAAAATATCTAGATCCATTTTATTGAGCGTTGTATTAATTTGGATGTTGTTTACACTGAGGGGTATGGAAATGAAGCTCAATGATGTTGTGATTGTCTCAAAAAATACTCTAAATGCATCAATAATGAATATGCAATTCTTTGTTTTGATGAATTTCTATTTAAGAGAAAGTAGGACTTTTCAACTCAAAGAAGTACAAATTTCCTAAAACATCCCATAACAAATATTTTTCATCAAGAAAATAATTTCATTTTTAAGCATGACCAATACCACTTTGCAATGAAAATCTTCGTTGATTTTAAAGCCAAAATATACAATTTTATGAGCAAATAATCTTCAATTCTTCAAAATAAAAAATAACTAGAAAAACACTAAAAAATTAAAGCTCTTAACTATTAACCCTAGCTAATATACCTATGAGTGTCTTTTCATGATTTCTTTCAGTTGAAAGCAAAATAAATAGCTTTTTCACTTTAACAAGCAGAAATAATTTCATAAAAGACTACTTTTGAGACAAATCACAGTTCGCTAATCTAGAAGTTTTCCTTTTGCAAATGAGAAATAAAAAATCACTCAAACAAGCAACGCTAACGAGAAACCTCGTAGATCTAGAGGGAAATGAAAAAAAAATGGTGATCAAGGAAGTGAATCTATTTTCCCCAAAAGAGAAATTCATCAAACCAGGGAAAACCGTCCCTGAATTTGTAGAAAGGATGATCTATAAAAAAGACTCTAAGGTAATTAGGAAGAGTTTAGAGACAAAATTTGAGAGTTGGTATAAGTCAGGATGAACCTCAAGAAATTTTTTATCAGGCTCTGAGAGAGAAAATATTTATTTTTTAAAAAATTCTCAAGGGGTGCACAGGTTATCAGTACAAACCAGTGCTCATGCACACTGAATTAAACTGCAAAATTACGCAGTTTTGTGCTCTGTTTATCACAGAAAACAGTGCAAGGTAGAGAATTTTTTTAACAAACAAACTCAAGGCTTTCTAATTTAGAGTCTAAAAATTCATAAACCCAACCACCCTCAGAAAAATTCAAACTAGAAAATTTGGAAAGCTAAACCAAAAAAAAAATCAAGAGAAAACTAAGCTTGTTCCCTAGTATGGTTGCCAATTTTTTTTCTGGATAAATCCCTCTTGCAAACAAGAGCGATATCCCTAGTATCCCAACAGATAACTAGAAACAAACAACCATCTGAATATCTCTTTCCCTAAACTATTAACATTCTTATTATCAAAACTTAGAAACAAGGAGGTAATGCTCGTACCTTTCAACGAGATGTTTTATGTATACCTTGCCTTTTGTCCCAAAGAAGTCCTTCAATGCTGAGAAGAAATTGCAATAAAAAACATGCAAAGAATAAAAAACATCTGCAGAATATAATAATTCAAAACACCATTTTAAATTAATGATAAAGGAGATTAAGAATTTCAATTGTTTTAATGAATCTAAAAACAACGTAATGAGAAAAAGGGATCCATATGTATTATCAAAAATATAAAGAGCAATCCTACAACTTGAGCCTTGATGTCGTATAGATTTCTCCCATGTTCCTTCATAATCGTGCTCCTTGGTTTGATAAGCTTTTCTCTCTAGAATGACCAACATAGGATTATCTTCAATGAACTCTTTATGTGTAGAGTACAATCACCAATGTACATTCTATAATCTACCCCTAACCTTGAAGCTTCAACTCAATTTATAGGAGAAATTGAGAAGGTTTCAGATCCATCAATAGAGGGATGCGATCCTCTAATGAAGGGATTAGGGTTACTTCATCCAAGGGGATAAGTTCCATGAGTGGAGGGATATAGATCGAACTAGTGCGACTCAAGAGGCTTTTAGTTGGAAGAATATGCACTCAACTATGCTTCTAGAAGTTACTTTTTGTGTTTACTTTCTTTTACATGGTGTGCGTAGGTTTTATGGGAAAAAAAAGCACAGATGTCTGTAGATAAAGGAGGGAATATCAACACATGCGAAGGAAGTGACCACAAAAAGTGCACTGGAAACTTTTAAGAGTTTTTAAGAGCTTTTTCCAGTTCCCAAGACTTGGTTCAGGAATATACATTTTTTGAATTCTAAGGAAGCATGAGTATGGATGGTGATAGATCCATATTGATAGTCAAATATCATGGTGACAAAATTATGTGTAACACACACCTTGATCATCAATTATTTACCCTAGAGTTTGAACCTAGGTCATACCAAAAGTGCATTTCTCCAAATTGGCACACAACTTATGTTGCCATAGGGTTTGGAGGACCCGTCGAATATGGTGGAGATGCTCTTCCAAACTATAGTTTAAGATCAGGATATCATCCAAACACACCACCATAAATGAGTTGGTGAAGGGTCACTATATATCGTCCATCATCCTCGTGAAGTTTGTGGGGGCATCCGTCAACTCGAAAGGAATGACCATCCATTCGAAAAGGCCCTCCTTGGATTTGAAGGCATCCTTCCACACATCAGAGGGTTTGATTGGTACTTGGTGATATATGGACTTCAAGTCAATCTTGTTGAAATATTTGGCCCCATTGAGATGGTCCAAAAGGTTATCGATCCATGGGATTGGATACCTATTCCAGATAGTTATCTTTTTTAGCGCTCAATAGTCAATACCGAGTCTCGAGGTGTTGTCCATATTTTGTAACAACAGAATCGAGCTCCCACAGGGTGATAAACTTGGCTAGATATTCCCTTTCTGCAAAAACTCTTGAATCTGCCTCTTGATTTCATTGTTCTCTAGAATAGAGCGTCGATAGATCGGTCCATTAGGTAGTGGTGTGCCTAGGGTCAGATCGATGGAGTGCTTGACTTGACTATGTAGAGGTACCCCTATGGGTGAGGTGAATATGTACATGTCCTCCACCATGACCTTGTCCATATCCTACTAACGCATGGGGGATACCTATCTGGAGTCTGTGGCCATAATATTCTTCTTTACCTGAGGGTAAATAGAAGGAAAACAAATTTCCCGGTCTAGGAAATGATATTACTGCACTAGTTCGCAATGATCAAAGAGATGGAATTAGGCGATGGTACCTCTGGTATCATGTACAACTTATTTCCCAAAGTAATAATAATAATGTGAGGCCTAGATTCATACACAACATGTCGCTTCCACAAGTATGGTTGACCTAATAGTACATCACAAACTACAAGAGGAGCAACATCAAACAATACCTTGTCTGTAAAGGTCTTGATGTTTTAGGGAAGGCGACAATGTTGGTTGATGCGAATATCTCATCCTTGGTGAAGCCACCTGATGGTGTATGGCTGCGAGTGTATTATGGGCGGTAGTACCAAACGCTTAATGACCTTTGATGAAATGAGGTTCTTTTTTCTCCCACTATCGACAATGAACTATAGTGGAGAACCCTTAACCCACATCTGGGAATGGAAGAGGCACTCCCCCTACTCTGGATCTTCAAGCTTGTCTGATGCAGGGATTCTGCTATAAAAAAGATCCTTGCGCACTTTACAATGTGAATTTCCTTTATCACGAAATCCTCAATAACAAGCTTCACACAAGTCTACTTAGACTTAATTTAAAATACATATGCAGGGAGATCCAAACAATAAAAAAAATAGTTGCATAAAATACAACCATAAATTTAAAATTGTAATCCCTTCCTTGGCCAAATATTACAATGATTGGCCTCTCGGCTCTCGCCCTTCACATGAACTCTCACACTAATTCTCTCTATCTCTCACTGTATTCCACACTCTCACAAGCTTCATATTTATACACAATTATGAATTATACACTGTATTCCTTCTTCTGGAAATCCTCCTGAGTTATCCTAGTTTCTATATCATCACATTGAAAAATTCAGTCAACAATTTCAATAACCAAATTCACTTGTTACGTCCTTGGAATATCACTTCGGCATTTTCATTATGCTTTTGTTCCATAACAACTTCAACTGGTTGTCTTAAACCAAACAAGAACTCATCTATGAATTCTTTCTGTTGCAACAAATCAGTACCTTCCTCCTATGAAAGGCATTCTCCATCATACTTCACCTCAAGAGTTTCATTTATCTCTATGATAGTTTCACTAGACTGTACACCATCTTCCACACATCCTGCAAACATACATAAACTACGATATTTAAAAATACAAGGCTTCATAGCCTCATCTACTTCTCTTGTCAGCACATCTTCAAATTCTTCTGAACTATTCCAATAGTCCATAAGATCTTTCTCATTGATCTCGTCACCCAGAATTTTACCCTATTCTGGGCCACAAATGGAAACTTCCATTTTGAACTCAGCCTCTCTGAGTTCTCCACATCTCATTTGCACACTCATCATCTGCTTGAGCTTCCTCAACTCTTCTGTCAACTATATGTTTACCTATTGTTCCCTCTTTGCGTGTAGCCTCTGCCACTTTACTTTTTTCCTCATGGTCCAACCATGTCTTGGGTATTTATTTCTCTACAACAATTCCATCAATAACTCAAGGTGAACTGCCATTTTCCTTCTTTTTCCTTCTGCTGCGGTCTTTCTCAGAACCTCTAAAATGACTATCACCAGTCACCTTCTCCTCCTTTATGAACTTCATCTGTTCACATGTGGATTTCATTCAAATCCTATTTTTAGTAAGCCTCCATACTTGCCATTCAGCAATACAAGCTCTCTTTCCGCACTTGATCACTTTCAGTTCTCTCTTTCTCCTCTTTTGCTGAAAACAACAACTTCAGTAATGCATGTGTTACAATGAACAACTCTTTGGGTGTCGGGCTCCGCCGATCATGCACCTAATTACATTCAAACCTTTGACTTAATTTAAGACTCTTTGACTCTAGACTTTTCATCAACTCTTCATCTTGGATGAAAAATACACCCTCTTGTACAATGACTCAATGGTTTAACTTGACTCAAGCTATCCAAATTTTCATTTGACCTTAACATTTGATTTAACTTCGAGGCTTGACCCAATAATTGCAATAGTGGATATTTTGACTCTAATTCAAGTTATACAATATACCCTATGGTCATCCACACTTAATACACTTCATGATGTAAAATATTCACTCTTTCTCATACTCCATTCTTATGAAAATATCACCAGTCTCTCATTATCACTTGTTGTGTAGCTTGACTCCAAAAATAGAAGAAAAGAGATATCCACACCTTAGAAATAAGCCACTTCGAGGGGGCAACCTCCAATACATTACATAAATGAACAATTCTTGGATGATACAATTCACAAAACCTCCTTTCTATATATAGGAGTTCATGGGGCCATAATGTAATCCTAGTGGGCCACAATGTAATCCTAGCCGACCTAACAATAATAATTTAAGGGCACAATAATAACCAAATGGGGGTTACAAGGGTACAATAATAACAATAAGGGGGGCTACAATAACATAATAAGGGGCTACAGTATTAATATAGGGACTTAACATGCCCCTCTCCTTCAAACAAGTGTTGTCCTCAATGCTTGATTATTTCTTGATGCTTCTGTATAAAATTCTCATCCTCCCATGTGAAATCTTTTACAGGAAAGTTCTTCCACTTGCTGAGAAACTCTGAAATTGATCGTACTTGTCGAGTTCTTGTTTCTATGACTGCTTCATAACTTCTTTCGATGTGATGTTGATCTTCCTGTTGTTTCATTAGATTCTGCACCAAAGTTTGGTTATCCTTTGAGAGTTGGAGAACTTGTTGTTGATGCTCGATGTGATCTTCCATTAATTTATCATCCATATTTGCTATTATTTGATCCTTCAAACCATCCAAATTAGCCTCCATTTCTGCTTTTAAACAATCTATTTCATCTTCAATTGCTCTTCGTAAGATTGAAACTTGTTGCACTTGGTACCGTAATTTTGATATCTCATACTGCAACTCTTCCTCTTCATGCGTCATAGTATAGTTTTTTGAGGGATTAATGGGTATGGAATTATTTTTTGGAGGAATTACAGAGCCCAATACTGATAAAAACTCTAAAATATTCCCTTGGAATCAATTCAAATTGATTCTTCAAACGAGACTTATGCAATTCAGAAAAATACACACCTTTTTTTTGCTTTTGAGGATCTCGATATTGAAATTGTATTATCTCTATTATTGCGGCTCTTCAATATCTAAAATTCAGCACTAAACTAGCCCTATGAAGTCTCTTTTGAATGCCACAGGTCTGACCTAATTTGGATTCTCCAAGACAAATTTGTGTCCAATCTCCCACAATGACCTAATTCTGGACTGGTTCAGTAGAGCGAACTTGTACGACTTGCCACGTGTCACTGTTTTGTCCTTTGTCTCTAAAATTGATGGCCAATAAACTACAGGCCGTGTACTTGCGACCAATTTTGACGGCACTCCAATCCAATCTCCAGAGAGAGAGTTATTGAACTTTTCCCACGATCACCTCTTTAAGATGAAATTCAGGAGCCTGAAAAAGCACTACCTTCCACAGATCATATCTCTAAAAATATTACGAACCAAGCTCTGAAATTTTTTGATGAATTTCCTCAGGATTTCAGCTTCGCACCATATGAATTTCAGATTCTGAACCTTCGTAGAAAAAAAATTTATAGCGCAAATGCCACGATGACCTGTTTAGGAGCCTGAAAAAATACCTGACTTCCACAGATCATATCTCCGAAATTATTGCGAACCAAACTCTGAAATTTTTATACAAGCTTCCTCAAGATTTTGGCTTCGTACCCTAAAAATTTCAGCTTCTGAAACTTCGTAGAAAAAACGTTATAGCGAAAATGCCACGATGACCTGTTTGGAGCAGCGAAACCCTAGAATCCAAAGCTCTGATACCAAATGTTGTGTAACCAGCTCCAAAAAGAGAAGAAAAGAGATATCAACGCCTTATAAATGAGCCACTTCGAGGGGAAACCTCCAATACATTACATAAATGAACAATTCTTGGATGATACAATTTACAAAACCTCCTTTCTATATATAGGAGTCCATGGGGCCATAATGTAATCCAAGTGGGCCACAATGTAATCCTAGCCGACCTAACAATAATAATTTAAGGGCACAATAATAACAAAATGGGGGTTACAAGGGTACAATAATAACAATAAGTGGGGCTACACTAACATACCAAGGGGCTACACTATTAATATGGGGACTTAACATCACTTCACATGATACTGAAGCCTTTAAATCTAAATGCAATCCATTTTCCCAAGATTTATTTTATGGTGAAAATAAATAAACCATTCAATTTTCCAAATTCAAAAATACCTTTTTGAATTATCATACCTTATGCTCCCGTCAAGGTTATTAATAAACCTTCTCTTTGCAATTTCAACTTTCCAGATTTCACTCTTTTGTGTCATCTTTATCACTGCGAATATTCGCATGCCACTCATCACCTTAGCGCAAACAATTTTTCCTACACTTCCATGCACCATACAACTGCACATTATAAATTGTACATCAATTCACATCTCTTCACCTGTGTATAGAGAACAAGCTATTCATGTTTTCAACCTCTTTGATGAATAAGGTACAACTTGTACATTTTGTCCATCCTGAACAACACCTTCTTAGGCACCACCATATCATGGTAAAACAAGGATTCTAAAACATCAAGCAATTGTGGTTTGTTTGTGTTTTCAACCTTAAACACAAATCACAAGAATTCTCCAATTTCCAACTACAAGCCTTGATCCAAAATGACGCAACTAAGATTTCGAAGAACCCACACTATGCATAATAAACCATATCATATATTATAAAAGGCATGCTTCTCTTTATATCACCCAGAATTAGGATTAGCACACTCTCCTTTTCCATTCCTTTATGCGGAACTTAATTTCCTTTAAACTTACTCTGGTGATAAAACCTTTTACATCTGCATTTAAAACATTTCCACTTAAATTTTGATTATGGTTTGCACAACATGTTGACATATATAAATAATTCCCATAAAAATACTTATTTGTAATTTCGGTTAAGAAAACCAAAAATGTCAACATAATATGCTTAGTCCCACAACTTTACTTAACATACCTTTCCAATTTTCTGCACCCTTCTAATTTTTCCAAGTGAACCTACTCGCAGACCATTGACTGGTCTCTTCACAAGAAAGATCTCCAAATGCGCTTTCAAAATTTATGTCCCTTGCAGTAGCATTGCCCTTCTCACTACAAAGAGTTCCTGAATGAAATTTTCTCATACATAATCTGACATAGAACTTGAATTCACTCTAGAAAAGAAACACTTTTCCCTACACAAGTTACAAATACTTGTACATGCCCTTTACTTTTATCATCATTTAGTTGATCACAAATGTTAATAAAATTATTAGATAACCATCTCTGTGCACTATGTGTTTGCAAGTAAGAAGAAGCTTACAAAAGCCAAACCACATAATCATAGTGGTAGTGAAAAAGTCAATTTGAAGACACCATCTCAATTGCCTGTAAAGCATCAGTTGCATGCATTAGCATAACACTAGTTTTATATCCAGTATATCATGATAAACAAGGCTGGTTGCATCAATGAGATTTGGAAAGAACCATGTCGAAGGAACACTTTCTTCTAAATTTAGAAGTCGTCTAGGAACTTCTGCCAAGGCATAAAAAATGAATTCAAAATTACAAAGAATGGAATATAATACAACGAATGGTGGATCATTACTAGAGAATATTTGACAACCACTACGTATTATGTCAAACACTTGTCTTAGTGTTGCAAGATTGTTCTCCAGGCTTTTCTCTATTACTATTCTTCCTGCCCCAAAACAATATCTTTGAGCAGCTTGCTTTCTCAACCCTCGGTAGCTGTCTGATTTTCATCTTATGGATCTCCTTCCTTAGATTATTTTCTCCTGTAATGTTCCATTCAATGCAATTCCTCCACTAGTGGCTTCATGACAGCAGTTTTGGTCTCTCGACGACGTTCTCTTCTCATGCGGTGGCAGGCAGAGCTCCCAAAACTCTTGATATGTCGGTTGAATCCTTCTAATCTCGATTCATGCACCACATTTCTGCTTTCGCTGGGTGACGTTGTTCGAACATTGATCGAACACCGCAACTTTAAAAAATCCGTGGCAAAGCTACAATCATTCTTCAAAAAACGTGGATTCGATCATTTATATAAAACGGAAACAAATAACAGATTACCGCCAACAACTAAAAAACTGTGTGATAATTCCTTTCCGGTTTTGTAAAACCGTCTCCATTCTGCTTCGCCATGTATTTGTGGTCCTACACAGTTGTGGTTCCAAACCATATATTTTACCACGCTTCCGTTGTGCGTTCGATTTGTGGTTATCGCATTCACATTTTGACTTGCACCACTCATTGGCCATTGCACGCTATCCTCACTCTTGGCACTCGGTCATATTTGCTTCTCTCCACCATCATAAGAAAATGGATGCCTCCTCTTCATGCACTAACACAAACAAATTTTTTTAATTTCTGTGATACTCTCATAACCTCAAGAGCTTGGCAACATAAATATAAATTCAAGGAAAAAGTTACCACACGAATGAGCAATTGCTGCTTTGGATGTCTGCGTTGCTCGAATTGGCAATTTCAAACACTGTTAATACAGTCATGAATGAAGAATGGAATTTTCACTTGTAGAGTTTCCAACACGGGTCCACTGTATTTTCCTTCAGTCTCTACGTTCAACACCCACGGTCTCGACGCTCCTACTAGCATTCCAATCTACAATAGTGGATTGCCAATCTACGTTGTCTACCATCTCAGCATTTTCTTTCACATTCAAACTGTATGATGTAATACAGAGTCAAAACAAAAAGTAGAACACACATATTTTCAGCTCTGATACCAAATGATGCAGGGATTCTGCTATAAAACAGATCCTTGCGCACTTTATAGTGTGAATTTCCTTTATCACGAAATCCTCAATCACAAGCTTCACACAAGTCTACTTAGACTTAATTTAAAATACATATGCAGGGAGATCCAAACAATAAACAAAATAATTGCATAAAATACAACCAGAAATTTACAAATGCAATCCCTTCCTTGGCCGAATATTACAATGATTGGCCTCTCGGCTCTCGCCCTTCACATGAACTCTCACACTAATTCTCTCTATCTCTCACTGTATTCCACACTCTCACAAGATTCATATTTATAGACAATTATGAATTAACTCCAATCCATGATTTTATCCACACAAATCTCAACCAAAATATAAAATAGATTTATCCCTTATTTGGCTCAAACATGAGTTTCGTTTAAGGAATTCCTAATCCCTAGATTATCTACCTAATTCAACTCCACTCATATCCTTAATTTATTAAAATAATATTTACAATAATCCTCACACTTACATTTTTCTCTCTTAATTTATTAAAAATGAGCATAATAATTTAGAAAATAATTAAAAAGACATCACCCCCCCAATTACACATATTTAAATAAAAATCAAGCAGGATGCTCCTGCATCATTGTCCTTCTGGGTCTTGGTGGTGGAAACAATGCCATTGGGATATGCATCAATAATCAGCTTCCCTTTGTCATTCCCCTTGTCGGGTTCTGACTCACAAGCAGAACATGCATATGATTCGAAAGCCTTCAACTCAGCCACTAGTGACTGACATGTAAGAAGCCCATGTTAAAAGTTCATGTAATATAAGTTAATAAAGGAAAAAATAAGACCACAGCTAAGGGACACTTATTCCAATATGAATGTTGGGAAAATATATCCTAGTGGGAATCACTTGATGTGTTTTTGGATAAAGGGAAGTTGGAAAAGGCAATGGCTAAGGAATTAAAGAGGAAAAAAGTATTTTTTTCACATTTATTTATGAAAATGAAGGAAACAAGGAGAAAAGGATGGTGAAAGTTCACAGGTTGCATGTGAGGATGAAATTAAAGGAAATAATGGAAAATGAAGTAAAAAGAGGCCTCATTGATAAAAAAATATTCCGAGGATCAGTTGGTACCTTTTGTCAGTTCTATTTTGGAGCTCACTCTCTATTCTCTCTCACACACACTCTTGGACACTTAGAGTTTTCTTGGAGCATTTCAGCATTGAACCAAGAAAAGGAAAACCAAGAAAATGAAGGACAAGAAAAGGAAAAGAAAGAAAACATCAAGCAAGGAATATTACGATCAAGCAACTTCAACATTGATACTTCCATGTAACATATTTCATGTATTAGTTCCTATCTAGTTTTGATATGCATGGTATGTGCATGTTGGTATTTGGTTCTTTTGTTGCCAGTACACTACCTCATCATGTTACTTCTCAAAAGGACATGTGATGTCACACCATCACCAAAGCAAAAAAAATGACTTTCAAGCAATAAAAGGAACATCTATGCATTCAAAAGCTTCATTCCATCCTCCAAAAACACTTCTCCACCATTTTGCTTCATCTCAGCCATCATAACCTTAAATATTTTATCACCAAATCCTTGCCATCAAGCACATTGTGTTTTCAGGTTTGGAGGCCAAAGCAGAGCAACAATAGATTCATTTTTCATTCTGCAAGCTTTAGGGACTCTTCAGCAAGTAAGTGCAACCTCTCGTCAAATTTCATATATTGATTTCCTTCAGAAAATGATGAAATCCCTCTCCTAGGGTTTTTCACTGCGATTTTCATTTTGTTGGTTTTTGCTTCATTTCAGTTATAAAATCCCTATTTTTCCTGCCTTAATACCCTTTTACACACTTGATAAACTTCCCCCAATCATTTCCGACACTCATTTCCTCATTTTTCCCCAAAAACACTAGCCCACGCTACACTTCTGCGACGCTTTTGGGTTTCGACTGTGTTTTTCACTTTTTTCCCTTCTTCCCTCATCCATTTAGTGAAATTCCAATTCCACTCTATCCCTAACACCTATACCTATCTCCCATAATTTTTTCAAAATTTTCCTTAACTCCTATCCCCTCCATTCCTCTCCCTAAACTAGCTATTATTTTTCCCTTGTTTTCCAATCCTAAACCCGATCCTTTCCTCCTATCAAACTAGGGTTTCCTGATAAGAAAAACAAACACTATGGCCAGTGAAAAGAATAAGTACATGTATCTAGGTATGAGCCAAAAAATATGCAGGAAATTAATGCTTCATATTTCATCAAATGGTCATTTGAAAAGGTAAGTTGCTTAGGGTTTTGTGAGAAAATACAAGAGGTGGGCCACCATGGTGAGCTCACCAACATTTTTTCCACCAAATTTAAGAGGAACAAGACTACCATAGTAGGGATGGAATTCTTGGTCTCAATAGAAGCCATAGCATCAGCCTCAGGGATCCCCAATCAAGGAGAAATATGGTTTAAGGGAATGGATTTGGACATTCAAACTACATAGTTTTTCTCAATCAATAGTACAAAGAATCTCCATCTCATGTCTTCCCTAGTAGACAATTTTTTAGATAAATAAATTCATTTGATGAATATGATAATGAAATATTTCACTTGTGAAGTTAGGTTTAGTAGGTTGTATCAATACCACATTAGATTGTTCATGCACTTCACCTCTATTAAAATGCTAAATCTTCCTAACTACTTGTTTAGAAGTCTTGCAAAGAAGACTGAGAAAGTGCATACTAAAAGGAGAGACCATTCAACTAGCTTAGTCCATCATGCCTTGGTCAAAGTCATAGTTCGTCTTCATCTCACACAAGTTAATATGTCTTGGGAGGAATTTTTGGAGGCAACTGCTCTTTTTCCTATTTCTCCTTAGTCCAAAAGCATCAACACTCCTACATCATTTGGACCACAAAGAGCTGAGCCATATAAAATACCTTAAGTGACCAAAAGACAGCCTAGGGAAGAGGTTTCTCCAACCTACAAGAAAGGGAAAATATTGTTTTTTCCCCCTGAGATAGCCAAAGACATGCCTACACCTAAACGTCTGACTAGGTCAGAAGCTAGAAGACTACCTAAGGAAGCTACTATTGATTAAATTCAAGGAGAAGCTATGGAGCAATCACATAGGCATGGAAATGAGTCACCCCTACAGCATAAGGATGAAGAAATGCCTCATGAAGAATAAATACTTGACCATGGAGACAATTTAACTACGGACATTATGAAGGAGGAACAAGCACAAATCAAGAAACTACAGGATGATCTCTCAAAGGAAAAATTTATGGTAGCCTTCTTGAAACAGGGAAATAGGCACTTGAAAATGAACTTGATGCAACATACTACCTCACAAGAGCCTCCATCATCCAGCAAAGAAGTTGAATACAAAGGTAAGGAAATGATAGATGTACAACAGATTAAAGACAAAGATATGCAGAGGCAGCCAAGGAGACCTACCATAAGAGCATTGGAAAAGAAGAAAGAGCAATATAAGGAGTCATCTCCTCCTCAAGCTCATGACACCATAGTTGTTGTTCAAGCTCAAGATTCTATATTTGATCCCATAATTGTTGAGGATGAGAAATGTAGAGAGTATTTGCTTGAAAAAGTGAATGTGTATTTGGAAAAGCTACTGGTGAAGGAAAATAGAGACACTTCCATGCAGAGGCACATGGTAAGGCATTATTACACAAGGCATCTTATTTTCAAGATTAGGGTTAAGAACATGAAGAAAAAGCTCAAGAAGACCCTAATCAAGCTTAATAAGAAGTATATACTTAACATATTGGCTGATGCATCCTTAGTTTCTTGAATTCATGACTGAAAAATGCAAAAGGAGAGAATTTTGGGAAAAATTTGATCAATTTTGAGTTTTTTGGTAAGACAGGAAAAATAGGTGCACAAAAACGTAGTGTGGCCACACTACGTTTTTTCTCAGAGGTTTCAATTGAAAAATGATAAGTATGTGTAGGTGTCTCGTGACCCGTACATCTCAGAAATCCACTTTGTGTATTTTTTTTAGCTCATAAATTTGTAGGTAAAGGTAAAAAACCATAAATTTTTCACACTTCTGCCACTGTTTGGAGGCACCCATTGCATTTCTGGATTAGCTATCATAGAATGAGTTTTGAGCTGCCTTGGAGGTGAGTTTTTGTTGGTTTCAAGCTTTAGTGATATAGAGGACATCCCCAAATACCAGTACCAGTCTTCAGTTCAACTTATAAATGCACCAAATTCATCCCATTCATCCTCAAAATTTCATTACACTTCTACTAAATTTCTTTGTGTTTCTGAGAGAGAATGTTGCGCTTCTGGGTTAGAGGACTTTTCTGGAAATGTGGAGGTAAAATGTTGAAATTGATCTATGTTACAGTTGTCTCATGAGTTTTTTGATGGTTAATGAGCATATTTATGGTCTTCTTTATTAAAGGATCTTGTATTTAATGACTTGAGACAAAGACTCAAACTTGCTAGCTAAAAAAAGGGAATAGGTTTCTAACTCCCCTGGAAATTAGGTTATAGTCATTAGGTACATTAATTAGTTTTTTTGGATGAGTTTTCAACCCATAGAGGTGGCATGATGTTTATTTTTCTATATGTACTCAAATTCAACTCATTGTGAGGGTTTGATACTTGGTAATCATAGTGTGGATCTAATGTACACCATTTTACAATGATATCAAAGACAGTTGCAGAATTATCTTGAAATTCTTATGTTATGCTTATTGATAGTGTTTCTTCTCAATTTTATCATAAATTTTTAACGTTCATTTCTCCTTACAACCATATGTATTATTTCATGTGATCACCTCATTAGTTTTTAAGTATAATACATAAGTTTTATGCTCTGTTTTGATGAGATCTTCATGTTTGTGTTTCATTTCTTCTGATGAATGAATTCATAGTCATATGCTCATTTTTATCCTTCATTTTTCAACCCTAGACCATAATGATAGATCAAATATGTCACTAACAATACCTACTTTGCCTCATTTTCATCTCTGCAATTGATCATTTGAAACCCTGACCTAGTTCCTAGATCTATGATCTTGATCCAGCAAACCATAAGTCAAAACCTAATGAGCTTATTAAATAGCCTAAAACCCTAAATAGACTCTAGTCACTTCCATTGGTTGTGAGTGTAATTTTGAGAGAGCCCTCTCTGATTTGGTAGGGCTAGATACCAAATCTAAAGAGTGGTTTGTGATTACCCCTTTAGCTTCCTTTCTCAGCCTTGGGAAACTGGAGGGTGATAACACATTGAAGTCTTCGACCTTGTTGGTTCTTGCCTATGTCTAATGAAAGCTAAGTTCTCTTTATTTTGTACTTGTATCTATGTGGCTTTAATGGTTGATATCTTATGGTTATTTGTGTGGTTATATGTTGGTTATAAGCATGGTTATGTGACTGTTTCTAGTCATGGTTCATTTCATGTTTTTACTTGTAACTGAAAGAATAATGGATGCAATACCTAATTAATGATAAGACATTGAATGGTAAGACAACTAAAAAGAGAGAATGGTGATCCTTATTGATAAGTTTCATATGAATTTTTATTCCCTTATATTCATTCTTGTATTCATGACCTGTAGATTTCATTTTTTCCAAGTGTTAGACAAAATGTCAGTCCTAGTTGGGTATGGTCAGGCCTAGTTATAGAGTTATTTTTTGGTTTACAAGCATTGTCCTTGTGTAACTTATGATTTTTAAAATTTTCATGGATTTCTTGGTAGAGGTATAGCACCAGCCCTAGAATCTAGCCTTAAAATACGCAGTTGTTGGAACAACACTGAGCAATTTATTCCACAGTTGCACTGATGCAAGCTTATGTATGTGACTGAGGGGTTCCAGTCACACCAAGCCCTTGGTAAGGGAGCGACTAGGGGTAAAACCCAGTTAAAATCCAGTGTTACCTTAGGGATGGACACCTGGAGGGGTTGGGTTCCTCCTCGATGATCTTGTGGCTCTCGAGGGAAGTCCATAAGGGTTTTTTGTTCACTCTGCTTCCTTAAGGTCACCTTGGAGGTTGAGTCTGGTCATAATTTCCCCTCATATCATGTTTACCCCGGTTAGTCAGCTACTTACGTAGATACGAGGGGAGGTGTGCGTTATAGGTGGTATCATAACATAGTTCAAAACTCAGACTGGATGGGCGGTGTGTTGGTCATGTATTTCTGTTGGTTGCATGTGTGTTTCTCATACTTGTGTTCTATGTACTTTTTGCATCAGCTTGGTGTTGGTCATGGTGGCAGTGATGTCGCAATGGGAGAGCTGATGGTGTTGTTTTGAAATGTGTGGTCATGAGAATATGACTGGTTATACATATTAGGTGCTTACATGTTGTCAAGTGTACATTGGTATGGTTGATTTTTTCATGCATGAGGTCATGGTGTGTATTTGATATGGTCATGCATTGATGACTGGACTCTAGCTAGAATCATGTTTATGTGTTGATATACCTATGTACTATAAGTTGATATGTTGTTATGATTATGTATATATATGTATTATGCTAATTGGTTAATCTTGCAAATGAGATATCCTCCCCAAATTATGCTAAGGTATGTTGGTTTATTGTTATTTGGTTTAGCTGACATGACACTAGTACATTTGGGGGAAATTTCGACACTTGGTTCCGACACTTTTGACCAAATGTCGGAAATTTCCCCAAATTTTTTCAATCCCGCCCAAAACCATCGCTATACCGACGTTTAGAGAAAAGTGTCGCAATACCGACACTTAGACAAAGTGTCGCAATTGCGATGTTTGGAGGAAGACGTCGCAATTGCGACACTATGCCCCAATGCGTCGCTATTGCGACGGCTGCCTCCAAACGTCGCAATTGTGACACAATGTCTAAGTGTCGCAATTGCGACATTTGGAGGCATCCGTCGCAATAGCGATGCTTTGGCCACCGTCGGTATAACGACACTTATATGCAATAAACGACACTTGTATGCCTTTGCAAAATCCGTGTCACTTTCATTGCATACTATAGAATGTGTTTGTTTATAAGATTATATGATACATGTGAGATAAAGGTTTATTATTTATCATATATAAATAAATTTTATCAATATTGTACATTTACACTTTTATGAGGTGATGTTATAAGTAAATTCATAAATATCTCTTTTTAATCCTCATTTTTCTCCATGAATATGTTTGGAAATGAAATTTCAATAGATTAATTTTCTCCTAACCTATGTATCATCAATATTGTACATTTACATTCTTAATTATGAGGTGATGTTATAGGTAAATCCATAAATATCTCCTTTTAATCTTCATTTTACTCCATGAATATGTTTGGAAATGAAATTTCAATAGATTAATTTTCTTGCTATTATATGTTTTACGAAGATATGGTAAGGAATTCTCTCTTGTTCTTCTTAGAAATAATTATATATAATTTTTTTTCTTTTCAAAATAGATTAAAAAAATTATATGAGAAAAATTATTAATTCATTAATATGTGTGTGTGTGTGTTGTGAGGAATAATTTCATAGTTCAACTTAATGGTTCATTATATAATCATGTGATCATCACCAATGATATATCTTAAAAAGTAACTGAAAAGCCATGTGTACAAAATTGATGTATACTCTAGAGAGTGGTTCTCATATCACTATGTAAATTGTTGTATGCTACTTCAACAAAATTATAAGATAAACTGTAATACACATCATATATGCACCATAACAATTGCCATACAACTAATTTGTTTTAGGATACATGTGGCATTATAGGGGTAAATTCCATATGATGTGTATATCAATCTATTAGGTGTTGGTAAGTTGTGAGTATCTAAGAAATGATAAGGAATATCCATACATCATGATCTTGTAATGTGATTATAAATTGTGTCTATAATTTCTATAAAATGTATAAATGATTTGTTTAAAAAAAATCAACACAATCAACCCTAAACAATGCTCATGATGTGGAATGTCATTGGCAAAACCAAAATGATGGTCACGTGTCCCATTTCTATGGTAATGGTGATCATATATATGTTGTAGCGACACTTGATGAGTAATTAAATAAATCTCAGAGTGTGACTCATTGTGCCATATTTTTTTAAGCATGATTTGTTTTCCTAGTTTTTACTAATTTGGTAACATATTTTATTCATTTGGAAAGCTAATTAATGATGATTTAAGTAATTAGGACCTAATGAGAGATCATCTTCACATCTTCACTGAAATATATTTGGTAATTGTAGTCACTATATGAACCGCACATGCATGCTACTTAAGAAAAATTGAAATATAAACTATAATACACATCTTATATCTGCCATAACAATTGTCATACAACTTATTTACTTCTAGATACATATGAATACTTCAGGTAAATGCCATATTATGTGTATACCAATATAGTAGGTGTTGGTAAGTTATGAGGATCTAAGAAATGATAGGGTATCCACACATTAGTGCCCTGGTGAATTTTTTCATAATTTTCTATTTGTTGTAATTTTGTTCCCTGGATTTGTTATAGATTTCAAATAATACAATTATCTACCAATTGTTCTTTATAAAGAAGAATTAAAATAAGTAGTCACCTATACTTCCCCACTGTGGTCAATGTTGATGTATGGCCTTGGCCCATTGATCTTACAATTAACTCACTATTCATATTCATTTTTCTCCAGTTCAGCCCAATAAAATAAGGAAAACAGAAAATGAAGTCTTGATTTTTCTTTCCAATGCTCCTACATAATACAAATACTCTTAAAAACCAATGAATATATAAATTGTCATCATTCATGCTAAAATCAGTTTGAATTATTTTAATGAATCTGCTTACAATTAATAGATTACATTGCTCACAGAATAAGAGATAATTTAGAACTATGATTTCACAATAATAAATTACCCTAGCAGTTCAAACTTCAAACATACCTTATGAAATTAAAATATGGCAGGTTAATGAGCCAATCTAGTTTCCTCAGAGCCAATATTGAGCTCGGCCTAAGTCTGAATGACTTGAGAGTGCGAGTGTAAGGAACTATACACCTAAAGCTTTTATTTTGTGCTTGTGTAATTCACTGTTTGACCATCAAGCCAAGCCACCAGCTATATTAACACTACTTCATGTTGGGGCAGATTGGCATTCTAATTTTTTAGTGCTATAGCTGTACTTTTTCACTGCTTCACTAATCACAACCTTGGAAGTTTGCAGGGCAACGAGCTTTATTATTTCGTTGGTGTTTTATGTAAAAGAAAGGATTTGTGAACTTTCTGTAATAGGAGGGGAAAAATAATTTGATTCTAATTTTAAAATATCAATAATGATAAGTGGTAATTCCTTTATTAAATTTTTAATTTTGACTGAGCCAAAAAAGTAACTTTCCTTACTTTTTGAGTACAGCCTTGCAATTGCGAAGAGGACTAGTGTTGCAAAATTATTGGTAAGTGGAAATTAAAGGGCATAAGAACATTTTTGAAAAAATTTCAAACGTCAAAATTAAGTCTTCTATCCTTCCTAGCACGTCACGGAAAATGGGAATCTACAAATTCTAGTCGTCAAATACGTGCAAAATGCCTTATGACGGGAAAAATGGAGGACTGGTCCTATGCTACTACATGAGTTAGGGTTTCATGTGGCAGCAGGGAACCTTGTTTAGTTTTTCAAGGATAGGAAAGGAGAATATTGTCAGTTAATCATCACATGAAACTTCATCACCATTTGAAAATTGTGTCCTAATTTGAAACAATAAGACTACCCAACTATTTCATTATTTAATTTAGATTGTGTAATACAAAAAAATATCCTTTATAGCTTAAATAATGTAAGCACCTTTGCAAAAATTTAGTGGGGAGAACCTTCAATTGCATTTATTTTGAAGTTCCACTTGCATTTTAAGCCATTTTAATTAGTCTTTCTTGGCTATTCTAGTAAAAATTTCAACCTCTTGTAGAAATTTGTTTGTCACTTGTATCAGAAATGCAAAAATCAAATGTAAATAAAAATGATTTGAAATGAAAAAATCAAATGCGCGCTACATAAAAATGAATTTTTTAAAAACTACATTAACGTCTGATATCACGCGCGCATTTGCCCTCAGATCTTGCAGAACATCATTTTCCCTCATCATTCACCCTCAGCTCTTGCAGAACAGCATTTGCCCTCAGCTCTTGAAAAATGGTAAGTTCTTACTGCAAGCCCTTCCTCCTATAGTAGGGTTGACCCTATTTGGGTTTTTTTGGAACCTCTGAGAATACAAAGGTTGTGATTTATTACGGGGCACTGCCTATATTTGTGGAACTTCTTACCTCTGGGAATGATAATGTTCAATAACAGGTAGCACATTTATTTTAGAGGCATAAAATTATTCTTCCCAACTATCTTTATATGTCTGTAATTTTGGAATTTGATTTAAAAAACTGGTACCCAACTTTGAGTTCAAATGGTGTTCGTGTAAGGTTGTTTGGGCTTTGGGAAATATTGCTGGAGACTCTGCAACATTTAGGGATCTTGCCCTCAATCATGGAGCTCTGAGGCAAGTGCTTGCCCATTTGAATGATACTGCTAGAATTTCAATGATAAGAAATTCTACATGGGCTCTGTCAATTTTTTTCCGTGGTAAACCCCAACCACTATTCGAACAAATAAGTAGAATACATTTTCTGCCTCTTCTTCTTAGTTCGCAGATACTGTGGATTTTTTTTTTATAGATCTTGGTGCTTGGTAGATTTGGACATAATATGGACCTAGGTGCTTGTTCATTACAATGACTCCATCATCAGGTTTTAGAAAATGCTCAGAAATTTGGGTTTCACAAGGGGATTACCCTTGCTTGCAATTATCGATTATCAATCACATTCAAAAAACGTTTTTCGTAGCATTGATGAGCTCTTTGTAGGTGATTTTCCGAGGCAATTTCACAATATTTGAACTAAATTTTTCTATCCTTTTCAATACTCTACGCTTGTAACAAAACCAGACAAAAAATATAGTGGCCAATGCAACAACAACAACAACACCTCCTGTTGCAATGCCTGCAATTCACCCTCTCTGCACGCATGAATGACTATGGCACCCTCTTTTGTGAACAAGTACTGGAGCTGAAGGTACTGGTTTCCATTAGGATCGTGGAATTCAACATCCAAAATAGTATCAAATTCCACTGCAATAGTATTCCCGGTGAGGGCAACAGTTCATTGAGACCTATTAGACTCATCACCCCCAAATAGCCTCCAGGGCTACCCAGAGTGTGATCATCTGGAGCATTAAAAAATGCTAATCCATCCCCAAATGAAACAAGAACAAGACCCACATTGGTTACAGAAAATGAGAAACACGTTTTGAAAGAAGAAGAAACTTTTGTATTAGGGTCCAGAAATCTAACTGGTCTATTGTACAATGCCCTACCTACACTTCAAATTGGTACTCCCAACTCCATGCTAAGGCTCACTGTGCCATTCTTCAGATGAGCATCTTAACCTAAAGTTTGATTCCAAAAAACCCAAGTCCCCTGTTCTATGCCCAAGACCTCTGTTACAACGAGTAGAGTTCTGAGTGAAATACTTCACAATAGAAAGCAAAAGAAACATCGCAAAACTGCTCTGCTTTAGACTGATAATTTTCTGTGGGAAAATTCAACTACGGACAGTAAAAACATAATATCAAACACAACCAATCCGCAATGGAATTTGAACATGAGGATTTATAACCAGAGAAAACCCTCTCCATGTTAAAAGAATTTCAGAATGGCTTTAAGATTCTACTAATGAGTGCTTAAACACCATAGCAATTACTGTCACAATGAAATCCACTGGAAGCAAAGCCCTTGTACATTTTCTACATTTCCGCAGTGGAAGCAAGAATCTTGCTATCTCTCATGATCTTTGCTATGGCTGTCTTGTTCTGCTAAACGTGGATCTGTCTTAGCTTTGGCTCTGGTTCTCATTTAGGATCGTGGCTATCTGATCTTGCTGTGGCTTTGACTATACAAACTTGTTCAATAGGAAAATGTTGACTCTTCTATATATAGGAGCTTCAATGGGTGCTCTCAAACACTTTTTTGGGCAGCTTTGTTTTGTCTCTGATTCAAGGCAGAACTATGTTGGCCTTGGTTTTTTAGTCCTTGGAACTTAGTTCTCTCATATTTTCCATCCTATCCCCAGTTTTCTATCGATAAATACATAACTTCACGATATCAAAATTGACTATTTTTGGCCATTTATCTTTAGTAATGGTACAACTTTAATTTGGTGCATTCGTATAGTATCCGAAGAGCACTCTCAAGCTGTTATTCAGTATTTTAGCATAACTACTACATTTAACTGCCATGCTCTAATATTTATATCAACCATAAGCATTCTTAAGGTATTTCCACATTTGTGAAGCAGAAGGAATGCTTCTGACAGCTTCTTATCATAGTGGTACAATTCTGTTCACAGTTTATCTTTTATAAACCTCTAATTTTCCAAAAATAGTAGAGCCTACAGTTTACATCTCAAATTTTGGACAAATCTGTTTAGTATTCTACATAAAATGCATTAAGAATAAAAAAAGCCCACAATTTGTAAAAAGCCCACAATTTTGTAAAAAGCCCACATTTTATTAAAAATATAAACAATTTGTAAAAAGCCCACTTTTATTTTCTTTTTGCTTATATAATGAGCTCCCATTGAGTTCAACAAGTCTTGGGTTTTCTACACCATTGAGAGAGATTTATTATTTTCTTTATAAGATAATTTGCATCAATGGAAGAAAACATTAGAGGTGGAAAAAAAATTCAAAAGGGTGAAAGGGGTGATGGTAGAGTTTATTACCCTTGCAAAAAACGTTGTATGAGAAATAATGTTAGAGTTTTAATAGCAACAACAACAATGCATTGTAGGAAATATGGGCACATTGATGGTGGATCGAATGACTATCGTCCCATGGTAATTAATTATCTATCTTCATTTTGATTATATTGTAAAATTTTGTATTATTTTAATATTTTTTGTATGCGCACTAATGTTTAATTATTAATGTTTGTAATTTTCATAAAGGCACAGTTTCCCCCCAACTTTTTGCAGATGATCAACCAACTTCCACAGCTAAATAGTAGTAGATTAGATGATGTTGCACCAGTACAAGAGAATATTGCAGCAAATATTAGTATTGGAAATGATGTTGTACAAGGTGAAGAACATGAAGCTAATGATGAAGGTAATTTTAATGGTCCCATGGAGGTAGATCATGATGACAGTAATGAGACAGTTCACATTAATGATGGGACAAATCAAATGCTCCAAGACTTGTATGGTGAGTCAGATGATGATGGTGGAGATAGCAGTGACGGTATTTATGATGTACCTCTAATTGAAAGGTCAAGTGAATGACTTTTTGAACACTCAAATGCAACTCTTCTCTCTGCTACATTGTTGCTGGTGAACTTAAAGGTTATGAATAATTTGTCGAACAGATGTATGACACAAATCCTAAGGTATGCAATATGTATATATGATCACATATATGTAAATGTTGATTATTTTCCCTTTTTTTAGTTGTAATAAATGTGTAAAATAATAATAATATATATATATATCATAGTTATCAAAACCGACCGGTTTGAACCGGTAACCGGTCAAACCGGCCGGTCAGGAGGGTTTCTGGTTGGAACCGACCTTGTAACTCGGTCAATAGCCTCTTCTCACCTGTTTTGGCCGGTTAACCGGACCTAACCGGCCAGTTAAGTATGGAACCGACCAGTTTATGCATAAACCAACTAGTTCCGTACTTAACTGGTCGGTTAGGTGCTCCTCCATGAGCTGCAAATTCCTCAGTGTCTCCTCCATGAGCCGCAAATTCCTCTCTTATACTAGCAACAAACTTGTCTAATAATTCATACTCAACACCTTATAGCATCAAAAATACACATGATGACTGATAAATACAAGGCTGGCTAGCATAAAATCCATGGCAGCATGCAACTCATAAAGTGTACTTAATGACAATTTCTGTTCTCAAAACAATCAGCAGCAACCTTATTTCACACTCAGCTAGGAACTGTCAGACCCTCTCTCTCTGCTCACACATAGCAACAGCATAAATACAAAACCTTTCACATAGCATACAAGAAATTTGATCATGGCATCAAGACTGATGCAAATGGTCTGACGCCACTCAAGGGACAACAACATACAACCTAATGAAAATGTGACTGGCAATAATAAATTGACCACTAGAAAATTCCCGCTTGGAAATGCACTAAACTGGCCACTGAGTTTTCTGGGTTTTAATGAATCTTTTCAGTGATAAATTTCGTCGAACACATTGTGAGCAGACTGTTGAAGTTGTAATGCTCTCTCAACTTGTTACAAATAGCACTAATAGTGGGTTTTATAAACCAATTTAGTACCTCTAAGTGTTGTAGATGTTTTTCTAGAAATTTATTGCCAAGCAAACATAGATAATGAAGAATACAAGATCTTCAAAATGCTGGTCTGATATATATATATATATATATATTGAACCCATAATTGTCTTTAAGGCTGATACAATGAATTGACAATAGATCTGAGCAGGGACAGATTGTATATTATAATATTAACTCAGCAATAAAACACAGTGAATAATATAAGAGAAACCTGATACATTACTTCAACAAGTTTGCTTATGTATTTTTCGATGATATGTATTGCATTTGGTGCCATTTTGATATATTCAACTTTGAATGGTATATAAATGAGCAAATTTTTCATATTTTGTCTCTATTGGCTTGGAATCATGGTTGTAAATCTTAAAAATAGTTTTTTTTTTTTTTTTCGAGCACGGTTCATTAGCTCCTTAGGTCGGTCATGGTTCCGGTTTTAATAACTATGATATATATATATATATATATATATATATATCTATATATATATGATTAATAATATTTACAAGACACTAGTTTTTGTTTATGCTGTAGATTGTTGGGTGAATATTTGTTACCATCGCCAAATACTTTACCTCGAACATATTGAGATCTATGTGCTATTATGAAACACTTTGGAATGGAATATAACACTATAGATGCATGTCCTAAAGATCATATTATATATTACGGAGAACATGCGTTGAAAACAGAATGTCCGAAATGTGGTACCAGTAGATATCGAACAGATCAACTAACCAAAAAGGTGCCTCAAAAGGTTCTTCATCATATTCCCATAATTCCACGTTTGCAGTGAATGTTCAGGTGTAACAGCATAGCACAGTTTATGGATTACCATTCAAAGAATAGAAGTGGAGATGGTGTTCTTTGAATTCCTGCAGATGGTTCTGAATTTAGAGAAATTGAGGAAAAATATGTAGATTTTAAAAATGAACCTCGTAATGTTAGGCTTTCATTGGCAGCTGATGGTGTTAATACATTCGGAGAGCTTAGATCTACTTACTCAGTGTGGCCTATTTTCGTTATCAACAATAACATTCCTCCTTGGATGTCAATAAAGAGGGAGCACATAATGTTGACTATGATTATTCCAGGTATTTGATACATTATTTTTTTGAATGTAACATTTTCATTTCTCTCATTGTTTGCATAAATATATATTTTATTTACTTACTTACTTATATATACATATATCATGGTAGTAATTATTATGTACCATAATTTTGAACAATTAGGTAAGTACCAGGTCAAAGATATGAATGTATATATTGAGCCTCTTATCGATCAGCTAATACAGTTATGGCATGGCATCACTATGTATGACATCACTAAACCAATCAAGCAGAAGAGATTTCAATGTCGTGGAATGCTTGTATGGACAATTCATGATGCCCCAGGAGTAACATATGTTTGTGGTATGTAATATTTCCTTGCACTTTAATATAATACATAATTATCTAAATTAGATATACCATATTGCATGTTTTAAAAATGATCTCATAGTATATTAATTGTTATTAATCCATCTATTGCAGGTCTTCAAACAAAGGGTAGATTTGCATGTCCAGTTTGTGGCCCTAAGATGAAGTATCGTCATTCGCCAGACTTAAGAAAGATGGTGTTTGACGAGTTTAGGCACTTCCTCTCTAGGAACCATAAGTATCATACTACTGAAAAACATATTTTCAATGATAAAGAAGAAACTAGATTAAAACCATGAAGAATGACACCTCAGTTGTGGATGTTGGAATATAACAGAATTAATAATTGTCAAGCAACTGGCACGTATTTTGTGTATATATATATTATTTGTTTATGTAATGTTTGGAATTTTTGGTTTAACTAATGAATTTATTTTATTGTATTTTATAATTAATATTGTTCTGATTTATTTTATTCTTTGATATCAAGGTCATCGTTGCGCTGAAGGTACTAATATTGTACTTCCACCTAGAATGAAATATTATCCTTCTCAATTCACAAGGTTGCCCTACTATGAGGACCTAAAAATAGCTCATTTGTTTGACACAATGCATGTTGGGAAGAATGTGACAGAAACGTTATGGCGAACCATAGATGGTGCACATGATAGAGATAAAATTGACAAAATTTGTGCTGACATTGAGAAATCGAATCATGCAATGAAAAGTGTGATCGACGGATCAAATAACAATGGAGGTCGAAATTATAATAATATTCCATGGTTATTAACAGAACAACAAAGCAATGATGTAAAAGAGGTCGTTAGAAGAATTAAATTTCCAACGGGTTTTGCTTCAAACATAAATAATATCTTAACGAAGAAAGGTGACTTCAGTGGGGTGAAAACACATGATTGGCATACCTTTGTTAAGGTAATTTTTTTGGTATACGTTTTTGTATGTTATTGCTTGAATACATATTTTAAATTTTCCTTTTTTCTGTTTAATTTGGAAAGCAATAACGATTCATTTTTTATTGTTATAGTATGTTCTACCTGTATCTCTCCCAAACGACTTCGACAACAATGTCAAACAAGTTATATATGGTCTTAGTAAATACATGAGGTAAGTAGTTTTGATTTATATGCAAAATCTAATTAATACAATTTCTTTCTGTACTTAATGAAATAATGTATTAATTTACTTGTAATGAAATATATATTATATTTCATTGAAATAACCTTGTGTAATGATTTGCAGATGGTTGTCATTGAAAGAAATCCATCAAGATGAAATAAAGTATTGGAAGAGAGAAATTCCTCGGCTAATGTGAGAAATGAAAAATTATCTACCTCCAACATTTTTCAATGCACAAGAACACTACTTGATACACCAAGTTGAGAAGATTGAAATGTGTGGACCAGTACACACAAGGTCAATGTGGATGGTCGAGAGGCACCTAAAATCCTTGAAGGCTTTGGTTAGACAAAGAGCACGACCCGAGGGTTCTATGGTGGAGGGATATGTGGTATATCAATCCATGGTGTATATTAGTCATTATATTCCTATATTAGCTGCGCCAGCCATGAAGGTGGTGGATTTCATTTGGGATGTGAAATCCATCAAAAAAATTGAAGTGGAGCACCTATTGGGAAAAGGTAGAATGAAGAAAGTGAGAGGTAAAAGATTTATTATGTATAATACATATAATGTTTCATTTTTTTACATCATGTATATGATCATTATATTCATTTAGGTCTTATTCTTTCATAGTTTTTTAATTAATATAATTTACCATGGTTATAAGTAATATTTATTAATATTGGTGAATTATTGTTTTTTTATTCATGTGCTCAAGATTATGAGGCATTACTTTTATACATTGCAAACAATCTTGAGTGGATGAGTGAATGGATTGAAACATGTAAAGCACGTAACGATGGTAAGTTATCATGGCAACTACTGTGTGAATTGATTAGAGAAGCGTATCGTAGTGGAGATGGAAACGTTACGGATAGGGAAATCGATTTAGCATATGGTTTGAAAGATAGAAAGGTAAGCAATTAATTCACCTATTTTATTCATTACTTATTTTATACTATATTTATAATGTGACAAAAATTTTGATTTTTCAGTTAATTTTCATGCTGTGTAAATTATATGATTAATTATTAATTGAGAATGCATCTTTTTCATGTTTGGCATATTGCAGTTGAAACACCACAAGGCTATGTGGTGCAATGGTCGTAAATTTTGCGTTAAACAGTTGGATGATAACAGGAAAAATTCTGATAGTGGGATAGCTGCAGTATTCCAGGTCAGTACTTTTTCCTCCAAGAGTGACAGACATCCTTGAGAATCTGAAAATAGATATTATGGGTTCTTAGATGATATAGTTGAGTGTGACTTTAATTCCTTCAAAATAGTTTTGTTCAACGTAAAATGGTATAGGCTATGAATGAATGTACGTGATGATGATAGAACACTTATTCAACATGACAATGGATTTCCAATGGTTAAAACATTACAGTTTGAAGCAGGAAAAGATCGCTATGTTTTTCCAAGCCAATGCGAACAAGTATTTTACTCAGAGGTTCCAGGTGAGAACGAATGGTCATTTGCTATTAGATATGATCCAAGAGGAAGGCCATTAGAGTATATTGTAGAGGAAGAAGATGATATTGATCTTGAAGAAGATGATGCAGTGGAAGATAAGCAGGAAGATGCATTGACAGATGAAGAAGATATCTTAGAAGATGAACCAGGCATAGGAGATGAGGCAACAATTATTGATGATGATGTCAATAAGCATATTATTGAAAATGACATAATTGATGATGATGATGACAATGTCGATAATTTCAACACCGTTTCTGAATCAAATGTTGATATAGATGTCGATTAGTTGGATGAAGATCAAGAAGATACAGAAGAAGAATATTAATATGGTATCTACTGCCAGTGCCCAAAAGACAGTTAATATTTATGATATTCGTGATGGAGATCATGTGATTTCAATGTGTTTGTTTTGAAAGTTTAGGTTTCATAGTAAATCATCAATGGGCTCTGAAATAAGGCACATTGAAATCTTGGATACATGTTTCATGCCAAAATCAGTTGTATCTTCCATAAATACACAATCTTGGACCACTCTATATAAATCTGCTTCTCGGACAATATTACATCTCCCTCATTATACAGGTGGTGTTCTTACATGCATAGCAAAGGCATTGTTTTGGAAATCATTTTATAAGTCACTAGATATTGTGGGTACAAGGATCTAGGGTCTCCACATGTAACTGTGTTGCCCAAAGACTCACTCTGCCTGTCCTTAAATTTGTAAACATAGTAGTATGCCAATGCTTCTTTCATTTTGTATGCATAAGACGATTTTTCGTCAAAGTCCATAATTGTTTTTAAGTTTTATCCATCCCATTTTTGTTGTGAATGCACAGGTTTTTGGCTCAACACAGATCTATTATATCTTTGTACTTTTCCTTTACTAACTATTTGAAATTTCTAGTTATATTTAGAGGTGTCTTTTAAGGGATGAGGGGAATTACTTGGATTTAGTGCTGCCCACTCTCAATAGAGGCTTGCAGTAAACTATGACACATTGTGATGTATATCAATGGTAGTTGGGGCAGCAACACAATCAGTTTCATGCTTCAGTAGATTTATTCTTCTTGGAAAGCTTTCAGCTGACAAAAAAAAGGGAATGAAACACGCAACCAGTCCCCTTCCTTTTATTGGACCACCTGCTTTCTTTTTATGAGAGCAGCTACAAGCTAAAGTTACTAGAAGTGGTCAAAAGTGAGTTTGGTTAGTTGGCAAAGTCCAACTATTCTTAGCCCTCAACAATGTTTAAATACTTCATAGGCATGTTAACCCCTCCTAGACTGTGTTGCGTAAGTGGGTTTTGTAGAATTTTATGCACTTAGGGTTAGACTCAAATTTTGAAATTTGATGTAATTAGGATTATATTCAAGTGCTGGACAAATTGGTAAAATTGATACTCAGCCATAGCTGAAAGGCAGTAATATGCAGTGGAGTCATTCTATGAAATGATTCAATTTGGCATGTGAATCTCACATCTAAGGGCCATTAAAATCCCATGGATGGAGACTGATCAGGATTCAATATTGTTGTTACTATCAGTGGAGGTGGGTATGGCACAAGTACAATAAAAATACTAGCAACAATAGTAACATCATAGATTCAGAATCTTAATCTCTATATTAAATGAGCATTAGAATGTAACTTGATTTCAGTGAAATCTCTAACAGGTTTGTTCTAATTCAGACCTGAAATGCTCACTTGTAAAGATGTTTGAGGCTTGAGGTTGTATGACACTGCAACAATTGACTTGTTGAGTACATGATGACATTAGGTCATTGTGAAACTGAATATATGCTACTTTGATATGAATATTGATTGCTTTTAGGTAGGCTTTCAGTTGTGTAGAGTGTCTTGATTTTTATCTGGTCATGCATGTATGCTTGTCCTTTAGAGTGTTTTTTCTTAACCTGACAACAGAAATTTTCTGTCCATTCATCAGTTTCAAAGAAGTTTGACTGGTACAAAAGGAGCCTAGACGTGTAAGCACAGTCTAAATTTTGAGTATTCATTGATAAATTAAGCTTAAAATGATAGCTTGGATCTTAATTTATGTGTCAAGTTTTTATAAATGATTGTTTGCTATTGAAGCAGAGTATATTTTGTTTATTTATTGATAGATAGAAACTAAAATTATTTTAATGAGGTCTAATGAAATGTTGGCAATCTTGTGAGCTTTGCAACCTGGTGGAGAACCTCTAGTGTTATGTTTTGTTGATTTTTCTGATGCAAGATGTGCCGCATCTACCTTAAAATTGATGTTGGTTGCAAAAGAATTCATTCCTGTTTTACTGTCAAATTTGCTCTTTATGGTAGCCTTCTCTTACTACCATTACCTGAACTTTCTAGGCTATGATGGTAAGTTTCTTTTGATAAAAGTTATTAGATCTGAACTGAATTAAGGTTCCAATTTTTAAGTTGTTTCTATACGTTTATCTTTAATATGTAGAAATTTGAATAACTGAGATATTATTCACCGAGATTCTCCTGATCACACACTATTTTAGCTTCATGCACAATACATAATCTCTTCTACCATTGATCATCACATGCGGAAATAAAATTAATTGCATGCATACATTAAAACCACAAACAATCACACATATGAACACAGTATTTAATGGGAAAGCTTAAAGTTGAAAACCCCAACTATCTGTATATTATATGTCATGGAGATCATGTAAAAATCATAGTACAAAGCTCTTTCCAAGCTCTCAGCACTACCTCACTTGCTACACACTATCAAGCTAGATCTAGCAAAGCTCATGCTCCAACCCTTAGCCACTTGATAGCCATCCTCTATTGTGTTTTCAAGCTATGGGATGGCCTCTTTATATAGATAAACCACCAGCCTGAACTGCGAAATCCTCATGGGTTACTCCACCTATCTGTGTGTTGCAAATAGCAACAGTATAGTCACAACTGATAGTTAACCTGATCTTTCACCTATTCCTGCACTGGTCTCCACTGAAACTGTCCATGAACTGAAGTTAACTGATGTATTATTTAGTTGATTAATGAGTATTTAATTAGTGAATTAATTAATAATTAATTCACACCACTCTCACTAATTGTATCAATTATTTTAACTAAATACAAATAGCTCAACTATGTTTAGATTAGTTAAACTGAATACAACTCCACTAACTTCCTCAATCAACTCAACCAAACTCTGTCACATGAGTTCTAACTGAAGTATCCATGCAATAGCTCCACTTAGACCCTAGGAATAGTGTAATTCCTTCTGTCAGCTGCATGTGCCACATCTAGGCATCAAACTGAAGTGCTCCAAGAGAATAAGATAATGTTTAGAGTCTAAATATTATTAAGATCTAATAATATTTGACATCCCTATTTTTAGACTGGCAATCTAAAAATAGATTCCTCCCAATATGTCTAAAAATAGAAGTCCATCTATTTTTCCAACTTTACCAACCCTCCACAAATAGCATCCTGCAACTCATAGAATCATGATCCACATGTCTAAAAATAGACATAGTCTAAAAATAGACTTTGCGCCAAAAATACCCTGCGGGCCCACTTAGTGAAGGCGACTCCTTTCCACTTTAAGCTCTGTCATCTTGTTGCATTCTCAACATAATACTTCAGATATTTCTGCGCATGTGCTACATTGTTACCCTTCTTGGATAAGACAACATTTTTCCTCTACCCTATTGGCTTTATTATTATTCTCTTTCCATTCTGTAAGTGATTCAGAGAGCCTGCAAATGTATATTTCTTTTAGTCTTTTCAAATTTGGTTTTGAACTTTCAAGTTTTCTGTTCTGTTAACTATACAATGTTTGTTATGTGTTATTTTTTCGATATAACATGAACAGTATATGTTTGTACATTGTATATTTGGTGGTACTTGCTAGCTTCAATCCTACACGATATGTTTTGATTTTCTACTATGGCTAGAAGCGTTCAAAGGGAACCATTTTTATAAATCACCACTACCAGGGCTGAAATTGTAGTTGATATGGGAACGACCAATGGGTGTTATGAAAATTTAGCCACATGTAGCTCTTTGTAAAGGTGCTAATTTGCATGTCAATCACCTGCATTAGTTAGCAAAATTGTGTATAAACCGAATGGATACTTGGTAGTTTTTTGAGTTTGGTTTTTCATTTTGCTGGAGTCCATTCTTGTAAATTAATAGATTATTTTTTCCATCTTCTGTGGCAAGCTCTCTCTTTCTCTGACTTGCCATTTTCTGCCTTTTTCATTATTGAATTTCATGTGCAAATTCTCAAGTTGATTGAATAGAAATGGATGTGGATTTTCTAGTGAAATCAACAATTGGAAGACATTTAACTTTCTATCAAGATCCATTTTAAACACTAATGAAATGTGATATACAAATGATGCCCCGTGTTTAATTTTTTTTTTAAATTGTTTGGCAGCCATTCCAGTCCAAAAACACTGTGGACATGATCCAGAAGCTTAAGAACAGAATTTTTTGAATCCACATACATCAGCCATTTAGTTTTTGCAGATTGCGACAAAGAAATACCGTGTAGCTGATGTTGGACAGTTAGGGCTCAACAGAGAGTGAATATGGAGTCTGAAATAGCATATGAGGATATCCAAAACTATGAAAGTAGAGTATTATAAACCTTTTCATCAGCTATTGCATTAAAGAGTCCAGCTAACATAACCATTATTAAACAAATTACAAAGTACTCTTCCAACTAGCCAATGAATATGACCTAGGGAATCTCATAAAAGATGTCATCAAGTTTACAGTTGATAAAAAATACCACCATGGTTCTGCATTGCATGGTTGATATGTTGTACATGTGGTTTGCGTCTAGTTGCTTGCTTCAGGAGATTATAAATTATGAAATTTAAACAATAGGGATGACAATGTTATTGATGCAGGGGCATTAGACCCAAGACAACTTTTGTACATAAATAAAGGTAAAGGGGGGTATCATGTTTTATTTCCCTATGAAATTATCCATAGTTGAGCTAACTTAGTTAATTTTTAGAGGAAAATGTAACTGCCCGAATGATTAGTGGGCATAGGAAGAGGCAGTCCGTCTCTGTCTGTTAGAGCGTTAGTCTAATTTGGAACTGTAGGAATTTGAAGAGTTTGTGAGTCATTGAGAAATTTGAATTGATTCATTGTAATTGATATAAAAATAAACCTCTATGACAGAGTCGGGAGACCTGCATAGGCTGCATAGAATTGTAGAGGAGACAGGGTAGAAGAGAAGGGCCAATCGATTGAAGATCTGGCCAGCTAAAAGCTTGTAAGTTTGGTCACTATATAAATGAGGAATTTGTCTGAGTATAACTGTGCATTCGTTGTTTAACTCTGTGGGAGAATACCTTGAGTATTTGTGTATTGATTTATTTAAATTTTGTGTGGAATGCCTTGAATCTCTGTGTGAATAATCTCTGTAGTTGAGTTGAATGATGTCCTGTGTAACTGGAGGGCTTGAATGGTACTCGGTATCTGATGAGGTGTTTATTTGTTTATGAGTCTCGGTGCTTAACTGCGTGATAAACCTGTGTCAAACTAATATATGAATTGTGTGTGTAAGTTTCATGAGGGAGTGCATAGATAGTATAGGTCAAAGTCCTGTATTAATCGATGTTGGATTTTGTATGGAAGCCACACCCCGCAACTTGTTGACAATTGAATCCCGAATATGCTCTAACCTCGTGTGAATAGACCAATGGGAATCGATGAGGGTTCATGAAGGATGCAGGTAATTTTTATTCCTAGTTGCCGAGTGAGAATCGAGGGAGAGTAGATATTGAACTGTATTCTGTGGGAAAGATTCAGTTTTGAAGTTAGGTGGAACCCTTAGCAAGAGTAGTTGGAACCATGAGGGCTGCACAGTAAAGACAGGTTTCCGGCATATCGCACCACCTTTATACGGTAAGCTGTATTCCCCATTTGGACGCGATCAATGCCATGGGATGACATGTGGCCTTAAGTAGTTTTGGAAAACCACTCTCATCGCGAGTTAATGATCGTGCAATTAAATCACGCGATATCCAATTGGATTGTTGGATCGTTGAAGTCGGTGTGACGTATTATCCACCATTGGATGTGGAAGGGTCATAGGCACCGGGCCCCACGCATATATATATATATATATATATATATATATATATATATATATATATATATATATATATATATATATATATATATATATATATATGTTGATTGTCGTTGTCCTAACTATGGTTTACAGTTTTAACCATGGTATGTCATCTTGGTCGCATTGACACAAGTTTAATAATATATGTGTAGCCCGAACATTATATAAAGCCCCTAGTTATAAAATGAATATTGGTATCACTAAAGGCTAGTGTGGTCCGCCTTGTTATATGTTTGTTATGGTCAAGCACTATTGTAATAAGGATCGTGTTCCAATCCCAGCCAACCATTAACATAACAAGTGTATGTATTTATCGGCCAAGGATGATGGGTTTATATGAAATATGGGGTTTTAACCAAAAGAGGATATTTAATTAATATCTCAATCTCAGATTGAGATATTAATATACATAGGTGTATTTAATTTGTCAGTTAAAAGGAAGCAGAGTAGGTTGAGAGTAGATCTCCCCTGAAAGAAGAATGAATCTGATGGTATTGCATGAGATATTACATGCACATAATAAACCTTGAAATTAATATCTCAAATCTCTGATATTTGAGATATTAAATCTCTTAGAATTATTTGTTTAATTTGCCAGTCCCCGACATAAGAATAGGTTGAGATTGAAGTAATGAGAAAAATGAGACTGTGGGTTTACCCCACCATCAGTTATATTCTATATTTCCATTTTAAACACTAACGAAATGTGATATACAGATGATACCGATTGCAGATAGTGTTTCATTGTACTGAAAGGGCCTCTAACAGTCATCAACCTTAGTAACAGTATTCTTTGTTAGAAATTTCAGTATGAAACCGCCTAAATTTCTGACATCAAAACTATCAAGTCAATTTGTTATGACTTTAGCTTCATTTCTTGCAAATACTGGAGAATTAAAAAAAAAAACGTTAGTCATATTTATTTGTCTCTAAGTAATCGACCGTGAAATTTATGTTAAAGAAACTTAGCACAGAATGCAATTGAAGTATACAAATCTCAAAATTGGAAGATTGCATTACCTACAAGGACTGGAATTAGCTTGGCACACTGTAAAACAAAAGTAGGCAATAAATCAACAGTTGTTTAATTTTTTTTTAAATTTTTTATCAAAGCGTCGGAAGACCATCGCCTTCAAAGCGTCGGAAGAGCGACACCTTCAAAGCATTTGTAGAGCTACACCTACAAAGCGTCGGTAGAGTGACACATTCAAAGCATTGAAAGAGCGAAACATTCAATCCGTCAGTAGAGCGACACCTACAAAGCGTCGGTAGAGCGACACCTTCAAAGCGTCGGTTTTGCGACGCATTATAAGCGTGGTTAGACTTCGGAAGAGTGACAGTTTAGAAACGTCGGAAGAGCGACGTTCAAAACGTCGGAATGCATGTTGTCGGAATTGCGACAGTTATAAACGTCGGACAAGTGATGGTTTTGAAAACATCGGAAGAGCGACGATTGTTTGGAAACCTCGAAAAAAGTGTCAGTATTGCAACACTTTAGAAAAGCATCGGAATTGTGACATAATGGCTAACCACGTTTTGTCCCACCTCGAACTGTCGCTCTTGCGACGATTATGTGTCGGAATAGCGACGAAGTGGCCGTTGGAAATTGGGCCAAATTTTCTAGTGAGATGCATTGCAGGAAGAAATCAAAGATGAATATAAAGATGGTAGACTACAAATATTCTTCCTATGAATCAGATGAGCATCATGGTGTTGGGCACTCTTCTGATTTAGCAGACACACCGAGAAGCTTGAATGAATAAATAAGGAGTTGTAAGGCGGACAATGATAGAATAATATGGGCATAAGAGAAACAAGCAAAGGTCAATCTGGTAATTCTTCATATTTTGTTATATTTGCGGAAACAAGGACCACTTTGGATCAGCTATGGACAGGAGGATGGTACTAACATGGCATATGGAAATAGGTCTCATGGTAGTCACAGGTCGGATAGATATGACATGATTAGAGATGGCAGGTTCTTGAACAATTCAAATAGGAGAAGTCACAAACACAGATGTTACACCATTTTTTGGTCATCTAACCTGTTACTATTAGATGGACCTAAGTACACCATGTAAGAACAATTTTACCCGAAGTAAAATTGCTTTCACTATGAAAATTAACTTAGTAAACCACCTTTATTAAGTTGTTTATGGTCTAAACAAGAAATCCCATGAGGAAATATTAAATAAATCTACATTTGTTTGATTTTCCTCAAGGAATAATTAGTTAAATAGCAGTTTAATTAATATTCCTGGTCATATTTAACCCAAAACAGGAAAATTAATTAGATAAATTGTTATTTATCTTATTATTTTCTCGGAATAATTATTTAAACCTTATTTAAATAATATTCCTTGTTAAATTTGACTAAATCATTCATTAATAATTAAATAAATCATTATTTATTTGATTATTACTCAATCACATCCTTAAAATGATAAATAAATCATTTATTTATTTATTATTTATAGATAAAGGGATTTGACCCAAGTCAAATTCTTTTTCCCTCCAACAAATATAATAAATATTCCATAAAAGTTGGATCTTGATTTGGTTAATAGTATTTTAATTATGCACCAATATCTAGACTAACTCAATATTTTGTTATAAATAGGAGGGTTTTTCCATTCACTCACTACCTTCTGTTGCCTAAATATCACTCTGGATCTATACTTTTGGTATGACTTTGATCCACCATCATTGTCATATTTTTCTATCTTTTTGCTTGTGAGCTCCCTTTGAGTTTTTTGTCTGGGTTTTCTACACCATCAAGAGAGAGAAATTTTAGATCTGAAGTGCTGAGGACTTACAAGAACCCATCCCATTGAGGAGAATTGGTAACATCCTTCTATTTTTTCCTCCCAGATGCCATTAATACAAAATTCATTCAACATATTCTTGTCTTGTCTATTGGATGCATGGAACAACTCTTGTTTTTATTTACTGCTTGATGTCTTTTAATGCATAGATCTATATTTTTGTAGCATTTATCTTGGTCACCTAATTGCAGATCTAAAGATATTGGTAGCCATATTTTCTATTAGGGTTGTTTGTTATGCACAACTAAAGTGGTATTTTTTCGTACGCTTGCGAATAAGATTCATACTAACAACTGGCGACTCCACGCGGGTTTACGATTACGACCGCTGTCATTTTTCAAATCCCTGCATATCCAGCTACTTCAAACCCTATTATTTCTCTTCAGCTTCTTGTTTTTATTTTCTTGATGTTGTTTTTAACCTATAAAACCCTAAAAAATTAAAAATTCTAACTTCTGTGTGTTTTTGGACCTATTGCGCAAGTGACAGACATCAGCCATAGCTGAGACAACACATTCTGCTGAAACCTACTCCTGAGAGTGCCGGAATTGCAGGTCCCAATTTTTGGGCAAAAAACTACGACCTGAACCTCCAGAGCAGAAAAAACAGGCCAGAACCTATGACCTCAGCAAAAATCAGGTCAGAAACTGCGACTTAGACTTTTTGCGAGAGTTTTTCTGAAATTTTTATGGGTTTGTAAGGGCCTCTGTTCAGGGTTGTCTAACCTCCGTCTACACCCATTTTGGACCTATACTTTTTTTTTTTTACTCATATAAGTGGGAACCTAGCCCTCTTGGGCTTCAATACCCTCCACACTTTGTGGAAGAGTTTTAGCTGCTGCAGGTTGTCTGATATTTTCAGTGTTCAACCATTTTTCAGATCTAATACCTTACCTTCAGATCCACTTCATATTGGCTATTTATCCATCCAAATCACCTCCTTTAGTTTTGTTTGGGTTTTCTTCTAGGGTCCGCTCCGCTTCCCTCCAGGTTATAGCCTTTCGCCACCTCATTTACAACAATTTTTCCTCTGATTTTTTGTTGTTTTTCTGAACCTATTTCTAGCAGATCTGACCTTTAGATCCCTATCCCTCCCGACCTTAGATCTATTGGCTATTTTGGTGTGTTTTGACTAGATTTGTGCCCACCTACAGACTACTTGATGAGAGACCTGCCTCCTTGGGTTTATATTATTGCATTATTAGTTGTTTATTTTATGTTATTTCAGTTTCATATACTGTTATCTGTAGGTTTATTTACAGTTATACAACACACTTTTTCTTTTTCTCTACAAACGTCTGGGTTTAAAAATTAAAATTTACACACTTTACACACACACCCTAAGTGAAGAAGAGCTTGGTTAACACCGCCAAGAAAATACTTTAAACATTGAAATCAATTGATCCTGCACCTCTCTACCCTTGCTTCGACATTGTAATTAGTTGATCCTACACCTCTTCGCCCTTGTTGGTCTTTCTTCCCTTTGTGTCGTGTTTGTGCCTTCACCATTATGCCACCAAGGCATTTATCCTGAAGACTTCTTAGCCTTCATCCTCAGTTTCTGGTAGGAATACTTACTCCTTCGTGTAGGATTCGTGTTAGTCCTCCACCAATTTTGCACTCTGACTCCTCTTTTGGTTCATTGGGTTCCCCTTCTGCTTCCACCCCCTATTCTCCCCTTGTCACCTTCACCATATATGGTTCAGGACCTAACGCTAGTGGTAGCCCCGACCCTAATGTTGGGAATACAACTAGTGGGACCGCAACTGGAACTACTCCCGCTGCTCCCTTGATCCCCTATATGGCAGGCCTAAGTCTTCCCGATTTAACCAGTTGCTTAATGACCCTATACACCATGACGCTAGTTGGCCTGCTATGATGACCAAGCTCCCTTCCGACATCCCCAAGTTTGAAGGCCTTGCTGGAGAAGATCCTACAAATCATGTTCGATCTTTCCACATGTGGTGTTCATCTAACTCCATTACCGATGACTCTGTCCATTTTTGGTTGCTCCAACGTACGCTTACTGGTGCAACTTCTAAGTGGTATGTTGATCAGGCCTCATCCTCTCATACCACCTTTGCGACTCTTGCTCGAGCTTTTCTATCTTATTTCCAGCTTCCCCTTCGTTATGACACTGGTACCAAACTTTTGAATTCTTTCTGTCAATCATCTGAGACCCGCCTATTTGATCATGTCTATGAATGGTAGAGAATAAAGAGCCTATGTCTAGCCCCTACCTTCGAAGACCGTCTCTACATGGACTAGTTCCTTAGATCTCTCTTGCCTCCTATCGGAAAAGATGTCGCATCGCATTTCCCTCAAACTGAAGAAACCGCTCTCCAAATTGCATTAAAATATGACTTGATCTACGCTCAGTCGGGTTATGTTTATACCATTCTACCTGATCTTCCTATACCCGGTGGTGCCAACACACCGAGGGAATCTCATGCTACTGACGATATCGTTGGAGCTCTCTCTCATCCATACACTCAACCTCCCATGTGCTATGGTTTTCCTCAGAGGGGGGCCAATACCTCCTGCACTTTTCCCCCTTCTAGTAGCATGTGTCCAGGATACGGCATGCCTCCTAATTTTTCCCAACCTCCTGTTTACCATAATGTTATCCAACCTCCTTATTATCCGTATCCGCAGCCTAGTGCTCTAGCTCCTTCGGAATTAGCACCTCTGCCATCCTTGCCTTCTGAACCCCCGCAGCAGTAGCCATCGCCCCCTAAGGGGTAGTATTATGAACAGCAGGGCGCGACTAATCCTCCTCTCTCTAAAAAGAAGAGGAAAGGCACTCAAAATCCATCTACTCCCGGTAATTTTGGACCTAATCCTCAAACTAATGCACCTAACATTGCTAACTAGCATCAGGGCACTCAGCCCAAGTAGGACATGCATGTTTGCATGAACAAGCCTTGTTATTTTTGTGGTGTTTATGGTCATTACACGCATGATTGTTCTCTTTTACCACAGATGAAGTAGATGTGGGAGTCTCAAGCAACATTGCGAGGACAACAAGCCTCCCCTTCCGTCCCTCCCAGTGCTACGCCTAGTCAGCAGGCTGTGTTTACTAATCCTTTCCCTCAGGAAGGATTTGTGGCTACCCAACCACTTGAAGTTCAGGTGGCCACTCAACCTCTTCCATCTGGTACCTCTGATTACTATATTCTCATGATTAATTCTGACCAACCTATAACCGTAGATATCAATCTTTAGACTCGTTCTCATTAGTACAATAAGCCTCACACTACGTTTGTCCCAAATCCACCTCCTTCGGTCTCTACAGAGCCTCTTTCGACACCTAATGGTCCCTTGCATATCCCTTAGCCTAAGGCGGAGGTTCATACCAAGATCCCTAAGGGACCACTATGCCAAAATGCTACTTCCGGAAAAGCTGCCCATTCGTATAGTATAGTTGATGATTTGGCGCAATCTCCTATTGCCATTTCAACATTGGAACTCCTCCAGTCGTGCCCTTCACAAAAAAAAGCTCTACTATCTGCCATTGGAACTGTAGATCCTGTTGATGATCGCTTGATCATCTTCAACGTTGTCCTTTCAAAACATCCTCCTCTCCCTGCTTTCGTCGCCTTCCAAATCCCAGTCAAGATCCAGAATTCCAACGTTTCTCGGTGTATGATTGATGAGGGGGCATCCACCTATGTGATGTCCGCTTCAGTTTGGAAGAAACTCAGATCACCTGTGTTGGCTCCTTCCATGATCACTCTTTGAGCGTGGGATGGCCACGCCTCCCATCCCATTGGCCTATTCCACAATTGTCCTATTACTCTTGCGGGCAAGACTGTTTGTGTTGACGTAGAAGTCATTGATGTCACCTTAGATTACAACATTCTATTGGGTCGTAGCTACACCTATGTGATGCATGTTGTCCCATCTGTGGTGTTATCACCCTTGTATTTCTTAGTTCGTGGGATGAGGATTTTTGTAGTTAAGAAAACCAGGGGTAACCAA
Organism: Pinus albicaulis; assembly: GCA_034641835.2. Lineage (NCBI taxonomy): Eukaryota > Viridiplantae > Streptophyta > Pinopsida > Pinales > Pinaceae > Pinus > Pinus albicaulis. The sequence goes on from CM076575.1 coordinate 1,934,943,558, forward strand.
GAACCACTTTGGGAATTCAAGATCTAGCCTTCCTGAACTCCGGAGAGGAATCTCTCCTAAATATTTAGCTTTGTTTTGGTAAAGGGTTTTAGGCTAGCTATGAGTGAACAGTGGGACTTGTTTTGAAAGAGTGGTAGGAATAAAAAGTGTTTCAAGGTAAACCAAAAGGATCTACCAAAAAATTGGGCTATGGAGTCAACTTTCTAGGCAAGCAGAGCTAAGAAATAAGACTTAAAGATGAAAATGTACTAAGGGCAGGATAGATGACCTTCTAAGGCTTTAAATAGGCTTTGTTGATGGAATGGGTGAAATCTGAACAAAAGAGCACTTAAGAATCCCTAAATTACAGAAAAGAGGATTGAAGGAATAGTAATGTTTCAACATCCTTCCATTTACTGGTCCTTCTTGAAGCTCGGTTCCATCCAAATTCCTGATGAAAAAGGAATTATTACCTCTGTAACCATATATCACATATGGTCCTTGCCATAGAAAGTCAAACTTCCCATGTTTACCTTTATCCTCTCTTCTTGAATCCCATCTTAAAACTTGATCTCCTATGAAAAAGTCATCTTCCTTAACTCTTTTATCAAAAATATTTTTGGTCTTGTCCTCTAAAACTTGAGACTTTTCATAAACTTCATCTCTGGTTTGTTGAAGGTGTATGGTTTCATTGATTCTTCTTTGAATGTCATTAGTTTGTACATGTGATTCCTGGATAATATTCATGACTGGGACACCCAAGCAAGAAGGGAAAACTGCATATGTACCATAAACAATCTGATATGGTGAATTTCTTATAGAATTTTTTGTAGTAAGTCTATCAGCCCAAAGGGCATAGACCAACTTCTTATTCCATGTCTTTTTATTGTCTTGGAGTAGTTTTTTGATTATGTTGACTAAACTTTTATTTGAGGATTCGGCCAAACCATTACCTTGGGGATAATATGTTGTGGAATGAACTAAGGTAATATGGTATTTATGGCAGAAGGCAATCATCTTCTTAGATTTGAAAGCAACAACATTGTTCGTGATAATTTTGTGTGGGAATCCAAATCTAGACAAAATATTACTTTCTATGAATGAGATAATAACTGAGTCTATAGCTTGTCTAGTGGGAATTGCTTCTATCCACTTAGTAAAGTAATCAGTAGCAGTTAGAATCGATTGGTGTTGACCTGAAGATGGAGGATTAATTTCACCTATGAAGTCTAACCCCCATAGTTGAAATGGTTTTTCAGTGGATATTGGTTTCAGAGGTAATGGTAACAATTTCTTTTTACCTTCGAAAATTTGACATTTATGGCAAGAGGTAACAAACTTTTTAACATCAGAAGATAAATATGGCCAGTAAAAACCAGCTCTGAGTATTTCATCAGCTATGCTCTTCTAGTATAGATGGCCTCCACAGTCACCTGCATGAAATTCCTCAAGGATCTTGTCAGCCTCATATTTCAATAAACAATTAAGTAAAATCCCAGTACTTTCTCTCCAATAAAGTGCATTATTTAAGATACAGAACCTCATTTCCTTTTGCTTGATGAATCGTGCCTTGGTTTTTTTCAGTCTAGGAGGAGCTTGTAAATTTGTTAGTACAAAGATTATATCAGAGTACCAGGGTGATTCTTGATAAGCCTCACTGATCGATGGAGTCGCCATCTCCTCCTGTTCATCTACTAGTGCAATGAAATTAATATCTAAGGCATTGCAATTTGATTCAACCATCAGTCTGGCTAAACCTTGTCCTTTAATGAGTTTAGTTGGCTTAATTTCCAGATCATATTCAAGGATTGTGGTTATCCACTTTCCTCTCCTACTATCTGGTCCATCTTGAGTCAAAATGTCTTTAACTACTGCATTAGGGACATATGCAATGATGTGTGAATGAAGTATACACGCTCTGAAATCTTTGATAGCTTTAACTAGAGCCAAAGCCTATTTTTCTATTATGTTGTATTTCAGTGGTGCATCTCTGAGAGCTTTACTAAAAAATGCAATGGGCCGTTCAAAGCCTTGATCGTTTTTCTGCATAAGAACTGTAGCTATGGTGTGTTCAGATGCAAAGGAAAAGATTATGAAATATTTTGTGTAATCTGGGATGATAAGGATTGGTGCTTTAGTTAATGCCTATTTAATAGATTCAAAAGATTGTTTGGCCTCTATTTTCCATTTAATTGAGGAGTCCTTTTTAAGCATGTTGTTAAGATCTTTTATAATTTCAGCCAGATTTGATATGAATCTTCTTAGAAAATTGATCTTTCCCAAGAATGCTTGGAGTTCTTTAATGTTCCTTGGTGGTTGAATGTTTAGAATTGCTTCAATTCTTGTAGGGTCTATTCTAATTCCTTCTTTTGAGATGATGTGACCTAACAATTTTCCTTCTTCTAGCCCAAAAAGAGTCTTTTTAGGGTTAAGAGATATACCATACTTTCTACATTTAATAAAAAATTGTCTCTGATGATCCAAGTGTTCATCATTTGTTTTTTAAAAAACAATAATATCATCCAAATAAATTACTAGAAACTCATGAATCACCTTGGCAAAGGCAATATCCATTTCCCTTTGAAATGTAGCTCCTGCCTTTTTTAACCCAAAAGGAATTTTCACATACATGAAAGTGCCCCATGGAGTAGTAAATGCAGTTTTTTTTTGGTCATCTTTGTGAACTAGAATCTGATTGTAACCAAAGAAACCATCTAATAAAGAGATTCCGGAAGAACATGATACCCTCTATAAAATATGGTCCATTTTTTGCAAGGGGTAGTTATCCTTCAAGGATGCTTTATTAAGATTCCTAAAGTCTATGCATAGTCTAATTTCTCCTGTCTTTTTTCTGGTTGGCACTAAATTAGATATCCAGTCAGAAAATCTGACTTGTGCAATTATCTGTGCATCAAACATTCTTTTGACTTCTTTTTCGATTAAGGGTAAGAAAACCGGATTAATCCTTCTGAGTTTTTGTTGAAAATATTTTTGATTTTATTTTAAAGGAATTTTATGTTGGATAATGTCTGTGTTGTAAGTTTTTAAATCTTCATAGCTCCATGCAAAGACATCTTGAAAATCTTTTAAAAGTTCAATGTATTTAGCCCTTTCATCTGATGATAAGGATTTGGATAATTTGATTATTCTTGGTTTTCCATCTGTCCCTAAGTTATACTCTTCTATATCGGACTTAACTGGCTCCATTTTTGGCCTTTTGGGCACATCGTTGGAGTCAAATAAATCTTCTAGAGGAGATAAACCTATGGGTGAAATATTATTATTTTAATCAATCAAATCTATTTCATCTTCAATCAATTCCTCTGTCTACTTTTTCCATTTTATCAATGTCACTTTGAGTAAAAATAGTAGGCTTTTCAAAATTATGTACATCTAAATTACCTAAACCATCTATTTGATAGAAATTTAAATCTATATCACAAGTGAATCTATGTTACAGTCGTTATCGATTTGACAATTTTGAAATTATTGCTCATTATTCAAAAAATGATAAATTTGCTCACCCTCTGAAAAAATCTGGCAATATTTCACATCATCTGGAACAATAGGCCTATGTTTGATCTCAGCAGTGTATTTATATAATGGTGAAAAAGGAAATTTACAACTGCTGGAAAAAGTTGCTAAGCAATGGGCCTGTATGTTCTGATTTCGAGGGATGATAGCAAAATTACCTTCTAACAATTCATCAAGTAATTCCAATATTGTTTCTCTGTATCTTGCAAGTCTAGGATTATGAACTGAATATTCTGTGTTTATTTGTTTTATAACTTGTTCAGAATCACCCATGACCATTATTATTTTTCCTCCCATTTTTCTAATAATTTGCAAACCTAAGATTAAAGCTTCATATTCAGCCATATTATTGGTGCATTTGAAGTTTAATCTAAAAGGATGTCCTTTAGATTGGCTTGTTTCAATGTTTGTAATCCAAACACCAGCTCCAGCTCCAAATTTATTAACAGATCCATCAAAATCTAAATGCCACAAAGCTTCATGACCAATATAATCATCCATGATTTTAAGTTTTTTATCAGTAAGCTCAGTTGCATTTTCATTTTGATCATAGTTATTGAGAATAAAAGAATCAAGATCAGTGAGAGTAGCATAAATTGGATAATTTGTAGGTCTGTCTACACTACTGATCATGTACTTCACCAGGGTTTCTTTGTAAATATTTTTAGGCTGTCCAAATACCGAGATAGTGGCATAACTCATATCAAGTTTTAGAGATCCCTGCAACTTTTCTCCCCATGATCGAGAAAGAAGCATGCCATACTTTTGCGCGATATCAGCTACTACAACATCCATGATCATACTCTTACCAGGATATTGGACTAGGTTAACACACAGATCTTTAATCAAACCAATACATTGTACTTTGGATGAATCAAATGAGAACAGGTCCTTATATGGTCTGGTTATGTCTAGATTCAGGGTTTCCATTATAGCTTTGGGCATTAAGTTGTGGGAAGCTCCAGTATCTAGCATAGTATTGTGTAATATTTGGTCATGTATAGTAAGACTTAAATAAAATGGGGGTACCGACCCATCTGAATGCTTTCCATCTACATTGGGACCAAAAATCAATTTAGGCCTATCTTCATTCATGTTAATTGTATCTTCATTCTCATTCACATTCAATGCATCAGAAATCATAGATCTATACAAATCATTTTTAGCTAGTTCTACTAAGGAAACAGCTATTTTTAATTTGGATATTTTAGACTGCATGTTAAATGTTGGCTGAGATATAATGGCTTGAATCACTTCTTCTTTGGGAACTGTGGTTTGTGATGGATTTTCTTGAATTTATATTGTTATACCTTTGTTCTGTGCTTTTCTCTTTTCTTCAGTCTGAGTTTCTTGGTTCCTGCTATCTTTAGTCATTTTTTCAAGAATGGTTTGAGGATTAACAGGAGTTTTATCAGATTTAAAATTTTCAACAGAGGGTTTAGGATCTGATATTTTAAAGTCAGTAGGATTCTTTCTTGGCTCATTGACTGTTGTTTAATTGGTAGCTTTGGGAGTATTAGCTTTTGGAACATCTTTGGAAGATTGTTCCACCTCGTCAATAATATCTACAATCTTTGGGCCTTGTTGTTTTTTAGGACTAGTCGGATTCGAACTCTGTTTATTCTCTCTAGGAAGAATCTGCAAGAGTTTTGTTTTAGGAGCATCAGTCTTCTTTTTGTTTTGTTCTTGTTGGTTTGGAGCATTATTCTTTATGGCAAGTTCATTTTTTTTCTTTCTCCTAAGGTTGTATTGACTGTGAATTTCGTTTATTGCAAAATCATAACCTTGTTTATAATCATAGGATTCTCCAGATTCAACTTTGAAATGTTGAAGTTCAAAGAGTTCCTGGTCCTCCTGGGTGAGGAAAATGGTATTTTTTTCATCAATCCTCATAACAATGTTGATTTCTTCCTCCTCGTCAACATTGTTTTGTGAACTTTCTGCAAAGTTTTCTTGGAATGGGGTTCTTATATTTTGATTAGGAGAAGGTTCTTTACCTTTCCCAGGGTTGTTGTTTTTCCTATAGTTGGGATTCCAGATCTGGGATTGATTCTCCCATTGTGTTTTTCTTTCAAGTTGATCCAGTCTATCAACTACTTTTTCTAGTGCTTTAGTAATGAAATCAAACTTACCTTCTAAGTGAGATGCTAATTCTTTAATAGTAACACTTATTTCGTTTCTCAGTCTGGCCTTCTTTGCAAGTATGTTGATTTCTACACCTACAACGTTTTGTTGCATTTGTTCTAAAGTATCTGCATCCCTTTCCCTAAGTTGGTAAGCCATGTCTACATCAAAGCAATCAGGGAATTTGAGTAGCATGGAATACGAGGTGGGTTTAAGGTCTGTAGGAATGGCATTGTAAACACTGTTATATCTTGTGCAGAAGTCTTGGACAGACTCATTTGGGGCTCTCTTGACCACATCAAACACGGAAAGTATTTACATAGGATTTTTATTTTTATCCCATTTATTTAGGAAGGCTCTATGGAATGCAGCTTGGTCTGCTATTCTACCAGCTCCTAAACTTTTAAACCAGGTTTTTACTTCTCCAGTTAAGCTTTGAGCAAATAACCTCATTTGGACATCAGTTTCATCTATCTCACATACTTCCTAGAAATCATTCATTCTAGTAATATGTTACTATGCAGTAATCTGTGAAAGATTATCAAACAGTGGAATATCTTTTTGATAGTTCTGGGGCATGTCATGAACATTTTAAGGTAAGAGAAAGGGAGCATATCGGGCTGTCATGGCTTGGATTTTAGCTAAACTGGGAGGTACAGTGGTAGTAGTAGGGATAATGCTAGTTACTACAATGGATGTATTTTAAGAGCTCAGCAAAGGGGATGAAAAATAAGTAGTATGGCTAATGGTAGTTGTAATGGGCTGAGTAACTGATGGATATACAACTTTGGGCTGCAAGGGCAACTCAGGGATGAATGGATTGGTTGATGAACTAGCAGTGGATTGTGGATATGATGAATATATGATTCTATGGTGCAGAGGAAACTCGGGGCTTATTGGCTCTTGAGGAGAACTGATAGTAGAATCTGTGAATGAGGTGGCAGCATACAAAGTAGATTCTGATGCTGAAAAAACTATGGTATATAGTTCAGAAACTAGGGGTTTTAATAGAGACAGAAAATTAGCTAACTCAATAGCTTCTTCTATGTCTTTAATTTTTGTAACATTTACCCTTTTCACTGGACTTTGACTTTTAGTTTTTTCTGATTTAGTAGGAACAAAAATAATTTTTTGTTTTTCAATCACATAAGAAGTAAAAATTGGATCTAAAACAATTTCCTTTAAATCAGATTCAGATTTTGTTTTAAATAAATTTTTTTCAAACTTTAAGTCAAAATCAATGTTTGATAAGCTTACCAATCCTTCTGGTAAAGAATCAGCTCTTCTCAGAGGTATTTCAGTTTCAGAATTAACAATTTGCTTTTTCTTTTCTCCTATCTGGTTAGAAGTTTCTACTATATCTGGAGGATTAGGATCGAGGTTGGATCTAGTGTAGTAGACTTTCATGGGAGCCAGAATGTTTATTGGGTAAAATACCCACAACCTTTAAACTCAATCTTAAAGTAGAAAAGATATAATTAAAAATCTTCCTTCAAGATTAAACTTAAAACTAGAGAGTGGTTAAATCCCCAGTATGGTTGCCAGTATGTTATCACCCTAGTATTTCTTAGGTTGTGGGATGAGGATTTTTGTAGTTAAGGGGTAACCAAGAACCGCTTTTGGAATTCAGGATCTAGCCTTCCTGAACTCCGGAGAGGGATCTCTCCTAAAGATTTAGCTTTGTTTTGGTAAAGGGTTTTAGGCTAGCTATGAGTGAACAATGGGACTTGTTTTGAAAGAGTGGTGGAAATAAAAAGTGTTTCAAGGTAAATAAGAAGGATCTACCATAACATTGGGCCATGGAGTTAACTTTCTAGGCAAGCAGAGCTAAGAAATAAGACTTAAAGATGCAAATGTACTAAGGGCAGGATAGATGACCTTCTAAGGCTTTGAATAGACTTTGTTGATGGAATGGGTGACATCTGAACAAAAGGGCACTTAAGAATCCTTAAGTTACAGAAAAGTGGATTGAAGGAGGGGATCAAATTGGGACCTAGAGAAATTAATAATTCTATAGTCCGGTTATCAAGCAGAAAACATAGAAATGCCAACTAGTTTAAAACAAGGAGCCTATTATCACTAATACTGTTTAAATTCTCCTTAGTTGATCATTAAAGGATAGAAACACATTAAATGAATGTATGTAAACTTTTAGAGAAAAAAACTGAAAACAAGAAAAAGACGAGACTTATCTTGTCACCACGAGAATCCTTAGTTATGATGTCTCTAATCTCGTTTCCAATCTGTTGCTTCACTAATTGACTCACACCAACTTCAATATGTCCAAAAAAATGACTATAGTAGTCTTGAGAAATTTTATTCCACCCTGAATACTTCGAATGATGAAGTATTTATACAAATAAATTGTTTACAAAATATATCAAAGTTTGAGATAATGTTTTAAAGAAAAATGGGAAATGTAACATAAAAAGAGGGACAACAACAAAATAGTTTGCAAGTTGTTCTCTTTTACAAGGAAATATAGAACTGATTATTCTAATTAAAAAGGTTTTATGATGTGCTGTAAGCATTGCTGGCATTAGGTACATCTTCTCGTAGAAGATAGCTTGTAGATCACTCTTTCTTTTCACTTTCGACTCTGATACTCTTTATCATATGATTTTCACTGTTTTACTGTTATAATTGAAAAATGACCAACAATAACATTCTTTTTACTGATACTCCTTGACAATCTGATACACTTTAACCCTTAATTTTTACCCTAAGGTAACAGTAAAATATGATATTTCATGTGATTTTCCTACATCATTTATTTGTCAAATTCACATCAGATCTGTGAATTCTTGCCACTGTTCAGCAGTGGGGATCTTCATATTTTTCAATTTTCTATAGCTTTCATCAGCTTCTGTGTATTTAGAAAAATTTGGCTTTACTATGAACATGTGCTTGATTTCATTCTACAGAAAAAATAAATTCTCAAAATATTGCAAAATGACTTTACCAGTAGGAGACCCTTGAGGTAAAGGTTTGTTGACCTGCTCTTTGGCATATGCCCTGATTTTGTTATCATAATATTTTTGTGGAATTATCTTCTCATTCAATGCATGAATATCTGGTAAACCTGCTTCTGATAATACTGTGTATTTGGCCCAAAATCTTGTGATGGCCAAGTTCATATCTTTACACCTGTCTTCCAAATTATTCATCATGTTTATCTTATTCAAGACTTTCTTAATTTGAAGGATGGCTTATGTTCTGTCAACAATTTTCAACTCTTCTAATTCTTCCCTGTTTTTGCTGTTAAAAAATGGTATGAGTTGAACTGCTTATGGTGGCTTATTTTCAATTTCTTTCTTGGTTTTATCAATTTCTGCAATTGCAGCCTGTAGCAATTCTTTCCGCTCATATATTATCTAAATAGAAGGCCATTGTGAGTGAATGGCTTCAATGATTTTTGTCCATAAATGTTTTTTTATGTAGGCAACCCGATTTGTGAGATTTACTTCTTTTTGGAGGACCAAGATCCTTTCTTCTAATGTTTTTACTCTTTGTTCATGGCCCTTGGAAATAATTACAACATCTTTGTAGGCAGATTCCAAGTTTGCATTATATTTTCTCAAATTTTTGATCTCATCATTCTTTAAAGTCATCTCTTCCAAAGCTTTTGCCAAGTCTGTAGCTCCTGTATCTATCCCTGTTTGTACCTGTGTATTTGAAGATGCAGTAGCAGAATCATCCTTTGATGAAATTGACACTGTGGTTGCCAATTTTCCTTGAGGTGCAAGATGTTCACCTAGAGTAGATGGTACAAAAGTGCTTACTAATGGAATAACTGTAGGAATGACCTCTTTATCCTTTTTCAATGCTTCATTTTCCTTCGTCAAGGCTTCAGTTTGTATTTCCATTTATTTGAGCTGTGTAGTCATTTTTAAAACCAATTGACTCAATTCATCATTTTCTGTTTTCTGTTGAAGGATCTCCTTTTCCTGGGATGTTCACTTTGAGGCAATTTCAGTTGCCTTCTTAGAGCAACCATGTCTTCATTTTTCTGTTTGATTAAAGCCTTTGCAACTTCAATGTTAGTAGGATCATCTCCTGCTTCAATCACCAAGTCTTTAATGCTTTGATTCTCAATCCATTAGCATGCAATGATGCTTTATCCAATTTCATTTGATTCTGAAGGTTTATTAGTGTTTTCTCAATCCTGATAGAATTCATAGTCTTATTGACTATTTTAGAATACATCATCTAAGTATTTCTCCTGTGAAATTCTATTTGATCTAAGTCAAGGACAACATCTGCATCTACTTTCAAATCAGTCTTTGAATAGTATGCTACTTACTTTGGATCAGCCACTGTAGGTTTCAAAAATGGCATTACCAATTTGTAAGAAGAATAATCAAAAGCAGAGAGAAGTCTATCTTTATTTCCAAGTTTCTCTTTAAGAAACTTGGAATATACTTCATTTTTTATTTCTTCATTCTTCACTCTGATTTGTCTGAATTTGATCTGGATGTCTGACTCTTTGTTATCAGTTTCTTTTGAGGAAGAAGGAATTTCTACATCGGTTTGTTTCTCAACCATCACTGTATCCTTTTCCTGTGTTTCAAATTGGTTATTTTGTAGTTCTCTGAGTGTTTCAGTTACTATCTTTGTTGTTTCATCATCATTTTCATGACCATTGTTATCTTCAATATTAAGCTTTATCCCTTTCTTCATCAGCCAATTTAATTTTCTTACTGTAGGTAATTCTGAATCTCTTATCTAGAATAGCTTCAACTGTGAAAATATCTTCCTTTCTGCTCCTTTTATGAACAATTTCAGCTTCTTTGTTCACTGTAACCACCTGTGTTTGATTTACTTGTTTATCCTTTCCATTGTTTCTTTGCATGCTCTGTGAGTCATCATCAAATAAAGTATTTGGCTCCCACTCAATTTTATTGGCATATTTTTCAATTTGGGGTTGGGATCATGCAAGAAAGCAGACAATTTGCATCTCAATCTGATTTGATTTCAAATACCCTGAGGATCATAATTCCACATAAATCTGTATGGGAATTTATATTCTTTCAACTTGACATCAATCTCATTTGCTGCTACTCTGTTGTTCACAATGAATGGCCCAACTTGATTTTTCAATTTGAACTGAGTATTTTTTCTAGAGGCTATGAAATTGACTTCATCTGCATTCAACAGCTGCCTCAAATATTCTAAAGCAAATATCCTTGTTGTCACAAATATAGGCAATTTATATGGGGCCAAGAGTGCACCATATACTCTAATCTCTGTGTAATTATTATACAAGTACCAATCCCCTGTTTTACAGCTTTCAGATTGATGTAAGATTCTCTTTGTTTCTTCATTAATTCTAGGGGTTTGTTCCTTATTCAATAAATTCATGGCAGTTACTATAAACAAGTCATGGAAGTCTGCATAGTTGTATTCTCTGTTCCATTTTCTCAAAATTGATGACCAAAACACAACTGAAAGTACATTCCCTTCTGGATCTATCTTCTGAAACTCAATAGGAAATTTGTCTGCTTGATGATACAAAAAGAGATGAAGTAGATATGAAGTATATCTAAAGACTCCTTCTTCTGGTAATATGGACAATTGGTAGTGCATATTTTCTGCAATTAAATTGGCAAAATTGTACACAATGGATGGAGACTGGCCAGGACTCAAAGTAGACAGAAAAGCTAAGATAGCAACATCAGTGAATTCATCGCTGTTATATCCCAGTATGAATGATAGCATGGAGGCAATCTGTCTGGTTTCTTTTGAAAAATCAAATGTATCGAATTGAGGATTGAGCTTAGGGATATCAATCTATTTGGGAAAAAAAGTCTGGAAGATTTTGAACTTGGAAGCAAAATCCAGGTCTAGGTAAAGCTGAGTTGAATCCTCTATTGACAATGAAGCAGCATTGGGGTCAGGGTTTAGTTGCAGCATAGAGTTTATGGATTCTGCATTGATGTAAAATATGACCTCTCTATCTTTATTGACTATGCACCTCTAGTCTGTAAGATAATAGGACTTACACAATCTGAAAAAATCAGGGGCTGAATGAGTTAGAGGGACAATGTACTTTGGAATATTGGAATCCCAAACTGGTATATCTTATCACTTTTCTCTACAGATTTACCAAAACCAGTTATAGACATCAAGTAAATTGAACTCTACTGAAGGGTCCAGTATTCTGTAATCAAGGTCAACCAGAGGACTACTTTCTTGTGAAGTAACTGGAGGTTGGATAGGCCTGACAACTTCTGTGGAATCAGCAGTGAGTGCAGGGGTTGGTTTATCAAGTTTAGAAGACTCAGTCTAATGGATTTTAGCAGAGGCTTTCTTCTGAGGTTTTGGGCCTCCTGACTTGGGGGTTACTTGTTTCTTTGTCATTTTTTAATTGAACAGAGCAAGCTTAGACTGTTTGTTGAGTTCTTCTGTTGGAAACAAGGGACTTTTGGAGAATTTCTCTGGTAAAATAGGGTTCAGAGCAGAGTTTTAGATGGAAAGAGGGTTTTAATGCTCAGAATAAAGGCTATGATCAATTCCAGCAGTGAAAATGACCAGGGAATGGATAAAACTTGAAAAAACGGAAATGAGGGATTCTGGGGAAAATTTGACAGAGTTTCCCCTGTACTTTGAATGTTTTTTGTAATCTCTGTATAGGAAATTAAGATAATTACAGGAAATAATAGAAAAATTGGTGCTTTTCCTTTTAAAATTAAAGCTTTCGTGGATAAGTTTGACGAAAAATACCTTTACAGGTATAATTGCAGTCGTTTGAGTTGCAGGTGCTTTGAAAATCTTCAATTTCTGGAAATTTGGTCTACCAAAGGATACTGTGGCTCTCCATGGTTGAAGGGAAAATGACTTAATAACTGGTCACTGGTTCATTGGCAGGCTCGGAAAATGGCATTGGGAAACTTCTTAACGGGCTCGTGGAGGTTTTCAAGGTTTTAAATGGTGAAAAATGATGAAAATCAGACTCTGCGGAGGTTTCAAAGTCTTACAAGCGCGAATAGGTGAAAATTCAATGAAAATTATAAGTTTTATGAATAAACCACATTTTGAACCATAGTCAAATCATATTTAACTATAAGTTGGGCAGAAGTGGTTTTGGAATACCACTAGGTGGTATTCGCGTAGCTCCAGAGCGGTAAGCGGTAAATCACTTTTCGAACACGATCCAATTGTTTTGTGACACGTCAATGCGGGGTGTTTTGGAAAACCACCCATATCGCGAGACTTTTACAAAACATCTGTTGGGCATTGAAAAAGTGCGAAAATGAACTGGCACCGTTGGATTTGGTTTTTAAAAGCGGAGGGCCCGGATCAATTAAAAAGATGTGGGGAAAAGACATCATCGGGTTGCATATGGATCGTCAGATTTGGACCTGATGGAAAATCCAACGGTTGTCGTGCTACGCGATAGGGGAAGGGATGGGAATATAATATACTGTCGCATTGAGTTTTTAACCATTGGATTAAATGGATAGAGGGGATCGGAGGGCTGACATTAATCCCGATAATGAAAGGGATTTGGTTAAGTTTTGTATAGAAAACTGACCTTTCTAATGAAAAAATGATCGGGAGGGGTTTTAAACTGGGGTTTAACCGAGGTTAGGACTGGCAGTTAGGGGATATGGGGTATGTATGGTGGATTTTAACTCAGATTAGGGTTTTTAACCTTAGGTTAGGGAGTCGGGCAAGTGGAAAATATACAAGGAGATAGGGTTATTTCTTTTGAAGTTTAGTTTAAATGAAACTTCGGGAAATTTTGGTTTTAAACACATATAAAACATGTTTAAATGTTTTTTTCATATATTTTTATTAAATGGTTAATTAAACCAAGGTGATTTAACTACCATGGGGGCGGGATATATATATAAGAATAGTTTTAGCCAAAGGGGGTATAATGTAGGTTTTTATTTAAACATGCGGGGATTAAGTAACTTTGGCTAAAGTTATAATTAATGGGTTTTTGGGTTTATTATATAAAAATAAGTTATATATAATAGGAGAAGGTTATTTCTATAGGGAATTAATACATAAGTCAAAATTAATATGGAAATAGGACAAGGTATACTCAAAACACATAAACATAACTAAGTAAAGTGAAGTTTAAAAGATAATTTGCATTAATCTTATCACTTAACTTATGATATAATTTTATTTTTAGGGCTTAATGTTTTCAAATGATGTAGGAAGTTAATCAAATGGGAATTATAATGTCATTTAAGTAAAAAATGGAGTTTTACTTAGGATTATTCAGGGGAATGAATGCATGGATGGTAAATGATGTGATTTTAGGGATTAATATAGACATTTTACACTTTCAACTGATCAGTTATAGAGCCTTGGGTTCGGTCCCAACAAAAGTCAAGGAAATTCCTTGAGCCTTTCTGACTGATAGTTTAGAATGTTTCATGACTATGGGAAGGGGAAGTTAGTTATTTTGCAGCCCATGATGAATGATATTTACATTGAGACTTTTCACCTTCTTCTACCTACCCAGCTTACCATGCTAACATTTTTTCTTCCTTTGTAGTAAGGTGCATTTAAGTTAGCAACCTTCACAACTTTTATTCTTTCTGAAAGTAAGTAAAACTATCTAATTCTACACTTATTTCATCCATGAATCCAAATTAAACTGTTGGATTCACTTTATCTCTCTATCTAACTATTGAATTGTCATGATTAAACTATATGACAACTCATTATTCTCTATCTACAACAAAGAAAATTGAAAAATGACAAGTTAAGGTTAAACTGTTTAACTCATCATGGACTATGGAATTTATTGACACTCTGCCACAGTCAAAAAGTAAAAAGTAGTAGAATTTATGCTTGCACACTTTCATGCTTTATTCATTTTTCTTTTGGGGTCTTTTATTTTTTCCAAGTCCTTTGATTTTTCTTTTAGGACTTTTTACCCTATTTTTTGACTTTTTTGATTTTTTTACAAAAATATGTGAATACAACTTGCAGAAGGCAAAGTATGTACAGATTTACAAGATTATCAACAGTCAAGTCAAAATTATGACCCCTATTTTATAGGTTGCTAACATCGGCTTCACTTGGGGATGACCTTTCCTTGTGAAATGCCAAAAAATTTGAGATCAGTAGCCTTATCCATTGACCTTGGTGATCCTGTAAATGTCTTTTGTTTTCTGCAACAATCATATTTATGATATGTTATACTGAAAAGCTTAGGGCCTTCTCTTCGGGCTTCAACTTTGTAGATAATATATCCAATCCAATCTATACTCTGACTATGAATATTTACAATGATAAAGTAAATAAATCTAATTTGTAAGTGACTTGTGAGGAATAGTAATGTTTCAAAATCCTTCCGTTTACTGGTCCTTCTTGAATCTCAGTTCCATCCAAATTCCTGATGAAAAATGAATTATTACCTCTGTAACCATATATCACATACGGTTCTTGCCATAGAAAGTTGAACTTCCCATGTTTACCTTTATCCTCTCTTCTTGAATCCCATTTTAAAACTTGATCTCCTATGAAAAAGTCATCTTCCTTAACTCTTTTTATCAAAAATAATTTTTATCTTGTCCTCTAAAACTTGTGACTTTTCATAAACTTCATCTCTGGTTTGTTGAAGGTGTATGGTTTCATTGATTCTTCGTTGAATGTCATTAGTTTCTACCTGTGATTTCTGGATAATCTTCATGACTGGGACACCCAAGCAAGAAGGGAAAACTGCATCTGTACCATAAACAATCTGATATGGTGAATTTATTATAGACTTTTTTGTAGTAAGTCTATCAGCCCAAAGGGCATAGACCAAATTCTTATTCCATGTCTTTTTATTGTCTTGGAGTAGTTTTTTTATGATGTTGACTAAACTTTTATTTGAGGATTCGGCCAGACCATTACCTTAGGGATAATATGTTGTGGAATGACCTAAGGTAATATGGTATTTATGGCAGAAGGAAATAATATTCTTAGATTTGAAAGCAGCAACATTGTCCGTGATAATTTTGTGTGGGCATCCAAATCTAGACAAAATATTACTTTCTATGAATGAGATAATAACTGAGTCTGTAGCTTGTCTAGTGGGAATTGCTTCTATCCACTTAGTAAAGTAATCAGTAGCAGTTAGAATCCATTTGTGTTGACCTAAAGATGGAGGATGAATTTCACCTATGAATTCTAACCCCCATAGTTGAAATGGTTTTTCAGTGGATATTGGTTTCAGAGGTAATGGTAATAGTTTCTTTTTACCTTCGAAAATTTGACATTTATGGCAAGAGATAACAAAATTTTTAACATCAGAAAATAAAGATGGCCAGTAAAAACTAGCTCTGAGTATTTTATCAGCTGTGCTCTTCCAGTATAGATGGCCTCCACAGTCACCTGCATGAAATTCCTCAAGGATCTTGTCAGCCTCAGATTTCAATAAACAATCAAGTAAAATCCTAGTACTTTCTCTCCAATAAAGTGCATTATTTAAGATACAGAACCTCATTGCCTTTTGCTTGATGAATCGTGCCTTGGTTTTTTTTTAGTCCAGGAGGAGCTTGTAAATTTGTTAGTACAAAGATTATATCAAAGTACCAGGGTGAGTCTTGATAGGCCTCACTGATCGATGGAGTCTCCATCTCCTCTTTTTCATCTACTAGTGCAAGGAAATTAATATCTAAGGCATTGCAATTTGATTCAGCCATCAGTCTGGCTAAACCCTGTCTTTTAATGAGTTAAGTTGGTTTAATTTCTAGATCATATTCAAGGATTGTGGCTATCCAATTTCCCTTCCTACTATCTGGTCCATCCTGAGTCAAAATGTCTTTAACTACTGCATTAGGGACATATGCAATTATGTGTGAATGAAGTATACACATTCTGAAATATTTGATAGCTTTAACCAGAGCCAAAGCCTGTTTTTCTATTATGTTGTATTTCAGTGGTGCATCTCTAAGAGCTTTACTAAAAAATTCAATGGGTTGTTCAAAGCCTTGATCGTTTTTCTGCAGAACAACTGCAACTATGGTGTGTTTGGATGCAAAGGAAAAGATTATGAAATCTTTTGTGTAATCTGGGTTGATAAGGACTGGTGCTTTAGTTAATGCCTGTTTAATAGATTCAAAAGATTGTTTGGCCTTTATTGTCCATTTAATTGAGGAGTCCTTTTTAAGCATGTTGTTAAGATCTTTTATAATTTCAGCCAAATTTGATATGAATCTTCTTAGAAAATTGATCTTTCCCAAGAATGCTTGGAGTTCTTTAATGTTCCTTGGTGGTTGAATGTTTAGAATTGATTCAATTCTTGCAAGGTCTATTCTAATGCCTTCTTTTGAGATGATGTGACCTAACAATTTGCCTTCTTCTAGCCCAAAAAGAGTCTTTTTAGGGTTAAGATATATACCATACTTTCTACATTTAATAAAAAATTGTCTCAGATGATCCAAGTGTTCATCATTTGTTTTCGAAAAAACAGTAATATCATCCAAATAAATGACTAGAAACTCATGAATCTCCTTGGAAAAGGCAATATCCATGGCCCTTTGAAATGTAGCTCCTACATTTTTTAACCCAAAAGGCATTTTCACATACATGAAAGTGCCCCATGGAGTTGTAAATGCAGTTTTTGTTTGGTCATCTTTGTGAACTAGAATATGATTGTAACCAGAGAAACCATCTAATAAAGGGATTCTGGAAGAACATGCTACCTTCTGTAAAATATGGTCCATTTTTGGCAAGGGGTAGTTATCCTTCAAGGATGCTTTATTAAGATTCCTAAAGTCTATGCATAGTCTAATTTCTCCTGTCTTTTTTTTGGTTGGCACTAAATTAGATATCCAGTTAGAAAATCTGACTGGTGCAATTATCTATGCATCAAACATTCTTTTGACTTCTTTTTCGATTAAGGGTAACAAAACCGGATTAATCCTTCTGAGTTTCTGTTGAAAATGTTTTTGATTTTCTTTTAAAGGAATTTTATGTTGGATAATGTTTGTGTTATAAGTTTTTAAATCTTCATAGCTCCATGCAAAGACATCTTGAAAATATTTTAAAAGTTCAATGTATTTAGCCCTTCCATCTGATGATAAGGATTTGGATAATTTGATTATTCTTGGTTTTTCATCTGTCCCTAAGTTATACTCTTCTACTTGATCATGTACTTCATCAAGGTTTCTCTGTAAAGCTTTCTAGGTTGTCCAAATACCGAGATAGTGGCATAACTCATATCAAGTTGTAGAGATCCCTGCAACTTTTCTCCCCATGAGCGAGAAAGAAGCATGCCATACTTTTGCGGGATATCAGCTACTACAACATCCATGATAATACTCTTACCAGGATATTGGAATAGGTTAACACACAGATCTTTAATCAAACCAATACATTGTACTTTGGATGAATCAAATGAGAACAAGTCCTTATATTGTCTGGTTATGTCTAGATTCAAGGTTTCCATTATAGCTCTGGGCATTAAGTTGTGGGAAGCTCCAGTATCTAGCATAGTATTGTGTAATATTTGGTCATGTACAGTAAGACTTAAATAAAATGGGGGTATCGACCCATCTAAATGTTTTCCATCTACATTGGGACCAAAAATCAATTCAGGCCTATCTTCATTCATGTTAATTGTATCTTCATTCTCATTCACATTCAATGCATCAGAAATCATAGATCTATACAAATCATTTTTAGCTAGTTCTACTAAGGGAACAACTATTTTTAGTTTGGATATTTCAGACTGCATGTTAAATGTTGGCTGAGATCTAATGGCTTCAATCACTTCTTCTTTGGGAACTGTGATTTGTGATGGCTTTTCTTAAATTTCTATTGTTTTACCTTGTTCTGCGCTTTTCTCTTGTCTTCAGTCCGAGTTTCTTGGTTCCTGCTATCTCTAGTCATTTTTTCAAGAATGGTTTGAGAATTAACAGGAGTTTTATCAGATTTAGGATTCTCAACAGAAGTTTTAGGATCTGATATTTTAAAGTCAGTAGGATTATTTCCTGGCTCATTGACTGTAGTTGAATTGGTGGCTTTGGGAGTACTAGCTTTTGGAACATCTTTGGAAGATTGTGCCACCTCGTCAGTAATATCTACAATCTTTGGGCCTTGTTGTTTTTTAGGACTAGTCGGATTTGAACTCTGTTTATTCTCTCTAGGAAGAATCTGCAAGAGTTTTGTTTTAGGAGCATCAGTCTTATTTTTGTTTTGTTCTTGTTGGTTTGGAGCATTATTCTTTATGGAAAGTTCATTTTTTTCTTGCTCCTAAGGTTGTATTGACTGTCAATTTCGTTTATTGCAAAATCATAACCTTGTTTATAATCATAGGATTCTCCAGATTATACTTTGAAATGTTGAAGTTCAAAGAGTTCCTGGTCCTCCTAGGTGAGGAAAATGGTATTGTTTTCATCAATCCCCATAACAATGTTGATGTCTTCCTCCTCGTCAACATTGTTTTGTGAACTTTCTGCAAAGTTTTCTTGGAATGGGGTTCTTATATTTTGATCAAGAGAAGGTTCTTTACCTTTCCCAGGGTTTTTGTTTTTCCTATAGTTTGGATTCCAGATCTGGGATTGATTCTCCCATTGTGTTTTTCTTTCAATTTGATCCATTATATCAACTAATTTTTCTAGTGCTTTAGTAATGAAATCAAACTTACCATCTAAGTGAGATGCTTCTTCTTTAATAGTAACCCTTCTTTTGTTTCTCAGTCTGGCCTTCTTTGCAAGTATGTTGATTTCTACACCTACAGAGTTTTGTTGCATTTGTTCTAAAGTATCGGCATCCCTTTCCCTAAGTTGGTAAGCCATGTCTACGTCAAAGCAATCAGGGAATTTGAGTAGCACGGAATACGGGCTTGGTTTAAGGTCTATAGGAATGGCATTGTAAACACTGTTATATCTTGTGTAGAAGTCTTGGACAGACTCATTTGGGGCTCTCTTGACCACATCAAACTCAGAAAGTATTTGCATAGGATTTTTCTTTTTCTCCCATTTATTTAGGAAGGCTCTATGGAATGTAGCTAGGTCTGCTATGCTACCAGCTCCTAAACTTTTAAACCAGGTTTTTACTTCTCCAATTAAGCTTTGAGAAATTAACCTCATTTGGACATCAATTTCATCTATCTCATAGACTTCCCAGAAATCATTACTTCTACTAATATGTTGCTGTGCAGTAATCTATGAAATATTATCAACCTGTGGAATATCTTTTTGATAGTTCTGGGGCATGTCATGAATATTTTGAGGTAAGACCAAGGGAGCATATCGAGTTGTCATGGCTTGGATTTTAGCTAAACTGGGAGGTACAGTGGTAGTAGTAGGGATAGTGCTGGTTACTACAATGGATGTATTCGAAGAGCTCGACAAAGGGGATGAAAAAGAAGTAGTATAGCTAATGGTAGTTGTAATGGGATGAGTAACTGATGGATATACAACTTTGGGCTGCAAGGGCAACTCAGGGATGAATGGATCGGTTGATGAACTAGCAGTTTATTGTGGATATGATTAAATATATGATTCTATGGTGCAGAGGCAACTCAGGGCTTATTGGCTCTTGAGGAGAACTGACAGTAGAATCTGTGAATGAGGTGGCAGCATACAGAGTAGAATCTGATGCTGGAAAAACTGTGGTATATAGTTCAGAAACTGGGGGTTTGAATTGAGACAGAAAATTAGCTAACTTAATAGCTTCTTCTATGTCTTTAATTTTTGTAACATTTACCCTTTTCACTGGACTTTGACTTTCATTTTTTTCTAATTTAGTAGGAACATAAATAATTTTATGTTTTTCACTCACATAAGTAAAAACTAGATCTAAAACAATTTCCTTTAAATCAGATTCAGATTTTGTTTTAAATAAATGTTTTTCAAACTTTAAGTCAAAATCAATGTCTGATAAGCTTACCAATCCTTTTGGTAAAGAATCAGCTCTTCTCAGAGGTATTTTAGTTTCAGAATTAACAATTTTTTTTTTTTTTCGTATCTGGTCAGGAGTGTCTACTATATCTTGAGGATTAGGATCAGGGTTGGATATAGTGTAGTAGACTTTCATGGGAGCCAGAATTTTTATTGGGTAAAATTCCCACAACCTTTAAACTCAATCTTAAAGTAGAAAAGATCTAGTTAAAAATCTTCCTTCAAGATTAAATTTAAAACTAGAGAGTGGTTAAATCCCCAGTATGGTCGCCAGTATGTTATCACCCTAGTATTTCTTAGGTTGTGGGATGAGGATTTTTGTAGTTAAGAAAACCAGGTGTAACCAAGAACTGCTTTGGGAATTTAGGATCTAGCCTTCCTGAACTCCGGAGAGGGATCTCTCCTAAAGATTTAGCTTTGTTTTGGTGAAGGGTTTTAGGCTAGCTATGAGTGAACAATGGGACTTGTTTTGAAAGAGTGGTGGGAATAAAAAGTGTTTCAAGGTAAATCAGAAGGATCTACCAGAACATTGGGCTATGGAGTCAACTTTCTAGGCAAGCAGAGCTAAGAAATAAGACTTAAAGATGCAAATGTACTAAGGGCAGGATAGATGACCTTCTAAGGCTTTGAATAGGATTTGTTGATGGAATGGGTGAAATCTGAACAAAAGGGAACTTAATAATCCTTAAGTTACAGAAAAGTGGATTGAAGGAGGGGATCAAACTGGGACCTAGAGCAATTAAGAATTCTATAGTCCGGTTATCAAGCAGAAAACATAAAAAAGCCAACTAGTTTAAAACAGGGAGCCTATTATCACTAATCCTGTTTAAATTCTCCTTAGTTGATCATTAAAGGACATAAACACATTAAATGAATGTATGTGAAATTTTAAAGAAAAACACTGAAAACAGGAAAAAGATGAGACTTATCTTGTCACCACGAGAATCCTTAGTTATGATGTCTCTAATCATGTTTCCAATCTGCTGCTTCGCTAATTGACTCACACCAACTTCAATATGTCCAGCAAAATGACTATAGTAGTCTTGAGAAATTTTATTCCAACCTGAATACTTCAAATGATGAAGTATTTATACAAATAAATTGTTTACAAAATATCTCAAATTTTGAGATAATGTTTTAAAGAAAAATGGGAAATGTAACATAAAAAGAGGGACAACAACAAAATAGTTTGCAAGTTGTTCTCCTTTACAAGGAAATATAGAACTGATTATTCTAATTAAAAAGGTCTTATGATGTGTTGTAAGCATTGCTGGCATTAGGTACATCTTCTCGTAGAAGATAGCTTGTAGATCACTCTTTCTTTTCACTTTTGACTCTGATACTCTTTATCATCTGATTTTCACTATTTTACTGCTGTAATTGAAAAATGACCAGCAGTAAAATTCTTTTTACTGATACTCCTTGACAATATGATACACTTTAACCCTGAATTTTTACCCTAAGGTAACAGTAAAATATGATCTTTCATGTGATTTTCCTGCATCTTTTATTTGTCAAATTCACATCAGATCTATGAATTCTTGCCACTGTTCAGCAGTGGGGATCTTCATATTTTTCAATTTTCTATAGCTTTCATCAGCTTCTGTGTATTTAGAAAAATTTGGCTTTACTATGAACATGTGCTTGATTTCATTCTGCAGAAAAAACAAATTCTCAAAATATATCAAAATGACTTTACCAGTAGGAGACCCTTGAGGTAAAGGTTTGTTGACCTGCTCTTTGGCATATGCCCTGATTTTGTTATCATAATCTTTTTGTGGCATTAACTTCTCATTCAATGCATGAATATCTGGTAAACCTGCTTCTGATAATACTGTGTATTTGGCCCAAAATCTTGTGATGGCCAAGTTCATATCTTTACACATGTCTTCTAAATTATTCATCATGTTTATCTTATTTAGGACTTTCTTAATTTGAAGGATGGCCTCTGTTCTGTCAGCAATTTTCAGCTCTTCTAATTCTTCCCTGTTTTTTCTGTTCCAAAATGCTATGATTTGAACTGCTTGTGGTGGCTTATTTTCAATTTATTTCTTGGTTTTATCAATTTCTGCTATTGCATCTTGTAGCAACTCTTTCTGCTCATATATTATTTGAATAGAAGGCCATTGTGAGTGAATGGCTTCAATGATTTTTGTCCATAAATGATTTTTTATGTAGGCAACCTGATCTGTGAGATTTACTTCTTTTTGGAGGACTAGGATCCTTTCTTCTAATGTTTTTACTTTTTTCTCATGGCCCTTGGAAATAATTACAACATCTTTGTAGGAAGATTCCAAGTTTGCATTAGCTTTTCTCAAATTTTTGATCTTATCATTCTTTAAAGTCATCTCTTCCAAAGCTTTTGCCAAGTCTGTAGCTCATGTATCTATCCCTGTTTGTACCTGTGTATTGGAAGATGCAGCAACAGAATCATCCTTTAATGAAATTGACACTGAAGTTGCCAATTTGCCTTGAGGTGCAAGATTTTCAGCTAGAGTAGATGGTACAGAAGTGCTTACTAATGGAATAATTGTAGGAATGACTTCTTTATCCTTTTTCAATGCTTCATTTTCCTTCATCAAGGCTTCAGTTTTTATTTCCATTTCTTTGAGCTGTGTAGTCATTTTTAAAACCAATTGACTCAATTCATCATTTTCAGTTTTCTGTTGAAGGATCTCCTTTGCCTGGGGATGTTCACTTTGAGGCAATTTCAGTTGCCTTCTTAGAGCAGCTATGTCTTCATTTTTCTGTTTGATTAAAGCCTTTGCAACTTCAATGTTAGCTGGATCAGCTCCTGCTTCAATCACCAAGTCTTCTAATGATTTGATTCTCAATCCATTAGCATGCAATGATTATTTATCTTATTTCATTTGATTCTAAAGGTTTATTAGTGTTTTCTCAAGCATGATAGAATTCATAGTCTTACTGACTATTTTAGAATACAACATCTCTATATTGCTCCTGTGAAATTATATTTGATCTAATTCATGGATAGCATCTGCATCTACTTCCAAATTAGTCTTTGAATAGTCTGCTACTGAATTTGGATCATCCACTGTAGGTTTCAAAAATGACATTACCAATTTGTTAGAAGAATAATCAAAAGCAAAGAGAAGTCTATCTTTATTTCCAGGTTTCTCTTTGAGAAACTTGGAATATACTTCATTTTTTATTTCTTCATTCTTCACTCTGATTTGTCTGAATTTGATCTGGATGTCTGACTCTCTGTTATCAGTTGCTTTTGAGGAAGAAGGAATTTCTACATCAGTTTGTTTCTCAAGCATCACTGTATCTTTTTCTTGTGTTTCAAATTGATTCTTTTGCAGTTCTCTGAGTGTTTCAGTTACTATCTTTGTTGCTTCATCATCAGTTTCATGACCATTGTTATCTTCAATATTAATAGCTTTATCTCTTTATTCATCAGTCAATTTACTTTTCTTACTGTAGGGAATTTTGAATCTCTTATCTAGAATAGTTTCAACTGTGAAACTATCTTCCTTTTTTCTCCTTTTATGAACAATTTCAGCTTCTTTGTTCACTGTAACCACTTGTGTTTGATTTACTTGTTTATCCTTTCCACTGTTTCTTTGCATGCTTTGTGAGTCATCATCAAATAAATTATTTGGCTCCCACTCAAGTTTATTGGCATATTTTTCAATTTGGGGCTTGGGATCATGCAAGAAAGCAGACAATTTGTATCTCAATCTGATTTGATTTAAAATACCCTGAGGATCATAATTCTACATAAAGTTGTATGGGAATTTATATTCTTTCAACTTGACATCAATTTCATTTGCTGCTACTCTGTTGTTCATAATGAATGGCCCAACTTGATTTTTCAGTTTGAACTGAGTCTTTTTCCTAGAGGCTATGAAATTGACTTCATTTGCATTCAACAACTGCCTGAAATATTCTAAAGAAAATATCCTTGTTGTCACAAATCTAGGCAATTTATATGGGGCCAAGAGTGCACCATATACTCTAATCTCTGTGTAATTCTTGTACAAGTACCAATCCCCTGGTTTACATCTTTCAAATAGCTGTAATATTCTCTTTGTTTCTTCATTAATTCTAGGGGTCTGTTCCTTATTCAATAAATTCATCGAAGGTACTATAAACAAGTCATTGAAGTCTGCATAGTTTTATTCTATGTTCCATTTTCTCAAAATTGATGACCAAAACACAATTGAAAGTACATTCCCTTCTGGATCTAGCTTATGAAATTCAATAGGAAATTTGTCTGCTTGATAATACAAAAAGAGATGAAGTAGATATGAAGTATATCTAAAGACTCCTTCTTTTGGTAATTTGGACAATTGGTAGTGCTTGTTTTCTGCAATGAACTTGGCAAAATTGTACACAATGGATGAAGACTGGCCAGGACTCAAAGTAGATAAAAAAGCTAAGATAGCAACATCAGTGAATTCAACACTGTTATGTCCCTGTATGAATAATAGCATGGACACAATATGTCTGGTTTCTTTTGGAAAATAAAATGTATCGAATGGAGGATTGAGCTTATGGATATCAACCTGTTTGGGACAAAAATTCTAGAAGATTTTGAACTTGTAAGCAAAATCTAGGTCTAGGTAAAGCTGAGTTAAATCCTCTGTTGACAATGAAGAAGCATTGGGGTCAGGGTTTAGTTGCAGCATAGAGTTTATGGATTCTGCATTGATGTAAAATATGACCTCTCTATCTTTATTGACTATGCACCTCTGGTCTGTAAGATAATAGGACTGACACAATCTAACAAATCAAGGGCTGAATGAGTCAGAGGGACAATGTACTTTGGCAGATTGGAATCCAAAACTGGTATATCTTTATCACTTTTCTCTACAGATTTACCAAAACACCAGTTATAGACATCAAGTAAATTGAACTCTACTGAAGGGTCCAGTATTCTGTAATCAAGGTCAACCAGAGGACTACTTTCTTGTGAAGTAACTGGAGGTTGGACAGGCCTGACAACTTCTGTGGAATCAACAGTGAGTGCAGGGGTTGGTTTATCCAATTTAGAAGACTCAGGGTGAGGGATTTTAGTAGAGGCTTTCTTCTGAGGTTTTGGGCCTCTTGATTTGGGGGTTACTTGTTTCTTTGTCATTTTTTAACTGAACAGAGAAAGCTTATATTGTTTGCTGAGTTCTTATGTTGGAAACAAGGGACTTTTGGAGAAATTTTTTGGTAAAATAGGGTTCTGAGAAAAGTTTTAGATGGAAAGAGGGTTTTAATGGTCATAAGAAAGGCTATGATCAATTTTAGCAGTGAAAATGACCAAGGAATGGATAAAACTTGAAAAACTGGAAATGAGGGATTCTAGGGAAAATTTGACAGAGTTTCCCCTGTACTTTGAATGTTTTTGTAATCTCTGTATAGGAAATTAAGATAATTACAGGCAATAATAGAAAAATTGGTGCTTTTCCTTTTAAAATTGAAGCTTTCGTGGATAAGTTTGACGAAAAATACCTTTACAGGTATAATTGTGGTTGTTTGAGTTGCAGGTGCTTTGAAAATCTTCAATTTCTGGAAATTTGGTCTACCAGAGGATACTGTGGCTCTCCGTGGTTGAAGGGAAAATGGCTTATTAACTGGTCACTAGTTCACTGGCAAGCTCAGAAAATGGCGTTGGGAAACTTCGTAATGGGCTCGCGGAGGTTTTCAAGGTTTTAAATGGTGAAAAAGGATGAAAATCAGACTCTCCATAGGTTTCAAAGTCTTACAAGCGCGAATAGGTGAAAATTCAATGAAAATTATAAGTTTTATGAATAAACCACGTTTTAAACCATAGTCAAATCATATTTAACTATAGGTTGGGCGGAAGTGGTTTCGGAATACCACTAGGTGGTATTCGCACAGCTCCAGAGCGATAAGCGTAAATCACTTTTCGAGCGCGATCCATTTGTTTTGTGACACTTCAACGCAGGGTGGTTTGGGAAAACCACCCATATCGCGTGACTTTTACAAAACATCAGTCGGGCATTTAAAAAGTGCGAAAATGAACTAGTGCTGTTGGATTTGGTTTTTAAAAGCGAAGGGCCCAGATCAATTGAAAAGATGCAGGGAAAAGACATCATCGGGTTGCATATGGATCGTCCGATTTGGACCTGATGGAAAATCCAACGGTTGTAATGCTACGCGATAGGGGAAGGGATGGGAATATAATATACTGTCGCATTGAGTTTTTAACCGTTGGATTAACTGGATAGAGGGGATCGGAGGGCTGACATTAATCTCGATAATGAAAGCGATTTGGTTAAGTTTTGTATAGAAAACCGACTTTTCCAATGAAAAAATGATCGGGAGGAGTTTTAAACTGGGTTTTAACTGAGGTTAGGACTGGCAGTTAGGGGATATGGGGTATGTATGGCGGATTTTAACTCAGATTAGGGTTTTTAACCTTAGGTTAGGGAGTCGGGCAAGGGGAAAATATACAAGGAGATAGGGTTATTTCTTTTGAAGTTTAGTTTAAATGAAACTTTGGGAAATTTTGGTTTTAAACACATATAAAACATGTTTAAAGGTTTTTTTCATATATTTTTACTATATGGTTAATTAAACCAAGGTGATTTAACTACCATAGGGGCGGGATATATATATAAGGATAGTTTTAACCAAAAGGGGTATAACGTGGGTTTTTATTTAAACATGTGGGGATTAAATAACTTTGGCTAAAGTTATAATTAGTGGGTTTTTGGGTTTATTATATAAAAAGAAGTTATATATAATAGGAGAAGGTTATTTCTATAGGGAATTAATACATAAGTAAAAATTAATATGGAAATAGGACAAGTTATAATCAAAACACATAAAAATAACTAAGTAAAGTGAATTTTAAAAGATAATTTGCATTAATCTTATCACTTAACTTATGATATAATGTTATTTTGAGGGCTTAATGTTTTCAAATGATGTAGGAAGTTAATAAAATGGGAATTATAATGTCATTTAAGTAAATAATGGAGTTTTACTTAGGATTATTTAGGGGAATGAATGCATGAATGTTAAATGATGTGATTTTAGGGATTAATATAGACATTTTACACTTTCAACTGATCAGTTATAGAGCCTTGGGTCTGGTCCCAACAAAAGTCAAGGAAATGCCTTGAGCCTTTCTGACTGATAGTTTAGAATGTTTCATGACTATGGGAAAGGGAAGTTAGTTATTTTGCAGCCCATGATGAATGATATTTACATTGATACTTTTCACCTTCTTCTACCTACCCAGCTTACCATGCTAACATTTTTTCTTCCTTTGTAGTAAGGTGCATTTAAGGTAGCAACCTTCACAACATTTATTATTTCTGAAAGCAAGTAAAAATATCTAATTCTACACTTATTTCATCCATGAATCCAGATTAAATTGTTGGATTCTCTTTATTTCTCTATCTAACTACTGAATTGTCATGATTAAACTGTATGACAACTCATTATTCTCTATCTACAACAAAGAAAATTGAAAAATGACAAGTTAAGGTTAAACTGTTTAACTCATCATGGACTATGGCATTTATTGACATTCTGCCACAGTCAAAAAGTAAAAAGTAGTGGCATTTATGCTTGCACACTTTCATGCTTTATTCATTTTTCTTTTGGGGTCTTTTATTTTTTCCAAGTCCTTTGATTTTTCTTTTAGGACTTTTTACCCTCTTTTTTTATTTTTTTGATTTTTTTACAAAAATATGTGAATACAACTTGCCGAAGGAAAATATGTATAGATTTACAAGATTATCAATAGTCAAGTCAAAATTATGACCCCTATATTATAGGTTGCTAACATGCAGTTCACCGCAAGATGTCCTTCCCTCATAACAGAAAGATAGTCACCATTGACTAGTTGACATATTACGAACCAAAGTCTCAGACCTCCCCTGAGTCCATCATCTCTTTGGTGGCCAATAATCAAACCGTTTATCCTTTGACCAATGTCCCACCTGGAGTCTATAAAGACTCCTCTTTTATTGGTACATTCCCTGGTCTTCCTCCTCCTGTCTCTGATCCCAGCTCATCCAATTTTTGCATGATGCAATAGTCTCGGGCTTTCCTCAAGTAGCCTGCTTCGACTATTCAGTAGCGTCACCCTTCGCAGCCTACTCCTAGCCCTTCGTTTAAGCCTTCTAGACCCCATCCTCCTGGCCCTTCACCTACAACTGGTATCCATGAGCCTCTCTACCCTCCTGGAACGGTTCTTCTAGGCCTTAGCCATCTTGGTGTCGTCCCGCCTAGCCATTACCTCTCCGGTCAGATATCGTCCCTAGCTCTCCCTCCTGGAGTGTTCTCGGTACTTGTCATGGCTACCGTATCTCTTCCTAACTTGACCCTGGGGATTATCGTTTGGTACCTTGATCCCCCAGTCGCTACCCCGCCTGGTCAAACCAAACCTTATCTTGCTTTGAACTTGGTTCAACCAGTCCCTATGACTTCTCCCGCTGCTACAGTGCCTCAGCCACCTCAACAGGAACCTTCTCCTGTTGCGACCACTTCGAGTAAGAAGGGAAAAGCTCACAAGAAGGCACCTAAAGACAAGGCTGCCCGAAAAACCCTACCCCTCCTCGGCCTCCAAAGTGTACCATCTAGTGTGCTTTGTGTGATGTTTCCGGTCATGCCACCCATATTTGTTAGCAGTTTCCTCATCTCAAGCCCATGGTTAATGTCGTGTTCTTTGATTCTACGGTCTCGGAAACCTCTGTTCCTTCCTCGACTGCAGCCAAGAACACCAAGACTATTCACACCAACCACCCTTGTGCTTTGTGTGATCTCCATGGCCATTATACCCACCTTTGTCCCCGCCTCGAGGAATTCTGCACCTCTCTAGTGGCAGTTCACCAATTCAAGGCCAAGCACAACAATTCCACCACTCCCTTAATTGCCCATTTTTCTTCAGCAGAACCAGAGGACGCATCAACTCCCATAGAAATTCCCCCTCCGTATGTCAAAATGATAGAGTCTTCGGCCACTGTCCACTACCTATCATCATTCATGAGATCCACGGTGGAAGCTCCCTCTGAGACTTCCCCTTCTATTTTGCTCGACCGTACTTCAACGATCACCTTGGGCTCAACAACAATGGATCCCTTATCTGCTTGTTCTTCCGTCACCCCCCATGACGATGCGCATGTGAACCTTTCTTCTCATGATGATGAGTCATGTAGCTTCGCCACGTCAAGTGGTCTTTATTGCACCAGTCACCCCATCCTCTATTACGATGAAGAAATTATGGAAGTAGTCACCACCCCTGACTTTATCTATCCCCCCTTACATCAAAACCATGCATTTGAACCACATACACCTTGTGGCCATTACATTGACACCCAATGTTTGGGTAAGGGGGCACCCACATTTGAAATTCCATGAGAAGCAATTCTCCACAACTCTCCTAGTGTATATGGTCGTGCCGACTCTAGTACCATTATTCTTCCCCATTTAGAAGAACCTCTAGCATCCCATATCACTTCAGATCACTCTAGGGATGATACCTCTCATCATTCCTTCATCTTACATCAGCAACCTAGTCCCCTAGACACTGTTGTTGACCAACCTGTGGATTTTCTAGGAGAGCACCAGTTCATTATCTCCAAATCCTTTCTTTGGGATAGTAACACCATGTATGCAAACCTAGAAACTTAAGTCCATTTGCTTCATATATGCAGTACTAAAAGATATTGGTAATCCTCCATTCCCTTTCTCAAACTGCATAATTATAACAAAAACAAATGGTGCACCACATCATAAAAATGTGCTTAGGTTCCCCCTTTCTAAATACATTTTTGCATGACCATAGCATGCTTGGGGGCACCTATGCCCCTCAACCATAAAAATCCCATATCTTAGCCATAAACAGCATTGAAACCCCCTTTCTCTGACAGGTCACACTTTTCAGGTCATTTCCTTGGACAGGTCGTAGTTGTCTACCCAGTACCTGCTACCCAGGTCGCAGAACAGACCCCAAAAAGTGTGACCTGCCCTGTTCATGAGCTCTGGGTACCTAAACTTAACTTTCAATCCATTGAAATGAAAGAGTAGGTTAGGCCTCTTACCTACAACTGATGGATCTCGATTCCAATGGTCAGTTTCTCTGCTACGATAGCCGCAAGATTTAGGGCCTTCTCTCCTCTCTACGTTCACCACAGCTCCACTTGCAAATGAGTAAATTTGGAGGGAAAATGCCTTATTAAAAGAGAAACCCCAATTTTTTCTTTCGCTTGTTGCGGCCAAACCATAGCTCACTTTGACAAACCATCTGTACCATTGGAAAGCTCTCACCGAGCCCTCAAATGTGTATCTGTTATTTTTTGTGATTTGATACTTCACCAGGACACATTTTGTCCAAGAAGGGTCACTTCACCACTCCTCAAAATCAAATTTATTCACTTGCAACACTTGTACTTGGGGCACCACTTTGCCTCCATACTTTTCCATGCTCATTTTGATTTTCGTCATGAGTAACCATCTTGCACTGATGTATTTATGGTCCCCACGGGACCTTTTTTGTGTGGCAGCATCATCGAGTTGCCCTTGTTTAGAGCATCCAAGTTGAGTCATCATCGCATCCATGGAGTCTATCCCGAGTCCCTTTGTATCCCGCTATAGTCCTCCACCCTGCATTACTTGGTTCCTCTCTCATGTTGCACATCATGGCCGTCAATCCTACTGTCCCCTATTCCTTATGATATTATGTCAGTCGCTGCTAGGTCATCCATGCCCTTTATGCTCTAACAAGGGAAGTCGTCTGTCTGCTACTCAGTACCTCCCATTTCATCATCATCCCTGGTGTCAGTATATTAGTCGCTCTACTATTTTCTCTCGTGCCTTAGCTTAGGATCCCTTATTGCCTCACCTATGGCATATCTCCTTCCGTCGATATCAGATCATTCATTCCAGAAGACAGGTATAGAGGGCAGTGTACCTTGGTTCCAGCTTCCACTCTTGTTCGATGCCTCGGATCAGGCAAAGGGACTCCTTATTTTCCTTTGACTTGATTGTTACTCAGCTCCAGCTCCTTTTAGCATGATCGAGATCCGTATATTTGATGGTTCGGTGATGCAGCAGATGATACCGGTGATTCCTGGTTGTGTGAGAGATGTTTCAGCCCTCATGAAGGGGTGGCCCTACAGGTATCCCCCCACCATTAGGGGAATTTTGAGGTCTAAAATGGGCCCCTTAAGGAAATAATAAAATAATAGTTAAACCAATAAAATAATATTTATGAACTTGCAATTCACTTTTTGCACCACAATCCATGTAACCATAGTTAAATTAAATTCAAAAGTTGTACCAAAATAAAATTAATAAAAACATTGTATTGATGTGACTATAAATAAGAATGAGCTTTTCAAGAAAAAGTCATTATCATTGAGCAACTAATGCATTTGTCCTTTGTACTTAAATAACTTAAAATAAAATATAAATATAAATTTATAAGTTCTTAATTATATTATATGTTATTAATTAAAATTTATATTATTTAAATTGTATAATAACATGTAATTAATATACTATATAAAAATAATATAATATAATATAATAAATGTATAGGGATATGTATTGTTTCTTTCAAGAAATATGAAATGACAATAATATTATTTTATTCAAAAAGCGTGAAATGAAATTTATTATGAGTGCTTTACTTTATGACTTTAAAAGTACTTATAGCACTACCATGGTTAACCATGATTTTTTATCCACCATTGAGAATGTGACAAGTAAGTACCTTTAACTCAAGCAATGCCACCTCAACCATTAGAGATGATGTCATCCCATAAAATGTGATTGTTTCTCATAAAGTGAATTTTGATTGTACACTTTCCTTAGGAGGCCCATTTTAGACCTTAAAATTCCCCTAATGATGCCCAGATGACCTCTTCATTACAGCCTTTGATACAGCTCCATATATTTGATGATGTCGGCCTCAACCGCTTGCAGCGCCTTGTTGTTTGCATGTATCATTTAGATTTTAATAGCCCTTTCCTGTTTATAGGGGCATTTGGGTTGTATTTTTATCTCATGTACTCATATATTATTGTATAAGTATTGGCCGTTATCCCAGGCACAGGATGTATGTGGGATTCATTATTATGTTTTTACTTGGCTCATGTTTATGCTAGCATGAACTATATTGTTCAATCCCTTGTTTACTGGATGCATTATTCTTTGTACTTTGTCTCGACGGGCATAGGTATGCCTCCCCTGCTACCTATAGCACAGGTAATCACTCATAAAAGAGACTTGTCGCACCTGTAAGTTTTGCCTCATCAGGGTCTAGTCCTTTAGTGCTTCAGTCTACCTCATATTTCTCTCTCTTTGACTTCCCCTTCGGTGTCTAGTGATTGAGTTCTTACAATGTTCTTCGGTCATACGATTAGCTCCTAACGCTCGCACGCTGGGGGGCAATCTGTTACACCATTTTTTGGTCATCTAACCTGTTACTATTAGATGGACCTAAGTACATCATGTAAGACCAATTTTACCCAAAGTAAAATTTCTTTCACTATAAAAAATAACTTAGTAAACCACCTTTATTAAGCTGTTTATGTATAAACAGGAAACCCCATGAGGAAATATAAAATAAATCTACATTTGTTTGATTTCCTCAAGGAATAATTAGTTAAACAACAGTTTAATTAATATTCCTGGTCATATTTAACCCAAAACAGGAAAATTAATTAGATAAATTGTTATTTATCTTATTATTTTCTAGGAATAATTATTTAAACCTTATTTAAATAATATTCCTTATTAAACTTGACTAAATCATTCATTAATAATTAAATAAATCATTATTTATTTGATTATTACTCAATCAAAGCCTTAAAATGATAAATAAATCATTTATCTATTTATTATTTACACATAAAGAGATTTGATCCAAGTCAAATTCTTTTTCCCTCCAACAAATATAATAAAATATTTCATAAAAGTTGGATCTTGATTTGGTTAATAATATTTTAATTATGCACCAATATCTAGACTAACACAATATTTTGTTATAAATAGGAGGGTTTTTCCATTCACTCACTACCTTTTGTTGCCTAAAGATCACTCTGGATCTATATTTTTGGTTTGACTTTGATCCACCATCATTGTCATATTTTTCTATTTCTTGTGAGTTCCCTTTGAGTTCCATTTTTGTCTGGGTTTTCTACACCATCAAGAGAGAGGAATTTTAGATCTAAAGTGTTGAGGACTTACAAGAACTCATTCCATTGAGGAGAAATAGTAACATCCTTCTATGTTTTCCTCCCAGGTTCCATTAATACAAAATTCATTCAACATATTCTTATCTTGTCTATTGGATGCATGGAGCAACTCTTGTTTTTATTTACTGTTTAATGTATTTTAATGCATAAATCTAGATTTTTGTAGCATTTATCTTGGTAAGCTAATTGCAGATCTAAAGATATTAGCATCCATCTTTGCTGTTAGGGTTGTTTGTTGTGCACAACTAAAGTGGTCTTTTTTCATACACTTGCGAATAAGATTCATACTAACAACAGATACCATTCTAGTTCTGGTTCTAACAGGCACTATGATCATCATCATTATCTTCCTTATAGGAGGAGTGATACGAGATATTTTCCAGATTAATTTAAGAAAGCAAAACCACCTACATTTAATGGAGAGATGAAGAAATCACAGGATGCAGAAGCATGGTTTCTTGATAGAAGGAATTTCTTCAAGTTGCATGATTACTCGGAAAACATGAAAGTAATAATAGTTGCATTCAACCTCAAAGGTAAATCATATATGTGGTGGGAATATGTGAATAATTTCAGGGGTATTTATGAGGAGGAACTAACTTGGAGTGAGTTACAAATTTTATTTTGGGTGAAGTATCTATCAGGGATGCACTATGATGCCAGAGCTAAGGATTTTTATGAGTTTCGGATGGGTTTTGTTGTTATATCATTCACCCTCCTATTCCTAAGAAAGCTTATAAGGGCAGATCACCTGACATCATTAAGAGATGAATAGTTTAAAAGGTGTGAGATAGAAAAATATGAAAAGCAATCCATACATGAAATGGGGATAAGGCTATATATATATATATATATATATATATATATATATATATATAAGGCGAATTCGCGGCAAAAGTCTAAAACGAAGCGAAAAAGGTAAAGGTACAAGACAGTGGTACAGGGTGGGGCCCGCCCGTGTTCTGCACGTTCACAAGAGAGGGACACGTGAATAATTCTCGGGGGATCAAGGATGGTAAGGGGAAGGCGGAAGTGCCCCCCCCCCCAAGAATCCTGATGACGTGGCAGAAAAGGAGACCCGAAGTTAAATACTATGCGGGAAAAATGGTCGTAGGTCTAAAGCTGTTACAAAACTCCTTTGGTGTTCCTAGTGGGCCCGATCTCGATGCACACCTATCACCATGATCCAACGGTAAGGTAAGTCCTAGGACACTCGATACACGACTAGTACTGGAATTTAACCTGACGCGTGGTATGCACCTAACCAAAATCCAATTAGCAAATGAAAATATGCCACGCGTCTCAGTGTTGGTGTCCTTAGGACATTAGCCCTACTAGCATCACCCTAATCTCATTTTCTGGGCTGTTTAAGTTGTATAACCCTGTTCTGTGATTTACTGTGGTAAAATATTTTCCTTTTACGGGTTACTGTATAAGCAAAAGTGCAAATGTCTAGTACCAGTGCCGCTAAGTCATTTTCAACCTCCCTGCATCGTTTTCCCCAAGAACTGTCCTATTCACGTAGGTATTCCATCCCTTTTCAATATCTGGTTTCATTTCACTTTTCATTGTTTATAATGGTCATGGGTAAAGTCGTAGTCAAGAAGTCAGAGCCCAAAACCCCTCAAGCTTGCGAGTCCAGGGCTGCCCCTAGACCAGAACCTTTCACAGATTTGGAAGCCCACATTCGAAACCCACAATACCCGTTTTTCATTAGCAGTGTCAAGCCTAATCTGTTCAGGAAGCATGTGGAAAATAGGGACAGGTTTCGAGTCATTTTGTTTGGACTGTATCACCATATTACTCCCCCTGTATACCGAGTGGTCGAATTCATTTTTTGGCTCAGGAATGCTTACGATGAACACTGGGACATGTTCCTATCCTCTCAAGGGAAGAAAATATTCATTATATCAACCCAAATCATCAGAAAAGCTCTTTGTTACCCTACCAGTTCGAATTACGTCAGTTTCAATGAAATGACGCTATCTCGTCATCTTTCTAAGTTACCATGGAGGCAACATAATGATTTCATCGCTGTTGTTTCCGACTCTCGCCTCACATCCTTCCCGTTTGCAGATTTACTGCCCTTGAGTACATTCAAGGGGGACCTTCAGCCCACCCTCGCTCTTATTGCAGGACTACTAGGTGTAGAAGGGGTCAAGCAAGTCTCAAAAGAATGCATAGCCTTTTTATGGTTAATGTCGCAGCCTGGTGTTGTATTGGGCATCCTTGGTTTCTTGGCCTCTACCATCCAGACTCAAATCCAAGACCTTCAGATACCAGTTGTTTTTGTTTCTATTCTATGGTATTATACCTTTTCCTCTTCCAGCATGCTGATAAGTTTGAGGGTTTGGGTCTAGAAAAAGTCTATAGGATAAATTCTCAGCCAAGACCTGTTTTTGACTGGAATCCCGCAACAAATTAGTTGGAAAATGGGGTGGGCTACTCAATTTTATTGAATTATTTTATTCCCATAGCCTATACCATTATCCATGATAATCCTCCACCTAGGATGTTTCCTGAGCAGAAGAAATGGCTACAATGCAGTGAGGCCGAAAGCATGGGAGACTGGTACCTATTTGATGACTACACTGAAATCAGGGTTTATGGTGCGGAATTTTTCCCCTACAGATTACCAGTTTTTCCCGCCCTATGGATTTATGCCTTGGAATACCTCTGGCAGACCTTGAAGACTGACCAACTCCACTTCCTCCCTGCGAAAAAGGGGTTCATTCTCAAGCTTCCTACAACCATCAGCCCCTTCATTGTCAACTCAAGGCATGCCCTCCCCATAGTGGAAGACCTGGTCAAGGGCATGGATTTAAGGCAAGGAAAATCTTGGCCCTATGATCCAAAAGGAATCATCTCAAACAAAAGGAAGAAGATTAAATCAACTCCTTATGCCCATGAAACTAGACCCTTCATCGAGTGGCGAGCTAATCTTGAAACCTGGCCTTTGCTTTCACAGATGGAGACCGATTCATTTGCGCTAGGGGAAAAGCTGGATACTTATTCAACAAAAGAAGCAGGGAAAAAATAGGTGGAAGATTTCAGTGCTTCAGGAGAAGGTTCCTCACCTCCTAAAAGGAAAAGAACCAGAACCCATGAAGAGGAAAGTATCAGAGAAGAGCAGTTGCTGCAAAAATAAACACTTTATGGTTAACCAGACAAGGGCAAAGCAGGTATTGTGGTAATACGTGATGGCACATCATCCTACGACTTCTCAGAAGTTTCACAAGCCATCACTGCTACCAACTCCAGGGGGGAAAGTGAAAGGAAGGTGAGGAACAGAGTAGTCAGAGAAAAACACTTGTCTGAATTAGAGGGATATGTTGACAAGTATCAGACTATGTTTTTGGCTATAATTGATTTGGACAAAGAAAAATTGATAATGGCCATGACTGAAGTGATATTAGACCCAGATGCTAGCACCACCAACTATAGAGCTCTGGAAATAGTAGTAACCATGTCGCAAGTCCCACCAATTGACAAGTGCAATCTATTCCAATGTTTTGGTGATATGCTAAAAGACGAGGTGGTGAAGCTCTCCCTCACTCTAAGGAAGTTAAAAACCAAGCATAACCAAGTGCTCGATAATCTCGGAATGGAGAAGATCAACTCCCGTGCACTCTCAAACGATTTACGCAGTCTCCAAGAAGTGGTAAAAGGAAAGGAGAGTGGCAAAGCAGACCCTCAAAGTCATCTCATCTCAGAGTTGCAAAAGCAGATTTCAGCCTTGAAGCATAAGGTGAACATACCTAGCTCCCAGCACGTACAAACTACTGAATTAGCCCAGGTGGAAAAGGATAAGGCCAACCTAGCAGACTCCCTAGCCAAGGAAAAGGAAGAAAATATTAGAATTTCTGGTGAGATGACCGCCCTCCAGGTAAAGATGGACGAGTTGCAGAGAACCTGGGATACCCATGTATGTTCTACACCACCTCCTGAAGGGACCATCTCACTCTCGAAGCAGTTGACCACAACACTGGCTAAACTTCAAGCGGTGGAGAAGTAGGTCCTAATGGCGCGACAGAAGATCAGTGAGCTCGAGGCCCTCCTCAAGGAAAATTCCAAGAAGGTTGTTGCTGTGCAGAAACATATAGAGGAGGGAAAACAAGAGAAGGCATAGCAAGAGAATACTATTCGAGATCTCACGAATCGGATAAAGGGAAATATTACTCTTCTGGATGCTCGGCGCTTGATTTGGACCGATATTATTATGGAAGTGAAGAAGCGTTGGGTTTTATTATTAAAAGGCTATAAAAGAAGTAAGCAGGGACAGAACAATGGTTCCAGATTTTTCAAAGAACTCACTAGAAAGGACTCTGTATGTATTTTTTCTGAGTTTTGATATTAATGTTGAAGATCCCGTTGGGATTCAGTGATAAGGAGTTTTGTTGATATTGGGGATTCAGATCAGAATGATCCACAGTTTGTAGCTCTTCCTTATGTTTTGCAATACAAATTTTCATTTCATCTATCTCCATATTTATCATATCTATGTTCTGGAATGTGAGTGCTCATATGTTTAATGTGGATTTATCGTTATAGATACTCATATTTAATCATGTGCAGTATTTTAAATATGGCTCAGGAAGGATATTTTGTTTCACTCTTCACCTCTTACATCATTCCTCTGATGTTAACTATAATGGATCTTTGTCTTTGAAGTTTTTCTCATATATGGATTTTTATCAATGTATAGGCCCAATATATGTGGATTTTTCCTCTGTATAAGCTACTGTTACAGTTAATATTCACTACATTTTCTTACACAGCCATCATCTACCTTTAATTGATATCTGTGAGTCATTTCAGAATTCAACCCCTTCTACAGCGTTCTGTCTTAAAGTTGTCAGATACATTTACATATTGAAGTTCGTACTCTGTTTCTACAATCTCATGGTTGTTGTGTTTTACTTTGGAGTCTTGGTTCCATTTTCATCAAATCATTCATCCAAGTGATTATAGCATGAGAGCCTTGTCATGTCAACTCCTATCAGTTGCATCATATGCTCCTTGTAGTTAAGATGTCCTAGGAACTGGTCTTTATACAACTCAAGACTGTCTCTAGGAGTGACAACATCTTTTTGGCGCCATTGCCGGGGACACGAATTTGAGAGAAGCTAAATCCGTGGGCCTCGAAAAACTTTTCAATCACCCTTTAGAATAGGTGAGTAGGAAGGGTTGAGAGTTGTAGACCCCTCACTTTGGTGACTCCATTGTCATTCGAAAGATAAATCTATTTGTATTCCTGGCTTCCCGAAAGCCACATCTAAGGTCAGATACATCCCAGTTGAGAACACCTTCAGTGTCTAACCCAGAAAATTTTTTACACAAGAGAGGTTGGAGAGAAAGACAGTCAACCCACACAGATATTCCTAGATTTTCTTTGGAAGACTCTCCTTCCTCCTCCCAAATAGCTCAAGATCGAGGTCCTGATTCCATAGTGATAACCCTTGATTATTCTTCATATAACCCCTCTCTGGAAAACATTCAAGTCAAAGATGAAGCCAAATCTATAGATACCACCAGTTTCTTTCTCCATCCCACTCCTAAAGTTGAAGTTAAAGAAGTCACATAAATTTATGTTGTTAACATTCCAGCATTCCCATCAGCTCCTCAAGCCTCCGTTAAATATATACCAATTGTCATACATACTTCTCTTCCACCACCTCCTCTTACTCATCATATTCTCCCGCCACCCCCACAACCTCCCATGGTTGTCCCAGGCTTCCTGTTAAACAAATATGCCCCCCTTGCATTGCCTCAGGCCTTAAACGACATGCCTCAAGATTATTTGAAAATCATGCCTCGTTTCAATGGGGAAAATTATATTGAAGCTCAGAAATAGCTGGAAGTTTTCTGCGCCTTTGCAGAAAAATTCAATGTCGAACATCTGGATGTAGTGTTGAGACTGTTTGTCCAGTCCTTAGATGGAGAGGCCAGAAAATGGTTCAAAACTTTGGGAGACCGCTCCATTACTAACTGGGAGGAGATGGAAAATTCCTTTATTAGAAAATGGGGAGAAAAGAAAGGCCATGGATACTGTCTTACAGAGTTCAATGCACTCATAAAAATACATAATGAGGGTGTGCCCAAATTCATTAAAAGGTTCAACAAACTATACACAAGCCTCCCAGCTGAAATGAAACGTCACCAGACTGCTTCTAAAGCGGTGTTTGTAGTGGCATTTGATTCAGAATTCAGATTCTCTTTAAGAGAAAGGAAGTCTCTTACCCTGGATGAGGCCAAGACCAATGCACTGGAGGTGGAGGCTAATTTTTCCTCTACAGGTAAATCAAAAGGGAGGTCAGATCACAATGCTAGACGGAGAGGAAAAGAAGAGGTACCCACATCCGGTCAAGATAGAGAGGTAGCTAAAAATAAAATCGAGGAGATGAATAAAATGATCAAGAACCTTTCAGGCAAGTTGGTGAAGCTT
Source organism: Pinus albicaulis (assembly GCA_034641835.2). Lineage (NCBI taxonomy): Eukaryota > Viridiplantae > Streptophyta > Pinopsida > Pinales > Pinaceae > Pinus > Pinus albicaulis. The sequence continues at coordinate 1,934,983,694 of CM076575.1, forward strand.
GAACTTGAGGCTAAGAACTCATCCTCCAAGTCATTCCAAAATGCTCCAAATAGGGGTTATAACCCATAATACAGAAAGCCACCTCTACAAATACTACAAAGAGATCGGAAGGAGCAGCAAGACCATGTACCGCCCCCGCTGTATCTGGAAGGAAAAATGGATGGCCCTATCGAAGACATTCAATATGGGCAAGATGATCAATATCTTGCTTATTAAAACAATGACTAAGTTGAGTCTCCTTTGCAGGAAGGTGACAGAGTGGGGCTTATATTGCAAGAAGAAGAAGAAGAAAAAGCCAGAGCCACTGAGGATCCAAAGATCGATGATTACTGCAAGCAGTTCATAGACTTCATGCAAGCATAGTTTCATAGAAAATATGATCTCAGGTCTTCTAGAAAAAGAAACCGTACACAAGAACAAGAAGATGAGATGCCTAAAAAAGAAACAACTGTACAAAAGGAGACAACGGTGCAGAAGGTTGGAGATAAAGGTAATAGACCTATAACCGAGCCTTTACATTCTAATGATCCTATTCCTTCCTCTTATAAGTTGGCCCCTACTCCAAATGCCAAACCTGTACTGAAAGAAGAGAAACCTTTAGCGGAGAATAGAGAGCCAAAAGAAAATACCATAGAGAAGCCTCCCTTTGTCTTTAATCTGCAAAAGGAACTTGAGAAAGTTAAAATCCTGGTCCCCTTGACCAAACTACTGAAACAGCCAGTCTACCAGTCTCAGGTCTCTTCTTTCATGCTTCCCCAAGAATCAACCCCAATCCTAGATAGGTTGAACCTCTAGGAAGAAAGGCCCATGGTGGTGTTTGGTCCTCATGTGGAAGAATTAGATGTTTCGACCCCTCCTTTCTATGTTTCATTAGTAATCCATCATTTGTTATTACATAATTGTATGCTGGATTCTAGAGAGTATCATAATCTCTTGCCCCTGTCGATGATGGAGAAATTGGGGCTGAAAATCACTCGCCCATATAAAGACCTCTACTCTTTTGATTCCAAAAGAGTCAAATGTTTGGGGATGATCAAGGATTTGGTGGTAAATCTAGCCCAAATCCCGACCAAGAGCATGGTGATGGACATAGTAGTGGTAGATATCCCAACTCAATTTGGGATGTTGTTATCAAGATCTTGGGGAATAAAAATTGGAGGATCTATAAAGCTATACCTAACCTATGCTACCATCCCTATGTTCGGGGGACAAGAAATGAGGTTATACCGGGAAACAAGGTTTGTGAAAATGGTCACTAAAGTTGATAATTCAGTGAATTCTCCGGTATACAGAAAAGAGGGTGAGTTTTCTTGTTTGATGCTTGAAGAAGACCCTGATTACGTGTAGGATCCGTATTTCTGTCAAATAAAGACGGAGCAGTCCTCAAGAAATGAGGAAGGTGGGGTTTGGAACTTGCACTTTGATGGAGCCAACTCAAGAGAAGGAAATGGAGCCGAAGTTCTCCTGATCTCCCCCACTGGAGAATTGGTTCTGTTATCCTTTAAATTTAAGTATGAAGCCACGAAAAATGTGGCTGAATATGAAGCATTGCTCTTGGGTCTACAAACAGCAAGGAGTATGAATATTCAGAGCCTGAAAGTACTGGGAGATTCAGAATTGGTGGTGAGATAGGTGAGAAATCAGTGTCAAGATAAGCACCCATGATTGAAGGCCTATCGAAATGAAGTATGGGACCTGTTAGATAAATTTTTCTTAGCATTTACTATTCAGTTCATGCCAAGAGATCAGAACAGAATGGAAGATTCTCTTTCCGTGGCTTCCAGTAACTTTTAGCCGAAGCAGAATCCTCTTTTAAGATATGAGATAGAGGTCCGCTACTGTCCTATCCCTGACAATATCAAACAATTGAAGGTGTTTGAAGATGAGGAGCAAGTGAGGAGATTCATGGAGACTGTTTAAGAGTTCTCCAACATGGAGATAGACGTCTGTGAAGAAGAGACGAAAAACCTTCCTCGGAACAAATGGCAAGAAACCATGGCTGGTCATAAGGTGCTACAACTCAAAGGAAATGTGATACCCAGAGGACTGGTCCCTTTGGAGAGGTTGTTCGATAAAAATGACATCCCATTACAGCCAAGTAAGGTGGTCGAAGAAAATCAGGTGGATGACCTGAACCTTGGCACTAAGTCTGATCCAAATATTGTAAAGTTGTCTAAAAAGGTTCCTGAAGAATATAAAGTGCAATATCAGAAATTATTTCAAACATACAAAGATGTTTTTGCATGGTCCTATCTGGATTTGAAGACTTTTGATATCAGCATCATTCAGCATAAGATCCCATTAAAAGGATATGCAAAGCCACACAAACAGAAGCTAAGAAAAATAAACCCTTTACTCCTTCCCTCCATAGAGAAGGAAATCAAGAAGATGTTAATGGCAAAGATCATTGTACCATTAAGATATTCTGAATGAGTGGCCAACTTGGTCCCAGTTTGAAAAAAGAATGGAGAGATACGACTGTGTGTCGACTTTCGGAACTTAAACAGAGCATCTATAAAGGAAAATTACCCACTGCCAAAGATGGACCACATATTGCAGAAGGTAGTGGGAGCTTCATGAATGTCCATGATGGATGGATTTTCTGGATATAATTAGGTGGCAGTGCTTCCAAAGGATCAAAAGAAGACCACATTCACCACTCCCTGGGGGACGTTTATGTATGCTCGAATGCCGTTTGGACTGATCAATGCAGGGGCTACATTTCAAAGGGCTATGGATATTTCTTTAGTGGGGGAACAGGATAAATTTTTGGTGGTCTACTTGGATAAAATCACTGTATTTTCGAGGGATGATGCAGAACATATTGAACACCTGCACAAAACCTTTGACAAGTGCCGAAGGTATGGACTCTCTCTAAACCCTCAGAAATCATTGTTTGCTCTTTAAGAAGGTAAATTTTTGGGGCATATTATGACAAAGGCTGGGGTGAAAATTGACCTGAAAAGGGTAGAACTTATAAATGGTATATCCTTCCCCAGAAACAAGAAGAGGTTCAAGTGTTCCTTGAACGTATCAATTTCCTAAGAAGATTCATCCCAAACTATGCGAAGATAGTTCGGCATATAACTGAGATGCTGAAGAAAAATAATTGAGTAAATTGGTCTCCTGAGTCATGTGAGGCTTTTAATAGGATTAAAAACACCTTCGCAGAAGCTCCAGTGTTGGCTGGACCGGATTATGCTAAGCCCTTCATGATATTCTCATTTTCATCCCCTCACACTGTTTCAGCAGTATTATTATAAAAGAATGAGGAGGGGTACAAGCAACCTATCGCCTTCTTCAGTCAGGTGCTCCTCGATGTTGAGTTAAAATACAACATCCTGGAGAAACAAGCTTATGCCCTGGTCAAATCCCTCAAGGCATTTCGGATGTATGTCTTGTAGTCTTCCATTACTGCATTTGTACCCACGGTAGCTGTGAAAGACATCCTGATCCAGGGAGATAGCAAGGGGAAAAGAGGCAAATGGATTGCAAAGATATAATAATATGAGTTGGAGATACGTCCCACCAAGCTAATAAAGGGACAGGGATTAGTTAAAATCCTATCAGAGTCAAATTGTCAAGCTTTGGGGATAAATTTATCTATGGTAGCAAATGAGGAGTCTGAAAAAACAGATGAACGGTGTGGGATAGAAAAAGCTACAGAGAAAAATCATATGATGTACCTCCTCAATCTGTGGTACAAAGAAATTGTAGAATATCTCTTGACCCTTAGATGTCCCCCAAGCTGTGACAAAAAAAAATATAGAATGCTGAGGTTTAAGTCTCAGAAATTCATTATAGCAAATGGTCATTTGTACTGGAGAGACCCATCAGGAATAATGCTCCTATGCCTCACCGAAAATGAAGTGGAGGAAATAATGGCAGAGTTTCATGAGGGCATCTGTGGTGGTCACTATAGCTGGAGAGCCACTGCACATAATATTTTGAAAGTTGGCTTGTTCTGGCCCAAGCTCTTCGGAGATGTTTTTTCCCGGGTAAGAGCCTGCGAAAAATGTCAAAAGTTTGCTGAAAGACAGAAGTTTTCACCCTTACCCATGATCCCAGTACACATAGAAGAACCTTTCCAATAGTGGGAAATCGATTTTATTGGCGAAATTCATCCTTCATCAAGTGGGCAACATAAATGGATATTAACGACCACCGACTACTTCACTAAATGGGTGGAGGCCATGCCAGCAAGGAATGCAACGAACACAGTAGTGATAAAATTTCTGGAAGATAACATCATCTCAAGATTTGGTTGTCCTGCTAAGATTATCACAGACAATGCTCAGGCTTTTAAGTCTGCTAAATTCATCATTTTTTGTCAACAATATAATATTGTATTGGGGCACTCTACTGCATACTACCCATAGGGGAATGGTTTAGCAAAATCTTCAAATAAAACCTTGGTGAGGGCACTAAAGAAAGCCATTAATGAGAATCACAAGAACTGGGATTCCCAACTCAAATTCGCGTAATGGGCGAATAGAATCACTAGTCAAAGGTCAATGGGAAAATCCCCATACGAGCTAGTGTATGGAAGAGCAGCAATTTCCCCTATACAATTGGCCTTACCAGCGGCCAGATTCATGCAGGATTTTCAGGAGGAACCGAATTACATTACCAGGAGGATGAACCAGTTGGTAGAGCTGGAGGAGACTCTAAATCAAGTGAATCAGAGATTAACTGAATATCAGGAGAAAATGAAGGACCTGTTTGATCAACATGCCAAAGATAAAAAGATGCAGATCGAAGACTTGGTACTAATATGGGACATACGGAGGGCTGAAAAATGAAAGCATGGAAAATTCGATCCTTTATGGTTCGGTCCCTTCAAAATTGTTGAACAAGGAGGAAACAACACTTTCAAGCTGGAAAATTTGTAGGGTGATCTGTTGGACGCCCCTGTGAATGGGAAATTTCTAAAACCCTTCTTCCAGTATTGATTCTGGCCAAAAACCCTGATGTATTATATTGTACATTATTGAGTCACTTTTGTTTTAATTTTACTAGTTTTGAAGGGTCATGAAAAAGAAGAAAAGGATTTGAGGAGCCGTGTTTACACAGAAGGGAGTAATATATGGTCTGCGAAGTTCAACACGTTTGAGGACAAACATGTCATCCCCAAATGGAGCCAATGTTGCTATATCATTCACCCTCCTATTCCTAAGAAATATTATAAGGGCGGATCACCCGACAACATTAAGAGATGAATAGTTTAAAAGGTGTAATATAGAAAAATATGAAAAGCGATCCATACATGAAAGGGGGATAAGGGAATATATATATATAAGACAGATTCGCGGAAAAATACTTTTGAAACGAAGTGAAAAATATAAAGGTACAAGACAATGGTATGGGGCGGGGCTAGCCCTTGTTCCACACATTCACAAGAGAGGGACGCGTGAATAATTCTCGGGGGATCAAGGATGGTAAGGGGAAGGCAGAAGTGGCCCCCCCGGAATCCTGATGATGTGGCAGAAAAAGAGACTTGAAGTTAAATACTATGCAGGGAAAACGGCCACAGGTTTGAAGCTGTTACAGAACTCCTTTGGCGTTCCTAGTGGGCCCGATCTCAATGCACACCTGTCACCACGATCCAACGATAAGGTAAGTCCTAGGACACTCGGTACATGACCAGTACCGACATTTAACCCGACGCGTGGTATGCACCTAACTGAAATCCAATTAGCAAATGAACAGATGCCACACATCTCAGTGTCGGCGTCCTTAGGATGTCAGCCCTACTAGCATCACCCTAATCTCGTTTTCTAGGTTGTTTAAGTTGTATAACCCTGTTCCGTGATTTACTGTGGTAAAATATTTTCCTTTTACAGGTTACTGTATAAGCGAAAGTGCGAACGTCCAGCACCAGTGCCGCTAAGTTTTTGTCAACCTCCCTGCATATTTTTCCCCAAACATTGTCCTATTCATGCAAGTATTCCATCCCTTTTCAATATATGGTTTCCTTTCACTTTTCATTGTTTATAATAGTCATGGGTAAAGTTGTAGTCAAGAATTCAGAGCCCGAAACCCCTCAAGCTCGCGATTCCAAGGCTACCCTTGGACCAGAACCTTTCACAGATTTGCAAGCCCACATCCAAGACCCACAATACCCATTTTTCATTAGCAGTGTCAAGGCTGAGCTATTCAGAAATCATGTGGAAAATAGGGATAGGTTTCGAGTCGTTTTGTCTAGACTGTATCACCAGATTACTCTCCCTATATACCGAGTGGTTGAATTCATTTGTTGGCTCAAGGATACTTACGATGACCACCGGGACATGTTCCTATCCTCTCAAGGGAACAAAATATTCATTATATCCCCCAAATCATCAGAAAATCTATTTGTTACCCTACCAATTCGAATTACTTCAGTTTCAATGAAATGATGCTATCTCGTCAGTTTTCTAAGTTACCATGGAGGAAACAGAGCGATTTCATCACTGCTGTTTCTGACTCTTGCCTCACAGCCTTCCCGTCTGCAGATTCAGTGCCCTTGAGTACATTCAAGAAGGACCTTCATCCCACCCTCGCTCTTATTGCAGGACTACTAGGTGTAGAAGGGGTCGATCAAGTCTCGAAAGAATGCATAGCCTTTTTATGGTTAATGTCACAGCCCGGTGTTGTATTGGACATCCCTGGTTTCTTGGCCTCTACCATCCAGACTCAAATCTAAGACCTTTCAGATACCAGTCATATTTATTTCTTTTCTATGGTCTTCTACCTTTTCCTCTTCCAGCATGCTGATAAGTTTGAGGGTTTGGGTCTAGAAAAAGTCTATAAGATAAATTCTCAGCCAAGACCTGTTTTTGACTGGAATCCCGCAACACATCAATTGGAACATGGGGTGGGCTACTCAAGTTTCTTGAATGACTTTATGCCCATAGCCTATACCATTATCCATGATAATCCTCCACCTAGGATGTTTCATGAGCAGAAGAAATGGCTGCAGTGCAGTGAGGCTGAAAGCACGGGAGACTGGTACCTATTTGATGACTACACTGAAATTAGGGTTTATGGTGCGGAAGTTTCCCCCTACAGATTACCATTTTTTCCCGCCCTGCGGATTTATGCCTTAGAATACCTCTGGCAGACCTTGAAGACTGACCAACTCCACTTCCTCCCTGTGAGAAAGGGATTCATTCTCAAGCTTCCTACAACCATCAGCCCCTTCATTGTCAACTCAAGGCATGCCCTCCCCATAGTGGAAGACCTACTCAAGGGCATGGATTTAAGGCAAGGGAAAGCTTGGCCCTATGATCCGAAAGGCATCATCTCAAACAAAAGGAAGAAGATTAAATCAACTCCTTATGCTCATGAAACTAGACCCTTCATCGAGTGGCGAGCTAATCTTGAAACCTGGCCTTTGCTTTCACAGATGGAGACCGATTCATCTGCGACAGGCGAAAAGGGGGATACTTCTTCAAAAAAAGAAGCAAGGAAAAAACAGGTGGAAGAGGTTGTTGAAAAAGCAACAAGATGATGGAGCTTAGTGAAAAGAAGTCGCCTTCACTAAGTGGGCCCGCAGGCTATTTTTGGCGCAAAGTCTATTTTTAGACTATGTCTATTTTTAGACATATGGATCATGGTCTATGAGTTGCAGAATGCTATTTATGGATGATTGGTCGAGTTGTTAAAAATAGATGGACCTCTATTTTTAGACATTGGGCGGTTTCTATTTTTAGACTGCCGGGCTAAAAATAGAACAGTCAAATATTATTAACCCTTAATAATATTTAGACTATAAACATTATCTTATCCTATTGGAGCACTTCAGTTTGATGCTTGGATGTGGCACATGCAGCTGACAGAAGGAAATACGCTTTTCCTAAGGGTTAGTTGAGCTATTGCATGGTTGACTTCAGTTAGAACTCATGTGGCATAGTTTGGTGGAGTTGATGAGACAGTTGGTGGAGTTGTGTTCGGTTTAACTTAGTTGAACTAGTTGTATTTAGTCTAACTGGAAAATACACTAGTGATGAGTGGTGTGAATTAATTATTAATTAATTCACTAATTATTAACTCATAAGTCAACTAAAGAATACATCAGTTAACTGCAATGCATGGACAGTTCAGTGGAGACCAGTGTTAGAGGTGGGTGAAAGGGTGAGTCTACTATCAGTTGTGACTATAGCTGTGCATGATATTTTCACACACATTGATTGAGATTTCCAATGAGGATTGCGCAGTACAAGCCAGTGGGATTCGAACTTGGATCTCATCATTATTCATCTTGGATTGCGCAGTAGAGGCAGGCAGACATGTGGAGGAGATTTGAACTTGTGACTTGTTCATATCTGAGTTAGTTTGTGTGTAGCATGTGAGATAGTGCTGAGAGCTGTGAGGAGCTTTGTGCTATGTATTGTTACATTTTCTCTATCATTATAATATACAGATAGTTGGGGGTTTTCAGCTGTATGCTTTCCCCATTACATACTGTGTTATATGTGTGCTTGATTATGTTTTAATGTGCGCATGCGACTGCTTCTATTTCCGCAAATTGATGATCAATTGTAGAAGAGGTTATGTATTATGCATGAAGTTCAAATAGTGTGTAATCAGGATAATCTCAGTGAATAATTCAGCTATTATTCAAATTTATACAGAGGTCGGTGCTTCAGGAAAAGGTTCCCACCTCCTAAAAGGCAAAGAACTAGAACCCCTGAAGAGGAAAGTATCAGAGAAGAGCAGTTGCTGCAAAAATAAACACTTTATGGTCAACCGGACAAGGGAAAAGCAGGTATTGTGGTAATACGTGATGGCACATCATCCTCTGACTTCTGAAAAGTCTCACAAGCCACCACTGCTACCAGATCCATGGGGGAAAGTGAAAGGAAGGTGAGGAATAGAGCGGTCAGAGAAAAACACTTGTCTGAATTAGAGGGATATGTTGACAAGTATCAGACTAAGTTTTCAGCTACAATCGATTTGGAAAAATAGCAATTGATAATGTCCATGACTGAAGCGATATTAGACCTAGAGGCTGGCACCACCAGCTATAGAGCTCTGGAAATAGCAGTAACCATGTCGCAAGTCCCACCAATTGACAAGTGCAATCTATTCCAATGTTTTGGTGATATGCTAAAAGACGAGGTGGTGAAGCTATCCCTCACTATGAGGAAGCTACAAACCAAGCATAACCAAGTGCTCGATAATCTCAGAATGGAGAAGATCAACTCCCGTGCACTCTCAAATGATTTACGTAGTCTCCAAGAAGTGGTGAAAGGAAAGGAGAGTGGCAAAGCAGACCCTCAAAGTCATCTAATATCAAAGTTGCAAAAGATGTTTTCGGCCTTGAAGCATAAGGTGAACATACCTGTCTCCCAGCATGTACAAACTGTTGAATTAGCCTAGGTGGAAAAGGATAAGGCCAACCTGGAAGACTCCCTGGCCAAGGAAAAGGAAGAAAAGATTACAATTTCTTGTGAGATGACCACCCTCCAGGTAAATATGGACGAGCTGCAGAGAACCTGGGATACCCATGTATGTTCTACACCACCTCCTGAAGGGACCAGCTCACTCTCGGATTAGTTGACCATGACACTGGCTGAACTTCAAGTGGAAGAGAAGCAAGTCCTAACGGCACGGTAGAAGATCAGTGAGCTCGAGGCCCTCCTCAAGGAAAATTCCAAGAAGGTTGTTGCTCTGCAGAAAGAGATAGAGGAGGGAAAATAGGAGAAGGCACAGCAAGAGAAGACTATTAGAGATATCACGAATCAGATAAAGGGAAATATTACTCTTCTGGATGCTCGACGCTTGATTTGGACCGATATTATTATGGAAGTGAAGAAGCATTGGGTTTTCTTAACTATCATTGAAGAAAAGAGGGCTGCAGTGCGCCTATTCAAAAGAACACTTCACGAAGGGAATATTGATGCCTCAACTAGGGTCGAAAATGCCAAAAGGTATATTTCTCTCTTAAATGATTTAAGTTCAGAAGATTTGGTTAAGCGAGGAATTAAGAGCAGGTTTAAAGAAGCGTCAGAATGTCAGAAAGTGATAGAAAATGAGTTTGCATATAGCTTTGCATTGAATAGTTTGGAAAAGGTGGCGACCAGTTTAGAACAGTTCGAAACAGATTGGACAGAGCTAACACTCGCCTACCTCCCATCATGCTAGGAGCCTTCAAATGCAGTTTTACAACCATTACCAGTATATGAATGCCGACTGACAGAAGAAATCAATCGAATTGACCTACCTTTTGAGAAGTCTGCCCGACTTAAGGCTAAAACTATAGTTTCAGTACTCAGCAAAGAGTTCTTGCTTCTTCATCACATAAAATACAAGATACCCACTCAAGCGAGCTATGTTGAACTGACTGAAGTTTACATTTGGGCTGAAGCTTTCACCGCAATACCTGAGCCTGCAGTCGACCCTTGGATGAGATGTACAAGTCATGTGAGTTCTTTAGCCAGCTCTTCTGCAACCATAGTACCGCCTGATTTAGCCACCGCCTTGACTCTTTCCCACCACTAAAAGTTTTCAACTCATGATTGGGCCCGCGTGGCCTCTTGTTTTATTTTTACTTTTTACTTTCAATATTCGAGTGAGATTCATATTTCACTCTCGCAAATTTTACTTTCTGTTAGACAGTTGTGATGTTTTCTTTAGAAACAGCCATGAGCACGAATTGTAAAATGATGGGAAGTGTTTTTACCTCATCATAAATTTTGATGTTTTGATTAGGACTTGAAACCGCATACTAGCACGCAGAAAATATATTTTCCCAAAATATCTTTCCGCATATGATAATTTTGAAAAGGCTATAAAAGCAGTAAGCAGGGATAGAACAATGGTTCCAGATTTTTCAAAGAACTCACTAGAAAGGACTCTGTATGTATTTTGTCTGAGTTTTGATATTAATATTGAAGATCCCGTTGGGATTCAGTGATAAGGATTTTTGTTGATATTGGGGATTCAGATCAAAATGATCCACAGTTTGTAGCTCTTCCTTATGTTTTGCAATACAAATGTTCATTTCATCTATCTCCATATTTCTCATATCTATGTTCTGGAATGCGAGTGCTCATATGTTTAAATGTGGATTTATTGTAATAGATACTCATATTTACTCATGTCTAGTACTTTAAATATGGCTCAGGCAGGATATTCTGTTTCACTCTTCACCTCTTACATCGTTCCTCTGATGTTACCTATAATGGATATTTGTCTTTGAAGTTGTTCTCATATACGGATTCTTATCAATGTATAGGCCTAGTATATGTGGATTTTTCCTCTGGATAAGATACTATTATAGTTAATATTCACTACATTTTCTTACACAGCCATCATCTACCTTTCATTGATATTTGTGAGTCATTTCAGAATTCAGCCCCCTCTACAACGTTCTGTCTTAAATCTGTCGAATACATTTACATATTGAAGTTCGTACTCTGTTTCTACAGTCTTATGGTTGTTGTGTTTTACTTTGGAGTCTTGGTTCCATTTTCATCAAATCATTCATCCAAGTGATTATAGCATGAGAGCCTTGTCATGTCAACTCCTATCAATTGAATCATATGCTCCTTGTAGTTAAGATGTCCTAGGCACTGGTCTTTATACAACTCAAGACTGTCTTTAGGAGTGACAATAGGTTCCATGACAGATGATGAGTAAATTAGTAGGTTATTGGAGTTGTTGATATATATGCCTTACTGCAAGGAGGAGGAGGTCAAGTTTCAAAGATTCAACAATGGGATGCTATTAGCATATAGAGACAATATTTAGTTCGATGCGCCTAGATCACTAGAAGAGGTCATTTGAAAGCTAAAACATTTTTATGAGAAATCAAACTGCAAAGTTGAGCCTAAGCGTGATTTTAAAGGAAAATACAAATATAAAGGAAGATGGCCACCAAAGCAGGGAATTCCCCAAGATGTAGGTGAGAAAGAAAATTTGTTTCCTTACAAGAAGTTCAATATAGTTGAGAAGGGACATGGATCGTAGCTGAGAGAGTAGAAGACTAGAGCTGATGGTAGATCACTGTTGTAGTGTTGAATATATGGAAAGGATCATCGCAAGAAGGATTGTCTGTGTCTCAGGGTGGTAGACCCCATATCTATAGTGCACAAGAGGTGTAGACAGTTGGGGATGTCGGTCATAGCATTCCTAGGATTTATGGAGCTATGGAAAATAGGTAGGCAGATCACCAGGAATCTATCAATGAGATGGGCGGTAAGCTTTGTGATCAAGTTATTTCTATGTTGATTGATCATATATCTAATTATAATTATGTTAATCTTGACCTGGTGGATAAGTGTGACTTGAGAAAATAAGTTCATGCATAATGTTGGTTGGTATATTTGGCTACGGGTACAAATAAGAGAGTTCACCATTGTGTAACAACTTGTACATTTGAGTTAAATGGTATGCCTATAATAACACATTTGAATGTACTTCCATTGGGATCGTATAGCATGCTTTTGGGTATAGATTAGATGTACCATCATAGGACCAAATTGGATTGTTATGACAAGCCCATTGAGTGCATGTATGATAATGGATAAAATTGAATTCAGCAGGGAAAGAAGAATCCTACATCAATGAGGATGGTCACCGCTATGGAGGCCAATTGGAGTTACAGAAAATGTTGTGCGATGTTTGCAGTGCATGTTTCTAGTGATAAGGGTAAGGGTGTTGAGGATGAAGAAATATTCCAAAGGTATCATGTATTGCAATAGTTTCATGATGTGTTTCTAGCAAATATTCCAGAGCTACCTCCTCACAAGAAAGTGGATTTTTCTATTGAATAGGTGCCAGGAGCACCACCAGCATCGAAGGCACCTTATAGGATGATTACACCAGATTTAGTTGAGTTGAAGTTTCAGATGAAGGAAATGCTTGAAAAAGGATACATTAACGTTGGGTATGTGTTGCATTCTTTCCGTGACTAGCCCCACGCACTGTACGTTGCGTCGGGTGCAGTAGGGGGGTCACAAGGGGGGAGGCAGCCCCCACTGTTGGGGTCCGAGGCAGCGCCCCGGCAAAAAAAATTTTGGTGTGTGAACCCACTCATAGGTGGACTCACCCATGTTTTGTGCATGATTTTGCACATGTTTTTGGGGTACGATGGTTTTTGGCCCCTGGTATTTTGTAGATCCGGTCAAGGGAACTATGGTTATGTTCTAATCCAGGTTTAATGGATTGGGGTTTATGTATGCTTCGACATGTATATATATGTGTTGTAACACTAAAAGGAATATAATGAAAAATCAAGCTGGTCGTCCCGATTTGGGATCCAGGGGAAAATCTCTGTGTTTATCTATTTTATGTTTTATGATCTCGCTATTGTTTATTTTTTGTTATAAGATCCGTGTGTAGATAATTTATATTTGGGGTTAAAACCTACATTTGGTATTGGAGTTGTTTCGGCTTCAAGGGGACGCCTGCTGCAAAGGACTTTTTTACTTTCAGCAGGCACTGGGTGAGCCTGTGGGTGGAGGATCTGCAGGATCGATTCTTGCAGTGAAAGAAGATGGCGAGCGGTGGAAAGATAGAGATCGAGAAATTTAATGGTCAGAGTTTTAAGTTGTGGAAGCTCAAGATGGAGGATCTGCTGGTGGATAAAGATCAGTGGATCATGGTAGATCTAGGTAATAAACCAACGATAATATCAGATGAAGACTGGAAGAAGCTGGATCAGAAGGCAAAGAGCACAATACGATTGTGTGTCTTAGATTCAGTATTGTTGAATGTATCTGGGGAAGCTACGACGAAGAATTTGTGGGAAAAACTTGGAACTTTGTACCAATCTAAGTCTCTGGTGAATAAGTTGTTCCTATGGAAAAATCTGTATAACCTGAGGATGAAGGATGGAGATACAGTGGCAGAACATTTCGATTGAATTCTTGTGGTAATTCGATTTGAGTTCGGCCATTAAATACGGAATAGTGAGAAAGCCATTTTCGTTCTAAAGTTTGTGGGACGATTAAGACATGGTGGTAGCAGTGCAACTATATTGAATTTTGATGACATTGTCTCATCGTTGTTGTCGGAGAAATGAGATGGAGAAATATGGAGAGGCCGAATGGAGATGTATACGTACGAGGAAGGTCCCAGAACAGAAACAAGAATAAGGTTTCGAGTGGGAGATCTAAATCTCCTGGAAAGTTTGTAAAGGTGTGTTGGAAATGCGGAAAGGAAGGGCACTACAAAAAGGACTGCAGATCTAAAGCTCCTGAGAAAGGAAAGGGATCTGATGATGCTCCTTCTGTAGAGGCAAAAAGCACCTCGGATGAAGGTGGGGATGTGTATTTGGCTTCTTCTTCAAATACACATGTAGATCATGTGTCATGGTTGATTGACTCAGGTGCATCCTTTCACTTCACTCCCCATAGGGAGTGGTTCTGCGAGTATGAGAAATATGATGGTGGTGATGTCTTCCTAGGGGATGATAGGAAGGCCAGAATCATCGGACGTGGAAAGGTCAAGCTGAAGCTGCACGGTGGAAGGATTAGAACACTTCTGGTGTTCAGCATATTCACACGTGGAGAGAGCCCTGATTTACGCCAAGCAAGACTATTTATGTAGGTGTAAACGGTGTTCGAAAGATTCTGCCAATGTATGGTTGGGGGAGCACTCGTGTGTCTTGAGGAATTCGAATTGGAACTACTCCATTACAAGCTACAAGGTAGCACTGTTATTGATGGGTGTAACAATTATGTGGTTCCTGAAAGTGGAGCGGAAAGCCTAGTTGTCTCTGGAGAAAAGACCATGCTATGGCATCAAAGGCTTGGACATATTGGAGAGAAGGGCCTTCGGATACTGCATAGAAATGGTATGGTAGAAGGTATGTTTAATTTCTCTCTGGATTTCGATTTCTGTGAACATTGTGTATATGGGAAGCAGAATCGGGTGAGTTTTCCTTTTGGTGCTAAGAGGGCAAACAAGATATTAGAACTTGTGCATAGTGATGTGTTTGGACCTGTGTCAGTTCCATCACTGGGAAAGTATGTGTACTATGTTTCATTCATATATGACTTCTCAAGGAATACATGGATATATTTCTTGAGGAAGAAATCTGAATTCTTTGACAAATTTAAAGAATTTAAGGCTCTGGTGGAAAACCAGACAGAGAAGAAGATAAAGGCATTGAGGACAGATAATGGTGGGGAGTTCTGCAAGAAGGAATTTGAAGAGTTCTGTAAGAAGTGTGGTATAGCACGGCAGAAGACTACTCCATACACACCTCGGCAAAATGGAGTTGCAGAAAGAATGAATAGAACACTGATGGAAAAGGCAAGAAGCATGCTCAGTGGTACCGGGTTAGGACAAGAATTCTGGGCAGAGGCAGTGGAGACTGCATGTTACTTAGTTAACAGATCACCTTCATGAGCGTTGGAGGATAAGACTCCACATGAGGTATGGACTGGTAAGAAACCCTCTCTTTCACATTTAAGGGTATTTGGATGTGATGCATATGTACATGTTCCAAAGGAGAAAAGGACCAAGTTGGATAATAAATCTGAAAGGTGCATCTTTATTGGGTATAAGGATGGTTTAAAGGGTTACAAGCTTTGGAACCGAGAAACAAGGAAGGTTGTGTACAGCCGAGATGTGGTGTTTAGGGAAGTGAAAGATGTTGTTAAACATGAATTCCTACCAAAGGAACCTGAGAAGATAGAGTTTGAGCTAAAGGAGGATGAATCAGACTCTACAACAGAAGAAGACTCAGAAGATGAAGAGCCACAAACTCCATCTTTGAGAAGATCAGTTCGGGAAAGAAGGCAACCAGAAAGGTATAGTCCATCTTCTTTCTGTTCATGTTTTTCCTTAACTATAACTGATGATGAACCCATAACCGTCAAGGAGGCAGTAGATTCAGAGGATGGAAAACTCTGGAAGGAGGCCATGGTTGATGAAATGGCATCCTTGCACAAAAACAATGCATGGGATCTGGTGGAGTTGTCGGCTGGAAGGAAGCCCATCGAGAGAAAATGGGTGTTTAAAACGAAGATGAATGTAGAAGGCAAGGTGGAGAAATACAAAGCTCGGTTGGTAGCAAAGGTTATTCCTAGGTGCTGGGAATTGATTTTGGTGATATTTTTTCTCCTGTTGCCAAGGTTACTTCTATTAGATTACTTTTATCTGTTGCTGCTGCATTTGATTTTGAGATAGAACAGATGGATGTGAGGACATCATTTCTTCATGGGGATCTAGAAGAGAAGATCTACATGAAGCAACTTGAAGGCTTTATGGTGAAGGGTAAGAAAGAACTAGTATGCAGGTTGAAGAAGTCTCTGTATGGGTTAAAACAATCACCAAGGACGTGGTATCAGAAATTTGATACCTATATACGGGGACTTGGCTTCACCAGAAGCAAGGAGGATCACTGTGTTTATTTTAAATTAATTGGTGACCGTGTTATTTATTTGGTCTTGTATGTGGATGATATGTTGTTGTTTGGAAATGACAAAGAAATTATCCAAGATTTGAAGACCCAACTGTTCTCCAAATTCGACATGAAGGATCTGGGTGCTGCAAACTATATTTTGGGCATGGAAATTAAGAGAGATCGGGGAAAGAGGAAGCTCTGGTTAAACCAGAGGAAGTATGTCGAGACTATATTGCAGAGGTTCAATATGCAGGATAGTAAACCGGTGAATGTTCCTATTCCTGTAGGTGTAAAGCTGTCTGCTGAACAGTGTCCCAAGACACAAGAAGAGGAGGAGTATATGTCCCGTGTTCCATATGCAAGTGCAGTGGGTAGCCTGATGTATGCAATGGTCTGTACTAGACCAGACATTGCACATGCAGTGGGAGTATTGAGCAGGTTTATGTCAAACCCAGGGAAGGAGCATTGGACAGTAGTGAAGCGGGTTTTCAGATATTTACGTGGCACTAGTGATTATGGCTTGTGCTACCAGGGAAGACCAGGATTGGAAAGAATGTTGGACATTCATGGTTTTGTTGATGCAGACTGGGCTGGAGATCTGGACCAAAGAAGATCTACAATTGGGTATGTGTTTAGCCTATTTGGAGGCGCAGTCAGTTGGATGAGTAAAAGACAGTCTGTAGTGGCTCTTTCAACTACAGAGGCAGAATACATAGCAGCCACTCATGCAAGCAAGGAAGCAGTTTGGTTGCAGAGATTGTGTTCAAGTATGGGGTTGGTGCAGCAAGCTATAAGGATAGAATGTGATAGCCAAAGTGCAATTTTCTTGGCTAAGAACCCTGCTTATCATTCAAAGACAAAGCACATTGATGTTCAATATCACTTTGTTAGAAATATGGTTGAGGCTAAAAGGGTGTTGCTGGTAAAGGTGGACACTTTGAAGAATGTTGCAGATGCATTGACAAAGTCTGTGAGCACTCAGAAGTTCTCTTGGTGTAGAGAAACAATGGGTGTTGAAGATTGGCCCAATGACTAAGCACTCCTGTGGCCCCCTGTGGAAATAAAACAACAAGTGGGAGAATGTTGGGTATGTGTTATATTCTTTCCATGACTAGCCCCACACGTTGTACGTTGCGCCAGGCGCAGCAGGGGGGTCACAAGGGGGGAGGCAACCCCCACTGTTGGGGTCCGAGGCAACGCCCCGGCGAAAATGTTTTTGGTGTGCGGACCCACCCATGTTTTGTGCATGAATTTGCACATGGTTTTGGGGTACGATAGTTTTTCGACCCCTGGTATTTTGTATATCCGGTCAAGGGAACTACGGTTATGTTCTAATCCAGGGTTAATGGTTGGGGTTTATGTATGATTTGACATGTATATATATGTGTGTTGTAACACTAAAAGACATAATGAAAAATCATTTGGTCGTCCCAATTTGGGATTCGGGGGCATCCTTGTGTTTATGTTGTTTTATGTTTTATGCTCTCGCTATTGTTTATTTTACGGTATAAGATTAGGTGTGTAGATAATTTATTGGGGTTAAAACCTACAATTAAGTCGAGTGTATTGCCTTGGGGTGCACTGTTTTTTTTACAAATAATAAGGATGGTACTCTCGAGGTATGCAATTGATTATAGGCAACTAAACAAAGTGGCAGTCGAAACAGGTATCCATTGTTTTTGGATTGATGACTTTCTTGATTAGTTGAAGGGAGTGGCGAGTGTTCTCTAAGTTCGACTTGAGATTGGGATATCGGCGGTATTCATCAAAGAAGAAGAAATCTCTGAGACCACATTTACAGGACCAGGTATGGGAATTATGAGTTTGTTGTAGTTCTGTTCGGTTTGACTAATGCCCCATGTACATTTATGTGCTAGATGAATAGTTTTTTGTGTCCTTATCTCGAAAAGTTTGTTATCATATTCATTGATGGCATCTTGGTATGTTCTAATAATGAGGAAGAGCATCTTGAGCATTTAGAAATAGTCAAGTTGCTTAGAGAGCATCAGTTGTATGCTAAGCTTAGCAAATGAATTTTCTTCCAGACTGAGGTTCACTACTTGGGACATGGTGTTTCGAAGGAAGGCATAGCAGTAGATCCAGAATAGATAAGAGCCATCATGGAGTGGGAAGATCCTAGGAATGTGGAGGAAGTCAGATGATTTATGGGATTAGTAGGTTACTACAAGAGGTTCATCTAGAGATTCTCACTTATTCCATATCTTGTTACATCTTTGTAGAGGAAAAGTAAGATTTTTTAATGGATAGAAGAATGTCCAACTAGTTTTGAGTGGTTGAAGCAGTTGTTGACCAATGCTCCAATTCTTATGATTGAAAATCCGTGTAAATAATTCGTGGTGTGTACATATGCTTGTAAAAGAGGACTTGGTAGAATCATTATGCAGGAGGGATAGGTGGTATGCTATGAGTCCAAGAAATTGAATGAGCATGAATAGAACTATGTGACTCATGATATTGAGTTGGTAGTTATAATTCACGTGTTGAAAATGTGGAGGAATTATCTTCTTGGCAGGAGATTTGTATTGTTGATTTTTATTGATCACGGTGGTTGCGATATTTATTTGAACAATTGAATATGAATGCAAACAATCTTTATAGTTTGTCCACCCTTAAATCATTGAATTCGAGATCGAGACTTCGTCAAGGGAAATGAGAACAAGGTTACAAATGCTCTCAGCGAGAAAGTACAGGTGAATCATATAGAACTATGAGCTCCTATGGGACATATTTACAAGATCAGATCTTATGGGAAGGAAAATAGGATAACAGGTATGCGGAGCTCAGGAACAGGTTACAATAGAGAGTACGGTGTAGGAGCGAGTCTGGGTGATCAGGATGCAAACTATTGTCTCACAGCAGATGGTTTGGTGAGATTTAGGGACATGATTTATGTGTCGGATGATAGTGAGCTCACAAATCTTATCTTGAGTGAATTTCATGTCAAGCCATACTCGGGTCACCCACGATATCAGAAGACATTGACGACGGTGAAGAAGTTCTACTATTGGTCAAATCTGAAGAGGGATGCGGCAGAGGTTGAATATTTGGAATAGGAGATGCAAGTTATAAATAAGAATCTAAAGGCAACACAAGATAGGCAGAAAATTTATGCAAACCATCATAGGTAATGTAAGGAGTTTCAAGTTGGGGAGCATGTTTATTTGCGCATCAAACCTAAGAAGATATCCTTGAGGATTGGATCATGTGCCAAGTTGGCACCACAATATTGTGGGCTTTTTGAGATCCTTGAGATGATTGGACCAGTGGCCTCTTGACCTGCACTGCCTCCAACAATGAAATTCCATCTTGTTTTACATGTTTCATTTCTTAAAAGTTATATAAACGATATTTATCATGTTATTGATTGGTTTTTATTGTAGGTGGAGCAATAAGGAGAATTCCAGTCAGAACATCAATGCATATTGCAGTGGAAACAACTCATGCTCAGGAACATAGCCATAGAGCAAGTTAAAATGCAGTGGAAGCAATTTGGGCCCAAAGAAACTGTTAGTGTCAGTCTTTGCAGCCTTCCTCCAATGATCAAACATGCTCTTAAAAAGTGATTTTAAGGTGTCAAGGTCAAATTTTGTCATTTCAGTGAGTTTTCAAGTAAAATTTGGTCACTAGGTATTAGGTCTAGGGTTTGTTTTCATTCCTTTCAAAGTTGTCCAAATTTTGGTCCATGTCACCATTCAGCTGATTTTACCATCATT
Organism: Pinus albicaulis; assembly: GCA_034641835.2. Classification (NCBI taxonomy): domain Eukaryota; kingdom Viridiplantae; phylum Streptophyta; class Pinopsida; order Pinales; family Pinaceae; genus Pinus; species Pinus albicaulis. The sequence continues at coordinate 1,935,003,770 of CM076575.1, forward strand.
CAAAGGGTTTTCATCATCATGTCAGGTTCCAATGGGTCATTTTACACCTTGTTCATGCTTCAGTTGTGCCTAGGTAAGGTTCATTTCCCTCTCCTAGGGTTTTGGAGGTAATCTCTCTTGGATGGTCAAATCATCAGCAAAACTTGTATCCTGATGTTCATACACCTTCCCCTATCCTTAATGTACCCTATTAAACACTTCCCATCACTGAGATCCCCCAAATTCCTCATTTTCGCACAAACCTTAGTTTCTTGCTACAACTTGGCAATTTTCTAGGCTAGGCTTGTGTTTTTCCCATTTGGACCCCTTCCCCTCACTCAATCTCTGAAATTCCACTTTCCCCTGCTTCCTAACATCCCTCCCTATTTCCAAAAATTTTCTCAAGAATTTAGAAGCCCCTTATCCCCTTCATTTCGCTTCATTTTGACAAATCCCTTGTTCCATACATCGGGATATGTTTTACTCCAATGATGTTTATGAGCAATAAAAGACGAATTTGGGAAAAATGAGAGATTATTTTGTCCAAAATAAGCCAAGGAAGAAAAACCTCCTTCAATTTTTACACAGGTGTCATGGTTTTAGAGAAATGTCAAAAATACAGTTGCCTCAGGAGAATTGATGCACATCTGAAGTGACCTTGGGAAAATCAAGATTTATCCTATCTTATTTGGCCAAATGACTTTCTTAATGAGTCAAATGATAACTAGACATAAATATATTTCCAATGAGCTATCATGAGCTCAATTTTAAGTTGAGGAAGACCTTCAAAAGTTGATCGCAATGGGAAGACTTCGCCTTGAGGCAAATTTCTATTGTAACATTTTTACCAGCCTGGAGACGGATTTTAGAAAGTGTTTCAAATGAACTCAAATTGAAAATCTAAATATGCTAAAAGTAGACTCAACAATATTTCCAACGAGCTATCTCACCCACTCGGGACACGATATGGCCTCCAAAAGTCTCCTGCAAAAAGGCTTGACGCATTGAGATGGCGCGGTGCATTGGGCAGCCCTCTACAGTGTAAAAAATGAACTGGCGTGACACATTGAGATGGCGCTGCGCATTGGGCTAAAAATACTGAAATCAATTCAAATCTTCCTCCAAAAGCTCAAAAATTTCAAATTCTTCATTCCACAACTAATTTAACATCTCCATATTGCCAATGTATGAGTTTCCATCAGTGCTTATGGTGTTTCAATAGGTGAAGAAAATTCAAACCCTATTTTCTTGCTCAAGAATTGTTTCCTTAGGGTTTAGAGTGTGGTTATTATGCCATCACTCCGACATCCTTTTATTTCCTCACTGTTTTTCTAGTCCCATCAACACATTTCCCTATCCCTTATATCCCTAAGTTCACTCATTCCCTATCCCAAATTTCCATTGTCCCATCCTAATTACAAATTTTCCAAACCCCCAAGGCTATCCCAAGAAACCTAGTGACTGTCCCTAAACTCTTTAATTGGAATAATATTCCATCATTTACCCTACCCTTTCCCTCCATAGTCCCTTACTTATTATCACATATTTGGCAACAAAACCAAAGACACCAAACTCCTCATATTCATCCAAGACAATATAGACTTTGGAAATCATGGAAACATATACCTCTTATGACCGAGACGGTGACTCCACAACTGAATTGCATGCACCAAGGAGACCAAAAGCTGTTAGAGAAAGCTAACAAAGAAAATAAAATTTTGAGGCACATGAAGAATCATTATTGGGCAAGAAATCATGTTTGCAAGGCACGAATCAAGATCCTGAAGGCTAAGTTGAAGAGGGCATTAAGGCATCGAAAAAGGCAAGATAGACTTCAAATTTTTTCCGAAGCTTCCTTGGCCCAACATAGCACATAATGGAGGACACTCAGCCCAAATTTCAAGAAATTTGGGACACATTTTGCAAATTTTGTTTTTTTTTTTTTGGCCTAAACAAAGATTTTTTAGCCTGACGCGTCGCGCCACTTGGCGCGCTCTTATGATTGGGAGATCCTCTTGGGTAAAATTTTTATTTTTTGATTTTTCATGAGAATTTATGCATGCCTACCCATTACCCAGAGATTTTGACAAGTTTTGGGTTGCCGGAAGGGTCAAAAACACCCTAAAAATGACCTTTCTGCCCCTTTTTGGAAACACAGGAAGCAGTGTTGGGAAAAATCATTTTTGGAGGGGACAATGGACACCAAATTCAAAAATTCCACTTGGGTTGGAAAGTAAACAGGCAGAGCTTTCCAACGAGCTATCCTATGCTCAATTTTGACACAAAGAAGGCCTTCAAACTTGGCTCCAAAGTGGCGCAACACATAGAGATTTCAGGCGCGGCGCATTGGGGATTTTTGCTGAGTTTTGACTCAGTAACTCTGTTTTTCGCCTAGTTTTGGATAGTTTGACTTTCTTACTTCCAAATGTAAAACTCTTGATGTAATTTGATGTAATTTTATGGGTCTTGATGTAATTTTGTCAAATTTTTACTCATGGAAGTAGATTCATCCATCAAAAAGTGAATTGCAACTGAATGAATCAGTTTCCTATCTTATAGAGGCAAGCTGTTCCACTACCTATTTTCTAGTTATTAGTTTAGATCTTGTTGAAATAGATCCTAAACTAGTGAGCTCGACCCCTAGAGGCATGGGGATAAGTTATGCTTGTCTATATCTTTTATTTTTTCAGTCATTTGCATGGTTGGACACTTGGGATTGCTTTGAGCTTCATTGTACATTTCATCTCTGCATTTTGGCAAAGGAATAGACCAGGGTTTGCAGCACTCTTTGGGATCCATGTGGCTCTTTGTTTTGATGATGTGTTTCTCTCTGTGATTGTAAGTTTACTGATGTTTCATGTGTATCATCTTCCTTTTTATTTCTTCTTAAATTAAACAAACAAGTAATAAAGGTGGAATTCATTAGATTTGTAGTGCTCTACCTTGAGTTTTGTTTAATTTTCTATGTTTTCAACTGTCTGAAGAGGATTCCTGAAAGCCTATTTCCCTCTTCAACTCCTCACTGGTGTGAGCTATCCATTTCATTCAAATTTGAAGCGTCAAAACAATTGCCTTTCTTGCCCCATTCAGCTCTCTGCAAAACTGATCATTTCCCAGACCCAAAATCTGTCCTTCCCTTTGATCCAAAAAAAACCTTTAAAATCAAATCAAACTCTTTTACATATATACCTAGCCTAAAATCAGCCTTTTTCAAGTCATCTCAAGCCTCACTAATCATTTTTGCTGAGATTGATCCAGAGAGAGCCCTCTCCTGATCTGGTAGGGCTAGCTACCAGATTAAGCGTGGTTTGATGTTACCCTAGACTCTGCCTTCCTTCAGCCTGAGGTAGATTTAGGCGATAACAGAAACTACATGGGAGATGACTGATTATATGCGGTCTATGTATCCTTCTTCTTTTTTCCAGTTGGGACAAATTATTTTTGGTATTTGTACATATTTATTTATGGTTTCTATTGTAAATACCGCCATGAGCTAAGTTATAAAGCTCCAATAAGAGGTATGGTTATTATATTGTCATGGTGTCATTTGAGAAGGATATTCATTGTAAATATTGCATCGAGCTAAGTTATAAAGCTCCATGAGAAATATTTTTTCTTTTCAGCGGCTTTGCTAGATATAGGTGTGTCTTAACACCAAGGATGGTGTTCCCCAAGGGGAGGGTTCTGTAACAAACCCGGGTTAAAATTTCATGTAATAAAATCTAATAAAGGCAAAAATAGGACCACATTTTAGGGACACTTATTCCAAGATGAATGTTGGGCAAAGATATCCTAGTCGGAATCACTCTATGTGTTTATGGCTAAAGGGAAATTGGAAAAGGAAATTACTAAGACATTAAAGAGGAGAACAGTATTTTTTCACAATTATTTATGAAAATAAAGGAAATTAGGAGAAAAGGAAGGTGAAAGGTCAAAGGTTGCATGTGAGGATGGAATTGAAGGAAAATAATGGAAAATGAAGAAAATAGTTGCCTCATTGATAAAAAGGCTTCTAAGGATCAATTCATACCTTTTTTCAATGTAGCTTTTGTCAGTTCAGTTTTGGAGCTCTCTCTCACACGCTCTTGGACACTTAGAGTTTTCTTGGAGCATTTAAAAATTGGACCAAGAAAAGGAAAAACAATAAAAGGAAGGATGAGGGAAGGAAAGGCAAGAAAATATCAAGCAAGGAAGAATACGATCAAGCAACCTCAGTAGTGATACTTGCAATTAATAGATTGCATGTACAATTTCCTAGCTATTTTTGACATGCATGGTATTTCCATGTTGGTATTTGGTTCTTTTGTTATTGATAGCATGATTTTTCAGGGTTTTGAAAATGGTTTCCAGCCTTTCCTTGAATTTTTCCGGATAGCCATGGTGTGATGGGATTATTCTTGGTTTGAGATTTAGAATTGTTGGATGGTTTCAGAAGCTGGGGCAAAGGTGGTCTTAGGTTCATTCCCAAAGGCCTAGGAATCCCTTGATCAGTTTTGGCGGGATACAGGGTAAATCCTAAGGGTGGTGTCTCGGTAAGGACCTAGTGATCCGATTTGGATTGTGGTAAAGCCTAGAGACAAGGAGACAGAAAATTCCTCAAGGATGGTGATGAGATATAGAGGCATTCCAAGCTCAGTTCAGTTTTGTGATCTTAGTGTCAGTTTAGGTGAGATCACGGTATGGTGACGTCGGAGGTGGTTTAACCTCTGGATTCCCTTGGTTGTTTTTGGATTTTTTTATCCATGAGATCCAACATTCATTCTTGGAATATGGCATGGGGGTGACTGGATAAAAGAAATATTTGTTTCAACCATATCTATGGTCAGGTGGTACGTGTAAGTCCCAAACCTAGTTGGTTCTTGCCCATGTATAGTGATACCTAAGTTATCTTGATTTTGTACTTGTATTTATGTGGCTTTAATGGATGGTATCTTATGTTTATTTCTATGGCTATATGCTAGTTATAAGCATGGTTATGTGATTGGTTCTAGTCATGGTTCATTTCATGTTTTTACTTGTAACTAAAAGGATAATGGATGCAAGATCTAATTAATGATAAGAAAACTAATGGAAAGACAAATAATAAGATAGGATGGTGATCCTTCTTAATATGTTTCATTTGAATTTTCATCCCCTTATGTTCATTCTTGTATTAATGACCTATAGATCGGATTGTTTCCAATTGTTTGACATAATTTCAGTCCTGGTTTGGGATGGAAACCTAGCTCTGGAGTCATTTTTTGGTTTACAAGCATTATCCTTGTGTAATTTATGATTTCTAAAATTTACAGGGATTTCTGGGAAGAGTTCTAGCCACAACCCTGGAATCTAGCCTTAAAATTGGTAGTCGTTGGCACAACACTAAGCAATTTAGTCCACAGTCACACTGACACGGGCTTATGCATGTTTCTAGTAGGTTCCATTTGCACTGAGGCCTTGGCAAGGGTGAAACTGGGGGTAAAACCCAAGTAAAATTAAGGGTGACCTCAGGGATGTGAGGGGAGGTGTGTGTTAGAGCCTACTTGGCATGACACTCACTTGTGTTGTGAGTGGGGATCTTATGGAACTCACACCACTTTCATGTGTCCTTCTTTTTCTTTGTGGTGTTGCTCTTTTCCTGTGGCTTCATCTGAGGTTGTCCTGGGTCATCCCACCTTGGCTTTGTCCTTTTTTCTACATTTTGGAGGCACCTTCCCTTGATTTCGATTCGCATATCCAAAACCTCGCTTATTCTATTTAAATTTCTGCTCAATCTTGGCAGCATATCGGTATGTTGCACCAAGCGAGGAGATATCGAGGAACTCCGTTTACTCCTGAATATATTTTTGCGAACAACTACAGTACTTGAGCACCAATTGTTTCTCCAAATATTTAATACCAAAATTTGTGCACAGGGTATGGAAAAAATTCGTCAGCTCATGCACATATTGATTCCTTTACTGTCACAGCGTAGTCCATTGTATGTACTTGTACTCATAGCTCCCCAAGGGGTAATATTTTTCCCTTATGGCATCTTGGAAAGAATTCCAAGGAGTGCGGCTTAAAACAATGAGGGTTCTCTCTCGTCCCTCTGTTCGCAGTAGGTTTCCCACTAGTCCTTGACATGGGGGGAAACTTTGAGGAGTGTAAAAGTAATATTTTCCCTATTGAAAAAACCATGAAATGAAAAATATCCTTCCAAAAAATTTGACCATCTATCTACAACATCTGCATCTATCTGGCCTTCGAATATGGGAATGTCAAAGTTGACTTGTACCTTGAAGGGAGTGGCACCTACAAAGTTACTATCGGATGAAGATGTGTCGCATGTGGGCATCCGCGAAAGGATCTCAGAAAATTTGTCCATCATCACGTTCCTTTGTCACTCGATGGATTCTTTGAGCAATATTTTGAAAGGATCTCCTGCTACCTCATCTTTATTTTCTTCCACCATGGGAAGTGGTCGAGGTTTTCAAGCCCTAACTCCTTATACCTTGACCTTGTTGGGGACATGCAAAGAAACAAAAAAAAAAGAGAAAACCGCTATGATACCACTAATCTGAACTTAAACAGGAACACAATAGAATAAAAATATAACCATAAATACAAATATCTAGCAGAAATAACACTTCATTTCATTAATATCAAAGAACTAAAATATGCTTACAGACAGAATGGAAATAAACTAGTTCGAGCAATGGTAGCTTATCTATGAGAAGAGATGTAGTGGCTACATGCCTATGAATATGTTACAATGAGGCTCAAGGACCTTTTTATTATTGAACAAATAATAAAAACCCTAAACAACCAAAACACTTACCCCATGAGATGGAACGCCAAGAGTTTGTGGGCTCGTTGGGGTTAGTTGGACAGCCAAAGTCCTGGGGTCGTAACTTGGTCATATTATCTCTGTTTGGCAGGTATAATACCTTGTTGGAAATATCTCTCCAAGTATTACAGGATTTTCTAGCACGATCCCACTACAGACCTAAAAAAAAAACATTTAGGAAATAAAAACCACTCGAAAGTTCAGGACCCGAAAAACTACTAAAAGTAGTTAATGTTGCTATAAACTAGGAACCTGATGAAACTAACTAGAGGTCTAGATGGAATATGCGGGTGGCCACCAATATCCACCTGGATCACTCTTCTCTCCTCTAGGTTTCCTCAGGTCCTCTCTACCCTATTTTCTTCCCCCTTTTCCTTTTGAGAAAATTACATTCCCAAGGAGGATTTTGAGCAAGTAACCACCTTTCCCATAATTGTTCCAACTACCTGGGATATGAGCTCTCTCCGCATATCTTTCCAATGTGACTTTTTGATTTAGCTACATATAACAATTATATTTTTAATAAGTTAAACCAACAAACATATATATATATATATATATATATATATATATATATTTGGCCTTCACATGGCCCACAAACCAAGAGTTATTTTTCTTACCAGCATTAAATATATATTTACAAGTTTTTACCAGGGGATACTACATCTCCCCCCCTCCCTTGACAAAAACATCGTCCCGGTGTTTTCTAAGTCCCGAAAACAAGATAGGATAACCTTATTTCATAGTATTTTCATCCTCCCAGGTAGCCTCTTCTGGGATTAAGTGGCTCCACTTCACTTTGACCACATGACATACATTCACAATTAAAAGCCACCATTGTTCTTCCTTAACTAACAATTATTAAATGAGATTCACATAACTTTAATTAATCTATCACTTGCTTGTATATCCTTCTAATTAATAATGTGTTTAGGAACATAAATATGCTTTTTCAACAATTAAAAATGAAACACGTTATGAACATGATTGTGACTAGGTAAGGCTAACTAATAAGCCATGGGCCGAATTCAAACAAGGATCTGAAAGTGAACACAAAATTGCGAGGCTAGTTTTTTACAACCTCTACACTACAAGGTGCTCTTTTTGGGTTTGACCCACACATACACATGATCCCCTACTTTAAAATCTCGATAACTTCACTTTTTATCCGCATAATTATTTTTTCTATCTTGTGTAGCTTTTAGATTCAATCTCACCTCTCATAGTATTTTCCATTTCTTTCAATAAATTAGATCCCAACATTAATTTATCTTCATGACCACTCCTATTAATAGATGTGTTGCACCTACGTCCATATAATACCTCAAATGGAGTAATATTTAGAGAAGCATGATAAGTAATATTGTAAGTGAACTCTACAAATGAAGGTAGTCTTCCCATTTAATCAGTTTTTGCATCAAATACATCCTTATCATGTCTTCAAATACCTAGTTCAATCGTTCATTTTGTCCATCTATTTGAGGATGATTAGTAGTACTGACCTGTATATGCGTACCTAATCTAGTAAAAAAATATTTCCAATAATGCAGATGTCAATTTGACATCCCTGCCAGATATTACCACTTTAGGCACACCATGAAATCTAAAAATTTCTCTCATGAAAATATCAACAATTTGAACTATTTTATAATTAGATTTCATTGGTATAAAATGTGCATACTTAATCATATCTACTACAACCATTATAGAATCATTCTTCCTCTTAGATTTAGGTAAAATAGTAATAAAATCAAGTGTGATGGTCTTCCACTTCCATTCAGGAATGGGTAATGGGTGAAGCAATCCAGGTGGATGTTGATGCTCAAGCTTTACCTGTTGACATTCCAAGCACTTTATTAGATACTTTGCTACTTCCTTTTTCATGCCAAGCCAAAAATAATCTATCTTTTCTCAAGGCATTAATTATTTTTTGATAACTAGGATGAGAAACATAGGGACTTTTACGGTACTCATAAAAAATTAAATATTTAATGCTTAATTGGCTGGGAAGATATATTCTACCCCCTATAATTCAACACATTTTATTCATTTACATTGTATCCCAATTGTTTCTCACTATTGTTCTGACGCCTTGTTTGCTGCCATAGAAATTGATACTCTCGATCTCTTTAAGCAACATATTTTATATGATTAATAAAGTAATTTTTAATCTATTTGAATGAAATTTCATACAAAAAATTTAGTTTTATCCTCAAATAATCTTCCATTTGATTATATTTACCTTTTAGGTGTCTAATGTCAAAATCAAATTCACTCAAAAAGGCAATACATCGTGTTTTTCCTGCATTTAGAGTAGGTTGTTTAAAATAACTAGTTAGACTACTATGATTAGTCATCAATATGAACATATTTCCAAGAATATAGTGCCACCATAATTTTAATGCATGAACCACCACTGTCAATTCCAAATCGTAGACTGAATATTTATGTTCACGTTTTTTTTTTTTTTTTTTTTTTTTTTTTTTTTTTTAATCAGGACTCATAGGCTACAACTTTGCCTTCTAGCATTAGCACTCCTACCCCTTCTTTACAAGCATCTGTGAAGACCATAAATTATGTATTTGTATTTTCAATCCTTAAAATGGGAGTTGTAGTAAGCAAATGTTTCAATTGGTCAAAGTTGCTTGACATTCAGCTATGCACCGAAAAGATTTCCCTTTATTTTGTAAATAGGTAATGGGATAAGCCACTTTGGAAAATCCTTCAATGAAACGATGATAGTACTTATCTGACCCAAAAAAATATCTAATGTCTACTGCATTCTTAGGGATAGGCCATTCCATTATGGTCTTAATCTTCTCAAGATCTACAACTATGCCATCATGTGTGATGATATGGCCTAAATATTGAATATGATCCTTATAAAATTCACATTTTCTATGCTTAGCGTATAGTTGATGCTACCATAAGGTTTGTAATACAATTTTCAAATGTTTCTTATGCTCTTCCACACTTCTAGAATAAATAAGGATATCATCCATAAATATTAATACAAATTTGTCAAGATATTGATGAAATATGCCATTCATGAGCACAAGAATGTTGTTGGGGCCTTAGTAAGCCCAAAATATAAAATGGAAATTAACTTGTAGTGCCCATAGTGAGTTCTAAAATCAATTTTACATATTTCTTCTTCCTTAACTCGAATCTGACGATATCCAAAGCGCAAATTAATTTTGGAGAACATTGTAGTCCCCTTTACCTGATCAAACATGTCATCTATATTGGGTAGTGGGTATTTATTATTAACTTTTAATTTGTTTAATTGTCTATAATAAATGAAAAGTCGAAAGGTACCATATTTATTCCTAACAAAGAGTATAGGATCTCCCCAAGGTGACACACTTAGGTGGGTATAATTATTTTCCAACAACTCATGTAGCTGCATTTTTAGCTCAGTTAGTGCTGGTATTCTCATGTGGTAGGGTGCTCTGGATACTGGATCTTCTCCCAGAATTAGCTCAATAGTAAATTATATGTCTCGTTTAAGACGAAATCATTAGATTTATTTATAAAACACATTAGAAAAATATTGTACAATGGGAAAATTCATTAAAGTTGAAGTATTTTCCTTAGAATTAGTGTGCCCCACATGTAGAACATAAATTTGACACCCCTTTGTAATGCATTTTCCTAGCTAGGATGTTGTAATTGGTCCCAATTTCAGGGGTCTTCTGATTCCCTGGATTTATTGTCTAATCCCTTCCTCATTAAGGAAACAAATAGTTTTGGCTTTACAATTTACAAGAGATCAATGATTTTCAAGCCAGTCCATGCCAATTAAGATGTCATATGACCCTAAGGGAAAAATATTTAAACTTGTGGTTATTGGTTGATCTACAATTACAACAGGACATTTATCTACCATAACTGCCACTCTGCTTTTGGCCCCTGTGACTAACTTCACCAACCATGGAATTTTAAATTTTACTACCTATAACTGACATAATTCTACTATCTTAGGGATTATATAACTTAGGCTAACTCTAGGGTCAATTAGGATAGACACAACATGGTTAAATATTTTACCTTCAACTCCACTATTGTTGGTTGATTTTATGCTTGATGGTCCTCTAATGCAACATTAATCTTGGGAAAGCTCCTTACTACTTCTCATACTATGGATGGTTCTTGGATGTGTGCTTCCTGTTCTATCCTTTTGTGGTAGGGGAAATTTTTAATGTAGTGGTGTTACCCACATCCCCAACAGTAGAATGGGGGTCTTGAAGATTTATTAAACTCAAGTTTATTTGACTCTTTTGTTGTTTTAATTAATCTTAGGTTTTGGCAAAGTTCTGCGAATATTTTTATTATGTTGATTTTTCTATGAGTTGTTTTCCACCCTTAACATTATGGGAGGGATTCTATAATTTTTTGAAATCCAACAAGAAATTGCAGCACCTACAATAGTGTGGTACCAAGAGTTCCAAGCAGTACCTACACTAGTGTGGGACCACAGTTCTTAGCAACACCTACACTGGTGTGGGCTAAATTTGGTGCATGTCTATTTAGTTATCCCTTAATTAAGATGGACAATAAAATGTAATCTAATCTCAAAAACACTTGTAATAGTTAACTGAGTGTGATAAACTCATTTAGCTCATGAATTTCGAGTCTAGGGTAGTTGGTGAGGCATGCAGAGTAATTCTAGTTGTAACAGAGTTCGAAGTGCAGTGGTGCATTAGTTAATGCGGGTTATAATCAGATTAACTCAGTTAAGTGAGTTAAAGCCAGTTGTGCTAGTTGTAACTATTTGATACACTAGTGAGAGATCAAGTGAATTAAATATTATTTAATTCACAATCATTGATCTCACATGCAATTGATGTTTTACTATTATTTGCTTCATGCATGTCAGTTCCAGTGGAGACCCAGTTGAGATCTAGGTCAAAGGAATGTTGACTATCAATTGTAGGATTATTGGGTTGCACCCATGCAACCAAACACCCATTGGATTTCCCATGATCCTTGCGCAGACAAGGGAGGCCAAAATTCCTAAAGAATAGGGATTGCATTCCACATGAATTGTGTAATCAAGGCAGGATCTTTAGAGACTGATAATTTGTTGTGTAACCAGCTCCAAAAAATAGAAGAAAAGAGATATCAACGCCTTAGAAATGAGCCACTTCGAGGGGGCAACCTCAAATAAATTACATAAATGACCAATTCTTGGATGATACAATTTACAAAACCTCATTTCTATATATAGGAGTCCATGTGGCCATAATGTAATCCTAGTGGGCCACAATGTAATCCTAGCCGACCTAACAATAATAATCTAAGGGCACAATAATAACAAAATGGGGGTTACAAGGGTACAATAATAACAATAAAGGGGTTACACTAATAACAATAAGGGACTATATTGGTAATATATGGACCTAACATGCCCCTCTCCTTCAAAAAAGTGTTGTCCTCAACGCTTGAGTAGCTCTGGGTGCTTCTGTATAAAATTCTCATCCTCCCATGTAGAATCTTCAGTGGGTAAGTTCTTCCACTTGATAAGATACTCTAAAATTGATAGCCAAGAAACTACAGTCCGTGTAATTGTGACCAATTTTTACAGCACTCCAATCCAATGCTCAGAGAGAGAGTTATTGAACTTTTCCCACGATCACCTCTTTGAGATGAAATTCGGGAGCCTAAAAAATCACCACCTTCCACAGATCATATCTCCAAAAATATTGCGAATCAAGATCTGAAATTTTTTGACGAGTTTAATTAGGATTTCAGCTTTGCACCCTAAAAATTTCAGCTTCTGAAACTTCTTAGAAAAAATGTTATAGTGAAAATTCCACGATGACCTGTTTGGAGCAGCGAAACCCTAGAATCCAAAGCGCTGATACCAAATGTTGTGTAACCTGCTCCAAAAAATAGAAGAAAAGAGATATCAACGCCTTAGAAATGAGCCACTTCGAGGGGTAAACCTCCAATACATTACATAAATGAGCAATTCTTGGATGATACAATTTACAAAACCTCCTTTCTATATATAGGAGTCCATGTGGCCATAATGTAATCCTAGTGGGCCACAATGTAATCCTAGCCGACCTAACAATAATAATTTAAGGGCACAATAATAACAAAATGGGGGTTAAAAGGGTACAATAATAACAATAAAGGGGTTACACTAATAACAATAAGGGACTATATTGGTAATATAGGGACCTAACATAATTTGTTATGTGTTGGTCATTTTTGTCGAGGAGAGTGTGAGACAATTAGCTGAGTACAAGAGGCTCTTGTGAGAAGAGTTGTATGTAATTGTTTCATGTATCCATGTTGAATATAAAATAGAAGATAGTGGGGTTTTGAGCAGCAATATTTCCTCGAGAAATTATCTGTGTTGTGGTTTGATTGATTCTTCTTTGCTTCATGTGATTGGGAATTGTATTTTTAATTCTACAATTGATTTGTAGAAGTGATTCAGTATCTAGCTTTAGTCCATTGTTAGATCAGATTGAATCCATGATATACATCATTGTTGTATAATTTCTACATCATTTCCTATCTAACAACCTTTTTGTATTATCACCTTTTGTCTTCATCTTTTGATAACAGATTCGTGCCTTGTGTACCACCTCATCCATTGTCTTAGGATTGTCAAATTCTAGTCGATTTTTCAATAAATGTAGGTAGCCTTCTTATAAATCTCTGATTTTGAATTGCAAACTATTGTTCAAACATTAAAAATTTGGAGGCATTATCTTCTTGGCAGGAGATTTGAATTGTTGAGTGACCACAGTGGGTTGAGATATTTGTTTAACCAACCGAACCTGAATGTCAGGAAATCTATATGTTTGGCAACCCTTAGTGATTTTGACTTCGAGATAAGATATATCAAGGGAAAGGAGAACAGGGTTACAGATGCTCTTAGCAGGAAAGTGTTATGAAACCAGCTCCAAAAAATAGAAGAAAAGAGATATCCACGCCTTAGAAATAAGTCATTTCGAGTGGGAAACCTCCTTTACATTACATAAATGAACAATTCTTGGATGATACAAATGAAAAAACCTCCTTTATATATATAGGATTCCATGGGGTCACAATATAATCCTAGCCGACCTAACAATAATAATGTAGGGGCACAATAATAACAATATGGGGGTTACAAGGGTACAACAATAACAATAAGGGGGCTACACTAACAATAACAAGGGACTACACTAGTAATATAGGGACTTAACAAGACCCTCCCCTTCAAAAAGTGTTTTCCCCAACACTTGCGTAGTTCTCAATGCTTCTGTATAAAATTTTCCCATGTTGAATCTTCAATGGGTAAGTTCTTTCACTTGATGATATACTCTGAAATTGATCGATTTCGTAACTATCAAGTTCTTGTTTCCATGACTGGTTTAGGTTCCATTTGATTTTTCCTTCCTCGTCAAGTTTTGGAAATATTGTTTGAACTGGAAGTTTGTCGCCTATAACCTTATTTAAGCACGAAACATGGAAAACTAGATGCACTCAAGAAGAAGCAGGAAGCTCCAATTTGTATGCCATAGTACCAATATTTTGCAACACCTTGTAAGGACCGTAGTACTTTGGTGATAATTTATTATCCTTCTTATCTTGCTTGAGGGACATTTTTTTTTTTTTTTGTAAATTTGGTAGTACCTCACAATTTTCTATTTATAATTGTAAATAAGGTTACAAATTATAAAAATCAAGTATGTGACCTCAACTTGCCCATAGGAAATCAGGTCTGTTGGCCACCTTAAAGCATGAAAAGCAAGCCAAAATTGAAACTGTTTCATTCATCCATGAGCCTCATGAGTTAGCTGACTGATTACACAAGTATCTACATACTGGGGAAAGAAAATATGTTCATACAAAACATAAAATTGCATCTAAAAACCATGAGAAAAATCCAAAAAAACTAGCCATCGGAGGAGTAAACTGGAGCTAGATCCTTCACGGTAGAACCAGGCATATCCACTTGCTGCAACTGCTGAAGTTGTTTCTCCATTCGGCCTACCTAATCATCTATTCGGTTGATTCGATCAGTAGCCTGGTACTGAGTAATTTTGATATGATTCAGCTGGTTCTGCATCCCCTATAGCAATTCCATAATTTGTGGCTCAATCTTGGCTTGAATGGGAGGAAAACTCTGCATAGCCTTGGCTAGAAGGCATTTGACTATCTAGTAAGTATGGCAGTCTGCTAGAACAAAGTGAGATGACCCCGAGTATTACCAAGGTCAGTTATGAAGTTCAGGATCTCTGCTTCCACTTCATTATCTTCACAGTCAGTTTGAATTTCCCATTCCCAACCTCGAATCTCATGGCGAACAGTGGATGAATTACCTATAACATAGTTTGCAATGAGGGTTTCTAGGGCCTCTTGATGTGACTTCCGACCATGTTTCTTAGGACAAGGCTGAGGCTGGACTTGTTGTTTACCTTTACCATACTGAGGACAAGAATGGTGCTTCCCCATGTTGGAGAGTAGCCTATTAAGGAACAAATACAGGCAGGAAAAGATGATTAAGGAGTGTGTATCAGCAATGAAATAACCAGTGGACACCTAATGTGCATAGACGATATGATTGTTGCGAGAACACAGTAATGCTAACCAGAGAACCCAATTCCACAGTGTAAAGCCCTAGACAGAAACAGAGTGCATGAAATGGACAAAGAACAGGGCTACAACAGCTGCCTCCCAATCATCACGAGGAATGTGGACATGCCAGAAAGACTTATGGCCAATATTGATAATAGGGAACAGAAGTCGTTTCCCACCCCAACTGTCAGCAAAGAACGAAAATTCCATAACCGTAACCTAATGAAGGCTCAACAAACTAGAGCAAGACAGAACCCAGCCATGAGAAACAAACGGACGAGCATAAATCAGGATACAAAAACACAGAACCTAGTAGCATCCACTGAAACAAGAACTGAGCGTATCCCCAAATGCCTCATACCCCTGAACAAAGAACTGAAGCAACCCCAAAATAAACCTTCAAATTTTAACCCGCCCAACATCAAGATGCAAACAAAGGAAAACTCTAACCCAACAGCGTCCACTAAAACAAAAATTGAGTGTATCCCCAAACGCCTCATACCCCTGAACAAAGAACTGAAGCAACCCCAAAATAAACCTTCGAATTTTAACCCGCCCAACATTAGGATGCCAACAAAGGGAAACTCTGACCTGAGCCACAACAATAATAGAGAATCCACTAGAAAATGGGCAGGGATCCCGAAAACAGGGTTCTACAAGGCGTAGAAGAGGAGGAGCAGAGCTATAAGGCATCAGCGAATTCCAAAGAAACAGTGGACCTAACATAGCCCTTAAGACATCAACGATGAGGGAATGAAGATACACAAATATGTACCCCAACGGAAACGTTTGGCTGGTAGAGATGGCGTCCAAATTTCTTCGGTGCTGCCTCCGCACTTGCACTATAGAATGAATTTGCATGGCAGAATGAGGAATTCTTTCTAACTTCAAAACATTCTTTTTCCGTTATGACAGCACAGGCTGTCGATCTTGCCAGTTCATAACTCCCAGTTCCATCACACACTTCCATAACAACATTACGATCTGTGCCATCTTATGTTTTAATGACTTGAAATGGTTTATGCAGCCATCTGTCATATCCAATTATGGCGCCCTTGACAAATGCCCACCCCGATCGGGGGTTGCTTGAGGGACATTTGTTTGTATGGTTGTAGCTGTAAAAATACCCAGTCTCCTACATCAAAACTTCTCTCGTTGTGATGTTTATCTGCATGTTGTTTCATTCGATTTTGTGCCAAATTTAGGTTATCCTTTAAGAGTTGGAGAACTTGTTGTTGATGCTCGATGTGATCTTCGACTGCTTGAACCTTAGAATTTTCTCTTAAATAGGATGTGATGGGGGGTGGATGATATCCATAAAGTTCCATAAATGGGGTCATGTTTTTTGCAATATGGATGGAAGTGTTATACCACCATTCAGCCAGAGGTAACCACTTGACCCATTGTGTTTGCTTATCAGATACAAAAAAACAAAGATATCCTTCCAAACATTTGTTCACTATCTCAGTTTTCCCATCAGATTGAGGATGATAAGATGAGCTATGAGCTAGTTTAGTACCCAAATAAGAAAATAATTCTGTCCAAAAATTTCCAGTAAAAATGGGATCTCCGTCGCTTACAATAATCTTTGATTTTCCATGTAGATTTTGAATTGTTTCCATAAATGCAGTAGCAATTGTACTTGCTTGAAATGGATGAGATAATGTGCATACTTGGTGATTCTATGTAAATACTTTCCTTTGATTAGATGACTTTCAAAAGCAATGGGTCTTCCTTCTTGCATTAAAACCACACCAATTCCATTTCCTAAGGCATCACATTCCACAATAAAGGTTTTTGTGAAGTCTATCGTAGCTAAGACTGGTGCTAGGTACATTGCCTCTTTAAGATGCTCAAAGGCCATAGTTGCTTCAGGAGTCAATGAAAATGCATCTTTCCTCAATAATTTTGTTGGAGGTGTTGCGCTCACTGTTGGGAAAAATACTGAGAGGAGGGGAGGGGGGGTGAATCAGTGTTTAAAACTCACACAGTATTTTACTTTTCTTTAATGAATTTTATACATTATTTTACTTAAGACAACTAGCATATGTATGTGACTTTCATTCAGTAAATTAGCGTATGCCCAGAGAACTTATACTTAAGATAAATCTTCAGTAACTTTTCTTAAAATAGTGCATTAATAATTCAACAGATATTTAGTAAGCAGTAAACATGTGCAATAAGAACAGAATCAATCATCACACATAATAAATACACATGAACACCAGGATTTAAGGTGGAAACCCAATATGGGAGAAAACTACCATTGTTGTCCTCTATGTCTTCAATATTTATTATATAGAAAATTTCTTAAAATATTGTACTGGCGCAAACTCATACCAGCACGTAGGCACCCACCTGTAGAGGGTTTCTACCTTCACTCGTTCTCTAGTTTCTACTGGAAGGAAGCTCCAACCCCCTGATCTCATTTACTAGCCACCGCTGGAAGGGAACTTTGACCCCCTACTCTCATTTACCAGCCACTATTGAAATGGAAATACAACCCCTTGATCTGATCACCAGCTCCTATTGGAAGGAATATTTGACTTCCTCACTAAAGGCTCCAACCTCAGCACCACCACAGACCACGTTTCATAAATTTTCGCACTAGATCCACCAGCTTCAATACATCACCACTTTTAGGCCTCTTTTCATCATATTTTCATACTAGACCCACTACACTCCTTTAAGCCCAATACCATACATAAAAATGAAATATATAAATATACCAAATCATTCATTGAATCATGAATCAACCAACCAATCACTGATATTTAATCACAATCAACTAGCATCATAATCAATACTCAAACATTTTTTGCGGAAATTAAAATTTCTTCATGAAAACATGGCAGACCTAGCCACTGCCTCTGCAGCAGGTCTCCTCTGCGCCTGAGGCCGCCTCCTTCCTTGGCCCTCTGGGCTGTTTCGAAGGACTCCGCCTACCTGGAGCTGGGACTGCGCACGATCTTCTTACCTGGACTGCCTCCTCCCTTTTGCGCGCGGCGTTTGGAGACTGCTCGATCTGTGGAGCGGCGCTTTGCCGTGTGGTGTGGTTTGTTTGGGCTACTAATCGTTACCTTAACTTTTTTATTGCTCTCTTGGCCTTCAATCTTTCTTCTGAAGCTTTGGTATAATGCATGCACTACCGGCGTATCTTCTTTAGCCTCTGTCTGCTGGTTATCTTGCTCAAGGCCTGTCATGGCCTCTTCAGATGCTGTTGCGGAGGGTACTAACGAGTTATCTGCAGTAGATGCCTTCTCTGCCTTGGTGAAATCCTTACAGCCTCAACGTCCTCGCCCAGCGCTTTCGAAGTTTGTAAAAAAGTTAGATGGACTGCAAGAGGTTGTGCTACCTCCTACTCTTCCCCGAATGGCTGCGATATCCCTTGCTGAACGGGGACTCATCGGACAATTCACTGGCCTATGGCCTTCACCAAAAAAGTCCAACGCTGGATTGAAAGGAACTGGGCAGACAAAGTTAATGGTAAAATCTCCATTCGCTTCTGCGGGAAAGGTTATTATACATTCCATTTTGAATCTAGAGCAGACAAGGACTTAATCTTCAGAAATGGTCCCTATTTCATGGACTCTCATGGCTTATACTTGAACAAATGGACGCCAGACTTCGATCCCGAGCTGGATGTCCCCAATGTTGTCCCGGTTTGGGTCCGGCTTCCGCATCTCCCGCTTCACTGTTGGGGAGATGACTCGATTCGAGCCATTGGCAATGCAGTCGGGAAATACATTGATCGGAGCGAGCCCAAGGATAATATGCAGGCATGTGCACGAATATGTGTTGAAGTCGACCTCGGCAAAGGTCTTCCAGAAGCAATCAGGCTAAAGGTGGATGACTGGACGCACATTCAGCAACTGGACTATGAACAAATTCCATTCAAGTGTAAGGTATGTCATGAATATGGTCATTTTGCCAATCGCTGCTCTAAACTTGTTAATGACGAACCTGCTCAGTCTGAAGAGCATTGGGAGACCGTTAAAAAAAAGAAGACCGCTTCTAGCCAAAAAGAAACTTCTGAAGTGGCTCCTCCCAAAGCTGCCCTCTCTAAACCTTCCTCCTCTTCAGCTCTTCCCAAGACCCCTCCCTCAGCTACTTTTCCTTCCTCTCCTACCCTAGACTCTTCTCCCAAACTGGGGCCAACCTCCGACCCTCCTTTAACCACTTCTAACCCCTTTGATGCCCTCTCTCTCCCTAAAAATGATCCCTTGACCTCCCTTGAAAATGACCCCCCCGTCATTTTTTCCCTCTCTCAATCCTCTCCATCCCACTCCCTTGTTCCCCCCCCATCCAGAGCAACCAGGAGCTCCTCGAAAGAGCATGGAATTAATCTAGAAACTCATAAAAAAGGACCCGGCAGGAAAACCAGCAAACAGCAAAGAGATGAGAATGCACAAAAAGATATTGCCATGGGAACTCAAACTCCCATAGAAACTTATATATTGGGCCAACATAACAAAGAAACCACGCATAAGGAGCAAGGGGGACGAGCATCCCTCCGAAATACACATACTCAATGATGAAAGTTGTATCATGGAATTGTAGGGGGCTGGGGCACCCCTCAAAAACTTCTGCCTTGAAAGATCTTATAAATCATGAGAAACCAGGAATATTAATGATTCAGGAAACAAAACAAGGGCTGCAAGAGATGAGAGGAATTATAGATCAATTAAGACATTATGAAGGACATATTTGTGAAGCAAGAGGAGCTTCTAGCGGAATCTCCACTATCTGGAACAAAAACATTTGGGCATGCACATCCAACACTATCAGACAATATTGGGTCAAAGTAATATTAGAAAGGAAAGCAGAGCACAAACAAATAGTCATCTATAATATTTATTCACCGAATCATTTCAGAGACAAAGAGCAATGTTGGGCCACTCTACAAGAAGATATCCAAGCTGAAGACAACAGCAACATCATCCTTGGGGGAGATCTCAACCTTATTTTACATTCCAATGAGAAAAGAGGAGGAATCTTTGCACTTGACCCGTTTAGAGAAAAGCTGGAAGAAATCATGCAGGATTATGATTTAGTTGATATCATTCCAAAAAAACGCAGGTATACTTGGAATAATCGAAGATTGGGCAAAGACAACATAATGGAGCGGATTGATAGAATTCTGATAAACACCACTTTCCTCACTGAATTCTCCACAGCTTATGCTGAAATTCTTCCCTATTCAGCTTCTGACCACTACCCCACCAGCATTGTTCTTGAGTCACACTGCCCTTTGGGGCCGTTTCCTTTTAAATACAGTCCCCTTTGGCGCAATAACCCAATTTTGGATCAGATTGTAAAAGATGCATGGCAGCATCACATAGAAGGGTCCCCAGGTTTCATATGGGAATGTAAACTGAAAAACACAAAATATGCTCTGAAGGAATGGGTGAAGCAGCACTATAAAGAACCAGAGAATGCAAAAGCAGATATAAAAAACAGATTGAAAGAAAATCACAGGAAAATAGAGGATAATGGGCTTTCCCAAGAGGACAAAGCACTAGAAAGTGACTTATATTATCATCTGTACCGTGTTAATCGAGAAGAAGAACAGAAATGGAGATTAAAATCAAGGCAGCTCTGGCTTCAAGGAGGAGATAAAAACTCTGCCTTTTTTCATAAGCAAGCAACGGTCCGGAAAGTCAAAAATAATGTCACCATTATCAATGATGAGGAAGGCCTCCCTCAAAAAACCCAAGCAGCCATCAAACAAACTGCTTCAGCTTATTACCACTCTCTTTTAACGGAAATAAAGGAAACAGAGGATTACTCAAATCTCCTACAGTACATGCCCAAAGGAATCAGCAAGGAAAATAACACAGATTTGGCCAAAGAAATCACTGAAGAAGAAATACAAAGTGCCATTTGGACGCTTCAGCCAGATAAAGCTCCAGGCCCAGATGGCTTCCCAATCTGCTTCTATCGAACCTACTGGGGAATTATTAAAAAAGACCTCGTCAAGATGTTAAGATGGATCCAACGCAAATGCAAAATAGGAGGATTTACCAATGCCACCCATCTTGCTCTCATTCCTAAAGAAAATCGACCCATGTATTTTTCTCGTTTTCGACCCATATCATTATGTAATTCCTCTTACAAAATCTTGACAAAAATTTTGGCCACACGCCTTAAGCCACTCCTCCCCTCCCTCATTTCTGAAAACCAAGGGGGTTTTTTGGCCAATAAACAAATCTCGGACTCCATCCTCCTTGTCCAAGAGGCTATACATTCCATTCAAACAAGAAATGAGAAAGGCTTCATCTTAAAGTTAGACTTAGCCAATGCCTTTGACCGTGTCCGGCACTCCTTCCTTTTTGCCGTTCTTGAAAAAATGGGATTTGCTACACCCTTCATTAACCTTATCAAAGCCTGCATCACAGGCCCGTGGATATCCCCTCTTATTAATGGTAGACCTGGACCATCCTTCCAATCTACTTGAGGACTCAGACAAGGCTGTCCTCTTTCACCTTATCTATTTATTCTGATGGCGGACTCCTTCAGCAAAGCTCTGGATTTCAACCGTCGCATGGGCCTCATCACCGGAATTAAATTTGATAATGGAATCAAGAACATCAACCATTCTCAGTTTGCTGACGATACTCTTCTAATGGGGGGAGCTTCAAATATCATAGCCAGACGCTTCAAAGCTCTCCTAGATCAATACATGAGCTATTCCGGAGGCTTGATAAATTACCACAAGAGTTGTATTTATGGATGGAACGCTTCGGCTCAAATCATCCACAGAATTTCTAATACTTTTGGAGTTCCTTGCAAGCTGGATTGGGAACATTTTACCTATCTGGGCATGCCAGTGACTGCTGGCAACCTGAAAGCTGCTGCCTGGGAAGTCATCATCGACAAATTGAAAAGGAAGATACAACAATGGGGCACCTCTTGGCTCAATCCAGCAGGGCGCCTCATCCTCCTTAAAACAGGTCTCTCTTCACTGCCTTTGTTTTGCTTCACACTCATGCAAGCCCCTGCCAGTTTTCATAATAGAATGGATGCTCTTCTTCGATTTTTTCTTTGGCAAGGAGGGAGAACAGACACAAAAAAATATAATTTGGTAAGCAGGAAACAGGTTATTCAACCATATGAGAAGGGAGGTCTAGGAATCAGATCCCCTAAACTTCTAAACCTTGCCTTTGCTGGCAAGCTTGTCTGGAGATTCATTTCTGGAAAGAACGCATGGTGGAAGACAGTTCTAGAAAAAAAATACCTTGGCTTCCCAAGACATCAACTTCTGGAGCATGAACTGCCAAATAGAACGTGCACAAAAATCTGGAGGATGTGCATGAAAGCTATCCCTCTTCTTGAACAGAACACCTCCAAAGTTCCCAAAGGCAGCAGCCACATTAGCATTGGAGATGATAAAATAATGGGGCAACAACCCATTCGTCAAAGGCCTGGAACACAGCAGATTTTAGATTTTCTTAATAGCAAAGGAATTCAAACTCTGGATCAGATCTCCCAATGGGACGCCCACTCTCATATCTGGAATGGCTGGATTTTTCCTCAAATACCTGTAGACATAGAAATTAGCCTTTTCACCCTGCAAGCCCATCTCCATGGTATAGATCCTTCTAATCACCTTGCTGCTGATGATTTTCGCTGGGATCCATCAGGCACCAGCTACACTATTAAAGCCGCCTACCATCAGATATGCAGCAACTACTTTCCAATGTCTACATGGGCGCAGTGGAGACTAGTTTGGAAGGCAGAATCTCTTCCAAAAATCAAATTCTTTCTATGGACTCTCCTAAAAGGAAAATTCCTCACCTCTGAGAACCTCAGGAAGCGAGGAATAATAGGGCCTTCTCGCTGTCAAAATTGCAAATCTGACGAAGAGACAAGCCAACATATTTTTATAGGCTGCCCTTTTGCAATATCTTGTTGGAAGGAAGCTTTCCAAAGTCACGATCCCCCTTGGGAGCCTAGCACTAGCATATCTGAAGCTCTGTACAAATGGAAAAAAAGCTACCCATGGAGGAAAAAAACAAACAATATTGCACGCAGGGTGTGGAATGCCTTGCCTTGTACTCTTATATGGAACATCTAGTTGGCAATAAATCGCATGATTTTCAAAGGTAAGGAAACCAGCGTCAGAAAGCTTTTCAACAAAGCCTGGAGTCTCAATCTGGAAGCTCTATCTATGAACTGTCAAAGGCATTTAAACACGCTGGATCTTCATGTCGAAGAAAGAAACTACATAGGGTATCTCCTAGATAGAAACAACTCTTCTCAAAACAGAAACAATCTCAGTAGTAGAACCAACTCCAGATATAGCTGGAAAATCAGAATGAAAGAAGAGGAATTTGCACGGTGGCTCAGAAATTGTAACACTCATTATCTCTTTTTCGATGGTGCCTCCAAATCCAACCCAGGAATGGCTGGGGCTGGAGGACTCATCTGCAATGGCAATGGTGATGTACTTATGGACTACGAATGGGGACTGGGCACTTTATCTAATAACAGAGCCGAAGCACTAGCACTCTACCAAGGCCTGCTCCAACTCCAGAAACTTGGCATCAACACAGCTATAATACTTGGAGATTCAGCAATAGTAATTAGTTTGATGACAAGCAACAGGAAAGCTCCCAATGTGATTCTTCAGCAAGTCATTGGATGATGCCATGATATTGATCAACAGATGAATGGGAACCTCTTTTATCATGTTCTTCGAATCCTCAACAAAGAAGCTGACAAAAGGGAAAACAGAGCATGCACCCTTTCTACTGGGAAAATCCGCTGTAATGGCTCAGATCATTTTCTTTTCCTGCCATGAACTTTGTTATACATCTCAGTGTGTCCTACCCTCAGCAGATCCCAGTTCTTGGATTTCGTAAAACCTTGCACAGACCCTTTGCAAAACATCAAACCGCAATCCTTCGCTCCATGGACATGATTCCTTTTGACCTAAACTCTGCTTTTTCAACCTTCACCGCATCGATTCTTGCCCAAAACAGCCAGCGCATCATATTAAATTCGTTTTCCAGGCCTCATGTCTTTGTTTTATCAGCGCCCCTGACTATTCAGACAATTCTAATCCTGGCTATTCAGACAGCCTTCTATCCCTGTCACGCTATTCAGCAAAAGAATGGTACATCACAGCATTTCAAATTGGGTAAAAACAGAAATGGGCGGCAATCTCACCATAAACACATTATTCAGCAATGAAATGCAAATCCGTTTTGTTATTATTCCAATTTGTGAGAATCTATACTACTACTCCACCGCATAATGTGAAACAGTCGAGGTGTAAAAGAGAAATCGGCACAAAAAATAGCAAACGCTATCATGTAACTCTGGAGCATTGCCTCCGCCAACGCTATCATGTAACTCTGGAGCTCTGTCTCCGCCCCTTTTTATGAATATCAAAAAGCAATCGAATTTGTAAAAAAAAAAAAATCAATACTCAAACAACCCAGATCTATATGAAGGCATCATTGACAGCCAACAAAAATACAGTAAAATTGATCAGACATTTTCTTAAGCATTCTTCAGCAAAACCTTAGCTTGCATATGCGCCTTTTAGTAGAATTATTCATGTATGTACGCGCTTATCCCGAAACCAACTCGCATATAGATCTCAACATATTATTGAATATATATGCTACTCTGTAGAACCAAACTCGCGTATACATGTGTCTTCCTCATGTCAAACCCACATATGGATCTGTAAATATTTCAGGACTATGCAATACTTCATAACTTCAAACTTACTCAAATCATACCCTTCACTACAGCAAACATGCGCCAGACCACAGACCTAAACATCTCATAAAAATATCATGAAAATACAGTCATTTCAAGTCTATAGATCCTGATTCATCATTGTATTTATGGGTGCATCATTATTTCAGATCTATTAATCAACTATAGCCCATACCATGCAAATATACTTCAGATTGAAATATTCATTCATTAACCTCACTCATGCACACTTAGCACTTTGATCTTCACATCCTTATATAGTTTGAGCCTTAGCCAATACCATGAGCCAAAGCCACACTAGTGTCGGTGGTAATCTTTGACAGGATAAAACGGGATCAAATAGTCGTTACTACGCTCAATATTGGGGGCTAATACCATGGTAAAGAGCCTTGGTATTAATAAAATAGTGTGCCAGCATGTATGCGACTTTCCTTCTTCACACCCACGTGTGTACGGGAAATTGCTTCACCGAATCTATGTATACATGACTCTACTTCATCAAAATTGTGTATATTTCTTAAATCTTTACTTTCATAATTCTTCTGACTTAAAACCTCTGTCTCATCATTATGTCATTATGTTCCATCACTCTGTCACCTCTGAACTGACCTATGCACTATGTTACAAGTGGGTTGCCATCAAGGACAACACATGCATCATAATTCCAACAATCTCCCCCTTTGGACTTCATGGCAACCATGTTGGTGTTTCATCACCAAAACCTGTAGATACCTATTGGACACATCAATATAATAATTATACAAACAACAAGTTACTCTCCCCCTTTGACATCAAGGGCAAAAGGTGGACCAATGCTGAAAAAATATTTCTCTTTCCTTGTAGATACACGAGCTCTGTAGATCTGATCTGCACTATACTGACCATGCTCCCCCTGAGCACATGCTGAATCTTTAAACAGATTTTCAATGAATTACATGACTCTATAACTCATCAGAGTGTGATCATACTTACATCAATCACCCAACCAAGTGGGGTTACATATTTGACTCAACTACCCAACCAAGTGGGATTACATATTTTAAAAAATAACCCAACAAAGTGGGTTTACATATTTGACATAAACTCAAAAGTCCATACATGACTGAATATGACAATATTTACATCATAGGTCTCAACATTACTTTTACATCAAATTACAGATATGAATTTTATAACCAAGAACAAAGGACCTCAATATAGAGAGATCATCAAACATAATTCAACAACCATTATAAACATAATGCCAACAATGCATTATACTCAGTCAGGTTAATGCTCCCCCTGAATCTGTGCTACATGCTCACTGTCAAGTTTGAACACAACAACTCATTCATTAAGGCATCTTCATAAATTAGATAATCATAACTTAATACCATATCATCAGACTGTAACCATCAACATCAGACTAAGAAAAATAAATCATAATTGTTTGCAGCGTGTCAGAATTTGTGCTTGAGTCTGTCTCATTGTTTTTCAATCAGAGAAAAACATATGTGATTGTCTGCAGATGAACTCGCGTACATACTCAACTTTCTTTCATTGAATCCGTGTACAGAATGTGAAATATTGAAAATTTCACTGCTTCATCTTCCCCTGAGCTTGTATAGTCTTTATCTATATTTTGTTGTTACATCATATGCAATGTTAGAAATATAAACAACTTGAATTACTAAACAAACCATGGTAATCACCATATATTTCTCCCCTTGTGATGATACATTACTGATTTTGATAATGTTTCCCACATCACTCTTGCAATCACTGAGCGAGGTAAGCTTTAGAAATAGATGAATGCAGTAGGGTCAACATTCCCTATATTTTTTACCATTTTTTTTTATTTTTCCAACTTTGATTGGAATTACTTATTGTGTAGAAATTATACAAAATATGTATATCAATGAATTCAATTTGATCAAGAAATGTACTAAACATATATATTGAATCCTTCTACAAATCAATTTCGGAAAATAAACGTGGTCGCCAATCACAAGAAGTAAAGAAAAAATCCAATCAAAACCAAAACATAGATGTTTTTCCTGGGGAAAGCTTGCTGCTCAAAACCCCTCTATCTATATTGTATATTCCACAAGGAATAATGAAAAAATTAAAATGCACTCTTCTCACAAGTGTCTCTTGCACTCTGATAATCGTCTCACACTGATTCAGACAAATCGGGACAACACAGCCAATTCTCAGCCTGTCTTTCTCACGCAATTCATGAGGAATGTAATTCATATTTCTCAGGAATTTCAGCCTTTCTCAATTGCGTCGAGTATCATGGGCATCCTGTGGTGTTTTAACTGCATCTAGGTAGCCTTCTAATATCAAAATTGATAGTTAACTTCCCTTTAACCTTTTTCTCAACTGGGTCTCCATTGGAACTAACATGCATGCAACTATTAATAGTAAATCATCACTTGCATGTTAGATCACTGATTGTGAATTAAATAATATTTAATTCACTTGATCTCTCACTAGTGCAACAAACAGTTACAACTAGGTCAACTGACTTTAACTCACTTAACTTAGTTAACTAATTACTCGTACACTTAACTACAACTTGAACTCTAAAACACATAGAATCACTCTGCATGCCTCACCAACTACCCTCAACTCGAAATTCATGATCTAACCAAGTTTATCACACTCAGTGAACTATTACAAGTGATTTTGAGATAAGATTACATTTTATTGTCCATTTTAATAAAGGGAAAAATAAAATAGACATGCACCAAATTTAGCCCACACTAGTGTAGGTGCTGCTAGGACCTGTGGTCCCACACTAGTGTAGGTGTTGCTTGGACCTCCTGGTCCCACACTAATATAGGTGTTTTCATGCTGTTTCTGGATACCAAATTCACTATTTCTTGTTGCAAACTTCAACACTCCCTCTCAACAAGAAAGGAATGTCCTTGCATTTGACATAAAATTCTTACATGCAACACTTCTCTAGTGTTTCTCGCACATGCAACCTTTGCATGTAACATTTCCAAAACTGAATAGCCTCCAAACAATTGAATCAGTATAATGCATTTATCATCAGAGTCTTCTAACTGTTGCTAGCTACTGCACATGTCTAATGGATTCTCTACGCTGCTGACATATGCATCCATGCACTCTGCACTACTGCCAAATCTAATCTGCGCTCCAATATTCAACACCTATCACTCTAATTTTTGTCCTCCTGAAATATGACTTCATCAATATATTTGTTCCTACTACTGTTTTACTATGGGCTCCTCTTAGCCAGGTTCAATCCATGAGACACACCATCTCTAGAATCATGCCCAGATTTCTTCTTGGGATTAATTTTTCACATCGCCCCACCTCACACGTGGAGGTATAGCTACATGCACTCCCTCTGCCCATCTGGCTTGAAATTTCTCTGCTTGAGTGGTTTCTTCCACTCCATGATCCTTTGCATATGGTTGCTCCACATCTTGAGGTTCATTCTTTGGAACCAAGAGTTCCTCACGTGCATGCAAATCAAGCTCCCTCTCAAGGGACAATTGCATGGCTTTCTCACACTTCCCCATGGTTGGAATCTCTGTAGAAATCACATCTACATCAATTTTATAGAGATTATTAACTCAAATCCCAATCTTCTTGGCTTTTCCTATTGCTTTGTGTCAAAGGAAAACTTTCCCTTCACCGAAAACAACATCATAGCCTCTATCCTCCAACATTGAAACTGAAACTAATTTTTTCTTCAAGCCTGGTATATGCATTACATATTTTAATAAAAATGGTTTACTTAACTATCTCTAGAAAGTAACTTTACCAATCTCGGTAGCAATATACCTTCTATCGTCACCCATTTCGATATGCATTTGGAGGTCCTTCTCCTCCAAGCTACTGAAAAGTTTTTTGTTTCCCGTCATGTGCAAAGATGCACCACTATCCAAGTACCACCCTGATCCCATCGCACTTGACACCATGCATGCAATCAAAGAGAAGTCCAACTCAAATTGTGAGGCCAATGCCTCACCACCTGCAGATCCTAAAGCCTTTTTGTTCTTCTTCTTTCTTGGACAATTAGTGGCATAATGTCCATGCCGGTGACAGTGAAAACACTTCACTCTGGACATGTTTCACTCCTTGCCTTCTTCACCAGACTCAGATTTGGAATGAAATTTATTTCCTTTCCCATTCTTTGCCTTGGCAGCCAAAGAAGAATCTTCTTCATCATCATTCTTAGATGAATATCCATCCCTGGTATTCCACCTGAATTCTTCTTGCACCAAATCCGCCCAAATTCGCTCCCAATCTGGCAGCTTCTCCCTCCTATTGACAGAGTCCTGATAACTATGCCAACTCTTGGGAAGTATTAGAAGAGCTAGGCTCACCAAGTCATCATCCACTATAATAATATCTACACTCCTAAGCTCATCCCAACATTGGACAAACTTTGTTAAGTATACCAGAATAATGTCGTTTTTCTCCATTTTGATCTTCCTGATTTTATCCTTCAATTCCAATTTCCTATGGTCACTGCTGCTTTGAAATAGATCTGTCAAAGCCTTCCACATTGCATATGGAGTCGCTTTACCATGGAGACTTGAGACAATGTGGTGTCTTACTCCCTCTAGTAATATCCTCCTCGCCCTTGCAACTTTCTTTTGCCAAGAATCAAGATTTGCAGCATCTGCTACAACGGGTTTGGGAACATCATTATCAATGAATTATTTCAACCCATTGTCCTCTAGTACTTCCTCCATCCTATCTTTCCAATCAATATAGTTAGAGATGCCCTTAAGTGCATACTCCAATCTCAAGCCATTGAAATCCATTTCGATCCTGAATTGCCTGTCACCAAGAATATCTTTTGCAAATTTGAATTCTATTCAGTCGCAAACTCAGCTTCTCCTCCACTATAGTGATTTCTTGTGCTTCGATACCATGTAGAAATTATATAACACAAATCTGATACCATGTAGAAATTATACAAACATATGCATATCAATGAATTCAATTTGATCAAGCAATGCACTAAATATCGATACTGAATCCTTATACAAATTAATTGTGGAAAATAAACATGATTACCAATCACAACAAGTAAAGAAAGAATCAAATCAAAACCACAACACAGATGTTTTTCATGGGGAAATATTGTTTCTCAAAACCCCTCTATATATATTGTATATTCGACAAGAAATCATGAAACAATTACAATGCACTCTTCTCACAAAATTCTCTTGCACTCTGCTAATTGTCTCACACCGATCCAGACAAAATCGGGCCAACACTTAGCCAATTCTTAGCTTATCTTCAACCTGCCTTGCTCACGCAATTCATGAGGAATTAAATCCCTATTCCTTAGTAATTTCATACTTTCTCAACTACGATGAGTATCATGGGCATCCTGTGGTGTTTTAACTGCATCTAGGCAGCCTTCCAATATCACAACTGATAGTTAACTTCCCTTTAACCTTTGTCTCAACTGGGTCTCCATTGGAACTGACATGCATGCAGCTATTAATAGTAAATCATCAGTTTCATGTTAGTTCATTGATTGTGAATTAAATAATATATAATTCACTTGATCTCTCACTAGTAAAACAAACAGTTACAACTATCTCAACTGACTTAACTCACTTAACTGAGTTAATTGATTAATCATGCATTAAACTCATGCACTTGATTGCAAATTGAACTCTAAAACACATAAAATCACTATGCATGCCTCACCAACTACCCTCAACTCGAAATTCATGAGCTAGCTGATTTTATCACACTCAGTTAACTATTACATGTGATTTTGAGATAAGAGTACATTTTATTGTCCATTTTAATTAAGGGAAAATTAAAATAGACATGCACCAAATTTAGCCCACACTAATGTAGGTGTTTTTAGGACCTGTGGTCCCACACTAGTGTAGGTGTTGCTTGGACCTCATGGTCCCACACTAGTGTATGTGTTTTCATGTTGTTTCCGGATGCCAATTTCATTGTTTCTTATTGCAAACTTCAACATATTGTGTGTTGGAACTTATCCAAACTCTTAGTTCAGTTCAATGTACTTAACCTACAATCAGTGGCCTTATGCCCAAATGAGTTACAATAGAAATAACATCCATGAAACCATTGTTTCTTCCTTGATCTATGTGATTCTTCAATAAAAGGATTCTTCTCTTTTAGGGAATTATCATCATTAATAGTAAATTCCATGAGTACTTGCAAATCTTGATCAGAATCTCCCTCTTCTCCAATTGATAAACCATCACTTCATTTGTATAAAGTCTTCTCCTATTTTCAAATAGTTTCCCTTTGTCATTATTTTCTTTATAAGGAAAATTAGCAATATAATGACCAACTCTACCACAAGAAAAACACTTGAACGGAAGCTTACCTCTAAACCTTCCAGTACTTGGTTGAAGTTTCCTCACAAAATTTTCCTCATCTTTTTTTGATGTATAACTTGATTCCTTGAGAACTTCCTTTTATTTTCCTTTTGCACAGGCCTTAAATGCGGCTTCTCTAACTTTTGAGGGACCTCCTTTTCTCATTTCAAAAGCATTCATAATTCCATGAAGTTGAACAACAGAAAGAGTCTACAGATCCTACTTTTCTTCAATAGCAGACACTTTTGACTCAAATTTTGGAGTTATATATCTCAATATTTTCTCTACTAGAGTTGAATATTTTATATCTTCACCCTTATTTCTCATAGAATTCACAATCTCATCTATTCTTAGAAATAAACTTGCAATGTTTTCATCATCATGCATTCTAATATTTTCATATTGAATTCTAAGAGTTTAAAATTTAGCACTTTTTACCTTGGTATTAGATTCATAGCTCTGAATGATCTTGTCTCATATTTCCTTTGTTGAATTTAGCTACATGACTTTGACAAATTATTATTTTGTCAAGCTTCCCAATAAGGCATTGACAATTTTTTCATTGGTTAAATACCTCTCTTTTTCTTGTTGCATTTGTACGAACGACTGCTGGATATTGATAACCTCCATCCATGATTCCTCATACATCTGCTCTAAGACTTTGTAGATAATATATTGTTCGTATCTTCCAGAACAATAGATTACTTCCATTGAACAGTTGTGGTCTGATATAAAATACTCCTTAATGACTTCACATTGCGATGGATCTCCTTCAAGTGATCAAGCTTTTTTTGAAGGATTAGGCTCTGATACCAATTGTTGGGAAAAATACTAAGGGGGGGGTGAATCAGTATTTAAAACTCACAAAAATTTAATTTTCTTTATTGAATTGTATATGTGATTATACTTAAGCCAACGAGCATATGTACGTGACTTTCATTCAGGAAACTAGCGTATTCCCACATAACTTATAATTCAGATAAATCTTCAGTAACGTTTCTTGGAGCATATGTACATGACTTTCATTCAGGAAACTAGCGTATGCCCACATAACTTATAATTCAGATAAATATTCAGTAACGTTACTTGGAACTGTGCATCAATGATTCATCAAATAATTAGTAAGCAGTAAACATGTGCAGTAAAAACAAAATTAATCATCACACATAAGCAACACACATGAATATCGGGATTTAAGGTGGAAACCCAATGTGGGAGAAAGCAATCGATGTTGTCATCTTTGTCTTCAATATTTAATATATAGAAAACTGCTTACAATCTTGTACTGGCGCAAACTCATACCATCACATAGGAACCCACCTGCATAAGGTTGTTACCTTCCTTCGTTCTCCAACTGCTACTGGAAGGGAGCTCCAACCCCCCGATCTCGTTTACCAGTCACCACTGGAAGGGAGTTGCGAGCCCCTGCTCTCATTTACCAACCACTACTAGAAGTGAGCTACAATATCATGATCTGATCACCAGCTCCTACTGGAAAGAAGCTTTGACTTCTTTACTGAAGGCTCCATCCCTCAATGATGCAGGAGCATCTACCCTGGGTTAGTTGTTTACTAAATGAGTTAGTTTGTACGTTAGGATTTTATTAATTAATGTATTTTTCCTATGGTTTTTAGGAGAGAATTGGAATTATTGTAATTAGGAGAAGATTCATGAGAATTATGGCAGCTTGAGAAGATCATGGATTAGTTAAGGATAAGGAATTGAAAGATATATTTTAGAGATTAGATGAGAGATGTTAGGGATTAGGAGAGATATTTTGGGAGTTAGTTTAGAGATATAGAACCTACCTTGGGTTCTAATCCATTTGTATAAATAGGAGAGCCTATGAGACATGATGTAGAGGTAGATGTAAAAAAGTGTGAGAATATGAAAAGAGGCCAAGCATGTGGCCAAATTCTATGTAAATATTTTTTTTATTAATTAATTGTTGAAAGATATTGATCTGAATTTGATTTTCAGTTTTATGTGTATGTTTATTTGTTAATTTTCACGCCTATAGCTTGTAATGCTATCATTTGGTATCAGAGCCTTAAGCTCTGGGTTTAGCACAGGAAAACATGAGAGAATTGAATTCAATCTAGGGCCAGGCAACGCAATTCAGTGACTTTGGTATGAGTCGAGAATTGAATTCAATCTAGGGCCAGGCAACGCAATTCAGTGACTTTGGTATGAGTCTCTGAAATCAATCTGCTAATCTATGCCTTCTGCACTCTAGTGTTGGAATTCATCGTAATTTTTCGGAGTTGTCTTCTCGTGTTGTTGGTTTCTTCATGGTTCCCATTTAAGAGTGACTGAAAATTATGGACGTTGTCACTCTTGTGAAAATTAATCTTTGTTAAAATGGTGTCAACATCCTGACCAGAATCGAGCATTCTTTTACAAATCCGCTCGCACGATAGTCCTGTTACTGCAAACACCAATCTTGAATACATTTTCCCAACAAATGGTGATGCAAGCAGTCAAAATAACAAGATCCTTCATTATAAGCGAAAATTACAGCATTTGTGCAAATGTTAGGAGAACAAGAAAGGGATATTATTCGTGAAATGCCACCATAGTTTATTTATTTATTTATTATGTGATTCACTGACACTTTATTTTTAGTTTTTTTAATTGATGTTGTCGTGAAGTGGAGCTCTGCATATTTACCTGTGTGTTGGTTTTGTTGTGTGATGATACGAGGCGTTAATCGCTAGATCTGAGTGAGTAATAAATCACTCTTTACTTAGCGCCATATCGATCAGAGCACATTCAATTGTTGGAATCAGTTAAGCTCATAATATAGAAGGATAAGTGGGTTGAGGAGAAATACGCCTTTACCTTCAGCCATTCAGAAAGTAACACGAGTTTGAGGGTGTTATTAATTTGATTTCACAACATTAAATATTATATGGAAACGTGATATCTTCTCGCATATCATGTGAAACCTTAAAAATTATAAACTTTGGGTGATATAATTTTGGGGCTAATGACATCTGAGAATTTCAGGTAAAAGTGATGGTGAATTTTCAAAGTTTATTAAATGGTAAAGGAGAATCATATAAACTTATGAAAGTTTGATTGATTTGTGAAAGTGAATTTGAGAGTTCAAATTGAAGTAAATATTTGAGATAAAAAAGTAAAGGGAAAGGTGAAAGTAAATAGTAAATAAGGTGAAGGTAAATGATAAAAGTAAATTGATTGTGGAGGACAAATGAGTTGTTGCACATTGTTTTGAGTGGGTGATATATAGTTTCATAAAACTATGTGTGGCTTTGAGAATGCATAGCTTCATAATGTAATTTTACCTTTTTAAGTAAGAGACTTTGAAGGAGGATTTTTAGTGTGAAAAGGAGTTTATATTATTTTGGGGTTTTTTTTTTTAAAGAGTGGATTTAGATTTCTAGGAAAAGAAGTTGAAGCAATGTAATGACTTTAGAAAACATAAAGGAGTTGTAATTCATAATGTTGAGGTCAAATGAAGAAATTTGTATATCTCGAGTCAAGTTAAAGTCAAAATCTACCATTGATTTATTGTACAAAATGGTGCATTTTTCCCAAGGTCCATTAATGAAGAGTTGATGTCAAGTCTAGAATCAAAGAGTCTTAAATCAAGTGAAAGGTTTGAGTCCGTGAATGTAATTGGGTGCATGATCGGCGGAGCTCGACACCCAAGAGTTTGGTCATTTTAAGACAAGAAATATTGTAGTTGTTTTGTTCTCCAAAGAGGAGAAAGGATTGCTCGAGAAGTAATGTTCAAGTGAAGAGAACCACTCGCCAAGTTTCGAGGAGACAACTTAGTTGCAAGTTACAGTGAACAAGGTGAAGTTCATAACAGAGGATGAAGATGCAGGATCGAGAGAAAGGGAACGACAATGACGCCATAGCGGTTTGCATTAATGATAACGAGAGAGAAATTGTTGAATTAAAGACATGATTGGACGTGTTGATATAGATACTACAAACACAAAGACACGGATGGATAATAAAAAGAACAATTAAATGGCCAGTTAAACAATTAACGGAACGAAGATTGAAGCGCAAACAAAACTTTGAGACAAAAATATATATATGTGCACCTGAACAAGGATCATTGTTGGGTGATGATGATGATGAACATATGGAAATGGACGAGGAAGATATAGTGGACATCTTGAAGGATTGTATGCTACATAAGGAAGGGATGCAAGAAGCCATAAGCGAGACCGCTAGGTTTCATGATTTTAAAACTAATACTTGTTTTGTGCTCGTAGGTAGTGAAGAAACCAAAAATAAGCTGGAAATTTAAAAATCTCAAGAACCATTGGAGGAACCTATGAAATTCTACAAATGCATAGATCTGGAGGATATTACTGCAAAAATATATATTTTTAGAGGATTGGTTGGACAATCCAAAGAAAAATTTTGAAGCAAATGAAAAGATGATGGACTACAACAATTTCATAAAGGATGAGGAAGAGATTTCAATGAAGAAAATGCAGCAGCAAAGTAGCAGTAATGAAGACGAATTCCAGGAGAAGAAGCAAAGAATCATAGAAGATGTGTGGCATCCCAGTGAATTCATGGAGAGAAAACACATAGCACCAAGGAAAGAAGCATACATCAAGAAAAACAAGGGACAACTACATCAGAATCCTAGAAACACAGAACATCGACAACATGCTAAAACAACTAATTTACTACAAATGAAAGTTTGGGATCCAGGAGGATTCTTAACATTTTATGAAGATTGATGGTCAGGATACAATGTTTTTTTTTACCTTGGGAATCTAATGCAGGAGCATCTACCCTGGGTTATTCATTTACTAAATGAGTTAGTTTGTAAGTTAGGATTTTATTAGTTAATGTATTTTTCCTATCTTTTTTAGGAGAGAATTGGAATTATTGTAATAAGGAGAAGATTTGAGAGGATTGTGGAAGCTTGAGAAGATCATGGATTAGTTAAGGATAATGGATTGAAAGAGATTTTTTAGAGATTATATGAGAGATGTTAGGGATTAGGAGAGATATTTTGGGAGTTAGTTTATGCATCTAGAAGCTACCTTGGGTTCTAATCCATTTGTATAAATAGGAGAGCCTATGAGGCATGATGTAGAGGTAGATGTAGAAGAGTGTGACAGTGTGAGGAGAGGCCAAGCATGTGGTCAAATTATCTGTAAATATTTTTCTTATTAATTAATTGTTGAAAGAGATTGATGTGCATTTGATTTTAAGTTTTATGTGTATGGTTATTTGTTAAGTTGCATGCATGTGGCCTGTAGTGCCATCACTCAGAACCATCGCAGACCACATTTCATAAATTATCACGCTGGATCCACTGGCTTCAATACATCAAAACTTGTAGGCCTCTTTTCATCATATTTTCAGACTGGACCCACTACACTCATTTACACCCAATACCATATATCAAACTAAAACATATAGTTGTACCAAATCATTTACTGAATTAGCAATAAACCAACCAATCACTGATCTTTAATCACAATAAACTAGCAGCATAATCAGTATTCAAACAACCCAGATCTATATGAAGACATCATTGATAGACAACAGAAATATAGTAAAACTGATCAGACATTTTCTTCAGCATTCTTCAGCAAAACCCTGGCTTTCATACGTGTCTTTCAGTAGAATTATTCACGTATATACATGCTTATCGCAAAACCAACTTGCATATAGATCTTAACATATTACTAAACATATACGCTACTCTGCAGATCCAAACTCGCATGTATACATGTCTTCCTTGTGTCAAACTTGCATATCTATCTGTAAATATTTTAAGATTGTGCAATACTTCAGAACTTCAAAATTATTGAGTTATACCCTTCACTGCAACAAACAAGCGCCAGACCATAGATCTAAACATCTCATAAACAGATCATGAAAATACATATTCATTTCAAGTCTAGATATCCTGATCCATCATTATATTTATGGTTGCATCATTATTTCATATCTATTAATCAACTATAGCCCATACCATGAAAATATACTTTAGATTGAAGTATTCATTCATTAATCTCATTCATTCACACTTAGCACTTTGATCTTCACCTCCTTATATAGTTTGAGCCTAAGCCAATACCATGAACCAAAACCACACTAGTGTCGGTGGTAATCTTTGACGGGATTAAACAAGATCAAATAGTTGTTAATATGCTCAATATTATGGGCTAATACCAGGGTAAAGATCCTTGGTATTAATAAAATAGTGCACCAACATGTACGTGACTTTTCTTCTTCATACCCACATGTGTAAGCGACTTTGCTTCACCGAACCTGCATATACATGACTTCGCTTAATCAAACCTACGTATGTTTCTTTGTATACATGACTTCGCTTCATCAAACCTGTGTATATTACTTCAAAATTTACTTTCATAATTCTTCTGACCTGAAACCTATGTATCATCATTATGTTCCATCACTCTGTCACCTTTGAACTATTTTTTGAACTCTATTACAAGTGGGTTTCCATCAAGTACAACACATGCATCATAATTCCAACAATCCCCTCCTTTGGACTTGATGGAAACCATGTTGGTGTCTGATGTCCACAACTTGTAGATACCTGTTAGACACATAAATATAAGAATTATTCAAACACCAAGTTATTATCCCCCTTTGACAGCAAGAGAAAAGGACAGACCAATGCTGAAACAAGGCTTCTCTTTCCTTATAGATACAAGAGCTCTGTAGATCTGATCTCCACTATACAGATCATGCTCTCCCTGAGCACATGCTGAATCTTTAACCATATTTTCAATGAATTACATGACTCTATAACTCATCAAAGTATAACCTTTCGTATCACCAAAGACTCATACTTACATCAAACACCCAACCAAGTGGGGTTACATATTTGACTCAGCTACCCAACTAAGTGGGATTACATATTTGACTCAACTACCCTGTGTAGTCAATTTAGCGTCCTAAATTGCTAACATAAATTATCAACCAGGGCTAGTAAACTGATGAAGTGTGGTGCACTATATGTGCTTAAGTGACCTCTTCCTTACTTCGTTGTATGTGTTTTTCGTATTGTTTTTATGTAATCTAACTCCGAAGTGCTCTAACTGAATTAACATGCAACTAGTCTATGGAATTCTACAATCTGTTTGTCCATCATGATTGGTATTTTGGAAGAGTTCCTTCTTTTGGAAGAGTTTTTAGAACAATCCTGACTGTGTAATTGAGTGCAAATGCAAGCATAAAGACTGAAAGCAATGAAAAACTAAGATATCATAGCCATCTCCCACTCGTCATTATGATGTTTTGGGCAAGCGTTTAAGAGCAAGAACAGAGATGATACTTAGTGCAAACACACAACTAAATCATTCATTATCACGGTCATGTCTTGAACTTCTAAAGAATTTCTTGGAAGAGTTTCTTCTTGTGGAAGAGTGATTAGAACAAGTGTAACTGTGATAGTGAACAACAAAAATTACAACTAAATCCTACAGTACTATAGCCATTTTCATTCATCATTATAATCTTTTGGAAGAATTTCTTCTTGTGGAAGAGTTAGAATGAATATAACTACAGTAGCTAATTAAAAACAACTCTGAATTCAACTCCTAATCCTACAATACTATAGTCATTTCCCATTCATCATTATAGTCTTTTGGAAGAGCTTCTTCTTGTGGAAGAGTTAGAATGAGTATAACTACAGTAACTAATAAAAGAAACTATGAATTCAACTTCTAATCCTACAATACTATAGCCATTTCCCATTCATCATTATAATATTTTGGAAGAGCTTCTTCTTGTGGAAGAGTTAGAATGAGTATAACTACAGTAGTTAATAAAAACAACTACAAATTCAACTTCAGAAACGTAAAGGCAACTAAGATACTCAACATGATACAACCAAATCTTTTTCATCT
This sequence comes from Pinus albicaulis, assembly GCA_034641835.2. Taxonomy (NCBI): domain Eukaryota; kingdom Viridiplantae; phylum Streptophyta; class Pinopsida; order Pinales; family Pinaceae; genus Pinus; species Pinus albicaulis. The sequence goes on from CM076575.1 coordinate 1,935,043,105, forward strand.
AATAATGATATTTTGGAAGAACATTTTAAGAAAAATAATGATTGTAAGATAATGAGGATCTTTTAATCTAATTGCAAAACATGAATTAAAAGCTACTTATCTAGAAAGCATGTAGAAGCCTCCTTGGATAGCAGGGGCCCTCTGCTACCAATTTGGTGAAGTCCTTCAGCTCCTTAAAGTTGTAATCAAAACATCATCAAAGAACTGAATTTCTTTATTCAAAAACTCATAAATCTACATCCCATTCCATCTTGAACTTTGTTACAAAAGACTCTCTATAATCCTTTCTCCTATTCTCCTACTTTTTTTATTAATTCCTCATTACCCATGATAGGAGAAAGATTCTCCTATTTATACAAAATATGAGGAGTCATCTCATTAATGAGAGTCCATGAATCTCTCCCTCAAACTCTAGAGTTACAATCAAAATAGGAAATGATAAGACACATGTCTTTTTAGATTTCAACACAACTTAAGAAAGGAGACACATATCCTCTTAGAGTTTCAATACAACAAGGAAGTGAGACACATGTTCTCATGATCCCATGATCTTCTCCAACCAAATTCGAATTTGGCCTTGGAGTGCCACATAAGGGTCTTCTAGAAATATCCTTTTTGACCTACACATGTCACAAAACTCACAACACATATATAGATATATGAAACTATGTTAATTTTCTAGTTTCTAATCATAAATTCACTTTAAATACATAAAATAAATAACTTTGGAAAACAAGGATCCTAACCCATATATTTATGAAAATGGTGATTTGATGTAGGGTTTTAGGTCAAATGGTTATGAAATAAGAGCTAAATGGTTATGACATAATGGAAATATCTATGAATATGGAGAACACTTTTGAGACTCAACATACCCCCCAACTGAAGTTGTTGCATGTCATCATGCAACTATTGCAATGATTCATTTGTCCATGAGTTGATCTTTTATGAGTTTTGACTCATATAGATTCATTCTAAACTTTGCTTCTTGATATTTTCCTTTTTGGCAAAGTATAATACATTTGATTGCAACACACATTTTTTTTTTTTTTTTTCCAATGGTTGGTTCTTGTGTGACAACCATTTTTTTTTTTTTTTTTGAAGCATTGGTTCTTGTGTAACAATGCTTTATTTTCTTTGTTGCATCAAAGTTCATGAAAACATTTAGAATCAATTACTCCATCAATGAATTGATCATTTGCAAGGCATATAATCTTTTGGATCATGTTGCAACAATAGTTGGTTGGGAAGTATATGTGGATGGAAATGAAATGAAAATGTGTGATAGTGTATGACATGTAGATATGAAATGATGTCCCTTCCCCCCCCAACTAAAGATATGACAATGTGGAAAAGGGAGTGAGGAATTTTTCCAAAGTTACAATTTTAGCATTCTAATGAATTACATGACTAAAAATTAGAAAACAACATACCTTCACTTACCTTAAATGTGGATGAGTTGTGTATGTGTGGTGGCTGCAAAATTCTGATCATATTCTTCTTCAAGTTGCTGAACAAGAGGAGTCATGGATAAAGAGATGAGATGACTTTTTATTGCTTCTACTAAAACTTGCTGAATCTGCTCCAAAATGCTGAAAATAATAGTCTTCATGTCTTAAAAACTCATTGGCACAATTCCTACTATGTGAAAGATGTTCTGATGTCAAACATAGTAGGAAATTGTTGAATTAGTGGCCATTAATGGATGCCACTAGTCAACACGAGAACTCTCACCATTGATGACAATGAGAGTCAAGATGCCCAAACACATCTTGCTAGGTACGAATGATTTTGCTGATGTCGAGTCACCTAGAAGATCTGACAAACAAGAGACATTAATGTATTCCCATTGTTTGTCAGCATGAGAACGTGCCATTAAGGCATGCAAGCCTCAAGGTGTTTTACAAAGAACTTAGACTCAAAGGACTAAAGACTCAATAGTTTGCATTGAAGCAGGGCTTATTTGCTGAATGAAAATGACAAGAAATGGAAGATGAAAATGGAAGATGGCAATGGAGAGTAGAAATGGCAATGGGCAATAAGCATGTGAATGAGCCTCTTGCTTTTATTTGTGGTTATGAATGGACAAAAAGAAATGGAAAATGGATGTGAATGTAAATGGAAAATATGAAGTGAAATGAGGTGAATGGTTTATTATGAGGTATGGATGTGATGGAGACAATAGTATCTGAAAGTTTTTCAAGTTTTTGGATCTGATTTTGCATCAGCATATTTCCTCTTTGTTGCTGATCATCCTCTTATGAAACAAATTGGTCTCTTAGAGAGACAACATTCTCTTGTAGTCATTTGTCCTTCCTCCAGGAACCTGCAAAAAAACTAATACTTCTTCTGCAATGGAATGTAAGATTATCAAAGGAGAGAGGTGATCAATCTCTCTAGTTATGATATTTACACACAAAACTAAGAATTTGTATTAATGAAACAAGTTATCAAAGGAAGAATCAAAAGAATTTATACCTGTTTTGGAATTAGTGCCTCAAGTTGAATGTTGCTTCTTTTCAGCAATTTATTTCATTATTTTCCATTTCAAACTCTAATGATGGATTTCTCATTGTGTAGATATTGTTGAGACCTTTCCAACAATACTTAAATCATCAAAATTTGATTTTGTATGAGAAAGTTAGGCTGATTTGAACAATGAGGTTTTTCAGTTGCGAAATTGGAGAACAGCTTGCGGAATTGGACTTTAGCTGCAGAATGTCGACGGTTTCTATAGCTAAAAATCTTGAATAAAAAGTTAGCCATTCACATTTCATCATCAGTCCAAAATTAATCAATACCTTCAGAAAAGTGAGCAAACAACTTATTCATTTCATTGATTCAAAATTATTATTTTTTTTTTTTTTTTTTTTAATCAAAACAAAATTGAAAAAAAGAATTGCAAAATTTTTTATTTTTTTTTTAAATCAAAACGAAATTGAAAAAAAAAAAAAATGCAATTTTTTTTTTTTTTTTTTTTAATAACAAAAGAGAAATTTTTAGTTTTTCCCTTTTAATAACAAAAATAATAAATAAATAAATAAATAAATAAAAAATAAAAATACAACTTTATTTTTTTATTTTTTAAATCCCATAATTCAAGCTTTATTCACAACCTAACAACTATTTGCCCATCCTACCTTCTTTACAACCTCATCCCTTGAAACCTTACTTATAATGTGGGTATTGCAAGTTATTAAAAGAACATCTGCAGCCTGGCATTGATTTTAAAGTGTCCCATCTAACAGCACTTGGAACATAACTAACCAATGAACTCCATTGAAAGGATTTAGGTACAAAAGAGGCACGTGAAATGTGCAGTCACTTTTTCAAAGTCCGACTAAAAAACCATGTTCCCCAAAATCCAGTTCTACTCCACTATGGCATACATATTGATCTAACTTCCATAGTAATTTTATGGTGTAAATCTGACCATTATTATTAGCCTCAAAATACCATCTTTTGATGAAGCATAACAACATGAGCCAAGTCAACTTAGAGAGAATTTATGGAGTCTCAAAACCAAAAACTCTGAATATACCTTTGTCTTGCATGTACCTATTTTTATCATCTCCAGCAAACACCAAGAGATTGTATTTAAGATTCCACTCAACACTATTCATGGCTGCTCGACAAGATATTTGATGTATGGTTTGTCCAGTGTGAACGTCAGCAATATCAATAAAAAGATTCGCACTGGTAGAAGCTATGTATTGCCCATCATGATTGAAGCTAATTCTCTGCACTGGCCACTCGATTTTGGTAAAGGTTCGAACACATAACATCTCAAAAAGATCCCACAGGCTTACAAGGGCATCTGCACTTCCAACAGCAAAGTACCTTCTTATAGAATTAATGGCAATACAATAGCAATCCGCAGTGTGAGCAACAAGAGCATGAAGAACTTGGAGAGAAGGATATGACAGTACTTCAACAGTGCCAGATATCATGCTATGTGTTGTTAGGATAACTGTTGTTTTCCCTTGCCTAGTTGATATACGTGAGATGACATCCCACATAAATCGCTCTGTAATAGGGCCCATACCATCACGGATTAATTGCTCTGATTTTGCATTACCTTCTCCTCGCAAGGTCGCAGCGTGCAGCAAAACAATTTCAATTGAAATTCTCTACTAATCAGGCAGCGTACAGTAAAACAATTTAAATTGGAATTCTCTACCACTCAATTAAGAAATGACATTGCCACACACGAAATTCTTTCAACTGATCTCCAAGAATTAAATTGAAAAACCGTTTTTTTTCTCACGCGGCAGGCAAAAATGGCCTTCAAAGAACCGAGAAATTCTCCCAGACGGCCACAAATTTTGTAAAACGATTTCTGGGTTATCTAATTGACCACGTTGGCGAAAACACCCATGTCGTGGATTTTCAAAATTCATCCTAAATCGTTCAGAAAATGCGTTTCAAATTGATGTGTCAAAAACAGTTGCGTTTCTGGAGATGCTGTAACAAAATCGTTTTTCTCTGAACGTGGTTCAAAATTGCGTTTCATATTGACCATTTTCAGGACTGATAGGTTTTCCATTATCTCCTGGCAAGTAAGTAGACTGGATTCAGATTTCAAGAGCTGAGATCTAACTAGATAACGCAATGGTGGCATCAAGATGGGCAAATGTTGTTGCAGGTGCTGGATCTATCAAATCATCTGCTGGCACATATATAGCTTGCACGGAAGTAATGGAACCCTTCTTGGTTGTTGTAATACGTTCTTGCAAACCGCCAAGATCAGTAGCCAAAGTGGGCTGGTATCCGACAGTTGAAGGAATACGTCCCAGCAAAGCAGACACTTCAGAGTTTGCTTGTGTAAAACAGAAAATGTTGTCAATGAAGAGCAACACATCCTGGCCTTCGGCATCTCGAAAATGCTCTGCAACAGTGAATCCTGTAAGCCCAACACGAGCACGAGCACGAGCACCAGGTGGTTCATTCATTTGACCATATACAAGTGCTCACTTGCTTTCACCCTGTTTTTCGCCAAGCTTGATAACACCACTCTCAATCATTTCCATGTATACATCATTGCCTTGTTCTCTTACATGCAGTCGTCTTATGATTCTCAAGGAGCGTTTGGTGATGGGGGGCTATGGCTTTGTTTATTGATTTGTTTTGTTTTTGTTTTTCAAATTTTTTTTAAATTTGTTTTTGTTAATAAAACTATATGTTATATTTTTAAAAATTAAAAATACACATATATATTTTACTAAGCAAAATGATTTTTTTTTATTTTTTTTTTTTAATTTATTTGTTTTGTTAATAAAATTACACGTTAGATTTTGAAAAATTAAAAATATACATATGTAATTTACTAAACAAAACAATTTATTTATTTATTTATTTTTATTTTTTTTAAATGATTTGTTATTAAAATTATATATATTTTTTCAAAAATAAAAATATACATATATATCTTAGTAACAAAACAATTTAATTTTTTTTTTTTTTTTTCATTTTTTTTTTTTTTAATTGATTTGTTTAATAAAATTATGTATGTGATATTTTCAAAAATTTAAAAATACACATATATATTCATTAAACAAAACAATTTATTGAAATCAAAGTTTTTCATGAAATTTTTTTTTTTTTCTTTTTAAATTGTTGAATCAATTGAAATGATGAAGTTTTATTTTGTCTCCCTTTTTTTTTTCACATAACAATTCTTTTTCTGATCCTCCAGATCACACAAAGTGCAAGAGGAGAGCATACTCAAGAATTATTAATTTTTTTTTAGATGTAAGAAATAAGGTCTCCTAATTACACTTCCCTGGCAACGGCGCCAAAATGTGTAGTCAATTTAGCGTCCTAAATTGCTAACATAAATTATCAACCAGGGCTAGTAAACTTATGAAGTGTGGTGCACTATATGTGCTTAAGTGACCTCTTCCTTACTTCGTTGTATGTGTTTTTTGTATTGTTTTTATGTAATCTACCTCCGGAGTGCTCTAACTGAATTAACATGCAACTAGTCTATGGAATTCTACAGTCTGTTTGTCCATCATGATTGGTATTTTGGAAGAGTTCCTTCTTTTGGAAGAGTTTTTAGAACAATCCTGACTGTATAATTGAGTGCAAATGCAAGCATAAAGACTGAAAGCAATGAAAAACTAAGATATCATATCCTTATCCTACTCGTCATTATGATGTTTTGGGCAAGCGTTTAAGAGCAAGAACCGAGATGATACTTAGTGCAAACACACAACTAAATCATTCATTATCACGGTCATGTCTTGAACTTCTTAAGAATTTCTTGGAAGAGTTTCTTCTTGTGGAAGAGTGATTAGAACAAGTGTAACTGTGATAGTGAACAACAAAAATTACAACTAAATCCTACAGTACTATAGCCATTTTCATTCGTCATTATAATCTTTTGGAAGAATTTCTTCTTGTGGAAGAGTTAGAATGAATATAACTACAGTAGCTAATTAAAAACAACAATGAATTCAACTCCTAATCCTACAATACTATAGTCATTTCCCATTCATCATTATAGTCTTTTGGAAGAGCTTCTTCTTGTGGAAGAGTTAGAATGAGTACAACTACAGTAGCTAATAAAAGCAACTACGAATTCAACTTCTAATCCTACAATACTATAACCATTTCCCATTCATCATTATAATCTTTTGGAAGAGCTTCTTCTTGTGGAAGAGTTAGAATGAGTATAACTACAGTAGTTAATAAAAACAACTACAAATTCAACTTCAGAAACGTAAAGGCAACTAAGATACTCAACATGATACAACCAAATCTTTTTCATCTAATAATGATATTTTGGAAGAGCATTTTAAGAAAAAGAATGATTGTAAGATGATGAGGATCTTTTAATCTAATTGCAAAACATGAATTAAAAGCTACTTATCTAGAAAGCATGTAGAAGCCTCCTTGGATAGCATGGGCCCTCTGCTACCAATTTGGTGAAGTCCTTCAGCTCCTTAAAGTTGTAATCAAAACATCATCAAAGAACTGAATTTCTTTATTGAAAATCTCACAAATCTACATCCCATTCCATCTTGAACTTTGTTACAAAATACTCCTATTTTCTCCTACTTCTTCCTTAACCATGATAGGAGAAAGTTTCTCCTATTTATACAAAATATGAGGAGTCATCTCATTAATGAGAGTCCATGAATCTCTCCCTCCAACTCTAGAGTTACAATCAAAATAGGAAATGATAAGACACATGTCTTTCTAGAATTTCAACACAACTTAAGAAAGGAGACACGTATCCTCTTAGAGTTTCAATACAACAAGGAAGTGAGACACATATTCTCTTAGAGTTTCAATACAACAAGGAAGTGAGACACATGTTCTCATGATCCCATGATATTCTCCAACCAAATTCGAATTTGGCCTTAGAGTGCCACATAAGAGTCTTCTAGAAGTCTCCTTTTTGACCTACACATGTCACAAAACTCACAGCACATATATAGATATATGAAACTATGTTAATTTTCTAGTTTCTAATCATAAATTCACTTTAAATACATAAAATAAATAACTTTGGAAAACAAGGATCCTAACCCATATATTTATGAAAATGGTGATTTGATGTAGGGTTTTAGGTCAAATGGTTATGAAATAAGAGCTAAATGGTTATGACATAATGGAAATATGTATGAATATGGAGAACACTTTTGAGACTCAACATACCCAACCAAGTGGGACTACATATTTGAAAAAATCACCCAACCAAGTGGGTTTACATATTTGACATGACCTCAAAATTCCATACATGACTGAACATGAAAATGTTTACATCATAGGTCTCAACATGACCTTTACAACAAATTACAAATATGAATTTTATAACCATGAACAAAGGACCTCAATAGAGAGAGATCTTCAAACATAATTCAGAAACCATTATAAACATAATTCCAACAATGCATTATACTCAACCAGGCTAAGGCTCACCCTGAACATGTGCTACTTGTTCATTTTCAAGTCTGGCCACAACAACTCATTCATCAAGGCATCTTCATAAATAATACAATCATAACTTAATACCATATAATCAAACTGTAACCATCAACATTAGACTAAGAAAATTAACTCATAACTATCAATAGCATGTCAGAATCTGTTCTTGAGTCTGTCTCACATTTTTTCTATCAGATAAAAACATACGCGACTGTCTGCAAATGAAATCACATACATACGCTACTTTATTTCATTGAATCCGTGTACAGGATGAGAATACTAAAAAAATTCACTGCTTCAGCTCCCCCTCAGCTTGTACAGTCTGTACCTGTATTCTATTGTTACATCAGATGCATTGTCAAAAATATAAACAACCAGAATTACCAAACCAACCATGGGAATCACCATATATTTCTCCCCCTGTGATGATACATTACTGATTATGATAATGTATCTCACATCACTCCTGCAGTCACCAAGATAAGTAAGCTTTATAAATAGATGACTGCAATAGAGTCAACATTCCCTACATTTTTTACCGGTGTTTCTTCTTTTCATAGCTTTGCTTGGAATTTCTTATTATGTGTTGGAACTTATCCAAACTCTCGATTTTGTTCAACATACTTAACCTGCAATCAGTGGCCTTATGCCCAAATGAGTTACAATAGAAACAACATCTATGAAACTTTCCTTTCTTCCATGATGTATGTGATTCTTTAATAAAAGGATTCATGTATTTTAGGGCATTATCATCATTAATAGTAAATTCCATGAGTACTTGCAGATCTTGATCAATCTCTCCTTCTTCTCCAATTGATCAACCATCACTATCTTCATTTGTATAAAAGCTTCTCCTATTTTCAAATTGTTTCCCTTTGTCATGATTTTTTATAAGGACAATTAGCAGCGTAATTACCAACTCTACCACAAGAAAAACACTTGAAGGGAAGCTTACCTTTGAACCTTCCAGTACATGGTTGAATTTTCCTCACAAAATTTACCTCATCTTCTTCTGGTATACAACTTTAATCCTTGCGAACTTCCTTTTATTTTCCTTTTTCATAGGCCTTAAATGCGGCTTCTCTAACTTCTGAGGAACCTCCTTTTCTCATTTCAAAAGAAATCAGTATCCTGTGAAGTAAAACAACAGTAAGAGTCTACATATATTTCTTTTCTTCAATGGAAAACACTTTTGACTCGAATTTTGGAGTTAGAGATCTCAATATTTTCTCTACTAAAGTTGAATCTTTTATATCTTCACCCATATTTCTCATAGAATTCACAATCTCATCTATTCTTAGAAATAAACTTGCAATACTTTCATCATCATGCATTTTGAGATTTTCATATTGAATTCTAAGAGTTTGAAGTTTAGTACTTTTTACCTTGGCATCACCTTCATAGATTTGAATGATCTTGTCCCATATTTCCTTTGTTGAACTTAGCTACGTGACTTTGATAAATTTTGATTATGTCAAGCTTCCTAATAAGGCATTGACATCTTTTGCATTGGTTACATATCTCTTCTTTTATGCTGCATCTATACAAACGACTACTGGATATTGATAACCTCTTTCCATGATTCCCCATACATATGCTCCAATAATTTGCAAATAATCTATTTTTTGTATCTTCCAGGATAATAGATTACTTTCATTGAAAAATGGTGGACTGATATAAAATACTCCTTCAAGAGTTCCCATTGTGACGGATCTCCTTCAAGCGATCAATATTTTTAAGAAGGACCTGGCTCTAATACCAATTGTTGGGAAAAATACTAAGATGGGGGGAGGAGGGGGGCGGGGGTGAACCAGTATTCAAACTCACACAAAATTTTACTTTTCTTTACTGAATTCTATACGCCACTGTACTTAAGCCAACTAGTGTATGTACGCAACTTTCATTTAGGAAACTAGTGTATGCCCAGAGAGGGGGGGAGGAGGGGAGGGGGGCGGGGGTGAACCAGTATTCAAACTCACACAAAATTTTACTTTTCTTTACTGAATTCTATACACCACTATACTTAAGCCAACTAGCGTATGTACGCAACTTTGATTTAGGAAACTAGTGTATGCCCAGAGAAGTTATAATTCAGATAAATCTTCAACAACTTTACTTAGACCAGCACATTAATGATTTATCAGATATTTAGTAAGCAGTAAACATGTGCAGTAAGAACAGAATCAATCATCACACATAATCAACACACATGAACACCAGGATTTAAAGTGGAAACCTAATGTGGGAGAAAACCATCATTGTTTTCGTCTCTGTCTTCAATATTTATTATATATATATAACTGCTTACAATCTTGTATTGGTGCAGACTCATACCAGCATGCACGCACCCACCTGTAGAAGGTTGTTACCTTCACTCGTTCTCAAGCTACTACTGGAAGGGAGCTCCAACCACCTGATCTCGTTTACCAACTACCACTAAAAGATAGATTCGACCCCTTGCTCTCTTTTACTAGCCACTACTAGAAGGGAGCTATAAGCCCCTGATTTGATCACCAGATCCTACTGGTAGGAAGCTTCGACTTCATCACGAAATGCTCCAACACTTAGCACCACCGTAGACCACGTTTCATAAATTTTCACACTAGATCCACCAGCTTCAATACATCACATCTTGTAGGCCCCTTTTCATCATATTTTGAGACTATACCCACTACACTCATTTAAGCCCAATACCATACATCAAACTGAAACATATAACTATTCCAAATCATTCATCGAATCATCAATGAATCAACCAATCACTGATATTTAATCACAATCAACTAGCAGCATATTCAATACTCAAACAACCCAGATCTATATGAAGACAACATTGATAAACAACAGAAATACAGTGAAACTTATCAGGCATTTTCTTCGACATTCTTTAGCAAAACCCTAGATTTCATAGGTGATTTTCACTAGACTTATTCTTGTATGTGTGTGCTTATGCCGAAACCAACTCGCGTATATATTTCAACATATTATTGAACATATATGCTACCCTGCATAACCAAACTCACGTGTATAAGTGTCTTTCTCGTGTCAAACCCGCGTATAGAAATGTAAGTATTTTAGGACTATGTAAACTTACTTAGATCATACCCTTCACTGCAACAAACATGTGCCAGACCAAAGATCTAAACATCTCATAAATATATCATGAAAATACATAGTCATTTCAGATATAGAGATCTTGATCCATCATTGTATTTATGGGTGCATCATTATTTCAGATCCATTAGTCAAATATATCCCATACCATGAAAATATACTTCAGATTGAAGTATTCATTCATTAACCTCTCTCATGCACACTTATCACTTTTATCTTCACCTCATTATATAGCTTTATCCTTATTCAATACCATGGGCCAAAACCACACTAGTGCCAGTGATAATCTTTAATGGGATAAAACGGGATCAAATAGTCGTTACTACACTAAATATTGTTGGCTAATACCATGGTAAATACCCTTGGTATTAATAAAATAGTGTGCCAGCATGTATGTGACTTTCCTTCTTCATAACTACATGGGTACGTGACTTTTATTCACCGAACTTTCATATACACGACTTCACTTCATCAAACCTGCATTATTTCTTTGTATACATGACTTCGCTTCATCAAACCTACACATATTTATTCAAAATTTACTTTCATAATTCTTCTGACCTGAAAAATTTGTCTCATAAATCTTTCATTCTATTCCATCACTCTGTCACCTCTGAACTAATCTATGCACTCTGTTACAATTGGGTTGCCATCAAGGAAAAACACATGCATCATAATGCAAACAATCCCCCCCTTTGGACTTGATGGAAACCATGTTGTTGTTTGATCACCACAACCTGTAGATACATGTTAGACACATCAATATAAGCATTATTCAAACACCAAGGTACTCTCCCCTTTTGAAATTAAGGGAAAGGGGCAGACCAATGTTGAAACAAGGTTTCTCTTTCCTTGTAGATACAAGAGCTCTATAGATCTTATCTGCACTATACTGACCATGCTCCCCATGAGCACATGTTGAATCTTTAAAAAAAAATTCAATGAATTACATGAGTCTATAACTCATCAGAGTATGACCTTTCCTATCACCAAGGCCTCATACTTACATCAATCGACCAACCAAGTCGGTTTACATATTTGAATCGACTACCCAACCAATTGGGATTACATATTTGACTCAAATATCCAACTAGGTGGGATTACATATTTGAAAAAATCACCCGACCAAGTGGATTTACATATTTGACATGACCTCAAAAGTCCATATATGACTGAATATGACAATATTTACATCATAGGTCTCAACATGACCTTTACATCAAATTACGGATATGAATTTTATAACAAGGAATGAAGGGCCTCAATAGAGAGAGATCATCGATCATAATTTAGCAACAATTATAAACATAATGCCAACAATGCATTATACTTAGCTAGGCTAATGCTCCCCCTGAACTTGTGCTACATGTTCACTGTCAAGTCTGACCACAACAACTCATTCATCGAGGCATCTTCATAAATCAGATAACCATAACTTAATACCATATCAGCAGATTGTAACCATCACATCAGACCAGGAAAATTAAATCATAACTATCAGTAGCATGTCAGAATATGTTATTGAGTCTATCTCATTGTTTTTCTATCATAGAAAAAAAAAATATGTGACTATATACAAATGAACTCATGTACATACATGACTTTCTTTCATCGAATCGATGTACATAATGTGAAATACTAAAAATTTCACTGCTTCAGCTCCCCCTGAGCTTGTACAGTCTGTACCTATCTTCTATTGTTATATCAAATGCACTGTCAAAAATATAAGAAACCAGAATTACCAAACCAACCATGGGAATCACCATATATTGGTCCCATTGTGATGATACATTATTGATTCTGATAATGTATCTCACATCACTCCTGCAGTCACTAAGAGAAGTAAGATTTAGAAACAATGACTGTAGTAGGGTCAACATTCCCTATTTTTTTAACCAGTGTTTCTTCTTTTTCCAAGATTGCTTGGAATTTCTTATTGTGTGTTGGAACTTATCCAAACTCTCGGTTCTATTCAACATACTTAAACTGCAATCAATGGCCTTATGCCCAAATGAGTTAGAGTAGAAAAAACATCCATGGAAACATCCTTTCTTCCTTGATATATGTGATTCTTCAATAAAATGATTATTCTCTTTTAGGGCATTATCATCAGTGATATTAAATGCCATGAGTACTTGCAGATCTTGATCAGACTCTCCCTCCTCTCCAATTGATAAACCATCACTATCTTCATTTGTATAAAAACTTCTCCTATTTTCAAACCATTTCCATTTGTCATGATTTCATTTATAAGGAAACTTAGCAGCATAATGACCAACTCTACCACAAGCAAAACACTTGAAGGGAATCTTACATATGAACCTTCCAATACCTAGTTGAAGTTTCCTCAAAAAATATTCCTTATCTTCTTCTAATATATAACTTGATTCCTTGAGAACTTCATTTTCTTTTCCTTTTACACAGGCCTTAAATACGACCTCTCTAAATTCTGAGGCACTTCCTTTTCTCTTTTCAAAAGCAATCAGAATCTCATGAATTTGAACAATAGTAAGAGTCTACAGATCCTTCTTTTCTTCAATGGCAGACACTTTTGACTCGAATTTTTTAGTTAGAGATCTCAATATTTTCTTTACTAAAGTTGAATATTTTATATCTTCATCCATATTTCTCATAGAATTCACAATCTCATCTATTCTTAGAAATAAACTCGCAATACTTTCATCATCATTTATTCTGATATTTTCATATTGAATTCTAAGAGTTTGAAGTTTAGCACTTTTTACCTTGGCATCACCTTTATAGCTCTGATGATCTTGTCCCATATTTCCTTTGTTGAATTTAACTGCATGACTTTGACAAATTTTTATTCTGCCAAGATTCAAAATAAGGAATTGATGGATTTTGCATTGGTTTCATTTCTCTTCTTTTATGGTGCATCTATAGGAATGAATGATGGATATTGATAACCTCCTTCCATTCCCCATACATATGCTCCAAGATTTTGCATATAATCTCTTGTTCGTATATTCTAGAACAATAGATTACTTCCACTGAACAATTGTGGCCTAATAAAAAATACTCCTTCATGACTTCCCATTGCAACAGATCTCCTTCAAGAGATCAAGCTTTTTCAGAAGTACCTGGCTCTGATACCAATTGTTGGGAAAAATACTGAGAGGGGCGGGGGGGGAGGGGGGGGGGGGGGGGGTGAATCAATATTTAAAACTCACACATAATTTTACTTTTCTTTACTAAATTATATATGCGATTGTACTTAAGCCAACTAGAATATGTACGTGAATTTCCTTAAGAAAACTAGCATATGCCTAGAGAACTTATAATTCAAATAAATCTTCAATAACTTAGACCATTTCATTAATGATTTATTAGATATTTAGTAAGTAGTAAACATGTGAATAAGAATAGAATCAATCATCACACATAAGCAAGACACATTAACACCATGATTTAAGGTGGAAACCCAATGTGGGAGAAAACCATCTCTCCTGTTGTCTTTGTCTTCAATATTTATGATATAGAAAACTTCTTACAATCTTGTACTGGCGTAGACTCATACTAGCATTCATGAACCCACCTGTAGAATGTTACTACCTTCACTCGTTCTCTAGCTACTACTGGAAGGGAACTCCAACCCCCTGACCTCGTCTACCATCCACCACTGGAAGGGAGCTTCGACCCTCTACTCTCATTTACCAGCCACTACTGGAAGGGAGCTACAACCCCCTAATTTGATCACCAACTCCTAATGGCAGGAAGCTTTGACTTCCTCACTGAAGGCTCCAACACTCAGCACCATCGCGGACCACGTTTCATAAATTTTCACACTAGATCCACCGGCTTCAATACATCATAACTTGTAGGCCTCTTTTCATCATATTTTCAGACTGGACCCACTACACTCATTGAAGCCCAATACCATACATAAAACTAAAACATATAACTGTACCAAATCATTCACTGAATCATCAATCAACCAACCAATCACTGATCTTTAATCACAATCAACTAGCAGCATAATTAATACTCAAATAACCCAGATCTATATGAAGACATCATTGACATACAACAAAAACATAGTAAAACTAATCAGACATTTTCTTCAA